>JAACIZ010000011.1:746276-1402806 GCA_017140785.1 Calonectria pauciramosa | reverse complement strand
TTTTTTAAAAAATAAATAAAAATATTAAATATAATTATAATTATTTATAATTTTTATATTTATTAATTTAATAAAAATATTAATAAATAAAAAAATTTTATTTAAAAAATTTATAAATTTTATTATCCCTTTAACTGCGGGATAGCTGCACTTGGGTCACGGACAAGGAGGTCTAGCTAATTAAAAAGCATTAAATTAAAGGTACATCCTTTCCTACCTAATTTAGGTAATAAAATAAATTCTAGCAATTTCTAGATCTATATAAAACTATATTATACTATTAATAATAATATTATAATTATAATAATAGGCTATTTCTATTAATTATTACTAATAGCTTTTTTTTTTATAATATTATAATTAGCCTAGATAGGCTCCTTAATAGGCCATACACCTAATATTTTCTTTATAAACAAGAATATACTATAAAATAAGCATAAATTTATCTCTAAACTAAAGCCACTTTTTGCTTTAAGTCTTTATACTATATTTTTTGATAAGACTATTCTAAATATGCTGGTGTTAATTTATTAAATCTATAAATAGCTTCTAATTAAACTACCCTAGCTTTTGTATAATAAAGGGATTATTAATCCTTATTTCTAATAGAAAATCCTAAGCAAAGACCTTTTAACCACCCCTTTAGGTATAATAATTAAAACTTTAATATAATTATATTTAATTACTATAATTAATAATATTTATTTTATTATTATAAGTATTAGCTATAGCTAAAATAAAAATTAGTTTAATAAATTTAGTATTAAAAAAACGCTATATTAGCTATATAATTAATTTTACTATTATTAGCTTTTTTTGCTAATAATTAATCTTTTTATTATCTTTAAATATAATTAATAATAATAATATAAAGGAATTATTTTTTTATATTATTTAATTAATTTTATTATTAGAGATTAAAATAGCCTTAATCTTATTAAATTAAAAGCTATTAGTGGTGATATTATTTATAGTTTTAAGATTAATTAGACCTTAATAAATACTATAATTGTAGTAGGCTATATTTATGGCCTTATATTTATATTAATAAAACTAATAAAAGAGATTATAGAAAGAAAATAAGTTATTTAAAAAAATATAATATATAGATTTTAATAATAATTTTATTAGGGAAATAATTATAGTTTAGATTAGGTTTAAGTAAATATTATTCTTTAATTTTTATTATTATTAGTATTATAATTATAATAATTATTATTAATATATTAGCCTAATCTAGGTAGCCTAGGCTATTTTAATAAATTTAAACTTTAGGCCTAATTTATACTAAATTTACCTAAGAAAATAACCTACTTAGGCTATAATCTATACTTTAAAGCTAATTAAAATAGATTTATTTTTAATAATTATTATCTTAATAAATCTTTTTAGATAATAGGCTATAATCTTATTTATAATAATATTTATACTTAGTTTATAGAATTAAGTAAATATTTATTATATTAGATTAGATTATTTATTAATCTAATTAAAGATTTAATTATAAGATTATTCTAGTATAAATATATAAATAATTATATAATTAAATATTTATAGGTATTATAATAAAAGCTAAAATTAATTATAAAATATTTATTTTATAATTAAATAAATAATATACTAAGCTTTTAGCTTAGAAATCTTTTAATAATTTTTAATTTAAATTTCCTTAGTTATTTATATATAAATAATAATTATAATCTATATATAGATTTTTATAATAAAGGTAGGTTTCTAATTTAATAGCTATAATTATAGGTATTGTTATTAGTAGTTTTTAGCTTAATTAAGTAAATAATTAACCTAGCTATTAGTATATTAAACCTATTTTTTAACTAAGGAAATAAGAAAAAATTGCTGGAATAGTAATAGTAGGTCTTAGGATAGCTCTTTAATTATTATAGCCTAGGCTAATAACTATATTAGCTTAAAGCTATAGCCACAATCTATAGTTAATGCCTTTATTAATTGGCAGATATTATCCTTAGGCTACTTATAGCAGTAGTCATTAATTAAGATAAAGCTATTATTATTATATGGATTAATGGCCTTATTAGAGGTCTCTTGGGTATTTATTATAAATAAAATAATTAATTATATAGTAAAATAAGGGGCATTGATTCTGGAAGTCATTGATGTCACTTGAGGTTACTTTGCTTTTGCTGGGGTCATGTGGGGCGGGGTACGCAAGTACAGCTATCCCACAGTCAAAGGGATAATATTTAAATAATAAAAATCTAAAAATAAATTAAGAAAATATATAAAAAAATAAAATAAAAAAATTAGTAGGATTAATAAAGGTAATAGTTGCTATATATAGTATTAGCTAAAAAGCCTAGAAATAATAAGAAAGCTTTTTATATTACAGAATAAAAAATGCGTTCAATATAAATGTGTGTGTGCGTGTGACAATTGAGGGCGATCATAGTTTTAATGAAAAAAGTCACGACTGGGCGATAGGGTCTGTGTCACATCGACCTGCTGTGAGCTAGGCAATTTAGAGACCCATGACACCGATCGGCACAGCACCCAGCCCTTTAGATACTCGGAGTGTCATCCTTCCTTTCAACATTTAGATGGTATGTAATTGATCCGAGTCTTCTCAAAACCTCGGCCCAGGGATTCAGGTCTATGGAATTAATACACCGATATTCACCGAGGTACGGACTTGATGCAAGCAACCACTGTGTCCGAAAATTGTTCCAAGAATCTTCCATGGGGCGCCATAAACATGTAAAAGAACAACAGCACCATGCAACTTTCAACTGCACAAATAATACCAGATTATTATCCCATAAACTTGACTCTGCACACACAAAGTACTGATCTTAGAAACCAGCACCATGCGCGAAAACGTTGAAATCAAGACCCACGATCAAACTACCCTTCGGGGTTGGTTTTTTCCCGCCGGGACCAAGGCTCCAGCCATGGTCATGTCTGTAGGCGTAAGATTTCCGCCCCCGATGGCAATGTTTGCTAAACATACTCTGACACTGGTATGGTAGTTTTCGGGGATCAAGGAAAACTTCCTTGACGTCTTTGCTGAAAGGTTCCAAAAGGCAGGCTTTGCAGTACTCCTGTATGATCACCGAAATTGGGGTGAGAGCGATGGTCTTCCTCGTCACCACACCAACCATTACGAGCAGACCCAAGATGCTCACGATGTGATTTACTACTTGTCGAAGCGCCCGGATGTTGACCCGGAGCGAATCGCCATATGGGGCTCCAGCTACTCTGGAGGCATCGCTATCATTGCTGGCGCAATTGATCCACGCGTCAAAGTGGTGGTTACTCAAGTCCCCTTTGTCTCAGGCAGAGCGACGAGAGAGGCATTGCCGAAAGCTGTTGTGGACAAGATATTCAGTGATCGGGGTGAGACGTCTTCTCTGGATCCCACTTACGCTCCCGTCTTTCCAGAATCATTAGAGAAAGCTAAAGGTCCTGCAAGCGGAGCCATGATGAGTACGGAGGAGTCTTGGTACCATTACGAAATTCTTCATGCTATGGGAAACAAGAAGGATAACAAAGTCACCGTCCAAAGCCTGTTCCATGCTATCAGAGCCGAGCCGAGCGCCTTCATCACGCAAATCTCCCCCAAGACACTGTTCATGGCCCTTGGTCTAGGAGACACTGTCATAGATCCAAAGGTTCAGTTGGAGGTCTTTGCTACGGCCGGCGAGCCAAAGGAGCTGCTCAAGTTGGATTGCGGTCACTTTAATGTCTACAGAGACGAGGTTTTCGAAGAGAATATTGCAGCTCAGATTGCTTTCCTGAACAAGTATCTTTAGTCTAGCATTATTCATTAGGTTTCTTTAGTCAATCGTTCCAAGGTTACTTCTATAAGGATTTTTAAGGTCCATAAAACATATCATCTGCATCAAAATTACAAATAAACTTTCCAGCGAATCAGTGTAAATCTTAAATCCTCTCTTGACACTATTTTTCCCACGCAGCTCACAGGCTATTAATGACATTGAAGTCACTTTTCCTCTTTTCTCACCTTCTCATTGCCCATAATTCTTCTTTTTCCATTTTAGCTACAAAGTAAATAAGCCATTTACTCGACCCAAGGTGTTGACAAATGCAACTCTCAAGACGGCAGCCATTTCAGTTACATCATCCCTCTGAGGCTTCTCTTTCAGCCTAAGTGTAATAATTCATGCCGAGGTTTTCATGTAAATCTTTTGTGTGCTAGTGCTACAGAATAACATGTGAAGGAAAGCACGTTGGACGGTCAGTCTCCAGGTGTAATTAGGTAACTATCCGAGCAGGTCCAGGCATGGCTGCATTCGTATTGGTCTGAAAGCAGCGGAATTTTACATATTTACTTCGTCATAAGATCATACTGAGGAGATGAAGCCACAACAGACATCTAACCTGGCATTTTGCACACCATCTTGGATAAAAACCCCGTCGGAGTTTCCGCCATCGCGACTTCGGTCGGGGCTTCGCGACTCCGACTGTGCGCGAATAGGCTTTTGCGAAAAACAGTGGCCGCTTTGCCGCAAGGACCAGACGTCACAGCAGCCCCAGTTACTCCGCACTCACTAATGCACCCCACTACGGGCGGCTTGATCAAGCACTCCACTTAATGCCACACCGCACAGTTTGTTCCGAGATGTGTTCCAGTCTGTACATTGACAGGCCATGATTATGGAACTCGGTGTCAAGCATTATGTTGGTGACCGAGGAGCCGAGGCCTGCTTTTACCAGCGGATGAACTTGATGCCTATATAATGAGAATGGCGGCCTATTGTCACCAAGACCATCACCATCAATCCAGATTCATTCTACATTTCTAAGCCTATCACACACTTTGAATAAGAGATATCTTTCACCATGCCTAAGTGGGTTTTCTATCATACTAAGGATGCCTTTACCCGCGAGGATAAGGAAAAGCTCGCCCAAGGCATGTCCAACATTTATACGACCTTTGGGCTCCCCGCATTCTACTGCCATGTGCACTTCTTTGAGCGGTCCGACGACGACATTTGGACCGGCGGCAAGCCTTCCAAGAACTTTGTAAACATCAACCTCTTCCATGCCGCAGTCAACATTCGCAACAACGAAGAAGGCGAGCACCTTCTTAAAGCATTCGACGACGTTGTTCGGCCCGTGCTGAAAGCCAGAGGCCTTCATTGGGAGTCGAACGTCTACGAGACTCCGCATTTCGCGTGGAGAATCAACGGCATGGCCCCTCCGTATTTCCACACGGAGATGCACAAGAAATGGGTCAAAGACAACAAGTTCACCGATGAGGAGGAAGAGCAAATTCTGCGCGAGCAAGGTTACTTTGTAAGCCGAATCCCTTCCTTTTGATCAACACAGAGATCTGACAAAAACAGGATGCATCCCGCTGGAACTTGCCAACATTCGACCTGAACTGAGATGCAAGAACGGATGATGTGCCCTTTCCGCTAGCTTATCCCAGCTGGTCTTTCGACCTTGGGCATCTTACATCTCGGAACTTTAGTCAATCCTTTATGAGCTTGTGACGAGAAATTTTCGCAGTAGTTAGGATTAGGAGTCACATTTCATCGAGAATATTAAAACTTAGCAACCAGATTTTTATCTCAAATTCATTACCACGTGCCATTATACAGAGTGCATTGTTGAACTATTGTCTCTAATATTTGGGCGAACGAATGGGTGTCTTGCAAGTACGATGTTTTGGCTCGTGGCGCAGTTTGAATTGATACCTCCCATGATTAAGTCAAACTACGAGTGCGACGTCATTAATGAGGACCCGAATTATGGCACATAATTCAAGAGCGATACGAAATAAATTATAATTCATCAATTAATTGATTATTTTACTATCAAATTGATTTAATTTCCTTCTTTTCTATATTGCTGCAGCGAGTTCCAAGCCTCTAGGGTAACCGCTGAGCGATAGGTTACAGTAGTTAAGTTCGCTAAAACCATTGTAGCGACCTCTACTATTTATTTACCTTGCATGTGAGCCCAGAGCCTTTTAAACTCGCTATCCCTCGCGAGCAGGGCTTGTGGGCTATCCCACTCCAACAGCCTCCCGCTGTCCATGACGGCGACACGGTCAAAGTTAGCAACAGCACCCAGACGGTGGACAACGGAAATAACAGTGCAATCGGCAAACTGCTCGTCAATCACCTGCCTAATCAACCGCTCCTGTGACAAACGCAGATTAGTAATTGCGTGAAATGGATGTCTTGTGGGTGTTGAGACGCAAGTCTGGAGTGGGAATTGTTTCACAACTACAACACCTAAAATTATGAGAGCATTTGCTGAATGCGACCTACCGAAGTCTCATCAACGTTGCTGCTCGCCTCATCGAGTAGAATGATCTTCTTTCCCGCGAGCATGGCCCGCGCTAGGCATAGAAGCTGACGCTGGCCCTGCGACAGTTGATCGGCATCCAGCCTACCGCCCAGTCCACCCATTCTCTCCACGGCATCAGTTATGTTGAGTCGGTGCAACACCTCGAGAATCTTTTCGTCATCAATTCTCTGCCGCTCGTTCTGTGTGTGAGCTGGAACTATTGGTGAAAGGTTGTCTCGCACACTCGTGTTCTTGAGGAAGAACGGATGCTGCGGGACCACCGCGACGGCCGCACGGACAGCCTGTCGCGGGAACGCCGTAATGTCAAGCCCATCAAACGCGATGCGAGAGCGGTCATCTGAATTGATTTCCAACAGTCGCAACAGAGCACCTATAAGCGAGCTCTTACCACTGCCGCTTCGGCCGCATATTCCCACCTTGAAACCGGGGGGTATATCGAGGCTCACGCCGCGAACTACAGGCTCCCCATCAGGAGTGTAGGAAGCAAACAGATTCTCAATAGTGACATGGCCGCGAGATGGCCAGTTATTTGGAGCGGCTAAAAGCTCGGAGGAGGGTAGGTTCTCACTCTCAGTTTCGTCGCAGAACGTCTTCACGCGTGCAACAGCGCCAAATGACGTCTCCAGTTGTGTCCAGTCCTGAATGACATGTGCTAGAGACTGGCTGAAGGACATGATATTTAGGAGTGCCAGCGCCACATATTGTGGGGAGAGTTGTGTCCGCAGCTTGACCACGAGCACCATGATCATGGCCACAAGGACGGCCACCATCAGGTCTAGGACGATACCCAGCCATCGTTGAATGCTGAATAGTAGGTAGTACGGGCGCTGAGATGCGTCAAGAAGGTCAAGATACTGCTCTTTGAACTGGATTTCCCAAGAAAATGCCCTCACGCTGGACAGCCCCCGAATAAGGTCGAGAAACTGCGTAAAGAGGGGTGATTTGGCTTCGAGGTCGAGCAGCCGTATCTGGCGGGACGTCCTCAGGTAAAACCTTTGTATAACCCAACAGAACAGAGCAACAGGAGGTATTGTCGCAGCGAAATAACCAGAAAACACACACATCAAAATCGCACCCATGAGGAGCACGGAGAAGTTGACAGCGAAGTCAACCAATGCAAAGGGAAGTTCGGTGTCAATTACCGACATGTCCTGGCTGAACCGGTTCGTTGTGACACCAACATCGGTGCGGGAGAAGAAAGCTAGGGGTGCGTCGATCACCGACTTTAACAGTCGGGCGTGGAGAACCTCCGAGCTCCGTGGTACCATGGTGATGAGAAAGAAATATGCAGCCCCTGAGATTCCGAGGACGGCAAATCCAGAAAGCATCCCATAAATACCAAGGTAAAAGTTATTGGTTCCCTGTCCAGCAATGGCGTTCGCTGTCCAGAAGCTGAGCAGCAGCTCTGTCATCTTGTAGCCCCCTGCGTAGAGCAGGACAAACCCGGCAAACAGGAGCGTGTGCCAGACGGGAATGGAGCCGAAATAATATCCATATGTAGCAAGTTCGCCAAGGACGCGATCAGGCCTATCTGAGCTGCCGCTTGAGGCTCGCGCCCGGGAAGTCGGATCAAAGTGATACGTTGGCGTGTTTGTCTTCTCTTCTGCATCAGTGGGGCCACGGTGCTGGATGTCAGTTTTCTGGAGATAGTCCATCTTGGTTTGAAGCTCTTTAAATGGCCCTTGGCCCAGTATATGGCCATTTTCACCCAGAACAATGACAAAGTCAGCATGGACAAGCCTTTGAGCTATTGAATTTGTCAGTAGACGCATTTTTAAAGTCTATGCTGGTTGGAAAAGGCAGACTTACTGGCATTAGTGATGCAAACCACAGTTGTGCCCATCTCGCGGAACAAACCCCTCTGTCCAAAGAGATTCCGAAAGAGAAAATCTTCAGTCCCTGCATCCTGGCCCGCAAACACATCATCTAGAAACACCATCTCCTCCCTAGAGTAGACGGCACGGGCAAGGGCGAGCCGTTGTTTTTGACCCCCGCTCAACGAAACACCCGCGCTGCCGGCTTTTGTTGCATCTCCATCGGGCATTTCAACAAGATCCTGCTCCAGTCCACATGCGCGGATAACACGGCCGTACCAATCTCTGTCAAAACTTGAAACACCCAGTATGTTTTGCCGAATGGTCAAATTCTGAATCCAGGGTTCCTGGCCAACATAGGCAGCTTTGCGAATAGCGCTGTAGATGGAGCCTTGGAGTGGCTGTATTTCGCCCAGCATCGCTTTCATCAAGGTGCTCTTTCCCGAGCCCACATTTCCGATAATGAAGGTGAAATGACACCTGCGGATGGTTGTGGTGATTCTGCTTAGGACTGGTGGCTGTTGGCGAGTCCATCCATAGCTAGCGTTTGAGACGATCAAAGCAGGAGTCCCGGAGAGCGGAACAGTCACCCTCCCAATGTTTTCTAATTCAATTAGCGCATCATCCGTCGAGCATCTAGTGATTCTGTCAAATGAAGCGCTTTCACGGTTAACCCCCACTGTCAGAGGTAGCCTGTGGTCTTTGCAGGCCTCGGATTGCAAAAAGTCTTGTATGCGCCCAGAGCATGCCAGGGCGGAGCTAACAAAGGGGATCGAGCGGATGACGGTGACCAGCGGATCCGACAACAGGTATATAAGTGATAGTGAGCTATATGCAGACGCTGTATCCAGTGGCTGGCCAGTTGTCTGCGAGATGACCACAAAGGTTGCAAAGGTAGCCAGTGGGGCTATAGTTCGTGTGTTCATCCCTGATGTCTGTCAGCACAAGCATCGATCCTTCCACAAAATGACCTTACCAATGAAAACTTGCAAACACAACAGCCTACGATACCTCTTTGACAGATCCAGCTCCTTCACCCGAAGATCTTGCAAAGTCTTACTTATCGTATCCGATAAGCCGAGCATTTTAACTTCCTTCATTGATCCGAGTGCTGATGCGGTCACATCAACCCGTGTCTGGATGCCGCGAACCCAAACCTTTTGAGCGTTGCCAATGTATTTGGCCAGCTGCATAATGGCTGTAGTGGCGACTATTGCCACAATTACAGGCGCAAGTGCGGCCATTCCGAGCTGTCGGAACAAGAGATAGATAGCGACTCCGCATTCTATAGGCGAGGCCCAGAGTTCGTGCAAAGTGGCGGCGCTTTGGCAAATATTCTCCGTGTCTGTGGACATGAGTGTCACCTGGGCTATGAAGATAGTCATAGAAGTAAAGCGCAAAGCTCGTTATAAAACCCTTACCAGACTCCTCGTGGACAGTCGTACTGCTATCCAGTGTCTTGCAGTAAATCAAACCACAAATACTACCTCTAATAGAAGCAACAAAGCTGGAAAGCAACTAGTAAGACCCTTGAATGGCTTTCCAAAGGCAGTCGGAACATAAGACTCACCGGTACGTCATTTGGTAATAAAATCCACTGGAGATCTAACGGCTGTCAGTTAGATCAGCCTAAGTTGAGGGATCGCCCGCCATGGCTTCACTGAAAAGAAAAAAGAGAGAAGAAAAAAGCAGTGCGTGGCTTACCGCTTGTGCGAGAAATACCAGAAGCCATGCTCCCGTCAGTCCCCAACCAGTCGTGTCAGACTGGGACAAGTCCTCCGTAAAAGAAGTCGTTGTGGAGATGAGAAATGGTAGTGTGTATTTAGAAGCCGCCAACACAAGCCTTGGGAGTATACCCGCCAAAAAGATGTATTTTGTAGCCCACAATATAGAAAGTGCGAAAGAATGCTTGCGATGAGACTTTTCAGGGATATGATTTCCTTTACTGGAGTCCCAGGCTGTCTGCGCTTTTGAGAGCAATCTTCTCGCTGCTAGGCTATCGTGAATGGGGTATCTAACTAAGTGTAAGCAACTGTCCACGGGCTGGCACAATGGCCCACCATACTTACAGATCTGTATCTGTCAAGGTGCTGACGAAACCCCGTTTCATGAGAGAATTGAGCCACAAAAAGACACTGCGGCTCAAGATCCCACTAGTGACCTCAGGCGACAGCTCCCGATACTGGGCAAGGAGTATGGATCTCTTCTCCCATGCTTCGGCAGCCAAGATGAAAGATTTGATGGCGACAGTAGAAGCAACAAGCCGAGCGCTTACTTCAGTGCCTTCAAGAAGCCACAGCGTCCTGACGACAACGCAGTCGAAGAGCAGAGTGAAGAACAAATATGTATTAATGAGCGTTGATGGTCTCACCGAGCGTGTGTGCTCAGCATGCGACACGAAAATCAGCAACATTCCATTGACAAACACAAGCGCGGCGGCTGCGCTCTGCACCACCAAAAGATGCTTTAGTCCTAGTGTAGAGTATAACAGGACAGCAAGTGTCAGAGTGGTATAGATGACGATCAATGCCTAGCCGGCGAAACATAGCTGATTAGTGCCTCTATATGTAGCATGGGGCCTTAGGGTATTAGTGCATACGAGTTTGAGACCCGATCGCCAATTTTTAGCAACTTTGCGTGGCTGTTTCCTTAGCCATAAAAGCCGCTGCGGCGCCAGAATGAGAAAAAGCGATGAAGGGAGGATCGACAGAATTATATTCTCAAAGCTCAGCGTAAAGTCAAACCTGCCGCTGGCAGAGGGGCCGAAGCTTGCCTCTAATAGCATCTCAGACGTGGTGTTTGCACCCATGTCGTTACGGTGTTTGTGTTATACGCAAGCGTACAAGCTGGCTGCAAATAGGTACCTTAGCTGAGATGTGAAAGCTGCTGAAATGAACTTGGACGGGGATAAATTTGGTTTTGGAAGCAGTATGATGACAAATGACTAAGCCGGCGGCGGTTACACAAGTGGGATCGATGGCATCAGATACCGTGGTAAGGCGTCATCCCGAAATATTGCAAGAGTTTGTGCGACGCGGGTTGTCAAGTTTATGATTTTCACTGCACAAGGACTCTCTTCGGTATTCAAAGGGAGGTATGTATAGGTCTCACATAGCTGTTGTCGATTCTGCCTTTACGGTTATTGTGATGCGGGCCGCGGGGGCCATCCAGCTATTGAGGCGAGGGCCGATGAGATCTTCACCAACCCAGCGCGGTTTGAGGAAGCCAAAAACCAGTATGTTTACCTAGCTTCCCACGCCGTGACACAAAATCAGATCCTAACAGTTGTGGAAAGGTTGACTAGTCACAAATTCAAGGTCGAGCATGTTACTTCGGAGGAGGTTCTTGGAGGGGAATAATCCACTGGCATCCGGATGAACTTCCGAACTACGAAGTTAAATCATGTCTCGATTGGCAGGCTTTGCTAAATCGGTAGTACTAGTTGCAGCTGAAATAGCATCGTAAGTCAATTGAGTGTAAATTTTTACTTCGTCATTTGGACATGGGGGACTGTTCATCGGTTGGTAATCCGCAACATTCGAAGAATCTCAAGTAAACTCCTTAGTCTATCCGGCCGATTAGACTAGGCGTTTCGAGTACATCAAAATGTCAGACTCGATAGACGGCACCATGAATCCTTACCTCAATATCACCCCGCCCATGGTAGCGGTCTAGGGTAATGAGGGCCATCGGGAGCTGACTATGGAGGCTTGGTAGAGAGTGTCTTTGATACCCATAACGGAGGAGGAGATTTGACTGGTAGTCATGGGCGAGAGGCCCAGATCGCCCGTGTCTTTGCTCGCAATGCTGAAGCATGACACATACTGGTTTACTTTAGGAAGTCAAGTAGAAGATGTTGATGTGGGCCTTAGCCAGCGCACACGTGCCCAACCAAAATACAGAGATTGCCTGACAACCCGGTCATGCTTACAATGCGAAGAATAGCCATGTTTGATGATGCATCACTTGCAGCGCATTACCCCATCGACTTGCTTCTTCCCATGGTTGAGCCGAGAATGCGACCCCGTGATGCGCGTGTGCAAGGATTTCCTGGGTGCAGCGACCGCGTGAGACGCGTGCACACCCCCGAGCAAATAGCGACTCGTTCCGGCTGCACTCCGCCGGGGGAGCAACTGACGGTCCCGCCACGGCGAATCCTTCAGCGCTAGAGGCTTGGGGAAACAGGCCTACCCCGCCAAAAACCCGCATCCGTTTTATTTCCCAGCCTGGAAGCTCGTAGCTAAGCTTAGGGAAGAATGATGACTCTTGGGATCGTCAGGCCAAGGTAAGGGGGCGCACAGGAGAAGGGGCCAATGCGTTACGAGGGCAGCGGCAGGGATCGCGCCATCTCGGGCCGAGCTTTTATGCGGATAAACACGTTTGGTGAAACATCAAACGGCGGTAAGCCCTTTTTCCGTCAACCTGCCTGCGCGAGCCGTCAGTACTGACTTTGCAGCTGCAGCTGTGTTGTGCTGTGCCTTTTCAGGACGTTTATCGAAGAGCGCGAGTGACCTGAATGACGAAGGCCAAGACGCCAACTTCCAGAGCGTGGAGATTGGTTGGGGTATAAAGTCATCAACCAACACCTGCTGACGCGCGCGATTCAAGTTGCGCAACCTGCATCCTATTCCTACTACCCCTTGACTCGCTATCAATCGCCCGACTAGTTATGTGGTCGGCGATGAAATACGCTGGCTTGGTAAGCCTTGCGCTGCCTCTTAGCACAGCGACAACGTTTGAATCACCACCTGTTTACCCAAGTCGTAAGTAACCAACATACCCATCTCTTTGGATCAATCCTTTTCAAAACGGAATGTTCTAATACCCCATTGCAGCACAGGGGCAAGGCGGTGGCCAATGGTCAGATGCCTATACCAATGCGCGCGCCCTCGTTGGCGAGATGACGCTCGAGGAGATGGTCAACATCACCAGAGGCTTCCCTCACGGAACAATCTGCGCTGGCATGACTGGTTCCGTACCGCGCTTAGGATACCCAGGCCTATGCCTCCATGATGCGGGCAATGGTGTCAGAGGCGCTGATCTAGTCAGCTCCTTTCCTTCGGCTCTGCATGTTGGTGCTGCTTGGGATAAGAACATGACATACCAACGAGGATGGTTCATGGGACGCGAGTTCAAAACCAAGGGTGGTAAGTAATGCAACTGAGTTACCACTTTTATACTAAAATCTAACACAACTGTAAGTCAATATTCTACTTGGACCAAACGCTGGTCCTCTTGGGCGTGTTGCTGTAGGTGGTCGCAACTGGGAAGGCTTTAGTGTGGACCCGTATCTGTCCGGAAAGCTTGTCGCAGAGTCCATCATTGGCCATCAGGATGCCGGTGTCATTGCTAACCTCAAGGTAAGTACTTGACTCTTTATTAGTAAAAAGCTAGTAACCCTAACATTCAACGAAGCATTTTATTGGCAATGAGCAAGAAACCTATCGTCGCCCGTTACTTGGCGTCGAGGCCGTTTCCTCCAACATTGACGACAAAACCCTGCACGAGTTTTACCTTTGGCCCTTTGTTGATGGTGTCCATGCTGGTGTCGCATCCGTCATGTGCTCCTACCAACGCATCAACAACACGTATGCATGTGACAACAGCAAAACGCTTAACGGCATCCTCAAGGGCGAACTCGATTTCCAGGGCTTTGTCATGCTTGATTGGGGAGCAGTCCACAAGCTGACTAGTGCAAATGCTGGTTTGGATATGGTCATGCCTCAAGGCGGATACTTTGGCCAGAACCTGACTGATGCTGTTCACAACGGAACCGTGAGCAAGGAGCGCGTGACAGACATGGCTACAAGGTAAGAAAGCTCTCTTTCTGCCTCTGATACGCATATGGCGGACTAACAAAATTCAGAATCGTTGCATCCTGGTACTTGGTAGGCCAGGAAGGCAACAAGTTTCCAACCCCCGGCATTGGAATGAAGAATCTCACTGAACCTCACGAGCAAGTCGATGCCCGCGACCCAGCATCCAAGCATGTTCTTCTCCAAGGTGCAATTGATGGTCATGTTTTATTGAAAAACAATGGCGTCCTCCCTTTTAAGAAGGCTCCAAACATGATTTCAGTCTACGGCTACGATGCCACTATTCCCCGCACCAAGAATACTGACAAGCTCTTCAACCTGGGCTACACCTCGTATCCCGAAATGGGTACTTCTGAGCTTGAGGATACATGGAGCTTTGACCAGCCGGCAAGAGGTGGAACTATTATCAGCGGTGGACGAGCCGCCGCGAATGCACCGCCATTTATCTCCGATGTAAGAAGAAAGTTTTCTATCCTCTTAGCTATGCTAATTCTCTGCAGCCCATCAGTGCTATTCAGTACAAGGCATACGATACTGACGCTTGGGTGAACTGGGATCTTGACTCCTATGACCCTGAAGTCAATGGCGCCACCGATGTCTGCCTCGTCTTTATCAATGCCATGGCCACAGAACGGTATGATCGTTCGGGCCTCCATGACGACTTTAGCGACGGCCTTGTCCGCAACGTTGCTGACAAGTGTGCCAACACCATCGTTGTCATTCACAACGCTGGCATCCGGCTGGTCGACCAGTGGATCGACCATCCCAACGTCACTGCCACCATCATGGCCCATCTTCCCGGTCAAAACTCTGGCCAGGCGCTCGTTAAGCTACTATATGGCGAGGCCGAGTTCTCCGGAAAGCTGCCGTATACAATTGCCAAGAATGAGACAGATTACGGTGACCTTATTAAGCCATGCAACGTCACATCAGCCCAGGATAAGAATCCCCAATGTGAGTTTACCGAAGGCTCGTACATCGACTATCGTGCCTTTGATGCCCAGGACATTGAGCCTCGCTTTGAGTTTGGCTTCGGACTCAGCTACACAACTTTCGACTACTCTGATCTTGCCTTCTATCCCAAGGATCTGAACAGCGGCAGCATCGAAGGCAACGCCGAGGCATGGGATACTGCCGCGGTTGTGACTGCAACCATTACCAACACGGGCGACCGTCCCGGCGATGAGATCGCTCAGCTCTACTTGGCCATTCCCGACAGTGCTCCACGACAGCTCCGCGGCTTCGAGAAAATCAGGCTGCTGCCTAAAGAATCCGCGACGGTGCGATTCGAGCTCGATAAGCGCGACTTTGCCGTGTGGGATGTGGTTGAGCAGAAGTGGGTGGTGCAAAAGGGCGAGTACGAGGTCTTTGTGGGCACTAGCAGTCGAAAGCTGCCATTGCACAAGTCCTTCAAAGTGTCGCAGAAGGCATTGAATTATCAAGAGATGCTCAAACGCTGAATAATAGATAGTGTAGATAGTGATAGGATATAGAGTAAAAATTAGTCGTTGCATGCGCCTTTGGTCGCAATGGGAAATCCGAGGTATTATTATACATTCCATGTTAGCCCCGAAGCCATCCGTCCTCTCTCGCCTTGTCAACGCTTTCAACAAAAGCGGAGCAGACACGGGCCGTGAAAGGTAAAATCCCCACTCGTGCTTTGCTCTCATAATAAAATTTCCCAAAACATTCCGTCCGCGTCGCCCAAATACTCTAACAATAAGGTCATTGCCGAATTCGTCCAGGTTTCAATCCAGCTCGCCGTCAAAGCACCTTTGTGGCTCAATGGAGCATATACGCTATGGGTTAGAGCCATTTCAGCTTGCATTGCATCATTGCATGTGATGGTTGCCGTGACGCGTACTCTCAACACCCGCCTTGCCAAAACAATGCCTGGCCCTTGCAGCATTCGACATAATTTCGCCGCCCATCAATTGATATACTCTATGAATCATGAACTAAATGAGATCATGAAAACAATCTTATGATGAAGGAAATATAGAAAATGAACAGAAGTCTCGGCCGATAAAACGAGCGCGGTCCGAAACCGGAATGGAAGAGAAACCTTGCATTGTGATCAACAGTCCTATAAGCGCCCCCATACTCAAACTCTTGTTTGCGTGCCGGTTATTTTCGGGGAGCTCCCGAAACAGTTAATCAGAAGCAGACATAGGAAAGGACATGCCCATTTAAATTGTCCTAGCATTCGACACTTCCCGCCGACATCACCACAGCGCTTTTTTTTTTATTGCTTTTCCCAGTGCTCGCCCAAATTAATTAAAAAAAGAAAAAGCAACCTGAGGTTTATCGACAGAGTGAGTGCAATGACAACCTGGTATCCGTGTCCCGCAGCCATCTAATTATACAGGCATAATAATTTCCAAGGAACACACGCAATCATGGCGGAAAACCAGCCCCCCCAAGTCAACGGCCAGACTGCCGCGGAAGAGGACGACTGGGAGCGACAGTTTGAGAACGAAATGGCCGCCATGAAAACCCAGAACATGCAAGACATTGAGGATGCCAGAGCGGCAGGGAAAGCAAAATTCAGAGAAATGCGCAACAAGCCGAGGAACAAAGAGCCACAGTCACCGATACTCGCCGCCGTGGTCGGACTGGTCGCCGTTGTGGTGGATTGGTTCAGGCTCGTGGCAATGGGCTGGGCCAGCCTCGTGGTCACCATTGCTTCAGCGTGGATCGGCATCGTCGCAGCTATTTCCGCCGGGTGGATCGGGGTCATCTCAAGCATCGCATCCGGCTGGATTGAAGTTATTAGCTTTTTCACAATGGCCTGTATCAACGTGCTCCAGGCTGTAAACAATACTGCTCTCCAATTCATCGAGTAGGCTGGCTGGCTGGGAACAAAACGGTGCACGTGGAAAAGAAAGAAAGAAAAAGCATCGACAAAAATAGCTACATGGATAAGCATTTCAACGTCCATAGAATGTATGAAAATGAAAAAGTCGTTCGATATGCACTACTGTCTCAAGATTACGCCCTGCTGATGATGTCGGGTTGACTCTTTGCCGTCGCAAGGCCTGCAAATAGATTCGACGACGCTCAACCGGCCACTGAACCCCACGGACTTCGGTTTTCGGCCCTGCGTGGTCGGTCGAAAAGGTTCCGTCTCACGTGACATGGACATTCGGCAATTGGGACGATCTGCACAACTGGAGGATTTACACCGGACGGGCATATTGGTGGCGAAAATAAACCAGTAGCTTCTGTGGGCTTTTTGCGCTGAATTGCAGGAGTGTTTCTGTCACCCAAAGATCATCCCACTAGCGCGTTCGGTGTTTTCTGGCACGCCAGGTGGAGATTTCTCGCACTCGGAGATTCGGCTCAGCCCAATGGCCACGCTAACGCGATTGGCGTCAGTTTGGTGCCATGATTAGATGATCAATATGTATGCGAAACCGACAATGATATGGCAGCTGCAACACGCTAAGCCATGTGTCTAATGCATCGACTAAGAAATAAGGCGTCCTGGTGACGTTGCGATCGGAGCGATGTGTCACCGAAGCACGACTTCGCCTTTCACACGGCTTCGGTTGATCGGACAGAGAGAGCCTGTGTGGTTGATAGGCAGGATGGAAATGATTACTGAACCTACGGCTTGGAATCAATTGTATTTCTTCTTTATAAAGTGATCTTTGTTCCGCGTAAACACTGACAGAAAAAAGTCCCAAGACACAATAGCCATCTTCCAGCACTTCCATTAGCACATATCCAACAATGACTCCAACCGGCTTCAAAGCAATCGTCATCGGCGGCGGTCCTGTAGGGCTGACAACTGCTCATGCCCTCTCGCAAGCCGGAATCGACTTTGTCGTTCTTGAGCGTCGACCAGACATCGTCATAGATGCCGGCTCAAATTTGGTTTTGCTCCCCATGGGTCTCCGTGTGCTTTATCAACTGGGGCTTCGTGATGCATTAGACGCTGTCAGCTCGCCGCTGGGCATCATGGACCGCTTTGATCATGAAGGCCGAGATATTGGCGATTTCAAAGTCTTTGAGCACGACATGGAAAAGTGAGATTATTTTCTACCCCGAAACGTCCTGTTCTAACAAAAAGACTCTAGTTTCGGCACCTATCCAAGGGTTCTAAGTCGACACGATCTAACTCAAGTTCTGTACGACAGCTTGCCGAAAGATGCGCAATCCAAGGTTCTTCCCGACAAGAAGTTCCAAAGCATTGAGACAACACCCGACGGCGTCCTCGTCAGCTGCGCAGACGGCACCTCGTACGCCGGATCCATCGCCATTGCCGCCGACGGTGCGCACAGTCTGGTCCGGGAGCAGATGCGCACTTTAGCCCTAGAGGCTGGCTCGCCAGACGTCAATGAGGAGAAACCGTTCCTGACAAACTACAAAGCCCTTTGGCTGCGCTTACCCACCTCGGCCTCGCCTCATCTCCTCGATGGCCTCACCTGCGAGACCCGCGGCCACAATGCCGCCACCCAACTTTTTGTTGGCGAAAAGACATGCGTCGTCGCCATATACGACAAGCTCGAGGTGCCTACCCGTGATCGCATCCGATTTACCCAGGCGGACCAGGACTCGATGATTGAGCGCTGGGGACACTTGCCGCTGCTTCGAGGCGGGAAGCTGAGCTTGCGCGAGGCGTACGACGCAAGGACCCAATCCGGGCTCGTCAGCTTGGAGGAGGGTGTTTTGCAGCACTGGAGCTGGGACGGCCGCATTGTTCTGGCTGGAGACTCTGCGCACAAGTTCACGCCGAGCACGGGCGCCGGCTGCAACAACGGCATCGTCGACGTCGTGGTCCTTGTCAACAAGCTGCGCGAAGCAATCCAGAAAGCCCAGGCTGAATCAGAGAGCCTTCCAACCAAGTCCCAACTTGCGGCTGCTTTCAGGGCCTACCAGGATTCGCGATACGAAGCAGTTGTGGCCGGGTGTAAAAAGGCCGGAGGTGCTACGGCGCTGGCAACGTGGCAAAACAGCTTGCTGAAGATCTTTGATCGCTACTTGTTGTCCTTTGACATGGTTCAAAAATATCTTTCAAACCAAGAGGCACCTCTGACTGCGCGAACACCGGTGTTTGACTTTATTGGCGGTCATGAGCCGGTGAGTGGCAGAGTGCCGTGGTTGACGCCAATCGGAACAAAGGCACGCTAGACTGGAGCTAGAGACGTTCTTTTTTGTTTTAAATAGACTCGTTCCTTTCATATAATGCTTATATAGATTTATTTACATTTCAACATTGCCCATGGGTTACTTTCCAGTTCTGGGAGCACCAATATGTTCGTAATCCCACTCTTGAATGATTGCGACAGAGATATCATACGTTACGCTGACCACCATGGCACACGGCACCACAAAAGACCAGGGTCCATTCAGCCTCAGGTCCCACATTTCCGATTTTCTACATAGCAAAGTGTTGCCAGTCAAAGCTGAAAGCTAGCGTAGGATCGTTGCCTTCGGCTAAATGGTGCCGGGTTGGCCTAAGATGTGCCTCACAACGCAACATCCTGGCTATGCTAAATGGACCAATCATCGGTGCGGTGTGCATGACTAAGCCATCCAGGCAACCAACGTGCTCGCCGTCACCCAAACCAATCCACTTATCTCTTTTCAATCAGAACACTGCCGCCGTTTCAATTTCACTTTCTCGCAGATATCTTTATTCTAGCTTATCCATTTTCAGTTGATATTAAGTTGTTGTGTTTTCCATCCCGACGTTCCTCTTGTCAGGAATCAGTCATCAACAATGCAGCCAAACAGCAACGATACCCATGATGGAGACAGCGATGGTGACATGGTTCTTGTAGAACGCGACGATCTTACCAACTATAACCCTGAACAAATACTACCTGAATCACCGGAGACCATCAAAGAAATTCGGTCATGGTTGAACCCCACCTCATATGATGTTGTTGGCGGGGAGTACCGCAAGCATCGTGCTTCCCATGCACCCGGAACAGGATCATGGCTCACATCAACTTCCACTTATCAAGAGTGGCTCCAAGGCACCGATCATGGGCTGCTTTGGATCAAGGGAATTCCGGGATCTGGAAAGTCCGTCACGGCAGCCAACTTGATTGACGAGATCAAGACACTGCATCCAGGCTCCCCGGTATTGTTCTTCTTCTTTCGCCAAATCATCGACGCGAATCATGAGCCCAATGCTCTTCTGAGGGACTGGATGGATCAAGTACTCATTTACAGCCCTCCTCTGCAGAAGCAACTTAAGGCTTGTGTAAGGGACAATAAATCCGTCTCCAGCATCTCAATGGAGGACATGTGGAAACACCTTCGCACGGCCCTTGCTAGTCTACCCGAAAAAGCTTTTTGCGTTGCCGATGCTCTTGACGAAATGGACCAAGGCCATGAGACATTCCTCAAAGAACTCGGCGCTCTTGGCCAGTGGAACCCTGACAAGGTCAAGGTTCTCATCACAAGTCGCCCAGTTCCGCGCGTGGAAGTGCCACTCAGAAATACACCTTGTCTCCACCTTCGCCTGGAAGAAAACTTGGTTGATGTTGATATCTCAACGTTTGTGCAGCTGTCGCTGTCAAAATCTTCCATCCCGGAGGAATACTGGCCCGTAATTGCGGATGCGGTGCCGGGACGGGCCAATGGTTTGTTCCTCTATGCCAAACTAGCAATGGAGGCTTTCCTTCGACCCAACGCCGATATCAAGACAGTCTTGTCGCAGCTTCCAACAGACTTGAATGTCATGTATACCAATCTCTTAGCAGAGCACGCTCGAAGATCTGGAGTGGAAGCAAGCATTCAGCATCTAATTCTGCAAGCTGTCACTCATGCTAGCCGTCCCCTCAGATTGTTAGAACTAGCCGAAATGGTTATGCTGAATAGCTCCGATGGCACCAAGAGAAATTTGAAGGAAACCAAGGATCTCATACGAGCCGCCTGCGGGCCATTGCTCGAGATTTTAACAGATGAGACAGTCTCTGTCGTCCACCACTCCTTCACCGAGTACCTCAAAGGGATGACGCGATCCAACGATGGCGATGACGAAGGCTATCCCGTCCTCCAGGCGGGACCCACACATGCCAAGCTAGCCCTAGCGTGTCTGCGCTATTTGCAGGGTGGCTGTTTGGATAACTTTAATATCAAGCCGGACGATGAAAACGGTTCCGAAGATAGGAGATACTGGTGGATCAAGGACAGGGATGAATCAATCTCAATGGAAGCTGTCAAATTGAGACTGAAGCATCCGTTCTTCCAGTATGCAGTAAAGAATTGGAATTATCACGTTAGCAAATCCGAAGCTGCTGGGCATGATCAAACAGAAACCGATGCAGAAATTGGGAGATTTATGAGCGATGATAAAAGGCTGACAGCATGGTTTCTTTTCAGGTGGCCACGCCACGAAGCCAAGATAAAAAGCACAACGAAACTTCATATTGCTGCAAATGCTGGGCTCGTATCGTATTCCAAAATTCTCTTGAAGGAAATAGATGTTGATGTACGCGATAACCTCGGCCAAACACCCCTGTGAGTTCATTTATAACCATCATGATTCAGTTTCAATACTTTATGCTAATCCCACGTTTAGTTGGCTAGCTGCGTCGCAAGGCCGGGCTGCAGTTATTACCGCGCTAGTGAAAGCCGGCGCGAACCCGGATCAACCTGAGGATGTAAACGGGCACAAGCCATTGCATAAGGCAGCAAGTAAAAATCATTATAAAGCTGCCAAAGCCCTGCTAGAGTCTGGTGTCGATCCTCTGACGGGCAAAACCAAGGAAGCGCCTGGAAGAAGATGCGGGAATGCCCCCCGCAGTGTTGGGAACACACCGCTCATGTATGCTTGCCAAAGTGGCCACGTTGAGACGGTGGAAGTATTTTTGCCGTTTATCGAAAGCATCGACACCGTCCACCGTGCATTGGCATGGGCAGCCGGCAATGGACAGTCAAAGGTTGTTAAGCGGCTTCTTCAACACCCTGGTGCAGACCCTAATGCCAAAGTCTTCGGGGAGACAATCCTCTACATCGCCTGTGGAAAGTTTGATGCTGCGACAATTACGACCCTTCTCGAGGCTGGTGCAGATCCCACTCTTGGATCTCTCGATTCAGGTGGCGAGTTTCCAGCGTTTGGGAGACAATTTTCCCGCAACAAGCACTCGATGAGTTGCTTGCATCGACTATGTAATATGGGTGGGAAGATTTACAAATCTGAAGAAGATCTCAAGAATCTACACGTTCTGTTCTCTCTATTCATCAAAGCTGGCGCAGACATTCATGAACGCACCCCAACGGGCGGGACCGTGCTCCATGGCGCGATCGACTCGCCAGAGGTGACTCGGACACTGCTTGATGCCGGGGCGGACGCAAACTCCACCGACGATTCCGGCGCTACACCTCTCCATCAGGTCAAGAACTTGGAAACCATGGTACTTCTTGTGGAAAATGGGCATGCGAATATTGACGCCAAGCAAAAAGACGGGAAAACCCCTCTCCTCTCCCTGATGCACCAATCCCACGTGGAAACAGTTCTCAAGTTGCTAGAGTATGGACCAAACTGCAACGCGGTAGACAGCAGCGGAAACGGCCCGCTGCATATCTCAGGACACAAGCGATTAGACAACTCGGAACTCATTCAGTCTCTAGTGAAACATGGTGCAGATCCAAACCTGAAGAATCACGCCGGGTTGACCCCGCTGCTTTCGCTTCGCCCAGAGGACAATAATTTCGAGGCCATGGCAGAAGCACTTATTAAAGCGGGTGCGGATGTCGATGCGCAAGACAGAAATGGCGCCACAATCTTGTTTCGCTTGTCGCCATCTTCATCCTTTCTGAAGCAGAATTTCGATCAAAAGATCACATACCTCATCGATCGAGGCGCGTCAACGTCGGTTCGTGACTACAACGGCCGCACCTGTTTACATGAAGCCGTCAAAAATTTGTCCATGTCCCTCTTCGATCAATTTCCATTCAACGCGTTCCTAAGACCCGACGATCCAGCCGGTCGCGGTCTTGATATCCAAGTCGTTGATTACAGTGGAAACGGCCTCCTCCACGAGCTCGCTCTTCGGAAGGATATGACCAAGTCAGACGATTGGCCGAATCTCATTTACTTCTGGGGAGAGCTCATCTCTATGGGTCTGGACCCAGAACAAAAGAACTATTCGGGGCGCACGCCGTTGCACATCTTGTGCACTAGCTATATAGGCCCAAACATCTGCTCAGGAACTTCCCTAATTGATTTTGCCATTTCAAGAACCAAGAACATCGACAATCCTGATCACGATGGAGCTACGCCTCTACACATTGCTGCGGCTGCTGACGAACGTTTTGTCAAGAAGCTTCTCGATGCTGGTGCGGATCCTACGGCAGCTTCTCATGAGGGATTGACTCCCTTGCATATTGCATCCCTATGCGGAGAAAGCAACACTGTTGGCATCCTCCTAGGTGCTCTAGAAAGGTGGCACCAGCAGAAGGATCGGGTGGCTATGGATTCGCCCCGCGAGGGAGCAGCAACATCACTGCCTTTGGATGAAAGGACCTCATCACCCCGATCGGTGAAGGGGGTAAACGCACAGACATTCAAAGCTGGACAAGGGTTCTTGGGCGGATTCACGCCACTCTTCTTTGCTTGCCAATCTGGCAGACCGGAGACAGTAGCCCTGTTGCTTGAAGCCGGCGCTGACGTCAGCAAGGGAAATATGTTCGAGGCATGTGCTAGGTTCGAGGAAGATTATGATGGATGGAGTCGCGGACCGTTCAAAGACCCCCGGGCGAACGGACATACGATCTCCTTCAAGACTGATCATTTCTCCTCCAAGACCAATCCTTTCTCTTCCAAAACCAATCCATTCCCCTCCAACACTGGTGGTCTTTTCGGTAATACAGAATCTGATTCAGATAAACTAAGCGAAGGCGAGACCGCGAGACTTGAGGAGATTTTGGACATGCTCGTTCAACATGGGGTCAATGTTTCTCAGATAAATGACCATCGCTACGGAGACCCTCTTGGAAAGGCCGTCGGGCGAAACAGAGACTACACCGCGGCATGTCTGAGGCGTGTCCGGGAGAAAAGCCAAGCCGGGTTGCCGATTGAAGAACGAGGATCGGCCACTTCGGTCTCTAGATTCATGAACGATTCTCTGGCGGAGGCCAGGGCAAAAGCTATGAAAGATTACGGAGGTGTGATGCCCGGGGACAGCAACGATAAAATGTTTCACTATCTGTTAGTGAGGCGAGAGTACCGACTTGTAGAAGAGCTTGTCCATCTGGGAGCCGATTTCCTTCTTCAAACGCCCAAAATGAAACAGCCATGCAATTTGCAGGTTCTCATCGGAGACGGCTTTACCTCGCTTGTTGAGAAGATTGGCCCGGTCGCGGCTGATGCTGCCCTGAAGGGGGGGCAATGGCACGCATTTGGGGATCCGACACAACCTGGCCTGTGGCATGTGAAGAGGGTTTTTGAAGACGCACGCAACCGTTTTGAGATCCCCATACCTTTCATATGCAGTGCTGTTCAGCGAAGATTGCCCAACATGGACATGGTCCGATTGTTGGTCGAGAAATTTGGCATTGACATCAACGAGCTGCTCTACACCTCCGAGTACTGCGAGACCGACTTCAAGGCCACTCCCACCAGCTCAGCCCTTCACTACGTCAGCATGGGCAACACCTGGTGGCAAGTCCACCAGGCGCTGCCCTACCTGCTCAACGCTGGTGCGGATATAAATCTTCGAACCCAAAATGGCCAGACCCCGCTCCACGTGGCTCTCCAGATAACTAACCAGGGCCCTGGCTATTTACATCGAGAGGCGGCCAAGATACTGATCGAGGCAGGGGCAGATGTGAATGCGGTTGACAAAAGTGGGAAAAGCTGCTTGATGAGTGCGCAAAATGACATGGCCATGATCAAGCTCCTCATGAGTCACGGGGCGGTTGTGACGAGCGAAGCGATATTAGCGGCAGTCGAAGCGGGCAACGCCGAGGTGCTTCAACAGCTACTCTCTGGAGGATTCGACCCCAACACGTGTCACAAAACCACCTCGAACTCTACGGGGCTGAGACCTATGTTCACTCGACGAAGTCCTTGGGCAACACCTGTGAAGGAGACGCAGAGCCTGCCTGCACTCTACTGCGCTGCTGTCGCAGTGAACTTGTTATCGAAAGAACGCGGTAAAAGCCGTGAAAGTTTGCGATTTCGTCGAAGTTTGGAAACCAAGGCACGATTGGTTCAGATCCTGTTACATCACGGGGCAAATCCATTCCAGAAGTTCTTGAGCAAGCCCAACCCACGGAAGCCAAGCATCGAGACCGCATTGCATGTACCTTCGATCGAGGTCCCGGAGGGACATGAAGAGCTCACACTGCTGCATGCTCTTCTCGTCGACGGGAAAGTGGTGGATGATTTTCTTGAGCTGCCCGGGCTGGATGTCAACCACCGAGATGCCCAAGGCCGCACTTTGCTCCTTGCAGCGTGCCAGGGCTCCATGGGCCCGGATTACATCATCGACTCCTACAAAGAGAACCCAGACACCACCCAGCGCGTCACAGTTCTGCAGCGCCTATTGTCTCTTGGTGCCGACCTTGAGGCCCGAGACCACTTTGGCCGTAACGCTCTACATCTACTCCTACGCAGCAATGCAGACTTTGACAACCGTAAAGAATCGCTAGAGTATATCATCAGCCAGGCTCCAAGCTTGCTACAGCAGGCGGATAAAAGTGGGAGAACACCGCTGCACACCGCTCTCGCCCATGCCCTCAGGCAGGACAAGGTCAAAGTAGCGCAGACATTGCTGTCAGCCGGGGCGGATCGCTTCGCCGTCGACAACAACGGCGACAGCATTCTTCACATTCTTGTAAGAAGCATCAAATGGGAAGACGTGCAAACCCTTTTCCAGGATCTACTGGCAGGGGGCATGGATATCAATGTGCGCAACAATCGCGGCCAGACGCCTGCCTGCCACTTCTACGACCACCCTCGAGCAACGGACATGATGCGCAGGTTCTTTGGGAAAGAGCATCACGCGGCTGAGGATAAAGCCTTCCGGCTCTTCAAGGATGGGGGTGCAGACTTTTTTGTCAAGGACGCCGAGGGTCGAGGCCTGCTGCACGTGGCGGCAATAGGCGAGGTTGCGCGGTTCAGGGACCTCCTGAGCATGGGTCTGGATCCCATGATGGAAGACAACGAGCAGCGAACGGCTCTTGATGTGGCGGCGGCGTGTGATAACCAAGAAATCTTGGCATTGTTTGAGAAGAAATAGTCAGGTCCTAGATAGTTTTCAATAGTACCCCTCGTCCTTTGTCAATCTCGACAACTTGGAGTCCCTTTCACTGTCCACCAGCTCCATCTCTACCGTCCCCGAAGACCTAGCTCCAACCGCAACGCCCTTGCTCCATAATCTCTTGTCTGAAACCTCAACTACCTGCTGTTCCATTTCGGGAACGGGGGGCGAGGTCCATGCCAGGCGGATAAGGTCTTGCAAATCGCCAAACCCATGAATGGTGTCGGACCGGAGGTATGCCGTGCCCAAGAAGTAGCCCACCACGAATACCATGTACGCAATGTTGACAGCGATTGCAAATACCATGGCGCCTCCTGGCCTTCCGTATCCATATCCGAACCGTTCCACGTCGAAATCCATTGTGACTCGCCCTCTACCCCACTCAGCCAGAGCCTCCTTGGGCGAGAGGCCAGTATTGGACATGGTGCCATTCCTGGCCGCGTCGTAAGTCGTACCATTCGGAAAGAACTTCAACTCCTTTTTCTGGAACCCATTTTGTCTTCCCAAGTTGGTCGCCAGGATTGTCTTGGCGCCTGGCTCGCTGGGTTTCGCGATGTAGTGGTTGACCGTGACGGCGGTCCTGGCGAGGGCGTCAGTCACGATTGCCCCCGTGACCTTTTCCATCGTTTTCCTCGCCATGCGATCGGCCTCTGGTCTCTTGAGGGAGCCCCCAGGGCCAAAGTATTCTTCGCTGTCTTCGTCGTTTTTCTGCTGCGTCAAGGCATCCATGATGCGGGAAATGTTATCGATGGCGCCTTCATCGCCGTCCTGGTCGTTTTCGACCTTGTATATTTTGAGATCGAGATACTGCGCCCAAGATTTCCTGATGCGTATGGCAGGACCGATGGTAATTTTCGGCTCAACACCGCTAAAGATTGTCTGGTTGGCAAATACGCTCAGGTCCGTGATGTTGCTCTCGATTGACCTGGATTCGGATGGCTGCAGCACCGGTATCGAAGGAATCCAGCGAGCGATATAAGTGCAAGCAAAGATGCGCATGTCCTTTTTCCCTTCATTAAGATAGGGCATTGAGCCTCTAAAGGTAAGGACCGAGGTAGAGTTGTCGCCCAGAACCAGAAACCTGTAGGTATAGTTTTGGGATGACCAGGTCTTTTGAGTAACCTGTTGTTTGCCTGCCAGCTCTAGCATACGATGACAAGAATCATTGCCATCATTGGTGTAACAATTTAGTCCCACAGACGGGTAGTACAAATCTGGAACCTTTGATACGTTGTTGTATTCTTGACGTGTCCAGACATTGCACTTGGCATTGACCAGCGGTTGGTAGTTGACTAATGAAGAATTTAAGCTCAACTTGTAACTCTCTGTCGAGTGAATGCTCCCAACGTCACTTTTTATAAAGTAGGCCTGCAGCTTCCCCATCCCCTTTGTCGTCAAAGCTGTTAAGCTGGTAAGAACAGTCCCCGTAGAGTCTTCAAGCGAATCGTCTGAAAACATGTGCAGCCTGCGACTAGTTGCCGTGGCAGGATCTTCAAAGGTGATATTTTCTGACAGCTCAGAGCCTCCCCAGCCACTAGCCCAGGCGTAGAGATGAGAAAATCCGCTTGCGGGGCAATAGACACTGTAAGTACCCTGTCGCTTTTTGCAAGAATACCACCCATTATCATACAAGCTCTCGTTGAAAGTCGTCGGCCACACGCGGTTAGGCCGCCCCGATAGGATTATGGGCATGTAGACATTTGAGAAGGCATCTGGAAGCGGGAACGACCCCAACTTTGGAACGATAAGGATAGCCGATGCCGGGCCGATCAAGGTGCACAGAACGACACACACCAGGAACAAGAGGGCCAGCTGCAGATTGCTTGGTGCGGCAGACCAGAAGCTTCGGCTGGCAACATACAACAGATCAGAGATGCGATACGGGCCTGTCAAGAGGCCAAAGGGAACAGTATCCTGAATTAGCTGCCGCTTAAATACTGCTAGTGCAATAGCCCCCACCGAAGCAACGACAAGAATTTCGTACGCCTTGGCAACCAGCTGAAGGACGCTGACGATGGTGTTTGCTGGGACGTGGATGCTCCCGCCGGCGTTTATGCCGCTCAAGGGGAACCAGTACAGCTGGGCAAAATTGATGTAAAGAATGACTGCCGCAAAAGAAAGAGGAATTATATGCAGCGTGCACCTCAGCCATGTGTCCAAGTTGCCTCGAATAACCTTTGTTGGCTTCGAAAGGTGCGAGTAGTCCGCAGCCGGGTCCATGATGGCGATGCGCGAATAAGTGAGAAAGCGAGATCAAACACTGCGCAAAAGCAGATGGCCACCAAGGACCTTTTAAGCCCAATGCGGCTTACGCCTTGATGCCCTGCTGCACTCAGTAACCAGGCAGTCATTTTTTCCCAGTTCTTGTCTCAGTTTTCGCCCGGGGATCTACAGAGGTGGGCGTCCTTGTTCTGATGGGATTGGTAGCCTGCCGCATATTGTAGGGGGAGCTACGGTTTTAGTACGCGCCCTGGCGCCCATCATTTGATGGTGAGTCTCGCTTTGGCGGCCAAATTGACCGCCAAAACGCCACCTGCGGCTGAGAACAGCCATCTGCGTAAACCTGTTTCTGACCTTGCATTTTGGCTTGAGAAAGCAATCTAGGACTTTTCGTAACGCGGCCTAGTGGGTTACGATGAATCAAACGTTTATCCAGCCATGAAAAAAATCCAAGACAAAATTGCTGCTTATTATCAAGGCGGTGAATACTGAGGACAGAAAAATGGTTGCTACAGGATGCCCCGAAAGTGAAGCACCCCCAAGTAGCCCAACCTCACGTGCACCATACCAAGTAATGACAGTCACACGTAGTTTATCTGCATTTCTATTTGGAAAGCTTTTCCAAATCTCGACTTTCGGGGTTTTCTTTTCATGTCGGAAACTGCACACGCCACCTCAACCCCAACAGCGGCCAGGCTGAACGGAAGGTCGGGGACTTGACCACCTGGATTTTTAGCTGTGTCTTTTTTCTTTTGCTGAAATCAACCACCAATATAAATTAATACAAACCAAATTTTGCAGGGTGTATCGGAATGTCTGGGAGGTTGTTTTTGTTAACCATTCCGAAGATCCATGGCTACCCAGCGAGTTGGATAAGCGCCGCGCCCCCGCCCAGTCAAAGCGGAGGCTAAATACTTTAAAAGGCTAACCACAGGCTTTAACTTTAAAATAGAGCATAATAGCTGGAAGATAAATTTCGGTGAGATTGGTGTATACAAAAGTTAAGACCCAGTTGCTATTTCTTAACCAACTCCTTCGGGAATTTTACGCCGTGGTCGAATGTGGGTCGCGTAGCATCGAGCAAAGGCAACCAGGCTGTGCATGCAGAGCAAATGCGGCTCAAATCAGAGCAGAACCAACACAGCAATGAGAACGCACGTAAATATTTGTGGCTTCATATTACTCATGCGAGTGGACAAGTGCTCCGCCAATTGGGGCAGTGTCTGCATCTCTCCGGTGCCTGGTCCCGGTATATTCCACCTTTCCCCAACATTAATTCACTTCTCTTCTCCGTGTGCATTCGACTCGCAACATCAGCAACACTTTCGCCGGTTCCCTTACGCCCATGACCTTTGTTGGCTTCAGCCTATGGAAATGAACAAGACTCCATTTGGAAACGAACAGCAGCTCTGTCACAATCTCGAGATCAATGATGTTGGCGGGATCCAACGCCGAGACACAACAAATGATGCTCTCGAGAAAGACTGCTTGCCCGGGTTCCCTCGCATCCATCTATCCGATCCAGAAATAGGTGGACTTCTCAAGAAGGAACTTGTGACCGAGCGTCTAAATGCCCTTGCACCTTATCTTTGGCTGGTCTCGCGACAGGACAACTCACGCATCTCGTCGCTAACCGACCAAGTCGTGCGAGGCCGCAGCATCATCGTTACAGAAAAGCCGGAGCTGCACCTATTATGGACGCACAACCAAATATTCATCAAGCCTCTTCCCAAATTTCTCCTCTCGCATGCCTTTTGGGAGCACTACCTCTCGTCGCCGTCGTCGCCGATAGCAAAGCCGCTCCGACATGACCTCAGAGACGCCGCCGTCGGGCTAGTACGATCGTATTCATACCTTATTACGCACGAGTCCGATTACAAAATTGCTCAAGACGAGAGAACAAAGCTTGTACCAAAGGATATACCATACTCAACGTTCGTCAAGTTTGTGGACTGTTTCACAGTGTTTGATAAGCACATGTCGTCACGGTTTCTTTTTGGAGAACTCTGTCTGGCGCGAGTGAACCTTTTAGCCAAGTTCTGTCTCGGCGATTCTGAATATGAAAATGGGGGACGAGAAGGTAGCCGGGCTAGGGGTAGGCTTTGTGCACCCGCAACCTTTGTCGTCGTCGGTGCGGTTTTGGTACTTCTAGCGACCATCCAAATGGCCCGAGGTGTACAGGGAACTGGAATGAAGAAACTAGACAATTCAAATGGAGCCCATGGAGAATTTTCGTCGCTCAAGCGCATTCTTATGGTTCTATTCACGTCGTTGCTGGCGCTTAGCGTTCTGGGCATTGCGACCCAAGAGCTGATTCAGGTACTAAAGGGGTTAAGGGAGAAGCGGGAGATTTTACACTTGACAGAGGACCCAGCTACATCCTCATCTGAAGCATAAAAGGCCTGTGGGTAGTTTCATGGATAAGGAGGACGGGAGAACGGTGCTGATTGCACTAGTTCGGGGGAGAGGAAATGTAATCTGATGATCGGTGACTCGTACGGAAAGAAACGATGCAGATTGTGCACATTCAAACCAACAAAAGCGTAAATTGGAGCGATAGATGATGGTTAATCCAAACTTAAATACAAGTGATAAACCCCTCGCCCGTGAAGTAATAGGAATACTCCGCTGATCGATTATCGCCCCATGCGAAGAAGGACTTAGTGAGCAGCCATCAGGCTACCGCAAAGTATTATTAAATAAAACCTATCTCTGGGGGCACGATGTGTGCATAAAAGTCTCGGCTGTATTTGGTATGCTGACGCCTGCGCCCCTTTTTGTGTGTTGCAACCAACAGCACCTTAGCGAGTCTCAACCCCCTGCTATTGGCCATATGTCCCCGGTCCGCGATCTCCAGGCAGAATGTTCAGATGGATTTGAAGACCATGCAGCCTTACATCGGCCATCAAGCAATACGTCTTGGAATGTTGGCTCGTTGCTTTCCCTTGCCTTGCCTACATATCCCACTTTCACGGCCCATGTCATTGCCCTCGTTCATATTAGGCGTCAACTCCTCTATAATGCACTCTTGATCTCCCAAGCCTCATCTCAAGATTGGTGAAGCTGAAGAATCCCGCGAATCCTAGACTTCATGCTATGACTCGCGCATTTTCCCTCCTTCAAAAACTACCGCCTAAGTTTCTGCGCCAGATCTGGCGCATTGCCTTGAAGAAGGAGGGAATTTTGTCATTTATTTAGTTATTGTTTTTGCGAGGGCCAAATGAAATGGTTCCAATTGAGCAGTTGGCATCATCTCGTCCTAAAAAAGGGTCAACGAATCAATCTCCAATGTAGTACTGCCCGATGTAACCAGTCAATCTATCAGCTCGACTACTCAGCTCCAGGGACTAAAGGATGGTATTTTTGCACAATTGCAGCCATTCGAAAGCTGCATGTATCTCTAATAGATGGTGGGGAGGATAAAAGTGTGCTCTCAATGGATTGCGGGTTGTGCACAAGGCTCAAATATCGTAAGATCTGGCGCTACCTCCATCAATCCAAGGCGTGGTGGCAGAGTGGTCTAATGCGTATGACTAGAAATCATATCTCTTCGGAGGCGTCTGTTCAAATCAGGCCCACGTCGGTTGAATTCTCTTTTTGTCTTCATTCTTGATAATTATTTTTTTGTAATGGTACGTCATTTCAACACAATGTGTGTTCCTTTTTTGTTTTTGTTTTTCCCTTGCTTCACTTCCCACTGTTGCGCTAACGTTAGGTCGGGAGCATCAACCTCGGTTGGGCATTACACCAGCAACATCCAAAATGGATAATGTTAAATTAGACTAATTTTTGTCTCCAAGCCATAGCATTGTACAAGTTGCACCAATTTACAGGTAACGCAACAGGGCTAAATCCGACCTCAAACTCGTGCACAATTGACGCAGCCAACACGTGCTTCTTGTATGCATCCCGTCGGTGCCAACGAGGGCTTGCCATTTACAAGCACATCTTCCTAACAAACAATTCATTTCAAGTCGTCTTGAATTATCTAGCCAGTCTTTTCACTCAGTAAAATCGTGTATCGGCAAAATAATCTCGATACCGGAGTAGTTGATTTGCATCTCGGGCCAATCGAGCCATCTAGCGTACTGCGGATCCAGAATTGATCGAATCTCTTGCAACAAGTGTTTCGCCCAGCCTTTCATGAACCAAAAAGACTCCAGAGACTTGATCAAAACCGCAAAATAGGCGAGGACGATGAGCGGGATTGTTTCTTTTGCCTCCAGCTCCATGATAAACTCATCCCCCATCCTATAGAGCCAGCCCATAATATCTTGGAACTTGCCATCAATGAAAACCCTCGGATCGTGTTCGTGACCGTAGGTTGTTTCGTAACACTCAATCAAGTGCTTCATTTCCAAGGCACAGGATTCCGACTCGAGCTCGCTGGACTGCTCAATCATTTCGAGCACGTCGTTCAACGGTTGGCGCCACGTAAAGAACATGCCCTCGATTGGTGACATCTCAGCGAGCATGGGATTAATCGGGAGCTCTTCCATTGGTTCAGGGGCAAACGGGCCGTTGAAGGCAGCGGCGTGGCCCAACGTCTGCACAATAAGTTTGACTCCCTGGAGAAAACAAAGCCAGGGAACAGTCTTGCCTTGAGCGAAAACTAAAAGGTCTCCCGGGGTGGGGCCCCTCGCAAATGAATTGAATGCAATCAGCATCGTTGCCCCGTACATGGCTGGCGCATTCGCAGCGCTGAGGTTCGTGAGCACCTTTGTTGCCTCTGTCACTGCAATTGTATAATGATCTTCAGCGACGGTTGCGTATCGTTCCGCCTCCAGAGGCCGCAGGTGTGATAAATGGCGGGCAGCCATGGCAAATATTCCGTGACGTAGAGTCGGATAACGAAAGGCCAACTCCGGGAGGCTGTCACGCCATGTTTTCACGCTGCCAATTGTTGCAGCCGTTTTAGTATACCAGGTGTGCATGAACTCCAGATGCTCCACATTGGGGAGCAGCCCAGCCTCAGGCGTCACATCATACCGAGTAGTTGGATCTGGGCTCGATCCCGATGCGGATTTGCGGGGTGCATAGGGGGCTGGAACCCAGTCCTTTCTTGGCCTGCCGCGCCCTCTCCTTGGCAGCAAGCGTACCGGCGGGTGGTCCTGCGTGAGATTCGTCTGTTCAGAAACGGGTGTGAGGTCGCAGACCATGGAAAAGCGGATGCAATTGGAACACGCCGGCTTTAATTCATCGCACTGGCAAATCAAAGTCAGCACTAATCAGTAGTCCCCCTGCAGGGCATGGAGCCAAGCGAATCCATTGGGCACATACCTTGACCTTGCGCCTTTTGCAGTTCTTGCAACCAGTCCGTGACTTTCTATGAGGCCGGCGGTTGCCAACCCGCGGAAGCCGCAGCGTCTCCTGCGGGCTCTGGCTCTGGCTGTGATAGGGCGAGTGGGCGTCTTGGTCCGACATTTTTCGGGCGGCTTTCTTTGGCTTTACGAAAATTCGCATTCAGCTTGAGCAGAGAATCTTTATGGATTTGAAAGAAGAAAATGCTATGAGTCGGGGCAACCGCTCATACTTGCAAACTGCTGCAACGCTCAGATCGTCACACCTATTCCCAAACGGGCCTTTTCTCGGACTGAGTGCGAAAAGAAACGCCGCTTGATTGGTTCGCTGCCCGATAGACCCACAAGTTGCTGCTCCACCATGCCATTTTGGTCGTGTCAAGAGATGAAGGTATTTTTAGCCTGTCGTCGCTTTCGCGTTCAATTTGTCCGTATTTCAACGTCTTTAGCCCCGTGCACGATCGAGTCATTCGTCTTTTTATTACTGCGAAAATGCACATGAGAGAGACAGAGAAATAACACATCAGCATGCCAGTTTGGCAACCGCAACACCGTCTCCCGGATTCATCGCTCCAGAAACTAGGCTCATCAACATTTGACATAGTAGCATCACGATAATGAAAATAGCATCAATTATAATAGGCATCAAAGCTTCACCGATTATTACCCCCGGATAATTCCTGATATTCCTCAGAACTTTGAGCCAATTCTTACTTGAATTGCAGACAACAGGCACTCAATGTGCTCACGATGGAAAGTTCACGGGCCAATTTTCCGTGAATTTTTCTATACAACCTTCTCCAGCTCGTATTAGGGATTAAGTTAAGATAACCTATTTTTTACGGTCGCGTGGTCTGTTTGTCCTAGATGTTGCCATCATTGAAGAAAAAGAAGAAACACCCCTCACAGACCAACCGGGTCATCTCGCCACCACGCCTTGACCAATTGGCCATTCAACTGTTCTAGGGTAGCCAACACTGAATAAGCATTCAATTCTTATGGATGCCAATCGCGACACACATCGGTCAAGGCAAACTAACTTGTTGTTATTTTTCTACCCCAGGGTGCTTTGAGGCCATTATCGAATTACCACAGTCAATGCTAGAGAGAGTTATGAACACTTACTGACATCCTATGAAACTCATAAAAGGATAAAAATATCACTTTCAACTCGCTCAAGGCAGCATTGATTATTTTATGCCACAGCCGCAAGATTCAGTCGAAGAGGCGCTCTGGAATCCAAATCCCGATTCCCGTTCATATCCTTGGCTCAGGAGGCGTGGTGGATGGAAACGGGAGTTCTCAACTAACATTCAGCCCATGCCTCCCTTCTTCGTGCAGCGATTTGCTTTCAACTTGTAACAGTGGTGTCATGCACTATTAAGTCGTTGGTCGCGATAGCCTCTACAGCACGGGTCGCATCCGATGATCCCGCGGGGCCAGGCCCTTGCTCTCACGCCTGGACCTCATATCTGCATCTCTGGAAGTCATTGCGAAGCTCAAGATATACGGCGATCCTCTAATCTCGATGCGAGGCGTAAAACCGGATTGCCGAGTGTTGGCCGTGGGCAACGGGGCTGGTAGCCGAAGGATGGCACAGCGGCGTGCAAACCGGCCCGTTAGCCCCATGCTGGCATCGGCGGGTGTCCGAGTCACGGAACCGAGGCCGCACGATAATCGGCTGGCGTTCAAGACGAGGTTAACTCGGACGGCCAACAAGCCCAGAAACATTAGCCCGCGATTGGTGCTTGGTCGGGGCAAATAGGAAGCTTTCCATAGCTATTGCTCCATGGCAAATGGTGAAGCCGCCACAATAAGCTCGGGTCAGCCCGAGGCACGGGCTCACAGGGGCGCTGGCGAAGGGATACAGGGTGGCCCCTGCTGGAAGAGGCCGCGCCACAAAGGAGGGGTCGCTGGTCCACGGGCGCGGGCGGAGGGGGCACACTGTGCAGGGGCACGAGGGACACCCGCTCGCTGGACGCACCGACCAGAAGCCGGCCCCAGCACACTTGCAAATCAAGAGCTAGAGATCTACGCCGCACAACAACATCTCGATGCCGGCCAAATCATCGATCTGGGACACTGAGGAAAAGAGTTGAGCGGGCAAGACAATCGCAGGCGACAGTTAGGGTTGGTTCTTGTCTTGCCCCAATCAATTAGCTCTCGCGTGCCAATTGAATGGAATCATGTCGTGCCGACGAAAAACCGGCTAATGCCGCAGCCACCACAACAAAGACACGCCCGCCCGCAACGTTGACGACGCCCACGCCCAAGCTCAAGCACGCCCACGCACGCCCACACACACCGGCCTGCCACCAACGGTCACCAACAAAGCCTGGCACCATTTCCACGGCCACTTCCACTACCACGCTGCCAGACGCTCTGCTCCTGCCTCCGCTGCCGCACCATCCCACCCGACAGGACCCTTCCACCCTTCCCTCGGTCCCTCCATCCTTCCTCTGCAAGCCCCGGCTGCTGCATGACGCAGGTGCAACCCTCAACAAATTACGTGCAACCATTTGCCCACCCGCGGCGCCGTTATCACCAAACCAAAACAAGTGCCAAGGCTAAAGCCGTTCGATTACTCACGACTCCGGCACAACTCCGACTTCTATAAAGCGCAACCATTGCGCAGCCATCCCCATGATCTTCACTCGCCTCACCTCCACCTTTCCCGGCTCATCCTCCCGCCTCTCATCCTCGCTTTTCGCAGCTGCAAAGCACTCCCGCCCGTCTCCCGCCTCACTCCTCCTCCCACGCCTCACCCAGCGCCACTGCTCGTCGGCCCCCAACAAACTGCCCGCCATGAGTGACCAGGACATCAAGAAGTACCTCGAGCAGAGCCACGACCGGCTCTTCGAGAACAACCGCCGCTGGGCCGAGCAGAAGAAGCTCGACAACCCCGACTTCTTCAGCAACCTCTCGGCTGGCCAGACACCCGAGTACCTGTGGATCGGATGCGCCGATTCGCGAATCCCCGCCGAGCAGATCACCGGCCTTGAGCCCGGCGAGGCATTTATCCATCGCAACATTGCCAACCTGGTGTGCAACACCGACCTCAACGTCATGAGCGTCATCAACTACGCCGTCAACCACCTCGGCGTCAAGCACATCATTGTCTGCGGCCACTACGGCTGCGGCGGCGTCAAGGCCGCCATGACGCCCAAGGACCTTGGCCTCCTCAACCCTTGGCTGCGAAACATCCGTGACGTCTACCGCCTCCACGAGAAGGAGCTCGACGCCATCCCCGACCAGGACGAGCGCTACAACCGCCTCGTCGAGCTCAACGTGGTTGAGCAGTGCCGCAACATCATCAAGTCGGCCGACGTGCAGCAGTCGTACCACAAGAACAAGTACCCCATCGTGCACGGATGGGTCTTTGGCTTCAACGACGGCCTGCTCAAGGACCTCGAGATTAACTTCGAGTCCGTCCTGAAAGACATTCAGAAGATTTACAACCTGGTAGACTAGGGCGATACCGGGGCGCAAACAAAAGTGAAGTCGAATAATTAGTTCAATACCATTTTTTTTTTACTCAATTGATGCAGTCCGCACCAAGCTCGACTTGAATGTGACATGACTGACACCAAACGCAATGCGCTTCATCGCCACATGCACACAGATCTCATCTACAAGATCGTAGGCCAGGATCCCATTCCCGGTAGTGCTGCCATGTTCGGGAATTGGTGCCTGGACCCTGAGATGCAGGGAATGCGTCGATGCCCCAGCCTTACGCACAGGGACCGCCCGCATCTTGGCTCCCGCACCCGACCGCTCCGCCAGACGATGGATAGAGGCGCCGTCGCGCGCAGTGACCAGAGCACGATGCGAATCACGATGCTAGCGCTCCCTCGCCGCGTCCCCGCCGTCCAAGCTCCTGCTTTTTGCCCATTTTCTCTTCGCAAGCTGCCCTAAATGCATGCGGCGAGCCATTGACCATGATTCTTCACGTGATGCCCTCCGGCATGTGGTGATGGTCTCTGCTGGCGCGAGGCTCCACTCCTCCACAAAAGTCGTACGACTTCTGCGTCGTGTCCCTGCTTCACATCACCTCTTGTCCAGCCCATCATCCCGGCAGGGTAACAAGCCGAACGGCAAAGCCTAACTTACTGTGGGATGCCTCAAGGCCAGTCCCAGAGAGAGCCCCTGCCAAGAGATTCGCTGCTTTTTCCATTTTTCCAAAACGGCCAATATCGCTCAAGTATAGTTTCCCCGGCTGCCAATCCGGCAGTGCCTCTATTCCCAGTACTAAACCCCTGCACTTTGGACATCGTTCTCGAACGCCGTCGAGAACTACCCCATGGATACCCCCAGGTAGCGTAGGTTAAAAAAGTACCGGATGCCGTTATGCGAACGGCTCGGCCCGCACATGGCACACCGCTCCCCTGGGTCATGTCTGACAGACATGTTCCCGATATCTCGGGCTAAGGTAGGTGCCGTAGTCTTGGGTCGGCGGGGACTGGGACCTTGATGGTCTTGCTAGTTCGTCGGGGTGTGCTGCGTTGACTATAAAGCACGGGCTCGCGCTATTTGGTGCTCCTCTTGGGCTGTTGTTCTCGTCTAGTTTTCTGTCAAGGCACTTTATATGCTTCCCATGTGTATAAGGAGTAAATACTCAAATTAGCTTCAGTGTAAAGAAGACTGCTATATCTGCGTTAAAAATAAGGTAATGATGCCAAGGGATTTATGAGCTAGTTTCGTCGTGTGCGCACAAAGTCGCTAAGGATATTGCACCAATATGGTTCCCACATAAATACAATTGCCCGGTTTATTCATTCCTACTTGCCAAGTTCACACGTACAGTTAAACTAACGTGAATCATGTCTTGAGATACATTTGCTCATCTTTACTAGTTACGTCGAGTAAATGTGTAAACATGACGGGATGGAAGTCAATTGCTGAACTGAGTGAGACACGGCGCGAATTGGTCAGTATACGTCATCCTTACAAATGTTCCACTAGCTCAGATGGAATGTCACTGGGGGTTAAGTCGTTGCAATGCTCAGTATTTGTAACTGTTTTTGGAAATGTTCAACTCAGGACAGCACTCTATTATTGTGGTGCTGTACTGGAGGCATCACTAATCCGGACAATACTAAAAGAAAACAAATCTTACGGAGAGGCAAGGGAAGGGAAGGAAAATAGGAACAGTAAATACAGGTAAAATAAGAGTAAAAAGTAGACGTATTGTTCAATGGAGTGGTCGTAAAATATCTGATTTTATTGGTGAATGCAGATGTTGCCTACCTACCCTGGACAAGGTCTGACAGCTGTGGATGGGACCCCACGTATAGTAAACAATTCCACCCCTCCTTCCATCCAACAAGCCATCTGCAATGGCTTGCTAGGTCTGGTGGTCTAGTGGTATGATTCTCGCTTAGGGAAAACCCTACAGCATAGCTTGCGAGAGGTCCCGGGTTCAATCCCCGGCCAGACCCTTCTTTTTGGGTTTCCGAACAGTTGCTTATCCCAACAAAAACGTCGCTTCTTTTTGCCTCGCTTGCTGCCTCGCTTGCGATGAAAAACCCTGCGCACAATCACGTAATCGCGAGCTAACCTCAATCGGCCACTCTTCCATCCCGCGTGTCCGACAATCCGCGCCGGTCACGTGGCCCCGTGTGAAGCTGCCCCTCAGTGGTAGCAGCGTCATACGGTGCTCGGGCCCGCACTCGGCAAGGTTTGGGGGCGTTGGCTGTCTTGTTTGTCCTAGAGCCATTGTTGACTTGATTCGCTTTCCTCTCCAACCCTTCTTTCTTCCCTTCGTTTTCCTCGCTGCATTGCCTTTTTCTCACTTCATGTCTCACCTCTGAACGCTGCTGCGTAACATTGCCACCCTCCTCCGGACACCCCGATCCTCACCTCCCGTTCCGCACCATGGATAGCGTCATGAGCTTCTTCTCGCCTCGCAAGCAGCCCGATGGGTCGTCGTCGGAGGCGCAAACCCAGCCGTCGACCAAGGCGCTCTTTAAGAAAGATGAGGTGCTGGCGCAAAGCACCCCCGCCAAGGTCGCCAGCCCGTTTGCCCACGTAGAGGTACGTCCCGCGCTGCCGTGACACCACAGCCCTGTCGGCGCAAGCGAGGCTGAGTGGCTGACACGAACCTGTTTGATGCACAGCGAGACCAGCTCCGCAGCCTCTTCTCCCCCTCTGCTGTGGCCGCCGCAAAGCACCCCATCGAAGATCCCGAAGACCACAGCCACTCCAACGACGAGTCCGACGACATTGACATGGCTGGACCCGCTGCTGTACCCGCCGTCACCGCCGCCGCCGCCGAGCTCTCCATCCTGTCCCCCCAGGTCCGGCGCTCCGCCCAAAACTCCGAGGGCCCCAGCACCATGAACCCGGACGTGACGATTGCCGAGGACGACGACGAGCAGTTCGTCTTCAAGCGGCTGGTCGAGCACCGGCGGACGGGCACCAAGGGCAACTCGTTTGAGCTCAAGGTCGAGTGGGAGGTCGGCCCCGACACGTGGGAGCCCGAGGAGAACCTCCACCGCGACGCCCCCGAGAGCCTGTTTGCCTACTGGGAGTCGCAGGGCGGGCGGCCGCTCAACCCGAACGATCCGGAGCTGTTTGAGATCTTCGCCATCCGCAAGCACACCAAGAACAAGAAGCGCCTGCAGGTCGAGTGGCTGGGCTACGACAAGTCGGAGTGGAGCTGGCTGCCCAAGGAGGTGGTTGAGGAGACGGCCAAGGTGGTTGTGGATGCGTACTGGAAGGGCCTCAAGAAGAAGTCGTCCAAGTGAACGGTGCGGTGTGCATGCAACCGATTTTTTTCTCTAGCGATGAGCAATAGCTCCATCTGCTGGAATGTATGTGGATGGATTTTATGGGAGGCAAAATGTCCAATGTAGACGTGACGGACGGACGGCATGATTGATGATGGATGACGGGCCATGCACGGTGGGGATGATGCCCACGACCACTCGGATCAGGGCAGACAGAACATGGGCGTTAATCGGGTTATGATATTGTATTGAGCATCACTGGTTGAATTGACACGTTTGGAATACGCACTATCTTGCTGCATTCCGTTTTGAGAAAGAGCCGCGACGATGTGGGTTTTTGTCCGTTTTTTCTGCCTCGGCAGCAGAGTGAACGAGAACGAAGCTGACGAGGCACTGAGGCCGTCAGCACAGCAGCCCCTCCAACCTGTCAGACGCATCGACTGATCGGCCTGGAGCTTACTTTACTTACACCTCACGCTACTCTGCCGACTATTTCAATCCGAGCAAGTGAGTGCAATTGGAATTGGAATTTTCTACCACACTCTCTCTTCCTCGCCCAATTCAACCCTCACCGTACATTCTCTATTCTCCACGCCCAACACCGCTACAACCATGCCGCAGCCGTCACCAGCCGCCGGCACGCCCGGGCGCGGGCTGCCGGTGCTTCCCATGGCGCTCATCGCGGGCGTGTTCCTGTTCGCGGCGGACTCGATGCTGGGCCAGATCGGGCGCAACGGGTACCTGGCGCTGATGGACGCGGTGCTCGACGACGCGGAGCCGCGGCTGCTGCCGGGCACGGAGCGGACCGTCATCAGGCGCTTCGTGGGCGTCCCGGCCGTCGACCGGTTCCTCGCCACGGCCAACGTGTTTTTCGGCTGCGCCGTCGACGGCTCGCGCCCGGAGCTCAGCCTGTTTACCTTTCTGTTTGGCACCCAGCTGCTGGCGTTTTTCCTGGTCTTTATGATTGAGAGCCAGCGCGTGGTCAAGTGGTCCGTTGTTCTTTTCAAGTAAGTTTTTTTTTCTTTTTTTCTTTTTCTTTTATCTCATTTGTTTTATTTTATTTTAAATTTTATTCTATCACTCTGTGCTATGGATCCTTGGCTAACAGGAAGCAAAAAGCCCCGTGTTTTGGGGACTCGCCATGCAGCTGCTGGGCTTTGGCGTCCTGACTCCCCTCCTGCTCCTGCTGCACCTGGGCGTCACGTCGAGGTTCAGCCTGGCCGACACGGTGCGCCTCCGCGACCACACGCAGCTGCGCGCGGTGGTGCCGGCGTTCCTGATCGGCTACGTGCTGCTCGGCGGGCTCATGGCGTACCCGTTCCCCGTCGACGGCCTCCGCCAGTGGAGCGCCGCCCTCTGGCAGGCGTACCCCTTGCACGTCGTCGTGTGCCAGGCGCTGTTCGCGGCCGTCGTGAAGCGCCTCAGCATCGGCGAGGGCGCCTTCAAGCCTAAGGCGCAGCTGGACAGGGCGGCGCTGTCGCACGCCTACGGCTTTGCGTGGAACGTCGCCGTCACCGGCCAGCTGTGCACGTTCGCCGTGCTGGTAACGAGCGCCCTCTTCCCGGCCTTGTACCCCGCGGGTGTCGCCCGGTCCCTCACGGTGAACAACGTCTTTGTCCCCGGCCCGTTCCACTCGGAAGCGCCCATGACCTCGGCCGCCTCGGCGGTCCACGATTTCCTTCGCTACGACTTCTACTCGGGATCCGTGGCGCTTCTCATCTGGGCGGTCCATCTGCTGCTGGAGGTTCGTCCGGTGGCGTCGTCCGAGGACAGGAGTAACTTGGCCCGGGGCATTTTCACGAGCGTGCTACTGTCAGGACCTGCGGGCGCTGTTGTTGCTCTCCTGCAGCACAGGGACGAGACTGTCCTGGCAGCAGAGCTCAAGGCGGACAAGCAGAATTAAAAGAAAAGAAACAGGACCACCACCAAAGGGGACAAGTGGGTACTGAAACGTCTTTGGGCAATGTAAATACTACCATTATATTCGTAGCTCATAGACTTGGCGCCCACCAATGAATTACATAGATCTTCTCTCTTTATTTCTTCTCTCCCAGAGGAATATCCATGCCGTGGCGGCCCGCGTACGGCGAGCGCTCCGCGGGCTTCCACCCGCTCTTCTCCAGGAGCGTCTCGTCTGCTATGCGGTACACCTCGACCTTGAGAGGGCGGCAGCACTTGATCATTTCCTCCTCGCTGTCCTCGCCGAAACCCCAGAGCGACAGATCGCCGCCGGGGCAGGTGCCTAGATGACTTTTTTAGAAAATATTTTGCCACATGAGGTGAAAGGGGAAACAAACTCAAGGCCATGAGCAGGTCCTGCTCGGCAAAGAACTCGAGGTGATCGCCCGGCTCCGCGGGGCACGGGTTCATAAAGTAGCGGCCCTGGTCGTCGAGGCCCGTGACCTGGAAGATGTTGATGACGTCGTGGACGTCGGACTCGTTGAGGCCGTAGGGCAAGACGGCGCGCGTCAGGTTGGAGTGGCACTGGAAGTTGTAGGTGCCGCCGCTCAGCACCGTGTTGATGTAGGGGTCGCACCGCGTGCCCAGCAGGTCGTGCACGCGGCCGCCGTGCTCGTCCTCGCCGTACCACGAGAGCGTGTCCTTGACGATGGTGGCCAGGGGACGCATGAAGGGGAGGTTGGACCACAGCCGGTCGTAGGTCGACACGTGCGAGGCGTGCAGCTGCTTGGTGCGGCTGGCCCAGAAGCGCTCGCGCGGGTTGTGCAGGTTCCAGATGTTGAGGTCGCCTGCGGAGAAGGGGCGGACAAGAGCCGTGGTTAGTTTATCAATTACTTGTCTTGACATCACTTCATCTCTCTCTCTCTGTCTCTCTCTCTGTGCGTGTGTGTGTCTCGCTCCTCTACACCTCCCCTTCGACAACTTCACCTCTGCCCCTCTTCAACAACCTCTCAGGAAAAAAAGAGTCCATACCGACTTGAGGGCCCTCGGGAGTGCTAATTTTGACAATCGAGCCCGCGGGGGCCTTCCACGCTCTGCCCGAGCGGATGGGCAACGTAAACTCCTCAATCAGGACCCTGGGCGCCTCGCGGAACTTGGTGTACAGGTCCTGGTCCACCCTGAGCGGAGAGTCGTCGCTCGACGGGAGGTAAGCCGGCACCGGCTTGGGGATGGGCTTCCGGTTGGCCCGGCGTTCGGCGTCGGTTCCAGGCATCTTGATTGATTATTTTGTAAGTCTTCAAGAGAATATATTTGACAAAGAGATAATCTCCAGTGGATGCGGGCAGCACGACATTCCGGAAGCTATATACACTAAAAGGCGTTATCGCTCACCCAGGGACCCACTCGGTAATTCTTTTTTTGCCGTCGGTACCCGTATCCGATGCCGCTGGGGACGGGCTTGGCGATCCGATACACCGGCCAACCATCGCATGAGGCTGTCACGAGCGTTGCCAAACGGCAAAGGCAGTCGTTTATGGACGAATGGGACGCGGATGGTGAATTGGCGGCGTTGCGGTTGTTGGTTCGTGTGGGAGTTGGCCGTGGGGTATGATAATTCCCCTCATAATGAGGGGTTCCCGAGTGCTTTATATGGACGGTCATGACGGGACTGATCAGCAAATCGAGGCATATTGTATGATCGAGATAGTCTGTAGGCAATTGAATTGTGTGGTGGCCCATGCCATTTGATTTGTATTATGTCTGTATGCGCTGGCGGATGTGCAATACAGGGTGAAGGAATGGATCTGAACAAGGCAAATTTCGATGTTGCATAATATGCTCGGCTAACGTCACCTTAAATGACAGGGAACCTCTTTTTAGAGACAAATATACCCTGGAAGAGAATAGAAAGGGAGTTGTTTTGAGCCGAATGGGTCGGACCGCTGTCTCAATCTTGGAAGTTTCTCGTTTAGATAGGGTACTCGGTATAGGGTACTCGCGTATGAAGTCAATCTCTTGAGTTTTATTACCTGCCATTATTAAGAGATGGGTAGCAAAGAACCGCCATTGTTGATATCAATGTTTATTTATATAATTGAAAGTAGCCCCAAGGGTGAGCGCCTTTTGCCATGCGTCCGCTTCGCCCATTGTAAATTCGATTCATTGTAACAAGTGGCCTCTTTTATACCTAAGTATTATTTATATAAGACATAAAAAGTTGAGAAGATATTTATTAACCAAAGCTGTAAGATGGTCAAGTACACAACCTAGGCGCACGCCTTCTAGCTTTGCTTTTTCTCCGAGGGTCACCGCAGAGGGGCATATCAAAATATGCCTTGATAAAAATCGAATAAAATTATATACAGAATTATTCAGACGATTCCTATAATAATTGTGATCACTGTAGTAACTATGTATGGCATTGAACTTTCGAGCGTAGCGAGGAGGGCTCGCTGCAAGCGCCCCCGGAGGGCTGCCGGAGGCGCTGGGGGAGGAGGGAAGGGTTGTGTGTGGGCTCGCAGCTTTGCTTAGTCCTCCGCTGTGGCGGCAGTCACAGTGTCAGTGTATCTTGTTCCTTGACTGCTGATAGATGCTTGTTCGCGTTCTCGATTATGCAATTGAATGATGAATGGCGACTGTCTAGCGGACGTTGATGGCCAACGTTGCGGGCGGCCCTGGAATTCAACATTCCTACCACCTGAAATTGCGCAATCTGAGCCTGATGAAACTTGGGCGGGATGTGGAGACTTTACTGGGCGCCAATGATGACTGTGGCTTCTTATAACGGGCGGCATGATACATTCCAGTTCGCCTCCCTCGCTCAGGTGCATCTCAAAATAAACATATCTTGTGGACTCTTGGTTACAACCAATCTTCAAAGTTTCTACCGGCTCGACCAAATCGCACTGGAAAGCGAACAGCAGCATCTACTCGCGTGGAGTTTCTCATATGAACATGCTGGCATGTTTTGAATATCCGCAATTCGGCTATCGACATTGACTTGCTCTGCGACGCTGCATCCTGGTGAATCGAGGAATCAACATTATGGGACGTGTTCGATTCCCTTCTCTGAAAGATGAATTTGCGCCCAAACACCTCCGTTGCGTTGAAGATACCGAAGACCGGCAATCGTATATCAAGTCCTCAAGATAACAACCTTGAACCACCCGACACCCAGGCACCACATCGGATCGGATGTCGAATGACGATCCTGGAATGCAATGAACTGGCCATGTCTGCAGCTACTGTGGCTGCTGGTGTTAGTTCTCACCACATCTTTATGCAATGGGCAGTTAGGTGTGCAGGATGACAGATCCATCATCGGGATTAATAACCAGTATGATGGTATTTATTACACATACGTCTCCATTTATCCTGTGCTTGCAGAGGACGAGGATGGATATGTAACCATCACAAAGGGGTATCCTGGAAAGGTCCCAGTGACACACACCATACCACCTGCGTCAGATGAACCTGGCCTTGTGATTGTCCAGGAGCCGGAACCTGACTCCATCAACGTAATTGTCGTGCCCCCCAAGGCACCCAATTCCTTTGTCCTGGTCATCGAGCCATATCAAGGCGAAGGAGAAATAAGCGTTCCTATTACGATTATCGTTCCACCACGCTTTCCTTTTCCTGGCCTTCTCAGGATCCAAACACCAGACGCAGGGAATAATCAGCCCGGCTCTGATGTCACTTTGCAGCCCGCAAATCCCTCCGATTATGTGACTATAATCCGGTCTCTGGATGCATCCATTACGGCTGCCGCTCCTGTCTGGACAACAATATTTCCAAGTGGCACAAGCCCGGGGACGGTCATCATACAGACACCTGCCCCGACATTAGAAAACGGCCTTGGGCAAACGATAACGCTGGAGCCTACTGAAGTTGGCGGATATGTCACAGTTATTGAGCCTGGGGAGGACACCGACACTGAACCTGTTCGATTTACATTTCCACCAGACGGTACTAACCCTGGAACGGTTGTCATTCAAACACCCCCTGCTACGGCTCATGGGGCTACCGGCCAAACAATAACCCTAGGCCCAGGGGGTGAGAATGATTATCTTACAGTGATAGAACCTGGGGATGGAAATACTGCTCCCGTCATGATTACGATCCCCCCGAGTGGAACCAACCCGGGCACCATCATCATCCAAACGCCATCACCATCGCTTAGTCAAGCGGGTCGTCCAGCGCCTGGAGGCGTGGCTGAGACAGGACCATACACAACCTTGACTGGGGCGTTTAATCCAGGCAACGGAGTGGGACCTGAAGCGGGAGGAGAGACCATAACTATACCTCCAGAGGGCGGAATGCCAGGCACCGTTGTTATTCTAACGCCAGGAGCTCCAGATCAAGGGGCCGAGCCGTCCAGAGGTGGATCTGGAACTGGTGGGAACAATGAAGGAGAAGGTTCCCCGAATGATAGCAATAATGGCCCTGGCGGCTCGGGAAACGGAGCTGCCGATGGACAGGAATCTTCAAATTCAAATCCCGGATCGGGGGGCAACTCTCAGTCCCATGGATCTGGCGCTGCGGGTTCCTCTGGTCAAGGTGGCTCAAATGGTGGTAATGGTTCAAACGGGAGCTCCGGAGATGTTGGTTTGGATGGTAATCCCTCTGAACCAGGCGGTTCCCCAGCAGGAGAAGGTTCTGGAAATGGAGAAGGCTCACCGGGTCAAGGTGGAAATTCCAACGGAGGAGCCTCTCCTAACGGTGGAGGTTCTTCGAGTGGAGGCTCCTCAAATAATGGCAACCCCGGCCAAGGCGACAACGGGGGCGAAGGCACTTCACCAGGTAAGACTGCTGGAAGCGGTAGCTCTGGAGATGATGGGACGCAGTCACAACAGGGCAATCCCGATGGAAATGGAAGCCCTCCTGGGCAAAGCAGCCTCGGCAATAGTGGCTTAAACCCAGGTGGTAGTTCCGTCGGTGCTGTATCTGAAGGAGGTGCCACAATTACAAAGAATCCAATGAGCTCTAAGCCTCAGCGCAGTGGTTCGGGTCGAAAAACTGGCGTACACGCAACATCAACTCGGGCTAGAACAAGAAAACCCATGAGTAGACATACGAATCATGCCTCTTCCAGCGGCGATGATTCGGACCAGGGTATTGAAGGAGAAGGTGATGGTGATTTGGGCACGACGGCTGGTTCAATTTCTCGGACGACTTCAAGAGGCCCAATCACCAGACCTTCACATTCAAAACGCCCAACTATTCATCAATCGGTAGCGACGGCAACCAAGCCTATAGTCACCCAACATACAACCGTCATAATTACAGTCACAGGAGAACGCTCTGTGATTGATTCGAAACAGTCAACCACCCAGCCAATACACTCAGCAACGGGAAATGGTGGCCTCATCACCAGCACCTTTACACTTACCACGGAGAATACGGTTTACACACGAACGACCACCTATAAAGTTACTACTAGTAGCCAATCCGAATTGCTGGCCGAGTCTACCGGTCAAGGCAGCAAGGCCCCTCCCAGTTCTACCACAAAAGCCTCTGACATCTCAAGCTCAGTGGTGGAAACGCAGAGTTTATCAACGGGCTCCGGATCCACATCCACTACCGAACCACTGACATCCAGATCGACGCAGGCACAACAAAGCACTAAACCGACGACATCGTTACCGCCAAGTTCTACAACTGCAAAGCTCACTTCCCAATCCTCAGCTGCCAGCCAAGGCCCAGGGCAAGAGAGCAGCGCATCAAGCAATACAGTACCTGGATCATTCACAACAATCACAATTATTTCCACAATAACAAAAAGTGATCAAGAAACATCTACACAAACAGGGCTAAGCAGCTCGTCATCATCAATGGATGATGGATCGTATGGTGAATTAGGTGACACCATAACATTGTCGAGTACGGTTGCTAGTCTGTCTCAGACGTACTTGGGGACTAGCCAAGCATCTCGTTCCGTAGAACGGACCACAACTGTCGGAGGAATCACCCAGAGTGGAGGCTTTACTAGTACGGCAACACGGGCAGAAAGCTCCTCAGCCCCATCCACTCGCAGCTTTTCCAGCATGCATGCTTTTACGGGCACCTCCTCATTCTCTGCAAGTGCAACAACACTAAGAACCTCAGCCCACACTCAAACCTCAAATGCAGACGAAAGCATTGCTAAAACATCGAGTTCCGGATTTGTGGCGATAAGCACAGTTACACAGATCATTACAAACAGCGATGGATTCATTTCCACTACAACATGGGTTGGGACTCAGTCAACATCGGGAACAAACGGTGATGTAGGGCTGGAAGGTGACACAACCGTTTTATCTGGTCTGACGGGGACTGTACCGGAAACCTCACAAGCTTCGCAGAGATCCAATTCACTCGCCCAAAGCACCAGCACAGGAAAATCCACTGGAGAAGGATCTGGGACTTTGACTGGAATCACAGCTACACAAACAACCACGGGGAATGCCGGGCTTCCCTCTACCACATCACAAATAGAATCTCAGCAATTTGGGACGAGCATAACATCGACTTTTGTTCTATGGGTTGATAGTTCCGCGACTGAAATCCCAAGCTACACTCAATCCGAGAGCACGGGAATTCAAAGTAGTCGATCGGAAAGCTCATCCGCGACTGGAATCACACAAACTGCCGAATCGCAAAGCGCGACAGTTGATAATACCGACACACGGACTGGTATTGAAAGCACTTATTCCTCAGGCTACTCGTCGTCTTTTAAATCTATTCCGTCAACTCAAGCAGACATTTCTACTGAAGGTTTCTCGAGTAGCCTCGCAATGTCAGACCAAAGTGGCAGGACTACAATGAATGTGATATCCGCCACGACAATTCCTTCTGCTTTTCCGCAGAGCACCACCGGAGAGAGTACGAACGCTCCCCAAAGCGAAAATTTGGCTACAACATCAACTGTAGCACCTAGTGGAGTCTCTCGAACACCAATCACTTCTCAGTTACAGACAGATAATATGACCACGGATGATTCTGGAGAAGAGTCCATTGCGGGCACTGATATGACCGAAAGCTTGGGAAGTGAAACGAATGGATCAAAAACTCAATTTCTTACCAGCAGCGTATCTCTCGGGGCAACAGCGACTACAGAATCTGCGGCTAGTCCTGAGCCAATAATTCCGTCAAGTGCAACGACGAACCGTCAAAATTCCGACATGACGTCTGGGATTTTGTCAACTGAGACGAGTACAGAAAATGCTCTGCAGACGAGCCAGAGTGTAAAAACTAGTTTGCTAACCGCGGCAGAATCTAGATATAGTAGCGATGCGGATTATTCAACCCAATCCACGAAACAGCTGGGCTCAAATTCACAAGCCAGTACTGACACTGACCTTCAGTCTATAGTGGGGGAAAGTGAAACATTCATAACACAGGGAAATACTTTGACAAGCGACCAAAGTAAATCGTATTCGGTTACAGGCCCCTCAAGCACAATACCAAATGGGCCCTCCGGAGCCCAAACTAGCTTGACTCACACTGAGACTACACAAATGACGGATAAATCATCTGAAGCTCCTTCGACAATAACCTCTTTCAGGATGTCAGATACTCGCACTTTCGCTTCTGACACAGAGACTCAGACTAGTTTAACCACCGGTGAAGCTTCAACCTTGCAATTGGAGACGGCCAGAGAAGTCACTGTCGGTTCTTCAACTACAGCCCAATCATCTGGTTCCTCATTTCAACAAGAGTCCACTGGGAGCAGCCAGATTGCGCAAGGTGGAACAGAAGCCGTTTCATCAACTATATCTTCTATCGTTTCGTTGCCTAGTGGAACAAGCTCTGCTGCGGATTCCATGAGTCAAAATATTTCACAGACCAGTGCTTTGACAAGTTTGCCAAACTTTTCATTTCACTCCACAACAACCTTCCAATCCGTTCTTTCTGGAAGCAAAAGTACAGCGGTACAGACCAGCTTTACAGATGATGCTGATACATCCAGTACCTCTGGGTTGGCCTCCATTCAAACGGTGATTGTTATTTCAACAACGACTGGGGATATTAATATTCCAACTTCAACCGGGTATTCTCAGGAAATTGACTCAACGATCCAGTCCACCGACGATGTTGGAGGTAGCACAAATATTCCCACGTCGTTGATCTCTGTGACGGAGAGAAGTGGCTCCTCGATAAATACCTTGGATCAAGGTGGACAAGGGAGCACCACGTCTGTGGCGGCAAGCCAAGGGCAGAGGACAAGTGATTTGTCCCTAACAGAGACGGAAAGCCAAAGCATAGCTGGAGATACATTGGCCAACAGTGCTTCCGGCTCGAGTACAGCAGCGATTATAACATCTCAATCTCCAAGCAAAAGTCAGGATGCGTCGGTTGAGGTTACATCGGAAAGCAGTACCGAGCAGAATTTGAGTTTGGGGCCCTCAACCTTCCAAACTTCGCAAATCACTCAATCCGGGTCTCTGTCTCAAAGCACATACATCTCAAAGAGTAGCAGCTCAGTCAATAATCAAAGTCAAGCCCGGTCAACGGGAATTAGCTCTTTGACGGATTCTCTGCGTAGCACGAATCCAGACACTTCTCAGCAAAGAGGTCTGACAACTGAGTCAATGCAAACTAACACAGAGCAAATTGGCAGTGGAGAAGTGACTGGAACTGTTTCTTCTGCTGTGAACTTGCCAAGTAGTGTTTCTGCGTTTACAACCGGGGAGGCAACCGCGAGCAGATCGAGCACCTTGCGTCCATCGATTTCAATGATCGCCTCTACAACAGATGGGGATATTACTGATGCTGGGAATACTGTCACTGAGGATTCGAGTACACAGCAGACATCTGTGTCGTCTGAAAAAGGGGTAGATGAGACTCAGACTACGGACCAGGTTTCTACTAGCCAAGATTCAAATATCGTGACAAGTACAACTCCTTCCGGCTCTACTGAGATTGACGGAAATCTTAGCTCAAGCACTGGCCTTGTTGGAAGTTCAGGCCAACAGACTGAGCCAACTGCCAGCATTTCAGAGAGTTTAGGAGTGCTTTCTCAGGCGACCGCCACAATCTCAGAGAGCGGTACTGTTCAAGCTTCAGGAATTGAATCGAGCCAAACCTTTAGCATAAACCAGAATGAAAGTTTAACTACAAAGACAGAGTTATCACAAGGCACAAAACTTTCCGGCTCCGCCACACAGACGCAACTTCAATCACAAAGCGGTGTGAGCCAGACATCGACAGGTCAAACTGACCAAGAAACTCAGCCCAGCCAAACCGAAACATCAGCCAGACAAACAGACTTATCAACAAACCAAGAGTCGGCAACATCCAATACAGATGACGCACAACAGAGCAGCATTTTTGGGGGTACAGACCAAACTAGCAATGTCCCTCAGACTACAGGGAGCACGCAGACGACAACAAACATGTCGACACAAGGCAGTGTTAGTGGGTCTATGCCACTAGACGCGGGGGCTGAGACTAGTCAAACGCAGGTGACTTCGCAAGCGCAGACAAGCAACTCTGCTGAAATTTCCTCTATTATGACGGGCGATCAGGATCTTTCGTCAACACTCTCTTCGGGATACAATACAGATACGATGCAAAGCCAGCCCACTGGGAGTGGCGCTAGCCTTTCAACCGGCGCTATAATTGGGAGTAGCTCCACGATATATTCCACCAATTCAAACGTGAATTTAGAGAGTTCTGTTTCGATAGAGTTTTCGAAAAGTAGGCAATCGCCTATACAAGATTCTACGACCGAGACTGGCATGAATACTGGGTCAATTGACACTACCCAAGACACCTTCATAAAGTCCACGTTTATGAACCCTACGAGCGACGAAGCTGGGTCAAGTGGGACTTATGGAACTAGTGGATTAATGACGCAAACTTTGCAGCAAACAACTTCAAGCCAATCAAGCGACGAGCCACTGACCATATCTAGCCAGGACGCTAGCTTTACTGGCGGTAGTACGGGCCAACAGAGCGTCGACCAGTCCACAAATGTTCCCCAGACGGAGATGTCCTCCACTCAACCTTCGACAACATTGGATGTTAGTATCACAACAGCAAGTGTGACGACCCAAGGAACTGGAGGCGGAATCTCAGCTACGCAGACTGCCAGCTCCGGTTTGAGTCAGACTCTATCAGACTCGACTGGGCCTACTGAAGGGCAAAATACAATTACTACTCAGCCGAGTACAGGCCTTGGACCAATAACAACGTTGAATTCCAATGATGCCACTGAAAATTCCGCTACAATAATGAGCACCGACAGCAGTCAATCTGGAGTATCTTCGAGCCATTCTCCTTACTTTTCTGCGACCATCAATTCATCTGGAGGCCAGACAACAAGCCAGGATACCTTGGCATCAAGTACAGACCTTGGAGGGGAAGAATCAATCGTGGGCGAAACAGGAAGTGATACTACTGAACCAATGGAGGCAACGAGTGGTTATACTGGGACAGCGACCCTGACTGCAACGGGTAGCGGTAGTGAGTCGACGTATACAATCGCTTCACAAACTCAAGTACAGACCATGGGTGCTGTATCGACCGACTTAACAGGTACTGCTTCGATAGCGGGACCTACTGCCACTTCTGGCCAGAATACCGCATCAACTGTAGAAGCCACTACGGACATCCAAACAAATGAGACAAGTGGGAAGTTTGGAACCGAAACGGAAACGCAGAGTCAAGATGATTTAAGAAGTAGTACAACAACGCAAGACGATTTGTCCTCTTCTATGACAGAAGTTTCGATTGGCTCTGCTACGTCAACTTACGGCCTGTCAACGGCGACGGAGAATACAAAGACGGCTCTTGATAGCTCTAGATCAGTAGAGAGCTCCGATCTAAGCCAAGTGGGATCAAGCCAAAGCCAAACCGCCGCTGCGACTACAGATACGATTAGAACCACTGAATTGGGCTCTACTTCCGTCACGATCACTGCTTCGCAAGGATCACGGCCAAGTTCATTTAGTACCATTGTTCGTCAGAACACCGATTCCACTCTGGACTACATGTCTCAATCACAAAGTATCGATACTCAGTCAATGACAGCTATATCCATTAGTGCAACTGCCACAGATTTGACAGAGGCGCTATCTAGTTTTGATACTGAATGGAGCACAAGCTTGACACAGGTGGCTACGAGTTCATCTCAAAACTTGCCATCATCCGAAAGCACATCATCCATTTACGGGTCATTTGAAAATAGTATGACATTTACTAAATCTGGAACCTTTATCTCTTTTAGCACCGCCATCAGAGAAAGCACAGGTTCAGCAGATGAGAATGCGTCTACGTCTGACAGCGAAAACCCATCTGCGAGCGGCACAATAACTGACAATATATCGACCGCTTTCGCGAGTGGTAGCGATATGACGACCTTGTCGAGTACCGGCACGGATATGGGTATCAAGTCTACGCAAGAAGGCGACACACAAACTGACCAAAGTACAAAAGTATCTCAAACGCAGTTTACATCAACTTCTCAGTCCTTTAATGGCCAACCGACAAGTCAAGATACAAGCTCAGGAACCACAACGGACTTAGATTTCAGTCAGACTACCTATAAACCAGACTCCAGCCAGGATTTCCAGCAATCTCTTACTACTCAGTCAGCAGCTTCTGGGAGTGGTTCAACGTACTCTACGACAGGAACTTATACCACTCTTCCAACGGCTACTGTTGAACAATCTACGCGTGGAGTGGATTCGCTGACTACGGATAGCCTGAGTATGACCACAACTGAACCAAGCGGATCCAGTAACAGTATAAGTTTGAGCGAATTACCAAGTGACAGCTTTACTAACGCTAGTTCTGCCGGGACTGACGTGGTTTCGTTGGAAGGCCAGACCACCTCCAGTACCTTTACCTCTAGTGATACGGAGATAGTGATGTCAGCGAGTTCGACTGGGTTCAACAATGGGGATCAATCAAGTTCATCATCCATCGAGAAACCTGGCACGAGTGGTACAAGTGCAAGCTCAAGTGGGTCCATGACACTGGAAATTACTGATAATCCGAGCTTGACGGCTACAGAATCACTTGCGAGCGACTCATTGTCAGCTTTAAGTACTGGACCGGAGACGTCAGATAGCACGGCAGATGTAACCAGCGTTTCGGATTCAACATCCAATATCCAAGAGCCTTCATCTACCCAGACAAATTTGGGATACTCGTCAGGCGCGACACAAGATGAAACGCAAAATTCGGTATCTTATGCAACCACTACTACAAATGGCAATCAGAATCAATATTCTGCAACATCAGGAAGTTTGGCCACGCAAACAAGTGGTCCTGATTCATCGGCGATACAGAGTGGACGTAGCGATGTGGAGTCAGGATCTCCAAGCTCCAGTACAGGCTATGATTCTACAACGACTGACGAAGGCTCCATTACTTACCAAAGAACATCCACGAGAGACTCTACAATATCTGGAACTTCTGCTGACCCCAATGCGTCCGGATCTGAGAATCCATCAACATTGACTACGGTTCAAAGTGAGGATTCGACATCAACTAACAAGTTGCTGGACGCCTCGACGACGGATATAAGGGGTTCAACAGAATCAGACACTTCATATGGGAGCTCTGTGTCGCTGTCAAGTTACAGTTCCGGAGACGAGACTAGGTATTCACAGACCAGTATTGAAACGGCAACAAGCCAGGGAAGCGTTTTCACAACACAAGACACACTCACTGCCGTAACGAGTGATGCATTTGTTTCTTCTCAATTGACCTCGGATCAGACAAGCGAAAACCCCAATTCGCAAGAAACAGATAGTGCGTTGTCTTCAGAAAGTACCTATTCGCAGAGTATTGGCACTCAGACAATGACTTCAGAATATTCCGGCACAACAGGATACCAATCCTCGTCTATCAGCTCTCCGATAACGAGTATGGAGACCACGATGACAATGCAGTCGGCTACGCAGAGTTCCATTGAAGAAACTATGACGCAGTCAAGCTTAACATCAACCCAACAGCCTGATAGTGCAGATACATCACAGACTGAGATTGAGTCAACTAATATGCAATCAGTGATGCAATCTTCCACAATTGAGACGGGACCCATTTCACAGAGCGCCTATACTGGATTTGATAGCATAGCTAATACTGCCCAAAGCACTGGCACCGAAATTGCACCTGAGCCCACCGGTGTAACCTCAACTGTGCAGAGTACCAACACAGGGATGAGTAGCATCGACAGCACTAGTGAAACCGCTAGTCAAGAAACGGACCAGCAATATACAACCCAGGGCATATCAACTAAGGCTGGCAGTTCAACTGTTACTTCAGAGGAGCCAAGTCGAGGGTCAACAGCCCAGACAGTCACTACGTTTGAAACCACCGCAACTGGGCCCAGTTCATCCCTGGAGACAGATAACAGTGGCGAAGAAACCACGCAGACTACAAGCCAAGGCAGCAATACTCAGCCAATATCTTCATCCATCACGAGTGCAGATGTAACAAACTCACAACAAGTGAGCAGTACTATTGAGACATCTAGTGGTGACTCAAAACCAAGCTCTGAAACCCAATCTACCTTCTCGCGTGCAAGCTCTCCGGAGACATCGAGCGCATTAATTTCTGTAGGATCCTTGACAACCTCAGAATCAACTGAGTCGCAGATCAATACGACAACAGATTTGCCCGAAGATCAGTCCACTACGCAAACAGACGCTATGAGTACGTCTGGCAGTGATGAACCTTCTCAGAGCACAAAATTAATCGAGACAACTCAAACAATGACTGGGGATTTAGCTACGTTTACAACAACCTCAGCAAGCGTTGAGACCGAACAGACTTCCACTGAGAAGAGCATTACTGCTTCAAGCACGGCTTGGTTTACAATGTCGGATACCACTCTAGTCACAAGACAAAGAAGCACTTCCTCTGCAGATAAGATGACGCAAAGCATTCCTATTTCAACAACACAATCTTCAGAATCTCAATTAAGCTCTATTGATACCCAGAGCCTTGATGGAATGAAGGATTCACTATCCACAACTGGAGATTATACGTATGATTCTAATCTTCCCACTTCAACGTCATCAATGGAAGCATCAACGCAGTCTGTTGAGGATTCAACCGGTTCCCAATCAAATGGAAGTAGCACTACGGCTGATGAGAGCCCATCTGATACCCAAAGTACTTTGAGAAGCTATGATAGTTCCACAACCGAGAATGAAAGTGTCTCGCGTGTCTCAGCGACAGATACAGGAAACTCTTACAGTTCTGAATCATCATCCATAGCAATGGCATTTATCTCTACTTGGACAACTGTCACGAGGAGTTCTTCAGAAGAAGGTAGTTCACTGACAGAAGGAACATCTGTGGCGATATCTCAGTCACAGCCTACAACTGAGAGCTTATCAACGAATGCCTTGGTCTCGACAAGTTTCAGCCAAGTGGATTCCTCTGTTGGGTCAGCGACTGGCGCTTCTACAGATAGCACATTCGTCCCACAAAGTTCAATTGATGCCAGCGACTCGGATATTTCCTCTGTAGCTGAGAAAACTTCGGATTCTACTTCTCCGGGGACGTCCTCAATCATATTCATAACGTCGGGCTCAGCAGCCACTGGCGTTCTGACCGACTCTACCGTTCCACAAACAACGTTCTCGTCTCAAACTGACTCTGGAACCGAGATATCAGAAGAATCCACGTCATCCGCGAGTTTTTCCTCGGATGACAGCGTGGCTACAACGATATACGAAGGATCGACCACGGAGACGTTTATTTCCTCAACTTCGGTACCAGAAATCTCTAGCCAGAGTACAACCACAGGTGTTTCAGCTCCCCAAACTACTGATAGCTTTCAACCCCCCCAAGAAACGACACAATCTTTGATGTCTTCGACGGCAGAGAGCACGGATGCAGCCATGAGCGAATCGGCCATCGAAAGCCCAGGATTAGAGACCTCAATATCAACATCCCAAACCAATACGCAAAGTGTAGACGTATCCGCAACACAAACGACACCAATCCTGGCAAGTTCTATTGAGAATACCTCCACAGAGCAAATATCGGACCAATCTATGGAAACTTCGACGAGTGTTGCAGAAATATCATCCACATCGGTTTCAAGCGATACTCTCGCCACGACAACGAGTCCAACTACGGGCGCAACGAAAGCAAGTTCAGCTTCTACCTCAGATATGCTCTCAGACATAGCAACGTCATCTTCCACCTTCACTATTACATCAATGGCCGCTTCTGCTTCATTGAGCGTGAAAACATCTGATGTTGTGTCATCCACTTCCATAACAGACCAGCCATCAACAGTTCTTTCGATGACCGAGAGCTCAATAAGCACTACCAGGATGTCAACCTTGACTGGTATTTCGTCTGATGATGCATCAATGACGGCCATATCATCCAGTAGCAGCTCAACCCAACCTGTTTCAGTCTCAATTACCTCAACCACCGCTAGTGGCTTTACAACATCGACAATTTCAACAGTTTTGACAACTTCTAGCAGCGTGTCTACTACCATTTCGATTGTTACTATCTCGTCTAGTACTTTACCAAGCCAGCTTAGCACTACGTCTCTCGCTGATACGGACACTTTAACCTCGTCAACAGCAGCAGCTATCCCGTCAACCACTACCGTTATATCGAGTACTATTTCGACTAATACGACTCCATATAGTAGCGCTTCGCCCCAGTCTGAGACTGTATCAACCCTGTCAAGTTCGATATCTTCAAAAACCGCCGGTGACTCCACATCAACTATGGCCAACACTTTTTCGACTATTACTCTTTCATCAAGCAGTTCTTTTGCCAGCAGTATATCGTCAAGTATCACCTTAAGCCAGCCCACAACGAGTACATTTCAGAGTTCTTCGTCTAGCGCAGCTGTTAATTCTGCTTCGACAAGTTTATCACTTGATACAAGCACCACGCAGGTATCAGTTAGTAGCACTTTGCAGAGCAGTGGCCCCTCAAGTTCGACGTTACCAAGCATTTCAAGCACTGCAACTTCGGGCATTAGTTCGGATGTATCAAGTTTAGTCTCGCAGATTACTGCGAGAAGTACCTCAGTCACTGAGACCACAGTATCCGGAGTATCTTCTGATTCGGCCATTTCCTCATCAGTTATGAGTAGTTTAGCGGTCAGCACCTCGTCCAGTTTTGGCACTACGGTAATGTCATCCAGCAGCTCTACTAGCACCAACCTTCGATCAACTACTTCAACTACTCAAACCGCGGCTACAACTGCTACATTTCAGACAAGTACAATGCAGCCCTCAAGCCAGCAGAGTACGCCGTCTACCGTACAGACCAACACTAGCTTTCAAGATACTTCTACAACCAGTAGTCAGGCTACATCGCCGCAAAGCACTGGTCAATCATCAAGCACCACTGTGGGTAGCTCAAGCATTAATGCTACACAGAGCAATGCCAGTTCTACGGCCAATGAACAGAGTAGCAGCTCGCCAGTCCAGCCCACAACTAGTTCTTCTCTTGTTTCAAGTACATCCGTTACGAACACCTTGTCAGGCTCGACCATCTCGTCTTCGTCTGTATCGACCACTGGAATTTCTTCTACAACAGTGCCGACGACTTTAATACTAAGCACAACGTCTACCTCGTTTGCCACTCCGCCCAGTTCGACCTTGACAACATCTGGTTCATCTAGTGCCATATCAACCTCATCTAGAGGCTCAATTGCAACTTCAACTACAAGCTATCCGCTTTCTACGAGTAGTTTGTTGATTTCATCGACGACTACTACATCCACAGTTGTCAGTGAGGGCTCTTCATCCACAACAGTATCGGGCTCTTTGACTTCAATCCCAACTACCTTCTCATTGTCAAGCTACTCCTCATCAACAGGCTTCAGTACTTCTTCATCGCTGTCCACAAGCCTTTCTACTACCCTTACATCGGTTACATCAGTGTCAAGCTCAAACTCGAAATCAGCAACTGCTACCGCAACCACAACTAGCTTGCCATCAACATCGACTGTCGACTCCGGTAGCACTTCATCTAGCATTATCTCTACATCGATAACGTCGTCTACTGTCGGAGGTACTGCTAGTTTATTATTGACAACCAATCCGACTTCAAGTAGCCTTGTCAGCTCGACCGCAAGCAGCAGTTCCAGTCCAGGTGCGACATCAACATTCTCAATCATATCGATGACGACGACTTCTGGGACAACACCGAGTTCAGTTGCTGGTTCTACATCCACCTCTGCAATACCCAGCTCGATGTCAACTTCCGCAGCATCTAGCTCTACGTCGAGCTCAATGGTCTCTGGCTCAACATCAACGTCTGCAACATCCATTTACGCCTCTATTTCTACATCTAGCACTACAATACTGAGTATTACGTCATCTTATGCAACATCCAGTACGATGGTATCTACCTCCACAGCATCTAGCTTTGGTACATCAAGCGCTACAACATCTAGCTCTGCTGTGTCTAGTTCAGCCTCGGGCTCTTCACTCTCAAGCCTTACAGCATCTAGTTCCACAGGGTTCAGTTCCACATCATCGAGCCTTTCTATATTGATCTCTTACACATCAAGTATTGCTACGTCTACCTCTACGGTGCCCAACTCTATGATAACAAGTGCTCCTACATCATCCTCCGTTGCATCAACATTTTCCGCACTGATATTTACTACTTCGAGCTCCACCATGTCGAGTTTTGCATCATCGAGCCTTTTCACATTGATCTCTACCTCAGCAAACGTTATGACGTCTAGCTCTACAACATTCAGCTCCACAATGAGTCTTACTACATCGAGTTTTGCTGCATCAAGCTCGCCCGGAATGACATCGAGCACATCGACATCTACTACATTGAGCTCCAGCATACTAAGCTCGCCGTCATCGACCCTTTCTACATTGGTTTCTACTACTACATCAACCTTTGCTATATCTAGCTCCACAGCAGCAAGCTCTGCCACATCGAGTTCCACTACATCGATCCCAATCACAGCAAGCTCTTCTACATCAACACTTACTACAATGAGCTCTACATCAAGCTCTTCTATCTTGGTATCTACTGTACCAAGCTCCACAGCATCCAGCTCGTCAAAATTGAGTTCCTTCACAACGAGTTCTGCAATATCTAGCTTAACATCGTCATCTTCTACATCAACTATAGCGCTGGCTAGTTCCACGGTATCAAGCTCAGCCACATCAACATCAATCACGTTAAGCTCTGTTGTGTCGAGCTCTACGACCTCTATTTCTACATTGTCCAGCTCAAGCTCTGTCTCATCAACTTCCTCATCGAGCTCTGCTATTTCTAGTTCTGCGTCATCAAGCTCGTTATCATCATCTAGTGTCTCCACCTCCACCTCATCCATCCTTACATCCAGTGTTACTACATCTACGAGCTCGGTTGGAACTACATCCACTTCTACCCTAAGTACGAGTTCTGCAACTGCGTCGAAGACAAGTACAACAGTCAGCAACTCTTCCACCAGTACTTCATTTACCTCTACACTCAGTACCACTACCACATCCACCACTACATCTAGTTTGACTACTAGTTCTACTAGTTCCACGACGAGTACCATTTCTAGTTCCACGTCGACATCAACATCCACCTCCGCATCTAGTTCCGTTTCTACATCTTCGTCTTCAAGAACAACAAGCACTAGTGCAGTTACCTCAGCTTTATCCACTTCAACCAGTTTGTCTACATCCACAACCTCCTTCACGTCTACCTTGAGGTCCACTTCCACAACTACCAGTTCTAAAGCCACCGGACTCCCCACTTTTGGCTGTGATCCCAACGGCTACATGATAGAATACAGAACGCTGCAAAAGGTGAGCCTCAGCTCTGGAGTGAACGGTACAATTTCGAACACTGTGGGAGCTGGTGGAGCAATTAATGCCATCGGCTACAATGTACTCGACAATTACATTTATGGAATTGCCGCCGATCCGCTGCTTCAAGGGCTGGGGTCGCAGGTGATCAAGATTGGTTCGGATGGATCTTATCAGTTATTGAGTGGGCGTGTAGAATTCAATCAGCTCCTCCTGATGGGAGACGTGGATGCTTCAGGCCGCCTATGGGTCTCTGATTATGGCGCAAACTGGTGGCAGTTTGATGTGTCCTCACCATCATCATCGACCTATGGAAAGCTGATTGCCAGCGGGTCTTCGACAGGACTGCCTTTATTGACCACATTTAATGATTGGGCATATGTGCCTGGAGGAGGCAACTACCTTTACGCCATGGCGCCAAGTCTTTTGAATCTGGGCATCGTCAACGCCACAATGTACCGCTGGAGTATGACAACACATGCATGGTCCAGTTACCAGACTTACAACATCGCTGGCCTTGGCGCACCCATCACAAGCGTCTGGGGGGCCGTGTATGCCTCGGCTGACGGCTATTTGTACACAGGCGATAAAGTGCTCGGTGGAATTTACCGATTTCAAGTCACGTCCACCGCAGCTAATTACATGACACCCGGTCCTATAATAAGCCTGGCTAATGACGGAGCCAGATGTGTCAACGCTGCGAATATCAGCTGATTGGGTGTTTGAGAAAGTCGAAGTTGGTAATATTGAGTTATTTTGCTTCATGCCTTCTTGTCTCAATTATTTTACCATATATAATCCCTGTCTACCGTCATCGATCGAGCGGAGAGTGGATCTCACGCTATCCGGCATGGCATCTAAACCTTTCTTGCTTTGGGCGGATGACCTTGGAGAGGGCAAGGACAAAACTGCACAAATTGTAAACATAATTATGATTTATTCGATCTTGTATATTTTACTCAAAGTCTATCTATAATTTATCTAATTTTAAGCTGTTAACTAGCTTGAGCCACACACATTGCTGGGCAGATGGGTATGGGTCTGACAGGCCTTTCAGTAGCCATCTCCGAAGTTGTTCGGTCAGCACTGGTAGTGGAGGAGTCTACATAAGCACATCGGCTATTGCCGTTCTAGGAAGCCATCACGCACCGCTGCTTTCACAAATACCCAGCTACGATTTTTTAATCCGCGGAATGGTCATAACTTTATCTTGTGAGAAAGTTTCCATGATAGGTTAAACATGCGCGCGCTACTCAAGATTTCCTCTGTTTGCCGACCGTCATAGATCTGCAATCACCTGAGAGGCGCCTCGTTTCCCACTTCGAATTGCGCCTTCCATGTAGCCTCGGAATTCCGATGTAAATTCGGTTCCAACAAAGTAAACCCCACCAAACTTGTCATGGAATGAATCGCTGTCGTTGCTAGTGCCCAAGATGTGGGGGGGCGTAGCGGGGAATGGGCACCCAAATCCAGCCCACTTGTCCTGCATCCACTCAGAGGTGATGGAGTCTAAAAAATCAGCCTTGACTGTTTCGTACCCAACTCCAAAGAGCGAGCCAAGCTGCTTCAAAACAGCTTCTTGGCGCCCATCAGAATCAAGAGTCAGCCACTCGCGCCCCGGTCCAGAGACCAGGAAACAAGTCAGCGCGTAGTTTTCCCCATCGTCATCGGAGGTATCTCGGCAATGATTCATCGGACCTCGAAAGCTCTGGGCCAGGCCGCATGCGCCTACCTTTCGCCAAAAAGGTGTTTTGAAAAGACAGATGTATTTGACAAAACATCCGTATCGAGTGGAATCCGTGTGCATTTGCTTCTGAGGAGGCAGAGGGGGCTCAAACGTAATGTTTTTGTAAGTTGGACTTGGGATGCTGACAATGACCTTTCGCGCTTGGATTGTGTCGCCTGATTCAGCTGTGACCATGTAACTATCCGATGCGGTTTGCACAATCGAGCTGACAGGGGATTTCAGTTTGATGGAGTCGTTGGGCAGTAGTTTGGACATGCCGATTGAAATGGCCTGGGTGCCCTCTCTGAGGCGGAGCCTTTGAGCGCCGTGTTCACCATCATATCGTAGTTTTATGATTCCCAATGCGCCACGAGCAATTTCGAGAAATGCTAGCGCCGATACTTGGTCAGGGTCTTGGCCAAGTGTACCCCGAGACCAGACACGAGCTGTGAGCAGGGTTCGTGGTCCAGCATTGAGTTCTTTCAGCCACTGCTCAAAAGTCAAACTATCAAGCTTGGAGCGGCTTGGTTCCTGAAAGGCTTCGCTGCTCAGAGACGCAGCCTCGACCTTGTCACGGATGTCGGTAATATTGTCGATATCCGACTGATCAAACTATACTCAGGCTAAATAAACGTTTCCGCGAATTTTGGGGCAAATAAAATGCGTCAGTACCTTTGGAGTTCCAGTGAATGGGAAAAGATGACAGCTTCCATTTTTATCTTCACAGGCCACCAGACCCGTGCTAGCCTGCACGATTGGGGTAAGGTTGAACTTTTGGCAGTAAGCCCAAACGTGGGATTGGTTCGTGTCATTTAGCCAGGCGGCCCCCAACTCTTGCCGACCCTTTCCATCCGCTCGCTCTGTCGTGTTCGTTTTGCCTCCCACGCGGTCCCGGGCCTCAAAAACCACAACCGAGCGACCTGCACTGCGCAAATCCAGGGCAGCTTGGAGGCCGCTGAGACCTGCACCCACGATAGCCACATCAATTATCGTGTCCATGATAAGATCTCGCGCGATTTGGTAGTCTGATAAGGACTAGCCGATGTCAGCTTTGCTTATTAAGACGCTTGGGTAGGATGATGTTGTTTTCAGTGCTGACAACAAATGGCAGATTTAGTTAACCAACAATGCGAATATCAGAGAAAAGCAAGTATTCTTAAATTTTTCAAGAAGAAATGTAGTCGTTCCCGTTATAACCCACGATGCCGAACTTGCTGGCACGTTGACCCCTCACCGTCGCTGATCGGGCGTGATTGGGTTAGCGCTGCATGTTTTGCATTCGATAGCCCCGACATTCCAATCTAGGAAAGCCGTTGCGATTTCGAGGTGGGTCAAGCTACAGCTGCGCGGTCAATTGCCGTGAATCCTCCAAGGCATGTTGGAGTCCCCCAAGTCACACAGACCCCCATCTCGGCTATTACCCCAGACGCGCTAAAGTCTCCAACCGACCAACATACCAGCAAACATTAGCGCGTCAGGCTGGTTCGGTAGATGACTGTGGAGTTGGTAAAAACATCGCAGAGGGTTGTTGGAGAAGCCGAATATTTCTCATGGTCTCGTTGTCAAATGCCATTTTTCTATGATGCGCGTTCGTCTCATTCGATACTGATGAATCCATCTATTGATTAGGCAAGACCGGAACATACACTACGAGCTATAATCACAGGTCACATCATACGAACAACTTCGCGCTTTTCTCACTTCAAATACATTCCAAAAAACTTCTGAAGAATAAAGCACGAGAAATTTACTTCAGATCTCTCGTACGGGGACGTTGACCTCAGCTTATGTGCATGTGCAAGCTGTTTGTTGATAGATGGAGCCGACGGATCCGATGACTAGGTTCCGTAAAAGACTAGGGTTCATATTTTAGTCTTCCTTTCATAGCCACTCTCTAGCCGCCATGTATGGATATCATGAGGCTGCTCGGTTCTCTCGTTTTCGTGGGCTCCTACCGTGACTAACGCTCTGGCTAGTCACACCTTCGCCTGCATCAGCCCATCGTGACACTGAATAGTGTCTTTTTATAGGAAATAATTTTTGCCATAAAAATGGTGCCCAGTGACAAGGTTCTCCCTCCGCTTACACTTGGAGTAGTCTAAAAGCTCCAATAGTAGGCGGCGTTCATACATCTTTCTGTCCTGCCTAGTAAGCGGGCTTCATGAACGTGCGCGCCACCCGCACTAACCACATTCGCTAACACAACGATCCTCATAACTTTATTCCTGAAAGATGAATGCCGATGGTTTATTCGAATTTCCAAAATTCATGATATCCAACATTTACAGAAAACAATTTTGCACACAGTGGGCCGAGCTGCCCTTACCCTAGAGCTGCGCAGCGCTGCTCCTAGCTCCCCGTCTATTAGAATTGACATGTTGATGAGATAAGTGCTAAAATGCATGCTTAATTTAGCCGTCTAACCATGGGCTTATTTTGATGGCTGTGTAGTCGCCTCTGGGGTTGCTAGCGTGGAGTGGTGAGCGGCAATAACCGTAGATACTATTTTGGTGAGACCGCAGTATTCAACCGCTGTGATTGGGAAACCTACATCCCGTCATACGAGGTAAAGTCCGTCCCAAGTTGAGAAGTATTGCCTCTCAAAGGTCTACTCGAACTACAAATAACGCTTCAACTTCGCACAATCTCAGACTTTCCTCATCACATCTCAACAGTCTTTCAGTCCAGTTTCGCATCTTCGCACCCAGACACTCATTGAACTTTTCAATTTTGTCAATAATTTTCTTTCTTCCTCTTCTTCAACATGCTTTTCAAGATTGCTGCCACGGCCGCTTTTGCCGCCACCTCTGCTTTCGGTGCCGCCATCGACAACCGCACCTCCAACTACTTCACCCCTTCCGCCGTCTGGTCCTACTACGTCCCCAACGGCGTCATCTTTGACCTCGGCTACAGCGTCGTCTCCAAGGGGCCCTACGGAGGCGACATTACCTCCCTCTCCACCTTCACCTACCCCGAGGCCGCCGCCGGCAAGAAGTGCCAGATTGCCTTTTACCTTGACGACTCTGCCGACCTCAACGGCAGCAAGAAGCTGGACCTCTTCAAGAGCAACAGCCCTGCTCCTGGACCTACCCACGGCTGGGGCCCCGGCAACCAGCGTGGCGACCACCTGGGCCGCATTTCTCCCGTTCTCGGATCCTACGCTACTTGGGATGAAACCGAAAATGCCTACCTCACCGAGAAGACTCCTTGCCAAGCCCCTGGCACCGTTGAGGGATTCGAGTTGGTTGGCGTCAACGACATTGACCACGTCTCTTGGAACCCCGAGTGTGCTGGTCTCCGCATCATCTACTCTTAAAGAGTCCCTGGTAATATGATGGTGGATAGTATTGGGTTGTTAATTGTCGTCGCTCCTTTAATCTGTCTAGTTTTGTGTGATTGGCTTTAGTGGAATCGGTGGCTCTCTCGTTAATGGGTGTGTTAGACTTCTGGGCTTGCTTGCTTGCTTTTTTATTTATATAGAACACTCTTTACATGATCGCATATAATATTTAGAAAACCCTTCAGTACATAGTTAGGAATATGAGCTATTTTGTACAAAATTGCGCATCTGCAACAATGAACAAGTGCCTGCGAGATGATGACTGGTGGCGATTTCCGACTGAACCCAGAATCATCGCAATCGCACCAATCATTGGAAAGTCAATATTGGTTAATTCTAGAAACTATTTTTGACCATCCCAGCCAATCACTTTTACAATGCTCGCCTTGGAAGCAAATACCAAAATGCGGAGGTCATGGCGGCCGATTTTGCAGCATAGACCGCTTTTTTGTGGATAAGAGACCGTTACCGCCTAGTGGAGCCAATTCCGCATTTACGGCTCATTCGCAACATAACCCGCCATTTCTTTATTTCGCAGGGTTAAATACGACCCATTGTGGCATTTTGAGTTGGCTGATCGCTGGCTCTGGAGTCCATCTACGGTTGACAGCGCTATTTTATTGGCTGTGGGGTCCCGTTTCAGTGATTAGTGATGCACGCAACAGGGGTCGCATCGGCCATGTCGCATCACTGGCGTGGCGGGATGACAGCCGTTATGCTTACAAGTAAAATGTTGACTGTGGCGGGCTCGGCAACAAGTCAAACGTCGATGACTTTCAATAAGGGTGCGGTCGGATTTAGGCCAAGGATTTTTCTCGCCAATTGTCGCCGAAGGATACCATTTGGGGGCTGCAAAGGCATCGTATCATTCGTCTGCATGTGAGTCAGAGTGGGATGACCGAACCCGTTGGGTGCTTATATATGCGACATAGATTATCAATCCAATCGGTTTGATGCGAGTCACAATGAATCAGAATGAATCACCATGGGGCTCTACTCCTATAGCTCCTTTGGGATCAAATCTCAACGACCAATTTGTCAGAGCAGTCGGGTCGGGACGCGGAGGCTTTTATGATCCCTGAAGCTGAGCCCCAGTGAACCTTCTGTCCCACTTGGGAATGCATGCCGAGGTCCCGGCGCTCGGACAGATTCGTCCCCACGACGTACGTATGATGTGTTGGGGACAGGTATATAACTGCTGGGCTGTTGGTTGATTAGAATTCTAGAAACAGCAAACTGCATTCACTAAACTTTTTCTTAAAAAACAATTGGTTGCTACAATGGTGACTCTTTCCGAACACTCCGTCAGCTACGGCGACGGCAACCAGAAAAGCATTTTTTACTACTCTTGCGGCCCGAGCGAGGGACCTCAAATTATTTTCTTGCACGGCTGGCCCGCTAATGCCAAGACATGGATTCACCAGCTTACCACCTTTTCATCGCTGGGCTTCCGCTGCATTGCGCCTGATATGCCCGGCTACGGTCGGTCGACAGCCACCAAAGTCACCACGGACTATTCCCAGGAGTCAATTGTCGAAGGCCTTGTGGCGCTTCTGGCCGACACGGGCCGTGACCGGGCTATCTGGGTCGCCCACGACTGGGGCAGTGGATGTCTCAATTCATTCGTCGCCCATCACGCCGACAAGTGCATCGCCATCGCCAACCTCGCTGTGCCCTACCGTGTAATCGAGCTCGGCTTGGCTGAGACAATCAAGTACGTCAACAGGGATCTTTACCCCAAGGACAAGTACCCCGATGGCCAATGGAGCTACATGCGCTTCTATCAGCAGTCATTCGACAAGGCTTGCAAATTCCACGACGACAATGTCGATGGCTTCACCAGATTGATCTACGGCAGAGGTGGGAGCCATACGACTGGAGAGCTTGCATTCACAGCCACAACGGTCCAGGATGGGGGCTGGTTGGGTGGTGTAGAGCAGGGACCCGGGCCCGAAGAATTCCCCGACGAGGACAGCCTGCTGGCGCCCGATGCGCTGGCTGAGTTGGTCGGAGACTTGCGAAAGAATGGATATTTCGGACCCGACGCGTACTATAACAACGACGCAGCAAACAATGCCTTCAACACAAACGCCGACGTGCGAGCAGAGCTGGACTTGCCCGTGCTCTTCATCGAAGCTCGGTACGACCACGTCTGCGACACGGGCAACACGCGCATGGCGGATCCCCAGAGGCGGCTCTGCAAGAACTTGACGCAGTCTAGCATCGGGGCAGGACACTGGGTGCAGCTCGAGAAGCCGATCGAGACGAATGCGGCGCTCGCGCGGTGGTTGGCTACTGAAGTGGGCGATGTCTGGCCAGGTGCGTGGAAGACAGTCTCGTTTAGGCGGCAGTGACGGGCTTGTAAGATGAAATAATAATGATGTAACGGAATTTATGTGCTTTTCCCATCTAAGTTTGAGCTAAAATATGCACGCGTGAAAAAGAAAAAGGACGTGTGTTTCGAAAAGCACCATCTCTGCATTGCACATTGCTTTTAGGCTGTGCAAGCAGCTGAGAGAATTTAGCTGGCTTGGCGCGAGCTAGTTGGCTGTCAAGGAGTGCACATGCATGCACTCATTCCGTAATTGGACGGCCCCCATTGCCAGCTGCAGCTGAAAGTCGTATGTTGCCGAGACGCAGTCTGACCAAACCGGCCTTCACTCATGCGATTGGATGTATTGTCTCAGCCAACCTGTGTCACAGCCTGGTCAGTACAAGAATATCCAACACTGTTTTACTCCGCCACTCGCCGCGTCATGATCAATTTTATGCCAAGACCCGGCCTGGATCTAAGACATCTCATAGGGCTGAGATTAGTTGCTTCCCCGCCGAAAAATAAGCAGTCTTGAAGGACATAAAATCATCGTGCACAGAGATAAAAATAGTATAGATATTCAGCCTTGCCGTGAAGTTCTTACCGTCACCACTCAGATCATGAGGCTCTAACGTTGGAGTTTTAAATACTAGACCCCCAACAACGGCCTGCAGCCACTGGCCACTATCCAAGCGCCCAAAATTCAATTTCCACTACCTCCCCCTCATGGCGTGTTGCAGTGTGGACTGCTGGGAGAACCACCCGCAGCGGTATTCAGATGTTGAAGGTTCGGGGGTGAGTTCACTTAGTCTTTTGTCCGCGCTCAAATATGCGCCGTTACTGCTTCTCATTCACATGTAGCACGAACATATTGATGCTGCTTCTAACCCCGTAAGGTGATTGTAGGCTTTTTGGGAGCAGCTTGGCTGGTCATTGCACTTGTTGCTCTGCACTATCTGCTCTCTTTCAATCCAAGCCAAGATCCCTTCCCTGGAGCATGTAAACGCGCGATGTGGACTGCAAATCCAGTGGATGTGCTGGTAAAGCAAAAGCTGCAACCAATAGCTGGGTTCCTACCATTTGGCGGACAGGAATCCACTGTCGAGGATAAGGAATGTCAGTGGGAGAAGATTTTCAATCACGTAAGTTCGCTTATGCAACCCTAGGCTCCAAGTTCATTTTACCAATAAGGGGTCAATGTAGGCAATTCTTGCGATGTGCGATGTTCAGCTTATAACGGGGCTAGGGGTACTAACCAGCGCCTTTATCGATCTCTACAATGGTATCTCAGCGTACCATTTCCGGCTCATCACGTACTTTGCGTGGTTTTCAAATTTGACACACGTCGCTGGTCTCACGGCCCTTCGCAAGTACTTCAACCCCATCCAGAAATGGACTCGCCTTGTTTCCATGGTAATATTGGCCATCATGCTGATCATTGCCATATTTCCAACCATCTTCTTCAATTGGGACGGCAGGATCGGCCCCGGTGATACTCTCTCTCTGCCAGGTACTCACGCAATCTGTTTTTATAATGTCCGCCAAGTGTTGAGTTGGCCAGGAGAGGCGAAAGGTCGAAAAGACATGAACGACCGACCGAATCTACAGGCCGGGTTGCAGGATACAGATGCGTTCCAATCAGCCACCCTGACAATACTACTAGTGCTTCTCGGTCTAGGAACCAGAATCATAAAGTTGTTTCCACGTATGAGTGACTACTTCAAGATGCTGCAGACAAAGTTTGGTCTTTTTTTGCAAATATCTATCGCCCAGCTATCTAAGAATGTCGAACACTTGACGCCAACCACCATCGCGTTCCGGCGGGCCATTCTCTACATCCAGGCTGCCAACCTTTGTCTGGTCAGGATATACTCTGATGTCTTCTTTTCTAATCTCTTCGATGTGAGTTGCAGTCTTTCTTTAAAAGTCGTATTGGGGGTCTCAAATGCTGATGGAGCTGCAAGGTCTATTGGCTAATATTGACGGGGATTTGGGGCACCATCAATGTGTACCACACCAGGTCAAATATGGAGACTGGGTGGCACTATGGCGAAGAAGAACAACACGACAATCCCTGGGGGTTCGGTCAGATTCTCCCAATCTTCCTCCTCTTTGGCCCTCTTCTTTCAGCGGCTCAGCATTTTTTTACCTCCAGGGTAGGCATCCTCCCTCAACTGCCATTGTCCAATCGCTACTCCGAGTCTGCTTATTCAGAATTAGAATATCGCCCCGAATCAGACGAAGAAGAACTTCACGTCATCGAAATATCTCATGACGCATTCTTATTGAGGCGGCAGACTTTTGATGCACTAAGCCGGGACTGTTACGACTCTAGCGATTGCCCTTGGATTTTACCGGTCCTCATTTTTCTGGCTCTGCAAATTTTTCTTATGACGGCTTCATTCTTTTACTTCCAGTTAAGGTTCGGCACCGAGACACCAAGCATATTTCGCGTTCTCTGCATCATTCTACTTGTTGAATACCCTTCAGCTTTCCTATTGCTCATTTTATTTTGCATCACCTACGAAAATCACAGCACGTCAAAATCAAAATATCCATATTGGATCGCATTCTTCCTGTTATTCATTTATTCATTCTATGTCACATGGAGTTCTGAAATCCAATTCCTTCTCAACAACACCGTGAGCAGCGCAACAAATACTGATGCTCGAGCCATTACTGGTGTTTGCGAAATTTGTGCCCTTGTCATTGCAGGGATTAATTGCTTAGTCATAGTGGGTGGTGTTATCAGATTTATGCATATTAGATACTTTATTATGTCTGCTTAATGCGCTGTGCCAAGGATGGTGGGCAGCGGTTACGCTGCACACTTAAGATAATGTAATGAATACTCAGATTATGTTTCTTTCCAACCGCCATTGTACAACATCTCGCAACCTCGACATGGGCTCAAGCAGCAGTTCCACTATAATACCTTCCGCAAGAAGCTCCTCGCACTGAACAAATGTCAAGCTCTCACCATTCCTGTAGCCATGCTTACCGAGAACCTCGTGGATCCGCTCCATCAGATTTTCGGACCGCTCCATGATCTCATCCGCATCTGCAAGAAGCGCAGTTGAATCAGTCATCGGGCCGCCACCCGACCAAGCCATGACGTTCTTCATATCATCGCCCCCCGCGCTGGAACGCTTCCAATTCATGTCATCAAGCGTGTCGTACCCAAGCAGCTTCACTTGGCGGCCGGCACCAAACTCCCTGAATTCCTTCTCCCAGTGCTTACTGGCAGAAATAAAAAGTACCTTGAGGGTGACTGTCACACCAATCTTCTCAATCTTTTCTCGCGTATATCCCGAAGCGCTCATCAAAATTCCCGTGTCACCACCTAGACGGTAGCCAGCAACATAGTAGTCGCCGTACCTCTCGCAGAGACCCTCGTAGCCCCCGCCATATTTGATTTCAATGATCGCTTCCTTGGTGAGCCGCGGCTGCCTTTGGAATTCAATCGTTCCAGCTCGGCAGCTCGCGTTGAGCGATATCTTATCAGACTACAGGTCCGTGTTAATAACCGTCACTATTTTCGGAGTTCTGGCGTCCGAGCTAACTCACATCTCTGTTCTCCTGAATATGCTGATCATATGTCCCCTTCACGCTCACAGAAGCTACAAATGGCAATCCGACACCAACGCCAAATCCAAGACTAAGATGGTCGCCTTTTTCGCTCTCCTTGTGCGTCTTGACTTTCTTGAACGTACAGGTAGTCCCGTATTCGGCATGTAGCTCCTTGGGAATCATGTGCAAGTCAGAAAGCACAAAGGGCGTCTCATCCGACCACGGATTTGCGGTGGATTGTAGCCTTGAGTGAAAAGTGGTGCCAAGACGAACGGGTTTGCGACCCCAGGGCAGAACAAGTGGAAGCCCTTGTTGGGCCTGGAGAGAAATCTCATTGCCATCTGGGCCGCCAGGCTTGGCCAGATAACTGGATTCTTCTGCCGCAGTCGTCGCTGTGCTTGAGGTGATCTGGACCGATGGTTGCTTCATTGGGGATACTTTACATTGACATGAGCAATCTGGGAGAAGAGAATTGGCGCAGGACGGCTGTGTCAAGTCAGATGGGAAACAGGTGCAAGGAGACGAATGCTATGCGCCACGCCGATTGCCGGCGGCCGCAATGGGCCATGGGTGATGTTACGAATCTGGCTGTTAATGTCATTCATTCCTGATGTTTATTTAGGGGTGTGAAGAGCCAATTGCCGTCCTAGTGGCGTGAGGAGCCGTGCCTTAGCGGCGGCCCGTTGCGGCGCGGGCGACTTTTTGGGGATGGCGTGTAGCGCGTAAGCAATAACCCTGGTCGCATGTCCTGATTGACTCCACTAGTCACATAGACTATCGATATGTTTAGCCAGCCACTTTTCAATATGTCTCGGGGAAGGGAATGAGACTATTGACAAGCCACTGTTGAGTACAGTATAGCGCTGGGTCGTATAATAGCTCTCCCACATCAGCTCGGGAGCTCTCTCCACATTCGGTTCCGCACCACCCAAATATGTGATATCCCAGGCATTAGCCTAAACCTCCTGGAGAATTGGAGTTCAAACAGCGTGAACTTGAACTCTCTCTAGCCTATTCAAGGTGATCACAAGTTCAATTCTGCCCCCAAAAAGCAATGAATAAGCGCTGAGCTTGTCAAACAGGCCGCGTCCTCCGATGCACTATCCGACAGCGGAAATTTGACTTGGGCGCGAATATGCAGGCCTGGAGTTACCCTGTTCGTAGCTAGGGAGGAGTTCATGCGGATGCTATAAGAGAGATCAACAGCCATCATCCTTTCACCTGCAATCCACCTCCTTCAGTCGAGCATCTTTGCCTCGGATTGACCTCCTTGCATATTTCAGCAACACCAACTTGTTCATCGTTTAGCTTTTTTTTAATCTAATTTGTCACGATGTCTCTCCTTCTCGCCCCCTACACGCATGCTATGCGACTTGGCCAAGGGTAAGGGTCTCCTCATCTGTGCCAACTTCAGACAGCTAACGGCACCTCATAGCTTCAACTCGTATACGCAGCAAATCTGCATCGATGATGCGGTTGTCGTTGATGACCAGAGACCCGAAAATGTGGTCACCAATGATGGTACTACCATGCGAATCATGGCCCAGAAGAACGCCACACCAAGTGCGTGGACGAGGCAGAAGGAGGTCATCGCCGGCCAGCCTGCCACCATTGTGCTTGAGGAAAATGCCCGAAAGGCAAAGGCTGAAGTCGCCTTGATCGAGGCCGCAATTACTGAAGAGGCTGAAGAGAAGGCTGCTGAGGGTAAGTGAACACTTCCACGACATACAACCTGTTTTATTGAGCCTTGATCTAACTATGCACAGAAGCCACCTCCAAGCCCGACCCAGTCGAGGCTGAAACTACATCTAGTGAGGAAAAGTCAGAGCCAGAACCCAAGGAGCCTGAAGAGGAGACTGTCGTGGTCGAATCGACTCCCAAGGAAGAGGTCAAGCAGGTTGAAGAGGCACCTGAAGACGCCGACACATCAATTGCAGAGGAAGGTGAAGTCCAAAAGGTTCAATCCACTCCTGTCAGACCAGTTACTGCAAAGCCAGTCACTGGCAGCATCAAAAAGGATTCGACCAAACCACCGCAGCCCAAAGGAGACGATGATGAGGTCGACCGAGAAGCTATTCTTGCCAACCTCCAAGCCAACACCTCCAAGGGTGATAAGGTCGATCGTGAGGCGATTACCGCTAACCTACGAGCGAATGATCGCAAGACTACCGCTGTTCAGAAGAAGCCCGCGAAGAGAGGAGTCTCGTCTGATCGGGCAAAGGAACGCACGCCTGCAGGAACTGTCGATCGCGCCGCGATCAGAGCTTCCCTGACTGGAAAGTCTGCGCCAGATGCAGCCACAAAGGCAAAGGAGGAGGCCGAGCTAGCTCAGCGTAAGAAGGAGGAAGCCGACCTCCTCGCAGAGCAGTGTCAGTACAACAGGGAGCTCCAGAAGCAGCAGAGAGAGGACGAAGCTCAGCGCCGTGCCGAGGAGCGCGAGGAACTTCGTGCTGTCCGCGCTGAGAAGCGAGCTTGGGATGCCAAGCGACGCGAGGACGCGCGCAAGGCCATCGAGAACGCTGCAAACCTCAAGGCAACTAGTCTGGCTGACTTGGAGAAGATCCGAGCCCAGAACCAGTTCGTTGAACGCTTCAATGGCATGTCGGAGCAGACTCAGAAGTACGAGTTTGACCCAACTGCGCCTCGCGGACCCAGTCAGACCGTCACTTATACCTCACGCTTCGTCGACCGTCTCAGTGATGTCATGGACGACATGAGTGTGTCTGGTTCCCTGTCCATCAAGGCCGGTAAGGTCGGTGGTTCTGGTAAGGGATCCTTTGTCGACTCGGACAAGTTCAAGGAGAGTGATCTCAACTTCTACATCTCGGTCAAGGTTGTGAACCAGACCATAAACTTCAAGGATGCTCTGGTTTTCAACCCCCTGCGCTCTGTAGATGAGAACAATTTCCGAGAGGTTTATGGTGATTCCTTCGTCTCTGGTTTCGTTGAGGGTGGTGAGTTCAATGCTATTGTGAGCATGAAGATTCTCAACAAGGCCAAGAAGACAGACATCCAGGCCGAAGCCAAGGTCGCCTTGACTGCCGGTGCTGTTCAGATTGAGGCTGAGGCCAACGTCGGAATCGCACGAAGCAACATTGAGACAAACACCGAGACCACCATCCAGGTGTTCTGGTCTGGTGGTGGCCACATCAAGCCAATGGAGCAGCAGTGGGACATTCAGAGTCTCATGGCCGCCGCAGCCCGCTTCCCGGATCTTGTTGCCGACTGCCCTCAGCGTACATACGCGATTCTGACCAAGTACGATGCCCTGAGGAGCTTCGTGGCTAGAAAGCCTGCCTCGTACACTCCTCTCCAGTACGAGAATGCGCAAATCTACACCAACACGTTGCTCGATTCTTTCGTGAGCTACAAGGCGCTGTACAAGCGTCTTGGAGAGCAGATCTTCGGGGTCCAGGGAAAGACATTGGAAGTGATCGCATGGAGTGATGCTGACAAGGACAAGGTGGCAAAGACCACCACAGCGGTAAGCCCAATGGGCGATAAGGACAAGGGTAGTGGGCTGTACCCTTATGTAGAACATGATTCCAAGTTCGAGGCCTCTATTAAGGGTCTGAGCGACGCCCGTACTGCTATCCGCCGACAGATGGCTCGCATTGTCAACGAGGTCGATGCCATCGAAAAGGACCCCAAGCTCGCCACTGATGAAGATCATACCGAGCCTTTCCAGTCTCCGGTGGCGTTCGAGGCACGAATTCCTGTTGTCGAGGTGCCCGAGAGGTTGCGCGTGAAGCAGAGCCCCCTGAGCGGAAGAAGGATCGGGGCCAAGGCTCTCACAGAACAGGAGCAGAAAGACCAGATTAAGAAGGAAGAGGAATTGGCCGAAGGGGGACCTCTGTACGTGACCACCGACAAACTGGAAGAAGGGGAGAAGGTAGCATTTGACAATCTGCTCGACCAGAACTCTGCTCTCATCGGATATTTCCGAGCATCCAGCGCTGTTGGAGATGTTTCCAAGGGAGAAACTTTTAACAACCTCGATTTCCTGAAGCCGGATTGGGCCATTCGCTCCATTCGTACAGAAATGTTCAATGGTGCACTGATTTACCTGGCAGTGTCGTACAGCAACGGCCTTCTTGTAGAGAAGGGTACAGTAAGTGGCGTTCGAGCGTGCCCGGTCGCGTATCACGAGCAGCAGCACTAACACTTTCTGACAGTCTCGCGACAAGACGCGAATCAAGAGATTCGGGCCATTCCTCTCCGGAGAGCGAATCAACTCGGTTTCCATCGAGCACGGCAAGGCAAAGGGGCAGGAATTGGCACCAACCCAAGTGCTCGGCCTCCGACTGTTCACCAACCGGGGCCGATCTCTGATTGCACGTGCTCTCAGGTCTGTTCCGGTATCTGGAGAGAACGAGGCCGTTGTCAAGGACGGTGTCGTTTACGAGAATGTAAGAGTGCTTTACCAGGACGACCCATTCAGTTCAGGAACCCTCAAGGGCTTCTTTGGCAGAAGCGATGACGGCAATGAAGGCAAGATCCTGCGACTGGGAATCATCTGGGGTCGCGTAGACCAGGCCACTGCAGAGGAAGTCGAGGGCCAGTTCCTCGAAAACAATGACACAGTCGACAGTGAGGATCTCGCGTTGTTGCAAAAGGGTCAGTCGGCTGGCGACAAGGCCCTGCAGGAAATGCAGCAGCAGCTCCTTGCTGCCCAAAAGGTATGCGCTGCCTTCAGCTTCTAGTTGGACACAATACTAATTATCATTAGGCTCTTGAGGAAAAGAACAAGCAACTCTCTGAAATGGAGAAGGATCAAGGCAGCAAGCCATTTGGAGAGGCACAGTTCGGCTCCTTCCAAGCACGCGACAAGGGATGGGCCGCCAATGAGAACTCCATCTCACGCTGCTCCGTCACCTTCCCTCGTGCCTATGCTGCTCCCCCCAAGCTGATCTTCGGACTGAACACGATTGATGCCGAACGCAACAGGAACCGCTGTCTCTCCTTGGCCTTCCCCGAGGTCAAGGCCGATGGATTTAGTGTCCAAGCATCGGCGTGGAGCGGATGCTACGGATACGGCATCGGCTGCAGCTGGTTGACGCTCCCCGACGACCTTCACACCGAGAGCGGCATGGTCCACACCTACGGCCTGAACCAAAACGATTACGATAGCGTGAGCAGACAGATCTTCTTTGCTCAGAGCTTCCCCACACCGCCCAAGCTGTGCGTTTGGATCCAGGACTTTGAGTGGCACGGCAAGGACTACATGTCCCTCAAATGCTACGCCGCAGATGTCAACTGCAACTCTTTCAATCTCAAGATTGAAACTTGGGCGGGCAGGCGATTCAGGAATGCACGCGTGGGATTCCTTGCCTATCCAGCCGAGGAAGATGGAAAGCGTGTCAAGAGCGGCAGAAACACTGTGAACCGCCAGCAGAAGGAGCTCGACTACCGCTACCCTTACTACGGCGAGCCCTTCAAGAACACGCCCAAGACCTTCATCGCCATTTCCGAAATCGACTTTGCGTATGACAGGAACTTGCGCTTCCGCTGCTCGGCCAGCGCGCCAAACAACAGGGAGCTCCAGTGGAATTTTGGCACGTGGGATGATACCAATATGGATCATGGCGAGGTTCAGTGGATTGCATTGGAGTAGGATATAAGATCATCCAGGTTTGTTCGAGGGGCATGAGGTGCAATTCAATGTTGGTTTCCCCTGTAGATACACAAATTCAGCAAAATGGCAGTGAAAGCCACGAGGAAAATTCGGTTTAGCAATAAAGTAGTTCTTATAGGCAGCCAAACAGTCAGCAAGCTAAGCTTTCCTTTTTATGTGTTCCCAATGAGAGGATTGCTATACAAGGGAGGCCAACGCAGGTTGGCGACACGACGGTTCGACATTCTCGTATTGATTAGATATGAGACGGCAACAAAAACTTATTATATTTGAGATACTGCACGGTTCAGTTTAAAGCGGAATTTTGTCAACCTTTGGCAAATTTCGCTAACCCTTTGATCGCCATGACAGCCTGTCATCGCGTTCGCATATTGAACAATAGTGGATGCATGAATCAGCCATACATCTCTAGAACCTACGAGATGGTGCCCTCGGAATTCCAGTTTTCTTCTTTTCTTTTTAATTTCTTTTTTTAGAAACCGTGCCTAATGTAGCTTGAAGTGGCTTTTGTAAGCCATCATTTGGATCTGGCCACACATCATGATTTTGTCCAACGGCTTTGCGAGAACCGCGTCCATGTACTTCACCTGCAATCTCCTCGCCTTTAACCTCTGCCCAAGGACAGAACTGAAATTTCGCACCGCAGCGAAATATGTCCCCGATATCTTTGAAGATATTTCAGTGGCTGGTTTCAATATTAATTCTATATATGTCTCACGTCGACTCACTACCTCTAAATGGTACCGAGCGTTCCTACGCTCAGAATCCGACGGAACGCGGCACAATCGGACTTCTTTGGTCTACCACTGTTACATTCAGTTTGTTCTTATGGACCACAATCCATTCTGATGTTATTTAAGTCATTGATTACGACATTTCTTTGATGTCCATAGCTGCTATCATCCCGGAATTCATCGTGTGCTGCGCCATCACACAATACCAGTAAGCAAGACGACTGCGTCAACTCTAAGCAGAGTATTGGGAAGTTTTGATAGAGAAAACAAGGAATGGCTAGGAATGCCTGGTGTATTCTTCGTTATTATGGGAGTTATGTAGTAAAGAATATAGACAGCACTGTGGTGGCAAGGACACGTTCACTTTACTGGAGACAACGCGAATTGGTGGGCTGCAGCATCCGCTGAGCTCGGATATTGTGGTGGCAGTACCCGGCAGATGAGCTGCTTAGTCATCCGAGCCCGTCAGTGGATATTCCGACCGATCACCCACTAAACTCGCATCACAAAACACGGGACGGCAGGACATCCACTTTGCCTGAAACATGCAGAAACTAGCTCCAAGATGCCGTCTCTCTTGCCAGTGCCATTGGTTCCACGTCACATAAACCGATCAAAGCATATGCATTCTGATGGTGCCTCAACATAATAGGCGAAGCCTGTGCCGTGTTACGAGGCCAATCATGCTTGGCCAGCTGTACTTCGCCATGTCGCCGCAAAAGCAGATCCGGCACTTAGCTGTGATAGTATTTGCCTCTTAAAGTTTAGTGCGTCTGACCAAGAATAAGATTAATCATTTTTATAAAAGCTTTTGGTGGTTATGATAAGAGAAGGTGGACTAAATCCACACTGTTCATATTCAACAAGTCCCTGCAGCAGCATAAAGCCTGTTAGATCCTCCGACAATTGTCCCCATTGATCTAATCCCACGTCTCTCTACCGTATTTTCCTCCTGAACAACAAATAACCAAAAACACCATACACACAATGGCTTCAGCTGTGGCAGAACCCTGGGAGCAAGGCCTCCGTGCCCGCATGGAACACCCCATAGCCTCGGCATCGGGTGATCTAGAAAGCTCTCTGCATCCGGTGGAAAGCGCCCTGTTGCCACCTTTGTCAATGTCGGATGGTGAATTGGATGACGCTGTCAAGAAACCGCTCCGCAATGCGCATCTCACCAGTGTTCAAGCTATGCAGACCGACATCGAAAAGTTGATCGAGACAACACAAGACCTACAGAATACCCCACCCAACGAGAGTGAGTGGTTGGAGAAGATTCAGGCCGCCAACCAAGTTGCAATCAAGAGCTTCGAAGACAGAATTAAAGCTGCCGGAAACGAAGCCCTGAGCTTTATCAAGACTTTACCTACTGAGGAGCAAAACAATGCCGCCATTTTGTATATTGGCGGCATGAATATGGTTCTCTCAATCGTCAACCAAATTTCGGTAGCAGCCCAATCTGTATCTGGGTTTATTCAGGATCTTCTTGCAGGGGTCTGGGTCAATGTTACAGAAGTCTATGCTCAGATTAGGGCCATGATGAGTCGTTGCTTGGATACTTTGGATGCATTGTTCGCATTGGAGAACTAGCGTTAAAATGTATCATTTTCTTTTGGTCCCCTGTTTATGGATATTGGGGTTTTATCTCGCTTCTCATGCCGCGGAAATGCCAAAGGAGCTATAACTACTTTTGTATTGTAGAAATGTTACGGTAATAGCTATTGCCCCTATGATTACCAGCAACTTGATTGGTGAACAAGACAAATACATGCGGCTATATTGCCTCTAATGGAGGAAGAAAATTCAAGTAATCCAAATTAAAAAGTCCTTTGGTCATGATGTTTATCACAACGAGCTAGATCAAGAAATTATGTTCAGATCTCCGCATATCAACCGACTTGCACTCCACAAATTGGATCCATCACATGCTGTGACGTGCACCCTAGTTTATCTTAGCTTACGGCCATCACCAGGAATTTGAGAAAGAATTATCAGATTCAATGGAGTTTGGACAGATTGAATGCTATAACGTCAGGAATCCTCAACTTGATGCCAGACTGTGGCCGGGTATTTTCGTCTTCGCCCCCTCTTTGGTCGACGTCGTCCACTCACGAAAACAGAAGATTATATCTAAGTATATGACTTAAACATCAACCACTTTTCTTATTCATTTGCCCTTTTATCTTCTTTGTTCAATCATATCCAATTCATGAATTCTTCAAGACATGATTCACAACAAGTACCCTACATCTACCATGAGGTGGGCCTTGAGCTTATATGTCCCTGAGCTCACTGAGACAGTGTCTAATCTACTCTAACACATATCGAAAGGCAAACGGGTGATTATGATAGATAGGAATGGCATCTGGAGGTGGGAGAAATATACCTATAGGCCAACTCATATCGAGACGCGTGGCGGGCGGCTAAAGCATGATTGTTGCGTGGCAACTTCAAAGATTTATATTCATGGCCTAGTAAATGCCATCATTATTAAATGATAATCTCTGTATATACATGGTTCTTAATAAACTGCTCTCGACTGATCAAAACAGCCCTCAGCTATTTTCTGCTTACACCTATGCCACAGTGACCATCTATAAGCTTCAGGCGAGTCACGTAGCAAAGGCTCCGATCTGGTGGATGTTGATGATATTGACAAATTTCTGTTGGTTCCGGCTCCCCGCACTCGACGGGGGTATCTCTCTTGTTCAAGAGTGCAACAGCAAGATCGAGCAGAAACGGTTTGGGCAGATCTTCTTCGGCTGCCCACTCGGTTAACCAATCACCACGCCCCTTTTGCGCATACGTATCCACGAGAAAGCGCCTTGCATTCGACGATTCGACCGTGTTCTCGTAGATGACTCGGATAACTGGCCCGACGGGGTTCCAGCGGTTTCCATCCTTGGCCTTGGTCTTCGTCTTGGACATGATTGCGTCAAGCACTGCATCTTGGAAATACCCATCCTGCAACATGTCTCCCAGCACATACGCCCTTGCTAGTTGAAGAAACTCGACATTGCCATGGAGTCCGGGTTCGTCGATTCGCACCGGAAGGGTTTGCCGGTAGAGCCAATGCAAGTAGACCTGGAACACTTCCGGATCGTCGCACTCGAGGTTTACACACCGGCTTCGTGATTCTTTCCAGTTTCCGCTCATTGCCTTTTTGAAAAAGTCTGAAGACGCGCAGACCAAGTTCTCATGCACGCTAAAAATAACAGGATCATCTGATCCCACGACGACCTCAATAGATTTACCGCTTAGGCTAGAGAATGGTAAGACGAATCCTTGTGCCAGTAATACTTACTTACTCTATAGACTGGCTCTTATAAATTCTCCTATCGCTTTTAACAATTTGGCTCGTTTTATTCATTTTTAACGCGTTGACGGGTGTTGGTCGGGCGAAAAACAGAAAATAGAAGTAAACAGAAAAGGTGTTGCCCAAATCAATGCGCTTTGGTTTCCACGAATATATGAATCAAGATCGATGAATAGAGGCAAGCCAAGGAAATGTGTTGAGGGTTAGGGCAAAATAAGAAGCGACGTGATGCCCAAGTCTAAAACATGTCTCAATCCGCGCTAAGCCAGCGCCATCATCAGCCATACAGCCGCATTTGGCTGGATGATCTTTGCAAGATAGCTCATAGTATCCATCGCTATGCACTATATCCACTAGCGGGCATTCCACGGGCTACTTGTTATGGCTAGCGCGCAACGCTGCCGTGTATCCAGGAACTCAGAACTGGGTTGAATCATGGTTTCCGATTGCGTTGCCAGGGCTGCATAGAGGGGAGATGAACCCAAACTTCGGATCGCTATTTCAATTTCCAGACGTCAGGTCCCCAAGTTTAATTGAAATCTTGATGTGCCGATTGTATGTGACGTAGACCTGATGGTTGGGGTTAGGCGCAGATGAGGCCCTCAAATCAAAAGACGCGCGGTGGGCCAGCCAAGCCCAATTCTGATGGCTTCAGTAAACGAGATGCTCGAATAGCGGCCCAGCCAACCGGCCCGTATGTCTCCCCAATCCGATCCCGCCTGGCTGATCAACTCTGTAGGACGCGACGCATGGCGCCAACCTCTACGTCACGCAACCTCCAAGCGATGGTGGGTCCCGGGTGTGGCTCTGCGACCGAGCGCAGCAGATGATGTCAACCTGCTTCTCTACATTTGCCTATTCCTTCAATGCTTTTAGGAGCTCCGAAATACTATTTCACTAATCACTCTATGAGTAGTGCAAAAAGGATGGGTGTTCCGGTTATTATAAATGCTCGCCAAATTTTAAGCTTGGGATGGCCATTGCAAGGGATTTCGCCCCAAACGTTTCACATGTCCATGTTTGCAACGGCCAATAGCGATGACTCGGCTCACCCATAGCTTCATAAAAGTATATTTAAAATCAGGTATCAAAAACAGGCTTCCCTAGGACGGTTTCCTGCACCGTGGATGCATAATGAAATGATGCAATTTCAGTATTGAACCGGGGTCTTCCAAATAGGCACTCGCTCAAAGTTGTCCTTGTTCCATTGGACCCTCCCTTTTTCATCAATCCATGCTCCCTCATGACTCGCCTTCAAACCAGCCATCTGGTTCTGACTGACCTCCTCCTTGCTGGCACCCGTGTTGTCCTTGGGTAGCCAGATCAACTGCGTAGACGATGTAAGTGCGGGGCTGAGGTATGCCTTTTTGATCTGGTCCTCGCTATAACAAGGCGCATCATCTTCGTAATCTTGGAAGTCATTCACATCCTTGCGCACCCAAGCCTTCATGGCACGGTACGAGCTGAAGACACGTGGCTCGAAGACTTTGGCAAGAGGGTGAACAACCTCTTGTGGTATGCGTGCCTGTTCGCCTAGCTGGGTTATATGTGACTGCGGCTCCTCGCCGATCCGACCTTCCTCGGCCGAAGCGAGGATAGGCTCCTCCTCTTCCGCCTGCTGAGTTACCAGATCGGTAGGAAGATACTTTTCGAGGGGTGAAAGATACTTGTTCGTTAAACCGTTGTATACGAGTGTCATTAGCCAGAGCACTACCATCATGGTAACTGGCCCAGTAGCGCCAACAATACTGAAGAGTCCAATTAAAGCAAACTGCGAGATGTAGACGCCAGTAAGAAGATGCTGAAGCGCAAGAGTATAGGCTTGGCCCTTGGTGTCAATCTTGGGTTGGATGACAAAAAATAAATTGTAGCGATAGGCGAGGTAATTAAAAAATATCCCGGCCGCAGCGAATCCGAGAACCAGGGGAGCTATGCATGAGTAGGCGATTGCTATGTGTCGAAAATCAGTTTCATTCTGTCTCAGGTGGGAAGCGATGTGCCCTACCAATGATTGCAAAATTTGTGAGCTATAAGCGATGAAAGACGACAGGTTAGCGAGGCCGCAGGCAAGAAGATATGGAGAGATTCTAAAAGATTTGCTCACTTTTGGAAAGACTTTACCCCAGGCAATTCCCTTCATGCTCGTGTAGCGTGTGAACTTGTGACGCGGTGTTTTATCAAAGAGCCAAGCCGATAAGACCTTTTCAAGAAAATCATCCCAATTGAGTAGATTTCCTGCTGCTGAGGTGAGTCCCTGTACGATGAAGTAGGTGAGGTAGTAGTTGGAAGACTTGGGAAGCTGTTTGGCCAGCAGTTCCGGAACGGAAGTGGGATCTTTGGCTCTATCTAGGAGCTCGGAGAACACAGTGGCACCGCTGGAGAATACAGCTGTGACGAGAAATACTTGGGTGACCTGGAAAATGTAAAACCACTTTTGAACACGCAATTCGTTTGTTGTCGTAGTTGGTGCACCGGAGCCCGCAAAGATATCTGCAAATACTCAGTGGGGAGTCTAAAAGAGACATCTTGCACATCTTGCAAACAACACTTACATCTGAATATTGCTGGAACGTACTTGCTGAGAAGACTGGTGAGCAGAGGAGGTAATAGACCCGACACCAGGCCAAGAACAGTATCAGGAAGCATCATAAGCCAGGCAAGCCAGGCAAAGTTCTCGCCAAGGTAGGTGAGGTTGGAGGCGGTACCAACAAAACCACTAGGGATGGACCAGAAAATAATGAGCAAAATGACAATGCCCACAGCAGCCGCTTCCTGAGAAATTCGTCGTTCTGGTGCTAGCGACAGGTTTTGCCACAGAACCTCCTTTGGCGACACGCCCAAGTGTCTTGGATAAAGAGATAAGACGTCCGCTGAGGCGATCTGTTGCACGGAATGCTGAGCATCTGCCATGGTCTTGAATTCCACAAAAACTGCAGCTCCTCCATCGGAGTCCGGCTCGTGGTTTCGCCTCAGTTCCTCAATCTCCGACTGCTTTTCGTTGATGCGCTCGCGAAGCCACTGAATAGCATCCACCTTGTTGCCGGGCACAGGATAGCTCGGGCAACGTGTTGGTCGGATCGATTTCCTTGCATCATTGGAAAGCGCTTGGTATGTTGGCTCATTCACATCGTGTGCCGTGCTTTTGGCGTGTTTCGTTGCCGTTCCGTAAGCCCGTTGAATTAGCGTCGTCTCTGCCACTTCCAGATCCTCCAGCAGAGACTTTTGATCGTCGATCAGGCTGTCAAGCGCCGTCGCTTTAGTAGCGGGCCAGATTCGAACAGCATTCCCGCCAAAGAAGCGAGTCATGTTGTTCTCGTCAAGAGCAGTTCGAGGGGCAGATAGGAAAAGCACAGTCCTCGATGACAATCTCGACGCGTTATTCTTGGAGAGAGCCCATGCTTGTCGTAGGCCGATTAACCAAAGACGCTCGCGAGCGATGGTGAACAATACAAATGCCAAGAAGATACACGCAATGATAGCGTGCGCGTAGAGGTATTCTGTCTTTTTGACGTTGCCTATGGCAATTCTGTCGAGTTGGGATGAGGACCCACCGCCGGCAAGATTGATAGGCATAAGGATAGGCCATGTTAGACAGCAGCCAACGACGCAAATGAACATGATCGTACGAAGGAAGCGAAGGAACAGATACGAGTCCATTGACTGATGATAGAGAAGGTGCTTGTCTGGAAGCTCGCGCATGATGGTGATCCAGTTGAAGAACGAACGGCTGTCAGCATTGATGCGGTGTCTGGGAGTAAATTTTAGAAATCTTAGCAAGAGTCAGGTCTAGAACATCCGACGAACTGACTTTTTCGGTATGGTGCCCATGAATGTCCGAGGGGCATAGAAGTCGGGATACCGAGACCGTACCAGAGCGAAGGCGGCAACGTATATGAGGGCCGTTGTCTGTGTTTTCTTAGCGAAGCGTCGATATTCAAGTGGTGGAATCGCTTACCAATACGGGGATCAATGCCGAAAATACAGCCCTGAAAGAGTTGGAGTGCTGGATTCAACATTAGCAACATCAAGACGAGATGGAAGGATTTAGGCCGAGTTTTCGCTCACCTCCTTCTCGGGAGCGGGTTTGGAAGCAGCATGATCCGTGTCTAAAATTGTTTGATAATCCATGGTGAAGATGCGATGATGGGTTCGGCCCAGCGAATGTGGAATGGGATTCCCTTCAGGACCATTTGCCCTCGGGTTGCAGCGATGTTGGTGAGGGTGGCGTAGGGACGAAGGACGGCTTGAAACGGAGCCCGTGCATGTGTGAGCTGTGAGCTGCAGCTAAATTCTCGAGGTAGCAGACGCAGTCGGCAAATGAACGATAGGGCAGCAATGAAGGCCTTGCGGGGAGGTTTGGTGTCTGGATGTCAAAGGTGGAGATGCAGAGATGTTGATGTATGACGCAATGCGTCTGGGATCATCGCTGTAGCTGGCCGTGTCACTGGTCGCGCTGCATAAGCGCGCTAGGCATCACTGCGAACAAACACAGCGCCGCAAGACAGCGGTCCCTTCTGTAAACCAACTCATTCAGGCCAATGAGAGTAGGGTTGGCTAAAACTGTAGGGCACCACTGGAATTCTCATTTGTCCATCTACACGCTACCAAGCTTTGATGACGCAGCGCCGCATTCCTCGCAATGCATGTCCCTGTTGGCGCGCAATCTTATCTTTTCCCTTTGATCATATGGGCGACTGCCAAGACGAAGCGCGCTGCTTGGAAACTCGTTTTCTTCATGGAGGACAGGCTTCACCTTGTCTCTATCAGTCTGGCTATATATTCTAATCGCTTTTTAACCCTCCCGCAATCACGTTAGGGGCCGTACCCGTCCCGTTCCCTCGCGCAGGCATCGCCTCCTCCAATTCTACGCCAGAAATCAACATTGCACTCACACCCTCCAACCCTGCGATGAACGCGCACATCAAGCTGGTCACAACAAAGTGGCAGATTGTGGATCCAATCTCCAGCCAGGATCCTTCATCCTTCACAACCCAGAAAAAGTAGAGCGTGAGCACGTCGCTCACTCCCGTGGCAACCATGAACAAGGCCGACGGTGCTACGTTCAGTCGCTTGTTGAGGATGCCCAAGTTTGCTGACAATAGAGTAAAGGGAACAATGATCTTGAAAATAAGTAGCGCCCCTTGAGAAAATGGGCTGAACACCGGGATAAGTCTGCAAACGCTTTCCAGGCTAAATGTCGAGATTGATGCGATATTTCCTGTGCTGAAAAAGGCCGATTGCAGGAGAACGAAGAAAAACAAGGACACGCGTGCATCCGACAGCCTGAGCGGGCGAAATGGCACCAACTTGTTGACCGCACTTGTCGATTCATTCGCACCCTGGACCTTGCTCACTGAGGGGCTTGCAAACTTTTGAGCATAGTGCTCTAGTCGGCCCCATGTGAGTAGTGTTATGGAATAAGCGACGTAGAACAGGCTTTCGTAAGATATTGTGAGAATCACAAACGTCGGCGAAAAGGTCAAGAAAAAAACCATCAGCCTGTGCAGATGGTGACTGTTGGGCTTTAGGCGATGTGCCAGGGGCATAAGCAGGGAGACGATCAAGATTAGCCATCCTGCCAGTTGGTTGCTACGGGGCAAGCCAGCCTTGGCCTGCAGCGAGAATGCGCTGGAGCGCGTGACCATTAGTGCAAGCGCAACGAGGGCGATCTTATTCTACGTTAGCAAGCTTCTTCAGAAATGCGAACTCGAGTTGCTTACCTGAATACCGATCAAGATCCTTGAGATGTGGTTCTGCCCATGCGCCGGCTTGGATTTGGCCCCAGCGAAGCCAGTAATTATTTTCTCCTCGAAAAGGAGGTACACGACCCCAACTGCCACTATGGATAACCCACCAAGCGTACTAAGACGATAAGTAAATGCGTGGTCCCCAGGCCTTGAGAGAACTTACATCAAAGTGACATCTTCGACCTTATTAGCCGGTAGTAGCGTGAACGCGCTGACCGCTAAGCATGACACAAACCAGGTTGCTGCCAAAGCTGCATGTTTCTGAAGGAACGAAACCCCAAGAACCAAAGGGTACAAGGCGCCGATGCAGAAAAGGACAGTGAAAACCTCGCGGTGAATGTAACCAAGCGCCTAGATGTGTGGTTAGTGTTGGCGATGGATGAACAGATCGGTCGACTTACCAGAGATTGAACAACCCCCAGATATGTGATCGTGCCAAAGATGAGGACCAGGACATCTTTGTTTGATTGGATGCTACCAAGCAGAACCATGCGTCCCTTGGCCAAACTTGCCCTCCGTGTAAACACTTCTTCCCAGAAGATGACGGGAAACAAGGCGTATGCGTAGTATGTTATGGGCGAGCGGCATGAAATAAAATATGCATACATGGCAGCCAAAATGGACGAAAAGGCCACTGTGCCGCCGAGAGATCGTCTGTGCTGCGTTGTTGTCTGAAGGACGTGGAGATCAGTAACTGTAGTTAGCGCAAATGCAATCCAACCCAAGTATCCAAGAGTGATGAGGGCCCGGAGGAATAGCCAATCGTACGTCTGAAGGTATCTTAGACCCTCGAGCGTGGTTTTCATAAGTGCGGTGGTCTCCTTGATGGCCTCTTCAAAGTCTGCCCCGTCAATCAAAATTCGTATCGCCTGCACTCTCTCATCGGGGGTGTGGTTGTCTGTGCTCAGCGGCTGGTACGGCACGTAACGCAGTTGGTTTTCCTGCTTGATGCGCTCCTTGATCTTGTACATCTCAAGGATCTCTCTTGCATTGGCAAGGGATGCCTTGGCCTTTTCTTCCATGCTTCCATCAAGATAGGATAAAGGCAATTCCCCAACCGAATTGACAGGGAATTCAACCCCTACTAAGTGGGCCATCAACGCTGCCACATCAGCCTGTGACACATCGTGCCTCATGATGTTGTCAAGATTCCAGTCAGAAGAGTACTCGGTATGGCCAGGAGCAATAGAACCCGGGTACACCACCGGCTTGGCAACACCCGACCCCCAGGCGATCAGGGGTGTTCTTGTATTGTCCGGGTGCCCATCTCCGTGGCTTCCCCAATCGCTCATTCCGTGATCGGCTGTGAAAACAAAGGCTGTTCTATCATCGCCATAAAACTTGTTGATCAAATCCGAAATTTCTTTGACGCCCTCATCAACCACCTTGATGTTGTTCAAGTACTCCTTTGAGTATGGACGATGAAAATGGCCCGTGCTGTCGATGCCCAGAAGATGCAGGAAGAACACAACCTTGTCCTGTCTCAGAGCCTCATTAAGCGTCTTGTTCCTCTCAGCTTCGGCGAAAAGCTCCTTCACATGGTCGAAAACCCATAGATCCAACTCCACACCGTCGGCGGTAAAGTCCTCAAACTCCGCATCGTAACAGTAGGCATCGATCCGGCCTGGTGTAGCGCCCTTGTCGAACATTGGGAGAATATCAGGGCTGCCCCAACTCCAGGCATGTCTACTTCTGTTGAAGACGCTGTCAAAGTTGACTGGGTTAAGCTTCCAGCCCGTTGCGACAGCCGAAACATCCTCGTACAGACCGGCAATGAGCGCCACATGTCCGGGTCTAGACTCCGTTGGCACCCTTGTGAAGGATACGCCAAAGGTGCCGTGTTCCAGGACACGCGATCGTAAAAATGGAGCCATGCAGCGCGGTGTCAGATCCTCGTCGGTCTTTGGATATGGCTCAGGAAAAGACTGGAAAGCTTTGTCGGCGCGTAACCCATCACCTAGTAAGCTGTGCGTCAGCGAGTACAGTCTCTAATACTAGCGGGATGTCATACCAACAAAGAGCACCAGACGGTCAGCAGGGGCTTGCACGCCTGGGGGGCGTTCTATAGGGACAAGTGGCATTCCTGTAACTATGGGACTGACAAAGTATATATCAAAAATGGAATAAATGTACACCAGGTGAAAGACCATGGCTATTGCCAGGAACCTGAAGCGCGCACCGTCCATGGCCATATTGGGATGCTTCGCGTGGGGCTTGAGCCGTCACGCCTGCTTTTGGATGGTCCAAGGGCGATTACCACAGTTGCACGATATTCTATCGCGAGCAGCACTTGCGATAGCCCAAGATAGGGACATGTGCGTTCAAAATGGCGTAGGTAGGATTAAACGTCGGGAACAAAACGCTAATTGCCAACGCGGCGAGTGGTCAGCCCCCTGAATCCACTTGTGCTGCGTGTCCACTGATCGCCACCCTGGCCCCGGCCATCGCCCGATCCGACTTAGCAGCTCTGCTCCGCCATGCGGAGAAACAGGGGCAGCAAGCTGTCTGGCGCGACAGGGCGCGGTGGGATACAGGGTAGGATACCAATCTAAAGTCTATTCTAAAACCAGCACCCAATTTATTTTATCAGTTGAAACATATTAAAAAAGAACGCCTCGCATATACCTCTTGTGTTCAAGTTAGATTTTGAAAAACACATTTTCATAAATTCAGTCTGCTTAGACCTTTCACCAGATGGTAGAGTTCAAGAGATTTATCAACATCGCTTTTAAACTCCTCTGCCCCACAGTAAGCCTTCAACCAGGTACCATGCAAAGTCCTTTGCCAATCAACGGGCTCCAAATCGAACTACGTGGTTCTCAAGTAATCTTATATAATAGATTCGGTAATAAAAATCATTTGATGCATATAAGGCTACACAATATTCAGCAATGCTGCTTTTTTGCCTAAATGATTCAGGTGAGATACGCTGGTGGAGGCTCAGCACACTCAAAGGGATGAGATGGCTTGCAAGTAAACCGGTCGGACCATGCAAAGCACAGAGTGGGTGTTCCCTTCGACTTTACTTCTCACAGGAGGCCAAATGTCACAAATTGATCATTAACAAAACTTCTATGCCTTAACTAGACACAAGTGCTGAAAAAAAAGAAGAAAAAAAACGAAAAAGAAACAAGCGAGAATTTGTCATTTTTGCTATCCTCAATTCGAGGGAGGGCAGGGGCAACGGTTTTGCGTTGCAATGGGCCACGCGCGCGTGAGTACAGCTAAATTTCCGGCACGTTTCATTCCACCTGGATGCCAAGCACGCTCTGCCATTCCGTTCACACACAACGCCAATGGCCGCATCGGTTGTCTCACATGGTGCGGCGTGCTTATTGGCGACATGTTCGTTTGAAACAGAAAAGCGGCCTCCAAAGATGAACACATTGTAGTTGCCCTGGACGTGGCGTGTCTGTGGCGTTGCACTGGAACTGTGGATAAAGAGGTCTGGTATTCAATATCCTTTGCGTTGATGGGATCGCGCGACTTGTCCCGTGCAACGGCCTTGCATAATAAATGCGAGAGCACCTCTGCGATCTTTTGGTCTTCTCCCCTTCACCGGCTTCGAATCTATGTCACACCTTTCCTCAATTTGGTCATGATGAAACTTCCAATTCCTCATTTGATCTTTGCCTATCTTTCGTCGTTGCCACTTAGTGCCTGCTTTTCCATTGCGACAACAAATGATGCCAACGTTTTAGCCAATGCAATCTTTGACGGCCCGGGGCTCACAATTCTGCAAGCCAGTTTCACTGGCGCAAGTATAAGCTCGGGGACGTTCACAGATGGGCCGTTTGGTATTAGCAGTGGTGCGATACTGACATCAGGGGCTGCGATTGGAGCGCTCCCTGGAGGCAACCACTATGTCAACAATGGCGCAGCAGGGTCGGATCAGTATTGTGCCGCCAACACCTTTAATGGGGCAATCTTGTCTGTGGATATTTTCATCAATCCGACATACAGCGGCATGAATGTTGAATTCATCATAGCATCAGAAGAAGAAGGGTACAGCATCATTTGGCATCGCTTTATCTGAAAGGGAAACAGCTAACAGATTGAAGGGGTTCGGCTGACCCTATAGGTATTTTCGTCAGTGGTCAACAATATGCTATAGACCAAAATGGAAATCGAATCACAGCTGTGACACCTTGGCTCGCGCAACCGCTTGTGATTACGCCTCCAAACAGCCTTACATCCTACCCGGGGTCGAGTCCGCCTCTTATAAAGGGGATTTTGGCTTCGGGAGCCATCACCGTCATTATTGCCATTTGTGATCAAAGTGACAGTGAGTGGGATAGCGCGCTCCTGATTCGGGCGGGAGGCTGTATAGAATGCGACTCCGATCTTAGGCTGGATTATGTAACAACGACTACGACCGTTGGCCCGGGACAGGCAACTTTTACATCCACAGTGACAGCGTCAGGAACGGTTTCTGGAACTATTACAGTTGGTGTGACGGCGTCGATGACCACAGACGATGCGACGACGACCACTTCGGATGATGCAACAACAACAACCACATCATTAGACTCAACGTCCACAGACTCGTCAACTACGTCAGAGGCCCCTACCACCTCAGATACATCTACTACATCTACTACATCTACTGAATCTACTACATCCACTACATCCACTACATCAACGTCGATAACATCGACAACAGATACAACTACTACACCAGATATATCCACAACATCCGATTCATCAGCCACATCAGACACATCCACTACGTCAGATACATCTACTACATCAACGTCGACAATATCGACATCAGCAGATATTACAACGTCAACCTCAACAGATTTATCAACTACAGCGACATCGACTGAAGTAAAGTCTACATCAACGCCAGAATCAACGACGTCAGCTATAACTACATCCACTGTCGCAGCATCAATATCAAGCGCAACACAACCAACCAAAAGCACAATAAGCATAGCCGCAGTGGAGGATTCCACAACTAGTGCTGACCTTGATAGCACGACGATGAGTGTAACTACTTCAACATCCATCTCAAGCTCAAGTTCGTCCGATTCAAGCACCCTCTCAGAAATGAGCAGCATATCATCCAGCACAACAACAACGGACTCGACCACAGTCGAAACTACACCGACGTCCGTGACGAGCTCGGTGTTTACGACTACGGAGACTTTAGCCGAGAGCACTACCTCGATCTCTACGGAAAACCAGTCTCAGTCTGCCTCCACCTCTGAAGGCGTCACTTCTTCGACCATCACAAGCTCAGAACCTGCTACCACTCCCAGCAGCACCGCTCAAAATCTGCCTAATATTGGGAAATATAAATTTGTCGGGTGTCTGGGTTCAACACAGGGCTACCCTGGTTTCGAACTTGTCGCCTCCGCGCCAGATATGACTACCCGGAAGTGCATATCCCTGAGTAGAGGCCGACGCTTTTTAGGCATGTTTAATAGGTAAGAGATCATTCATTTCCACGCTATTACTTGGTTGACTAATCATGTTTCAGATCCTGCTATGCCTCGGACTCCCTTACATCCACGGCCTTTGTGTTGGACGGTCAATGCAACATGCCATGTCCTGGTGAACCAGGGCTATTCTGTGGAGGTGTCATCGACCTCGGCAGCACCAAACACCGCAGGGATGCCCCGCCAAATATTTTGTTGACACTCTATGAGTTGGCGGCCCTTCAATCAGAGAGCTCTAGTGGACTTTCCAGTACAAGCGATGCTCAAAATACCGGCTCCTCTATTACTCCCCCTACCATCACGCCCACTCTCGATGTTACCGAAACCGTCGTTGTAACAGGAGCGGCAACTACGATTCAAGAAACCATCGTTACCACGATAACTTACACCATTGTGGACCCGCAAGACCCTACATGTCTGACCGTCACCGAGCTTTGTACCACGCTTGAATACCATCGCTGCAATAAGTGCGAGCACCAGAGTCTTCCCGTACCAGAAATGACCACACTCATAACTACTTGCAATGCATGCGGCTCTGGGGGCGCTAGTACTGTCACACTAACTATACCCCTGGCTGCCATAACGTCATCAGGGAATCCAACTTCACCCGGAGAGATGGGACATGACTCAGCCTCTGGCACAAAAGTTCAAGTTGCCGATGATGCATCACATCACGCCGCAGAGCCAGTGAGGCCTGGGTCCAAGCCTGTCGACGTCGAGCCAACCAAGGGATCGGAATCAAGGCCATATCAACCAAGCGAGACAAATGGTTTCGAGTCAGAGGCCAATCCCGTTCGACCGGGTTACAAGGCTGGAGTTCATTCAGTTGATTCAGAGTTTCACTCTCTTCAACAGGGATACGGAGCTGCAGCTCATTCAGCCGGATCAGGGCATAATCCTGGTCAAGAAGGTTACAAATCTGCAGCCCATCAGGTGCAGTCGGATCAGGGTGCGCCTAAGTACAGGCCAGATGGACCAGCAGAAGAACATGGTTCAGGCTCAGGAGCAAATGTGGGAACTTCCAATGACACGCCCTACGGACCAAGTGGAGAAATGGGAGACTACAAGTCTAATGGCTCAAACCTAAGCGACTCTCACACTTCTTCCCTTACACCCACGGCTGGCAGTGCGCGAAAAGGAGTAGATGTCGCTTTCGTTCTTTTGTCTATTCTGTTTACACTTTTATTTGTGTAGATTTGTTTTTGTGTTTGCCGTTTTATATAATGATCTGGTCAGTTCCTAACTATAATAAACTAATTGGAGCATGGGGTTTATGTTAGCAAAGGAATATAAAGTATATAGTGGTTTTTAAGTAATAATAAGTATATCTTAAATTTTAATATTTTAGACTTAGCTAATAACTTAATTATTTTCCAGTCTCTACTTCTTACTTAAAATTAGTCCTGACCGAAAAGATCAGGACCTAAGATTGTATTTCAACACCACCTCATGAGCGCTACCAATAATCCAATATGAGCAAAGACCACAAAGAATAAGCCAGCGAACATTCATCCTAGAAAGCCTGGAACGCATGATTGCAGGGTTTTGCATATCTTTAGAATTTGTGGCTTCCTTGAAGCTCGGCAACTGGTTGGCCGTCGGTTTCAAAGGCGGGTTTTGCATCCGAATTGATCGGCAAGGTGGGTGCTTTGCGCATTTGCTGCCGCTTGCGCCAGAATATGGCAATCCCAACTAGAAAAATGAGACCAGCAACGACCACTCCGACAGCAATGCCCGCTTTTGCACCGCCCGAAAGGCCGCTGGATGGTTCACTGGATGGGGTCTCAGTTTGAGCTGCACTGGTAGACGTGACCGTCTTCAATGTTGACCTAGCGGCTGATGATGTTGAAGTTTCTGTAACAAGATCCGAAGATTCCCATCTAATTTCCAGTCCATAGGCGTAAATTACTTGCTCGGCATTACTGTTTGTCTCAACGCTCATTCCAGACTCTCCGAGCGTTGACGTTGTGTATATGAAATCAATGGTTGATGCCACACTCCGGGAGCACCGATCTGTGCTAAGATAGTCGAAAGCAAGCGTACTGACACATGCGTATGTGCTAAACACAGAAAGCTAATTAGCTTGAAAACTTGATCCTTTCTACTAGAGCAAGCCCATACCCTCCAGATCCATCATCAGGGCAGCAGGTTGCCACCGTCTGGCTCGATGCTTCGCCAGCACATGCTATCGTGTAGCTAGAAGGACAAGCTCCAGGCGATATGTACGAGTTGGTGCTTGGGCTCCAATCAGAGGGGAAACAGTCAGACGAAGTGCTGGATGGTGCCCCGAGGTGGAAGTAGCGGCAAGGAACCGGCACCGTGCCTGCAACACAATTTTGGTTTACGGCTGGGACGAAGTAGATATCTCTCACGCAAGACGCTTTCGGGGAAAAGGTAGCTGGTAGCGACGTCGAGAGAGACGTGATAGTCTTGAGCGATTCACTAGACGACATTTTAACCTCTCTCACTGACACTCATCAACAGCAAAAATGAAGAGGGAAAGAAATCTCAATCGAGTGCACTGTCTGCAACCCAAGAATCTAGCTAGAATAAGGGGGGGGCCTCTAGTGTCACGTGGGCGGCAGAGCAAATCTCCAGAACCAAGCTAATGAAAATAAACAAAAGTTGACTAGTCAATTGCAAGCGTAGCGTAGCGCTTCCTAGCCAATTTAGGTGTTAATTTTCAAGCGAGGCTGACTTTAGCCCGCGAAGAGCGTGGACGGAGGATAAGTGCTGATGCCCCATCTCGAGCAGCAGTTGCGCAAGGTATCTCGAACAACTTTCAAGCGCGACTGAATCAACAGAGCGATTGCTCCTTTTGATCTGTAGTCTTGATACAATTGTTATCCTCCCGTCGGTCCATTCTTATCCGCAATTTGCTCTCCTTCTAGCTCCCTCTTGGTTATCGTCGAATAGGCCAAACCTTTCCCCGCTGAGCGTGAAGCTTCCACACCTCTCGTACCCTTTCCTCCTGGATCCCTGCTCAATAGTAGCGCATGGAGGTAGGGGCAATCCTCTATCGTTTCAATGAGAGGCAAGCAAAAGAATTTGTCCTCGTTGTGGTTCCAGTCATCGGGGAGTACCTGATATTAGTAAATACCATAATTATCAATTGTTTGCTCATTGGGAACTCTGTAAAGAAGCATTGTCCACATCTTCCTGGTCCCTAGTTATAGCATTGCATGGCAGTAAATATACCATATTCATTCATCTTAATGGCAACGAATAAGGCTTCATTTTCTTTGCCATTTCAGCGCAAGCCATCCTATCAACCTAAGGACCGCAATAATAGCCAGCGTAATGCCCACTCTCTGCGATTGGTTATTTGTGTCAAACCCATACATTTGCAGCACCTTTGTCCCAGGAATTAGACATTTGTCACTGAGTTCCGTCTCGTACATGCAATAACATCCGTCTCCGCAGGTGTAGTTACGGTACCCAAACTCATTAATAGCCAGTCCGCGGAAAACATAAGCCTGGTAATTTATGTAGTAAAAGACATAACGATAGAAGGCGTTGAGCGAGGGTAGAGGCACCATGAAGCCGTTGCACGCCATCCACATGCCGTTACAGATCGCCGTGAGCGCCAAAGCACCGACGAAATTCGGCATCAACGCCGACATGAGCACTACCAAGCTCTCAGCGGCTAAAAGGTTGAGGTACATCCACATCACCCACGTCATGAACGCTGCGCCATCAGGTCGGAAATTGACTAACCAGTAGGTAAAGGCCGAGGATGACAACGCGATGACAAAGAGGTACGGCAATCCAACCACGAAATTCGACACCAAAAAGGCAGTAGTTCCGTAAAGACCATTTGAGCGATCCTTTACAAAGAGGATATGGTCCTCGATAAAGGCTGGCACGTACACGACAGCCATAAAGGACATGAAGGTGGATCCAAAAAGGATACAGTTGGCCAACGGTTGCAGACTAGATTGCGTTGCGGGAAGCCGAACCCAAACGGTGCCCATTAGAATCGCCAAGCCCAAATACATGCCAAATCGAAGGCCGTACACCAGCACATCACGCCGGCTCTTGATCCATGATCGGTGGATCAAGATACCAGTGGTCCTTAGCAACCGGCCGAACCCAACGCTATTATTCGCCCTTGTAAGAGACGCTAGATTTAAGGTATCTTCTCCACGGCTCTCTGTTGTAGGGGGTTGAGGTGCTGATTGCCACGCTTCATGTATCCGCACAATCCTAGCTGTGGCGCTAACAACGTCTCTGTCAAAGTCGGTATTCGTGATGCGCAGCATGAAATCGGCAGGATTTGTTAGCATGGGCATGGGAAAGCCTATGCCATCGAAATAGGGCTTCACGCCCTGTGTAGGGCCGTTATAGCAGGTTTTACCACCAGAAAGAAGGAGGACTTTGTCGAACAGGTCGAATGTTTCTGATGAAGGTTGGTGGATAGAAGCTAAGACAAGGAGGTTGTTGAGCTTGGCGACATCCTTGACGAATGCCATGACGTTGTAGCTTGCTTCCGAGTCCAATCCAGATGTTGGTTCGTCTAAAAATAGAATTTTCGGCGCCGAGATGAGCTGCGCGGCAATACTTACTCGACGTTTCTGGCCCGTCGAGATACCCTTGCGAACAAGGGTGCCAATAATGCTGCTGGCCTGTTCTCGAAGCCCAAATGCCTGCAGAAGCTCATTGATCCTTTGCATCCTCTCCGCTGCCGTGTCTGGCGCAGACAGCGAAAGGCGCGCTGCGAAGTACAGTGTTTCCTGTGTGGTGAGTGAGCCGATGAGAGTCTCTTCACTGTCGACGTAGGACGACAAGGTCTGGAAGACAGCTTTTGGGGGTTTTTCATTGTTGACGAGCACGCTAGAACTGGCTGAAACGTGCACATTGGATGCGGCTGGGCGATGGGCGAGAAGGTCTAGCAGAGTAGTTTTGCCCGAGCCTGAAGGGCCCAGAATCGCCATCATTTCACCTGCTCTGCTGCTTAGAATCACGTCCAGGGGTGGTGTCAAAATGGGTATAAACTCACCTGCAGCGACGGAACCGCTCACATTGCTGAGAATCTGCTTGCCTTCTCGCGCCTCGGTCGATTTGACTGTCACTGTCACATTGTTCCACGACAAACTCTTGATGAAGGTGTTGTTCAGATAAGAAGTGCTCTCGGCCTTCATCTCAATATCATCTTCACCAAGTTGGGCATTGGATTTGTGCACAGAGAAAATTTCCATATTGATGTCGGATTTGTTGTAGGCAATCTTCGATAGAGCGAGAGATTGTAAGTATGGAGCCGACCCAACTCTCAAAAAGGCGCTCTCGGCAGACGGTGAACGCAAACGGCGAACGCAACCGGCGGACGCAAGCAGCAAAGAAGAAATCCTGCAAGGACGCGAGGGCTGACCAGTGGGTCGAGAATGAAATCACCAATCGCGTAGAAGTATTACCCGCCGTGTGGAAATGACCCAAAGGCATGTATGTCACGAGGGGCGGTGTGAGCAATTTACCGGCTTGGGCCGAGAGGTGCATAGAAAAAGCAAAACTGACGGGAGTGCCGAGACATGTATGAGACAAGTCTGGTTGTCGGTAGTTCGGCGCGATCGCCCGGATTGGTTCATTCGAAAAATGCACCAATACGAGAGACGAGACGAGAAACTGTGTTTGTGATTGAGAAATATCCCCAAGCAGCCAATGAATAGTATAAAAGCGATGAAGACGAGGAAGAAACAGAACTGGCAGGTCCCGAAGAGGCACCATTTGTGACCTCCCTGTTTAGGGCCGTGGGGGCCAGATGAAAGGGTTTAAGTGCTAACCAATTTCCACGAGGATGGGCCACCAAAACGGAGTATATCTCGCCGAAAATTCCGAGCTATTCGAGTACTAGCGCAAGCCACATTTCTATGCTCGTGCAAGTTCCGAACACTGGGCGGTTAAATCCTTCTTATCTTTTGCCGGTTCTCCGTACTTCACTGTGAGCTAAGAAACTATCACTATGAGCAGCATATACGAGTGTTACCCGGAGTACGACAAGACCAAGGTTCTTGACGAGCTCCGTGACACTGAGTATAGCTACTTGGATGAGCAAAATCATGTGTATCTGGATTACACCGGTGCTGGCCTTGCCGCCAGGTCACAGTATCTTGCCCACTCACGGCGCCATGAAAACATTTTACTTGGCAACCCGCACTCGATAAACCCTACCAGTGAGGCGGCGACAAGACTTGTCGAACAGACCCGCACACGTATCTTGGAGCACTTCAACGCCTCTAAAGACGAGTACGTCGTCATCTTTACTTCAAACGCAACGGGTGCTGCACGTCTCGTCGGAGAAGCGTATCGATTCTCGCGGTTTAATAATTTCGTGCTTACTTCTGATAACCACAATTCGATCAATGGAATACGCGAATATGCCCACCGCGCAGGCTCACAAGTAAAGTATATACATGGACAGTCTGATCTACGCATCAAAACACAGACTGTGAGTCGCACATTGAAGGGCGGGGTACTCGGGAATTTATCCATGTCGGTGGCTTGCTATCGACCTGCTTTATCAGGGGTTCGCAAAGGCCTGTTTGCCTTCCCTGCTCAGAGTAACTTCAGTGGGGTTAGACATCCCTTGGCCTGGGTCAAGCTTGCTCAGGAGAACGGCTATGACGTGCTTCTCGACGCCGCGGCGTATTTGCCGACAGGGACGCTAGACTTGTCTCAAGTGAAACCACAGTTCGTCACTGTGAGCTGGTACAAGCTGTTTGGCTATCCCACTGGACTAGGCTGCCTAATAGCAAAAAGAGACGCTCTCGCCCGTCTGAAACGGCCGTGGTTCTCTGGCGGCACCATTCAGGCTGTGGCAGTGGGAATTCAGTGGCACACTATGGCGCCAGATGAAGCTGCATTCGAAGACGGTACACTCAACTTTCTGTCTATTCCAGACATCATGGTGGGTCTTGACTGGCTCTCTAACATTGGAATGTCTATCATTGATACGCGGGTGAGATGCCTCACCGGGTATTTCCTCCAACGCCTCATGCAACTCCGTCATGACGATGGCAGTCAGATGGCCATACTGTATGGTCCGAAGGACCTAGCTCTCCGCGGCGGAACAGTGTGTTTCAACTTCGTTGACGCAGCCGGCCGTATTGTGGATGAGCGACTTATTGCCCAGGAGTCAGCTGCGGCAGGAATATCGCTGCGCACTGGGTGCTTCTGCAACCCAGGCGCAGGAGAGGATGCGTTTGACTTGGGCAAGAAGAAGCTACTACGTCTTCTTTGGTCTAGGACGGCAACAATCGATGAATACATCAAGCTGATTGGATTGCCCTCTGCTGGAGCCGTCCGTGTTTCCTTCGGCGTAGCATCCATAGTCAAAGATCTGGAGCATTTCTTCAATTTTGCCGAGAAAACTTACCAAAATCGCGTGACTAAAACAGATAGTCTTCCTTCTCGGCAAGGATGCTAAAATAGTGGCTATTCGACGGTCTCAATAACCTCTGGTCATATCTCGACGAGGTATGATGGCGCAATCCGGTGTATTCATTCTGAATACCATCTTATTTCTCAAAATATATGATTTCAAGGGCAGCCTTGGATATTATTCTAGACTCCAAGATCTAGTTCTTCAAGTCATAGACACATTTCATTAGCGACCAAAGTCTACATTACGAGCTTTTCACGGAAATTCTACTACGCCGAGGACAAATAACTTCGTACTTACAATGTGATTTATCTCAAAAAGCAGAATTAACGGAATACGGGTGACTTTATCGAAAAACTCTAATAATAGCTGATAGTGGAAAAGGAACCATGATTGAACTGCCTGGGTTGAGAATTTATATAGCATTCTAGAACCTCTTTTAATACTTATAATGATAATTATGATAACATCTATGGAAAGCTAATATTTTCATAGTGATCTCTTATATAGGTAACTGCTAAGGTCTTTGAGGTCCAATTTGGGGGGGGCAGCTGGTAGTCACGCTGAACTCCGGCTGTTCATGAGCCACAGGGTAATGATAAAAGTTTGCAATAGGCATAAAATATAAATTACTTCCATTCCGAGAGTATCTCTCATATCCACCGGGTTCCAAGCGTAAGCGTGCTTGCTTCTATCTTGCATTGTATCTTATTCCAGGCGAAAAGGGTGAGCTTCCAAATACTCTTCGAGAGTCGAGAGCCGACCCCGGGCATTCTCCACGGCCCAATCAATCAGCTCCTTGGAGTCTGGCCCGAAGTAGCCAAACTCTTCCAAATAAGCGAGAGCTTCAGTAAAGACATCAGCGAAGATTGGGATGGTCTTTTCAAATTCTTCGGCGGAAATTTGCTTGTAGACTATGGTCTTGCCTGAAGACTTGGACCAGGCAGCAGCTATCTCCTCCAAAGTGTATATCGCAGTGGCGGCGTGAAAGGTTTTACCCTTGTATTTTTTGGGCCCGGCGAGGATAGCGCCAATAAACTTGCCAGTGTCTCCAACGGCATCGATCAAAGGAAACTGCGTCTTGGGGGAGACGTGACGGGTCATGACCCAGGTACCGTCTGGAGCTTGTTGAGGAGCCAAGAAGGGCTGTGTCTCAAAATTCTCCATGAAGTTTGCGGGGCAATAGAAAGCGCTCTTAATTGGTAGGGTTCGAATATACTTCTCAGCCTTTGCCTTGGCATCGAAGGGCGTCACCTTGGTGTACTTGCCGCCGGAAATGTCGCTGACCGAGGGCAAGGTGCTGAAAATGAAGTACTCGACTCCCTTCTTGACTGCAACGTCGGCGATTGTCTTGGCAATGTTGAATTCAACTTCGACGGCGTCTGGACCCAGAGAAGGAGTGGTCATGGCGAATACGGTGTGGACACCAGTCAAAGCTGCCTCGATGGAAAGAGGATCCGTCATCTCAGCCTGGACAACTTCGATCTTGTCCTTGAGGTGCTTGACCTTTTCCGAATTGGAATCGCGAGTGATGGCACGGATCTTGTACTCTTGGGAGAGTTCAGGATCGTTCTGGACATAGGTGATGATCGAGCTACCTTGGTGGCCAGTAGCGCCGAAAACTGCCAGGATCTTGGACATGATTTCTTTTTGGGTGAGTGAAACTTGGTGCTTGAAGTTTGCAAATGTCAAATGGATCTAGAAAATGATGATTCTATCAAATAATCCATCAATAGCGAGTTTCGAACATATATAACTATTTGGGCTGACAAATTGGAGAAATAGGCCATTGTCCGGATGCCGAAGCGGAAGTGTGTGTTTGATGATGGCTCCAAGCGTGGCGTTGTGGCAGTGCATCTTTGCAGTGTAAAAAAGGACCTACCGTGGCGCAAGACCGGACGAAGCGTGGCCGGATCGGCCGAGCCCGGACGAAACGGCCTCCATTGCGAAAAAAGAGAAATGCGCGACTGCGTGGTGCTTTGTAATATAGCAAAATGATATGTATCATAAATATCTTGCGATTTTCATTTTAAAAATTGTCTCTCTGAAATTATCTACGCGGTGCAGAACTGCCGGTGTGATGTTGTCTCGATACGCCTATCACCATAATGCTAGGACATTGGCCGCGCCGCAATGCTACCAATCGTGGAGCATTCATCTTCATATAAGGTATGAATACTGTTTTTTTTTTTTTTTTTTTTACATATGCAAGTTTACGCATCCAGTTTGTATCAAGATTCTGACTTGCAGTTGAAGGTTTGCGCCAAAAGTTCCCCGTCCGATCCGCGGAACTACCCTAGCGTTGGGGGACAGACCACTGAGGTCAGTGAGCTGTGTGTGGGCTGCGCTGCAAACCGACATATTCGTATTGAACTTTGTTCCTGGATACCAGCCTGCCTATTAGAAATCAGGCACTAGTGATGCTGCAGCCCTGCTAACCTCGAATATTTTGTCGGCTTTTGACTGCTAAGAGTGACGATGGTGACGCTCATCCGCGTACTGTGGGAAAAAGGCTGGTACCAACAGCCCATGAGGGCTTAGCTTATTTGGTTCGCGTATTTTTACCAGCACATGACACATCTACTAGGCGTCTCTGTCTCCTCGAGCTTGGCATTCTATTGTCAAATCAGAACGGTGCAATTTCGGAACATGGCCCGGACACGTGCTGGTCCACGTCTCCTCCGTTCCGGCCCTCGGAAGCATCCTCAATGGCTCAGCACCGCAACCCCGGATCCTGGACCAGGGGACCAGAACTCCACTTCGCGCGAACCCTCCAATTCCCCATGGGGTCAACTCTCGCTCCTGTGTGGAGAAAAACCAGAATCTTTGTCGCGAGGTATAAGATCGTCGCGTCATTGTCTACCTTCAACCGATCTTATTCCTCCATCTGCGCGGCAATCGACAGAGCTTGAATCTTTGAGTTTTGCCCCAAAAAAGCCTTCTTGTCCAGATCCGTCCTCATGGGTGCCTTCAATAGGGAGAGGAAGGGGGCCGAGGCCGTAGTCGGCCCCGAACTTGCTGCTGTCAGTCACCCGGATTGTCTCAATCGTCTAGTCGAGAACGAATGCTGATGAGATGCCTTCATAGGTCCTCCCCAACGACTCGCGACCGTGGTGGCGGACGCCGCACCTCCTCAAACTCAACTTGTTGCTTCTGGTGCCACTCGTCTCCTCTGGAGCTATTGGCTATGATGGTTTGCACTGACTGTCTTGGTAACCTCGAACCAAAACTGACAATTCTCAGGATCCATGATGAACGGCCTTCAGACCTTGCCTCAATGGCGGGGATACTTTGGCAACCCGCAGGGCGCGCTGCTTGGTGCCATGAATTCCGTGTACCCGGCTGGCAAAGTCGTCGCCTTGTTCCTCGTTACCTACCTCTGCGATCGATTCGGACGAAAAAAGACAATGGCCATCGGTGCCGTCACCTGCATTGCGTTTGCCGTCATGCAGGGCGTGTCCAAGAATATGCACACCTTCATCGCCGCGCGAGCTATTCTCGGATTCTTCACCAGCTTCCTCGCCCAGCCGAGTCCCATTCTCATCACGGAGCTTGCATACCCGACCCACCGTGGCAAGCTCACGGCCTTGTACAATACTTCATTTGTGAGTGGTAGACGCTGATGGGAATAGATATCGTGTGGCTGACTTTGACGACTCCAGTACCTGGGAGCCATGATTGCTGCATGGTGCACGTATGGAACATTTAAACTGAGCACCGAGTGGAGCTGGAGAATCCCGTCGTTGCTGCAGGGAGCGCTTCCCGTTTTCCAGCTTTTGGGCATTTACTTTCTCCCCGAATCACCCCGATGGCTCGTTGCGCAAGGCCGACGCGCTGAGGCTCGAAAGATTCTCGTCGAGTACCACGCAGGAGGAGACGAGAACTCTGCCCTGGTCAACTTTGAGATGGCTGAGATCGAGGGCGCGCTCACTCACGAAGCGGATGCCATTTCCCAGAACTCGTGGCTGGAGCTGGTCAGGACATCAGCTAATCGCAGACGCACCCTCATCGCTGTCGTTCTCGGCTTCTTTGCCCAATGGAACGGCGTCAATTTGCTATCATATTATTTGTCTCTCGTTTTGAACACGATTGGTATTACGGAAACCAAGGACCAGACGCTCATCAACGGCTTGTTGCAAGTGTCCAACTGGCTCGCGGCCGTTTTTGTGGGAGCTTTGATGATTGACAGACTGGGACGTCGGACGCTATTTCTGCTTTCGACAGGTGGCATGTGCGTCTGTTATGTTATTTGGACCGGTCTCACCTACCACTTTACGACTACACACGATCAAACGACTGGAAGAGTAGTCGTGGGATTCCTCTTTATTACCTTCTTCTTTTACGCCATCGCATGGGCCCCACTGCTTCAGGCCTACACGGTCGAAATCTATCCTTATACGCTTCGTGGACGCGGTGTGTCAACCATGTACATTGCGACGTTTGTTGGTCTGGTTATTGGCAACCAAGTCAATCCCATCGCGATGCAGAAGATTGGGTGGAAGTATTACATAGTGTTCTGCTGCATTCTGGCTGTTCTCGTCGTTGTTATTTGGCTCCTGTTTCCAGAGACCAAGGGTTATACACTGGAGGAGATTCAGGAAGTCTTTGAAGGCAGTTCATGGGATGCTCGAAAGGTGGGCAAGCTGGCCGATGTTGAGGTTGGAGATCTGGAGAAAGATCACAAGAAGGGCAATCACGTCGACGAGGTGGAAGTTGTTTAGTTTGCTGCAATATAGGCAATTCATTTATAGGAAACATTGTTATTTGATCAACTTAAATTTCTTTTGATTAGAATACTTATTCGCTGAAGTGTTTGGAAAGAGCATGTCCGTTACCTTTCACCATTTTCGGTGCTGGGCGGTCTGCGCGTCTCTAATTGGCAAACGTATTGAGTGGGTATAACCTAACAAACCACTTTGAGCCCAGGGACAGACTAGGAGGAGTTAACGCTTCTGACGGCGAGTCCGGCTGCTGGAACCTGCTTGAAACATTGCCTCCTTAGATTGCACCAGTTTATCCTCCTCCTTCTGTATCCTCTTCGCTTCCTTGTTGTCGTCGCGCCTCGCCTTGCTACTCATACCAGTGTTTATGGTAATATCTTCATACGCTAGTTCCACCTCGAGGCTATTGTAGCTTTCTCTTTGGTTAGACATTTTGGGGGTAGTGGATTATCGGTAGTAGCAAATGAGGTACTTCGAAATAGTAAAGCCTCCGCGTGTCCTTGCTGCAACAAAGAAATGGCTTAAGGGATGGGAGGTAGTCGTATGCTCACAATTCCATGGAAAGAGACATTATTAAATAGATTTAGAACAAAGCGTCAATGGCAATATCAACAAGCGTAATTAGTGGTTAAAACTAACAAAGGATGAAAGACATGTTGGTTGCTGGGAGGGAATGTTGTGAACAATTTGGTGAGCCACTGTCAGCATCACGACGAACAAAGAATCTTTTCGCATGAATTGCATTTGAAGGCCACAGCCAAAGGGACCTGACAGGTTAGTTGGCTTTGGTTGTTGGTTGTTCGCGCCTTGTTCAGCAAATGCCACCCACAACCTCATCCGCCAATGACACCATCTTTGTATTCAATCAGACAATACACAGCGTTTAGAATCAAGGTTCTTCCTTTTACTGGCACAAGAAAACTGTACAACAAACATCGTTTAGAAAACAGGCATATCTGTTCAGTGCTACGACTACACTATTACTTCTACGGCATTTTCTGAGCGTTTCTCTTACTTCCACACTTCAAATTTCTCCAAAAAAAGAAAATTAACGAAGACGGTTACAGCACAGTAAGATGTACGCCAAGCAAGAAGAGCTCGACAACCTAGTCTGGGATAAAAATGACGAAGACTTTGAAGAGGCCACAAACTTCATGCGATTGAAGACTACATGTCGCCAGGTAGAGCGGCTTGCCGAAGAGAAATTGGGTAAACCAGCAAAATTGGTCCCGCCTATAATCTCTGGCGGATTCAATGTGTTGTATCGCGTACGACTTGAAGGAGAATCCGACTCACCCGACTTCATGGTCCGACTGCCTTACCCCAGCCTCGTTCAATTTCCGGAAGAAAAGACGGCCCAAGAGGCGGCGACAGCAGCTTTCCTTGCTAAGAAAACTAAACTTCCGATTCCTCTTCCAGTATGCCACGGCCAAGACCCCACGCTCGGTCCGTTTATAATATTGCCATACATTGAGCACAAGAACACCATGTCAGATGAACTCACAGCACCTTGCGATGACCCCACTGCACAACACGTCTTGGATCCAAAAATTCCCGACGATGTTTTGGAAGATGTTTGGAGAAAGGTTGCACACTGCCTGTTCCGAATTTCTCAAATCGGCTTTCCGCGAATCGGATCCTTGGTCGAAGTGGGCACTGGCGTTTACAAGGTAGCCGGAAGGCCACTTACTCATGCCATGACGGACATGATTCGTCTGGCAAATATCCCTCGGGCAGTTCTACCTCCAGAAGGAACGACGTTCCAGTCAGCAGATGAATGGTTGACAGCATTGAGCGAGATGCTCATCGCGCAACTCGTGTTTCAGCATAATGACTTTGTTACCTCGGAGGACGACTGCCGCAACAAATATGTTGTTCGTCAAATTTTTCGGCGATTAGCGAGGGAGGGTCGCCTTTCTACCTTTGGGTTTGGAGAAGATAACTGGTCAGCTCAATCTCAATCCACCAAAATCCCATCATCCACCTTGGCCCCTGCGCCACCTAAAGCTCATTCATTTAGGCTTTGGAGTGATGACTTTCGCGCAGGAAACATCCTTCTGGACAGATCTAATGAGATTGCCTCTCTCATTGATTGGGAGTACGCTTACGTTGCCCCGACCCAGTTTAGCCTCGACCCTCCTTGGTGGCTGCTCCTCGACTTGGCCGAGACTTGGGCTACTGGTATTGACGACTGGAAAGAATTATACGAACAACGCTTAAAAGCTTGGTTTTCCGCCGTGGAAAAGGCGGAAGCAGACTCAGAAACAACAAATCTACCAGCGCCGGTATCTAGATACATGCGCGAAAGCTGGGAAACCGGTCGATATTTTCTCAATTATGGGATCAGGAAGCCATGGGCATTTGACCTCGTGTACTGGAAGCATCTAGACGAGCGATTCTTTGGGCAGAGAGAACATGGAGTTTGTAAAGATGACCTTTGGAAGACAAGGGTGCATCTTTTGACAGATACAGAGAGATCAGCGATGGAGCCCTTCGTTGCGAAGAAGATAAGCGACTCAAAGGTTCGGCGCATTGTGGAGTGGGGCCCGGATGAGGCGAAGCAGAGGTTCGCTGAATTCCTCTTCGATTGAGAGTAGAATAAAATGAATCAATCTTTAGTGCATAATCGCAATAATTATTTGTCTTCAATGACCAAACATGCTTTGATGATTGATGTCTGTTACATCATGTCAAGAATCCTTCTTTTTGCGTCGAAGCAAACGCCACTTGTCAGGAAGCGGGAAACTCCAACCCGTCAATTCCAAAGCTTGCGCAAGTTCATCAGAGCCACTATTGATGCAAATGATTCTCAGTAATAGATTCCGTCCCTTGACAAGCTGGAAACTTTGCTCAGAGCCGTTGATGCATCGTTCTGTGGGGATCTGAACTTCGCCTAAGAATGACGCTGTTCCGATATTCGGCCCCGCTCTTTGTGACTCGGAACTGATGCTAATTGGCCGGTCGCAAGCAAGACGCCAGGGAACTGGAGTTCAAAACAGTGCGGAGAGAGTTCATTATTGAACAGCCCATGTTCGCAATCTCGCCAGTCCAGATCACAACGGTATCCAAGCGACTGACATAATGAATCACAATAAAGATGTCGATGCGATAGTGGCATCGCTAACTCTGGATGAAAAAGTAATCTTTTGTCCAGAACACATCCCAATTGAACGCTAACAAGATCCAGATTTCGCTCCTCGCTGGCAAGAACTTTTCAGAAACATTAGGCATACCAGAAAAAGGGATTCCGTCAATCAAGGTATTAGACTTGCCTGGAAGGTCTTGAAGGAGATGCTGACCATACGCAGACGGCAGACGGCCCCAATGGTGTGCGTTCGGCAGCCACAGACACCAGCATCAAGTCGGCTTGCTTCCCCGCCGCATGCAATCTGGCAGCCAGTTTCGATGTAGATCTCGCAAGACAATTTGGAGGCGTGCTCGCCAAAGAAGCACGAGGCAAAGGCGTCCACTGCATGCTGGGTCCCACGGTGTGCATGCACCGCCATCCTCTTGGAGGACGAAATTTTGAAAGCTTCAGCGAGGATCCCTTCTTGACGGGCAAGCTTTCTTCGCAGGTTATCCAGGGCCTGCAAGATGCTGGTGTCTCTGCTACCATCAAGCACTTTGTGGCCAACGAGCAAGAGACGCAGAGGACCACAGTTGATGAGGCAATTAGCGAGCGCGCACTGCGCGAGATTTACCTGAGGCCGTTCGAAATCGCCGTTAAAGAGGCCAATCCCTGGGCCATCATGACAGCATACAACCACGTAAACGGCGTGCACTGCGACGGAAATCCATGGCTCCTCCAAGAGGTCCTCCGGGGCGATTGGAAATGGGATGGCTTGGTCATGAGCGACTGGGGCGGCACAAACTCGGTTTCGGCCGCTCTTCGCGCTGGTCTCGACCTGGAAATGCCTGGTCCTCCTCGGGTGCGCAAAACAGAAACCGTAAAGGAAGCCATCCAGAAGGGCGAATTGGATGAGAAAACCATCGATGAACGTGCGCGAGAAGTTATTAAATGGGCCCTGAAGCTCAAGGCCCATGAAGAAGCGGCGGACCCGGTCACCATCAACACAGTCACGGATTCTCCCGAGCTACGAAAGATGATCCGAGAAGCCGGTGCGCGCGGCATGGTGCTGTTGAAGAATAAGGAAAATATTTTGCCTCTTTCAAAGGAGAAGGTCAAGGGCAAGAAGATTGCGCTCATCGGGTTCTCCAAGGATGCACTCGCGCACGGAGGTGGCAGCGCCTCTGTCAATGCCTACCGCAAGGTCACGCCGTGGGATGCTCTCCACGAGGCCCTGGGAGACTCTGCACAGTTCACATACGCCAAGGGCGCGCATCGGGAGCGCCTTCTTCCGGCCATCAGTCGTGACGGGAGTGTTGGCGCCGTCGTTGGCCTTGATGGAAACCCAGGCTTCACGCGTCTGCTCTTCAAAGAAGGTGAAGCCGAGCCCGTGTCTACCCTGCATGGACAATTGACATCAGCCTACTCCCCGCTTGGCTCTCAAGAGTCTCTGTGGAGAAGCCTGGAGATTGTGGGAGATTTCACTCCTGCCGAGACGGGATCGCATTATTTTGCATGCTCCGGTCTTGGACCAACCCGGGTTTTCGTCGATGATAAACTCATCTTTGAGCAAAAGGCCAATTGCTCTGATCCCATGGGGTCGCTTTTCCTCGCAGCCCCGGAGCCAGAATTCCGACACAGCTTTGTCGGTGGCAAGACCTATCGCATCCGCATCTGCACTGATCCACCCACTAAAATCGGCCTTCTCATCCTAGAGGGACGAAGTGGTGTTCGTGTCGGATTCTCATTGGAGTCAGACCACGATGCTGATCTTCTCGGAGAAGCAAGCGAGGTCGCAAAGGACGCCGACTTGGCCATCGTGTTCACGGGCCACGACCCGCAGTGGGAAACCGAGGGCCGAGACCAGGACTCTTTCAACCTGCCCAGAAAGGGAACTCAGGATGCACTCGTTTCAGCAGTGGCAGCCGCCAATTCCAATACCATTGTGGTAAACTCCACCGGTGTGGCCATTGCTATGCCGTGGCTTGATCAGGTCTCCGCCGTGGTGCAAGCTTGGTTCTCCGGTCAGGAATGTGGTCACTCAATCACGGATATTCTCACCGGCGTGGTGAACCCAGAGGGTCGCTTGCCAGTTACCTTCCCCAAGCAGATCGAGGATAGCCCTGCTCACGGCAACTTCCCCGGGGAGTACGTCAACGGCCAGCTCAAAGTCTCCTACACTGAGGGCGTATTTGTAGGGTACCGTCATTTTGATCGGCTTGCACGAGACAAGGTCAACTTTCCCTTTGGCTTCGGACTTTCTTACACTTCGTTCGAATATGGCCCAATGGAAGTGTTGACTGATATCGAGGCTGACTCATTCACCGTGACGGTCGATGTTTCCAACACAGGCCAAGTTGCTGGTGGCGCCCTGGTACAGGTTTATGCTGGACGAGTGGAGTCCTCTGATGATCATCCAAGAAAGGCTTTAGTGGCTTTCCAGAAAGTCAGGCTGGACACTGGGGAGAAAAGCACGGTCAAGCTCACCGTCAAGACCAGGGATCTGGCTTACTTTGACGAAGCATCGAAGCAGTGGGTTATTGAGAAAGCTGATTATAATTTCTCTCTCGGGACATCGGCGGCAGATATTATCCAGAAAGTTTCCAAGCCGTTAGATAGGCTTACTTTTTCTGTTTAATGCATTGGATAGACACTAGAAATACATGATTATAAGACTTGCATTACGATTCATCCGGATCCTCCGACCAAATGATGTAGATTTGTCATCTCAACGTAGATTTCCCGCTGAGAAGAAGGTTTATGGCTCCGGACCTATCGGACTGATCATATATCTTTACTCGCGAGACGAAACCTAGGGACACGCCCTTTGTATTCTCCGACATTAAACTCGGCTCGGAAGGCCATGAAGGTGCACGGAAGCGTGCATTCGTTCCGGTCCGGTGTTACATTCTTTGACGGCCATCGATCTATGAATTGCCAATTTAGCTATTCAATAGTAGGTTATATAATCATTTTGTTTATTAAATCAAGCGTGATGGTAACAGTTTGTCACATTTGATAAACATCACCAAATTCACTATGCCTGCTCCATATTCAGGAAAGTGCCTTTGTGGCTCCGTTACTCTCAGCATCACATCAGAGCCAGTCACTGTAATTTCATGTTTCTGTGAGCACTGCTATAAGGGATCAGGAGGCACACACCAGCTCGTAAGTCCACATGAAAAGCACAATGGTCTATGATTTAACACGACGACTAGATTGGCAAATTCGCTGCCAAGGACGTTACAATATCCGCAGAAGATGGCACTGTAGGAGAATTCGAGTTAAACAATACTTCAAGTGGACATACTAAAACAAAAGCCTTTTGTCGAAAATGCGGTTGTCCGCTGTGGACGATTCCAGGCTCCGCCAAAGGCGTCTACCACCTAATTCGCCTACCCCTGCTCGATGGAGGGTGAGTGCGAGCTAGCGGCTCTGGGGAAAGCTCGGCGTTGCTAACAAATTTTCAGGCTGAATTTCAAGCCCGCAAATGAGATATTCGCTAAAAACCGGCCGTCCTGGAAACGTGCCATTGACGGGGTTGCCCAGTGGGAGGAAATGCGGAAGTGACGGACGAGTTGGGGAAGTTGTGGGGGAGTGCAACAGCGATGCGGGGAAAGGCGGGGATGGTGCCCTCAGCAGCTCAGATGGAATGAATCTGATTGGTCCGGAACCAGGATGAGAGTCATGCGCGTCTTGTAGAATAACCTCGGAACGGAGCACCTGCGCCTGGATCCGAGATTTCAAGTGCTGTCCCCCCAACCCGGAGCCTTCATTGATGTTCAATCCATTGCTTCCGACAGGCGAGCATTGTTCCAGCTGTTCGACCCTGGTGTCTCTTTTGACCAGATCCATCACGTGCAATCTCTTTGGCTCCCTTATTCCCGGATCTGCAGCATTTCCAATTAGGCCACGGAGAATGGAGCCCCCGGAGCCCACCGGAGCTTCCAACACCCGAGTTATGACGTCTAAGCGGATAAAGATTGACATTGCATGCGATCACTGTCGCTTGAAGAAGGTCAAGTGCGATGGCATGCGTCCAAGTAAGTAGGCTTGGCCTATGGGTCCTTTGACCCGGGGAATTGGGTCAATGGGTCAACCTCACTCTTGTGGGGAGACCAAGACGAATAAGACCAATACCCACACATGCAGTGAATAGTAGCTAATCACACAACAGCTTGTGGCACCTGCTCTAGAAAACTGAGTTTACGGGACAAGTGCAGATTTAGTGCCGGCAGTGTTGTTCGCAACCGCGCCGGAGACATCTCATCTACTGGCCATGACAGGAACACCAGCCATTCGAGGATTAATGCAAGGCCTGATGCCAATGCTAAAAGAGCATATCCATATCATAACAACTCACCACGGCCGCCAATGCAAGCAGAAGCCAGCAATTCATCTCCAGCTCACCATCGGAGCCAATCCGGCATAAGCCCGGAAAGCAGACAAACCGATGAAAGCCAAGGCCAGCGACCGATAGGAGCATCCGTAACCTCCACCAGCCCTTCAGTCATTGACTCCATGACTGCCGTTGTCGACGAAGGCACGAGCACTGGGGAGTTTTTCGGCATCAGCAGCGCCGGCTCATTTACAGCCCAGATCAAGAAAGCCATTGACGCTCGATTGGGAATGGTTACAAACGGCCCTCCTCGACAAATAGTGGCTCCGTCTCGCTCAGTTACCAACACCGCCGGTCCACATAACATGGCAGTCCCGGATATATCTTACGTTCTCCCTCCGCGTAGGCAAGCTGACCATTTAATGGAGCTGTATTGGTTTTACGTAGATCCTCTTTACCCATTCCTGGACCGAAATCGCTGGACCCAGTCATACAATGCCATATTCAACGGGACAGCCATCGACTTTAATGAGCGCATTTTTGTCGCCACTCTCAATATTGTGTTTGCCCTTTCCACTCAGTTATTTGAATCGCAAACCCTGGAGCAGAGAGAAAGCTCCAGCGAGTCCTACTTTAAGCGAGCGCAGGAGCTTCTCCCGATGAGCCCATGGGATGCCGGGTCGCTGGAGCTTGTCCAATGTCTGTTAGTCACCAGCCAATATCTGCAAAGCACATATAATCCGCATCAGACATGGATGGTTGTCGGATCAGCAATCAGGATGGCACAGGGCTTGGGACTTCACCTCCCGGAGACTTCGGCCGACCGACCTCCGGAGGAACGAGAATTGCTTAGGAGGATTTGGTATGGATGCGTTCTTATGGATCGGTAAGTGGAACTGCGCTTTTCTAGATCATGAATTAATAATAGCAGCATGGTTTCGGTGACCCATGGCCGTCCCGCCATAATTTCAGCACGCCCGGCTAATGATGTCCCTCTCCCCTGCAAAAAGTTGGTATCGAGCGCCCCCAGTGAACAGACTGGTGGCGAGTATCTCGCATTCTTCGTCGAGTCTGTCCGACTTTATGAAATCATTCATCAAATAATGATTGTATTTTACGGCGGTTCGAGCGGTCGCTCAAAACCGAGGGAGTCTCACAGTTCAGACCAAGATCACTCAGATACCGAGAATGAAGACCTTGATCAGGTCGTCCGGTTGGATAGGTCGCTGAGCAACTGGGAGAAGAAGTTGGCCACTCACCTGAAGTGGAATTCCCTTGATACCAACACGAATGAAATATGGTGTCGCCAGACAGTTATTCTCCGAATGCGGTTTGTTCCCTTGCCCCAGTTGTCCAAGTTATCCAATAACAATAAACCCAGGTTTCTTCATGCTCGAATTCTGTTATTGAGGCCGCTTCTCTCTCGCTTTTGTCTAATACATTCTCCCGCTGGCAAGACCTACGTTGACGACACATTCGAAGACAGGCTTGTGCGTGAAGGGGCCCTCTTCTGTGTGTCTACGGCCCAGAACATGATTACCACACTACTCAAGCATCAAACCTCGGATAGCACCCTCGGGCTACTGCCTGCTTGGTGGTACAGAGTATACTACATTTACTCAGCGGCCACCGTCCTCATAGGCGCCAAGCTACGACCGGACGTATTTTCCGCCGGTGACATCAGCCGTTCCTGGTGCCAGGCCATATCGGTACTGAAGGCGCACGAGCAGTTCGGTCAATCAGCACGGCGATGCGTCACAGCGCTGCATATTTTGTCATCCAAAATTCTGCAAGCAGTTCCGGGGAGCGGGCACGGTTCGGAGGGACATCGCAGAAAGATTCTACCAAAAACGGCAGAAGGAACGCAGAATGATGCAGTCCATGAGGACGGCGCCAACGAGGAAATGCTCGACTTGGTGCAACAATTAGCAGACGAGTTTGAACCGATTCCGGACTTTGAGCAACATGACTTTGCCGAATTCAACCTCGATGTCAACGATATGTCATGGTTGAATGATATGCAAGGCGTTTGGGAAATTCTCAATGAATAATGTGAAATGAATTTATTTGAGCAAAGGTTCTATTCTTATATATCTAATAAAGTGTAATATATCTACTCGAAGACCATCTTGTTCTTCACTGATCCCAATTGCGCAATGCTAACCTCAACCACGTCGCCGTCATTAAGATATTTGGGTTCCTTCATGCCCATAGCGACTCCAGATGGCGTACCAGTCAAAACGACGGTGCCGGGCTCAAGAGTGGTGCCCTGGCTAATAAAGCTAACAATCTCTTCGACGCCAAACAGTAAATCACCCGTAGTCTCATTTTGTCGCTCCTCGCCATTCACGGTTGTGCGGAGCCTTAGATCCGAAGCGTTTCCGACGATTGCGGGGGAGACAAGCAGAGGTCCCAAAGGCGCAAACTTATCGAAGCCCTTGCTAAAGCACCACTGGGGGACGCCACCGGCCTTCTTTGGGTCGCGCTGCCATGCGCGGGCAGAAACGTCATTGGACACTACGTATCCGGCAATGTGCTCGAGCGCTTTCTCTTTGGGGATGTTCTTGCCAGCCTTGCCAATGACAAATCCCTGCACACGATTGTCAATACATTTCCAACAGGGTAATTAATTGAATTCGAAAGACTAACCAGCTCGCCTTCATAATCCACAGTGCCATCTTGGGCGACCTTGGGAATAGGCACATCATCGTTGTATCCAGTCACACACGCCGATGGCTTGATGAAGACGGAGGGGTAGGGCGGGGGTGTGCGGCCACCTTCTTTGACTGGATCGGGTGTCAGCGCCTCTCCAGTTACCCAAACTACTCAATTGAGGCCACTTACTATGTTTGGTGTAGTTAAGGCCAATGCATCGAATGATTGGCACGTCAGATGGCCTCAGGAGCTCCCGGACGGCCTTCACGTGCGTCTTTTCACCCTTGCTCAGCTCCGCGACGGGACTGGAACCCTTAAATTCGATGGCCCAGAGGTCGTTTCGCGCCAACTTGTCGGCGAAATCCTTGTCATCGCTGATGATGGGCTCGCCAAAGGTCTCGTTGCCGCTGTCGTCAACGAAGCGAATTAATCGGGTCCAGGTGTTGGGAGACATTTTGTATGCTAATGACGTGAATCTTCTAGTGAAGCGTTGCATTTCTTAGAGATAGTTGTCTCAGCCTCCAGACTTTTTATCTACAGTGCCCGCGCAAAATGCCGATGCGATTATTTACCGTGATTGCAAATCCGAAGCATGGATGGTGAGAGGGTGGGCGCGGACCAATCAGAGCGCGCTCCGGTCGGAACAGGATGTCCAACTCCGCCGGGAATGGCCTCGGAAGTAAGTGGAGACGTCGGACGCGACTTGGTTGATGGGCCAAACGAGGAATCCGGGGAAGGTCGTCCTGGACACTGATTGAGCGGCGCAGCCATTTCCTGTTAACTTTTTATATCCCTTCAGGTTCTAGCTAGTCATCCTTTTTTCGTCTAGTCTGATTGATTGATTATACCCACGTGTGTCTTAGGCCCTCGCTTCAAAGTCCAGCACAAGCGCTCAAGATTCACAACACATCCAGCAGCAGCTTCCTCAAGCGGACAGACACTAGTTCAGCCATCCATCATGGGTTCCAACGTCAGCACACCTTCGGATGGAGAGACCGACGAGATGAAGCAGTACCTGAGCGGTCTCCCCTCAAAGCACCTAGAGCCTCTCTGGTCACAAATGAATGCCATGGTGCCACAGTCACCAAACCCCACAGCCGTTCCTCATATGTGGAAATATGAAGAGGCTTTACCGGATCTGCAGAATGCGGGCCGTCTAGTACCGGAGGAAAAGGCTGAGAGAAGAGTGCTAATGCTGGTGAACCCCAACATGAGTAAGCTACCTTTATTACCTTGTCTCTGCAGCACTAACACTCTCATCAGCCGCCCCTTACACAACTGACACAATCTACGGTGGCCTCCAGCTTGTCAACCCCGGCGAGACGGCTCCCGCACACCGACACTTGGCCTTCGCCTTGCGTTTCATTATCGATGGCAATGGCTTCACTGCTGTTGAAGGCAAGAAGATGCCGCTGACTCGAGGCGATGTTGTCGTGACCCCGGTCTGGCACTGGCATGATCACGGCAATGAGAGCGACACCCCAGTTATTTGGCTGGACATGCTGAACCTGCCCTTGTTCCGCTTTGCACCCGTACATTTTGCGCAGGGCTATGCTGATCCTCGCTATCCAAGCAGGTGAGTGACACTAAACGCGGTTCATCAAATCTGGCACTTCAGCTAACGCTTTTCCAAGTCCTTGCGATTCCTCTGAATGGCGTCACCCTTGGGGTCCCGTCGAGACGGCCCTCAACGCCAGCAAGGATAAACATGCTATTTACCATTACACCCTGGCTAACGGAAAGCCTCTCTCTGCAATGCTCGGCATGCAGGCAGAGAGACTTGATCCTGGTGCGAGCGTTGAGTCCCAGGAGAGCTGCTCATACATCTACCACTGCTACGAAGGCAAGGGTCGCACTGAGGTAGAGTCGCCAACTGGCCAAAAGATGGTTTTCAACTGGAAACCGCGCGATACCTTTGCGATTCCCTCATGGTGCAAGATCAAGCATGTGAATGAGTCGGACACGGAAAAGGCCTATCTAGTGGCTTGCAATGACTGGCCATTCCTGGATAACCTTGGAATAAGGCCACGATCAGACTAGGCTCGACTAAGTCTCGTGAGCTATCACAGCTTCTGCTTAACGATTTTCCATGATGCGGTTTCCGCTTGTATTTAATGTGTGTTTACGTTACATCGAACAAATAAATATTACTTAAGAAGATGGGTATCTCATAGATGATTTTAAAAGCTTAATATAAGATACAAGCGAGTATGCATCGATCGTGTCCCAACCGACTATTATACAGAGTCCACCGCCCAACCTGCTGAGATCAAAGAACTAGCAGCAGTCCACAAATATTTCCAGCCTTATTTTGCACCAAAAGATCAAGTTCTCGGATCGCCCGAGTATTCCCGCCGCTCTATGGTCATTAAAACGTGAAATCATAGGATCTAAAACATGGAGCTATCATATTATTGCATCATTATTTGATCAATATCTCTAGTGTGACTTGTGATAGCGCATTCCGCGAGTCGAATTGCTTCAGTCACAAAATCATCCACCAACCTCATGTGGGCGATTTCGTAAGGTGTTAACTGCCTCATTGGCATGCTCTGAATAAGTTCCCCGGCAGATTGCAGGAGTTCCAGGTCAATCTTGGCTTGTGGATCCAATGGGAATGACAGAATGTTGCAAAAGAGCGTTACGACGGCGACAGTCGGATAAAAGACCATGACCCTAATAAAAAGAAATGATTAGCTCTCGTTCCTGTTGCATCGAGTTTTCCAAGGAATACATACCAAAATGCTTCCCCAGCCAGTCCATGTACAGCCGCTTTCAAGTACAACAGAGTCGAGCGGCTTGCCTCCAAGCAGAGGGCAAGACTTGACTGAACACCTGGATTCCAATCACTCTCCACAACAGGCAGATCCACAGTGGACAATCTACATCTGCCACTAGCTCTGTGAATTGTTGCCAAAAGGTGATGGTACTCCAAGTGCAAGCTAATGTGTCGCATGCTCCGCAAAATGTCCATGTCGGGGAAAAAGGTAGCCTCGGATATTGACAGGGCAGGTCGAAATATGTCTGGGATCGACATCCTCCACATTTCAAGCTCCTCATCAAGCTCTCTGATGTCACGGAGTATCTCGGCGTCTGTTTTCCTCATGGCTTGCGTCGAGTAAAGCATGCGATATGTCCTGGACTTTATGCAAGCCAGGCGAAGATCTCCGGAGAGATGGGGCGTCATTTTCTCGTAATCTTCAGGCTTCGGTGCAAGCTGCGGGTTGATGACGGCGAGGTGGGGGTAGCAGCTCATGTGGTCATCAGGGAGGGTAAGGTCGCAATCCTCATCAGCGAGGAGTGGAGGTTGTCCAGTTCTTAGAGAAGATTCCTTGTCGAAAATGTAGCAAAGCCAGAATATCATTCGCAGCAGGTAGCTGTTTCGCTCCTCTACCGTGGCTCTGGTACCAACAGGCTTGGTAGGGGCATACAAGTGCCCGCCGAGGGTGCGAATCAAACGGCAAGCGATTCCAAGAATCATGGCAGCGGACTGCATGTATCCTGAAAATGTTTGGTGCATATGCTGATGGCTGGCATTAGAATGATGTGTGCAGAGGATTGAGAATAGTTCTTACCAAGAATATTAGGGTCTGGATGCTAGTGATGCTCGAGCACTCGCATACGTCGGGCAACAGCGATTGAGCTCCAGCAGCACACTTATCGCTTGGCACAAATGCTGAATCTTCCGGCTTGAGAAAGCGCGACATGACGCTAAGGAAAGCCAGCACACAAGCCTTCGCAGTGACTTGATCCTGGGATGGGCATCCTTCAAAGGGAGCATAGGCCACGTCAATGGTGCCTGAGAAGGTAACGCGGTCTATCACGGGAAACGCGAGCCTGATTGCCAAGCCCAAATAGGTTTCGAGACCCTTCTCGGCATATACTCGATCCGGCATCTCCAGCAGCGCCGAGGGAGAATTGACAAAGTACGACACCGAGAGTATCGGGTTTAAGGCCTTGTGCGCACTGGCATTGTGGAGCTTGAGAAGGGACAGGTCCTCCCCTGTGCGGGAGGATATCCATTCTTTTCCAGCCTCTGAGAAGATGGGCATGCCATTGTGGCTGTTGAGGTTGCCCAGGTGAAAGCCACTGTAATGGATTTGGTCACACGGGTTTGTGGATGTGAATTCAGAGAATGGCGCTGTGACTAGGCCTGGCTGCGTTGACTCATGAGCGTGTTGAGCGTGGTGAGCGTGATGAGTGTGGTGAGTGTGGTGATCGAGATGATCGTGATGAGCGTGATCATCGAGAAGATTTTCTTCTAGACCGCTTGTGGGCGGCTTCGGGTGCTCATCGCCACTTGAAAATGGAGTTGTGATGGGAGATCCAGGAGTCAGGGATTCGGATACCGCTGACGAGGCATTTGTACTGGTACGATAGGTAATCGTCCGAGCCAACGTCTCTTCTAAGCGCTCGAGACGCTGTAGCAAACCTCTGTTACTGCTGCCTCCTTTTGGTTTCGGGGCGGCCCTGTGGAGAAGAATGTTAGGTCGGCACTTTGTATTACATGTCAACCCGCTCTGGAGCAGACTGGGGTATATTTACTTGGGCTTTGCCCGCTTCTTCCTCTCTCTCACCCTGTCAAAGGTGCAAGACAGTCCATGGTGATGACACCAGTTGCAATCTGTGCCCGGGTCGGTGAAGTCACATTGGATCTATATTCACGTCATCAGTAAGTACAATCTATGCCAAGACAGTGTGCCCCGATTTTCAAAAACCCTGGATGCATGATGCATAAAACGTGGATCATCCACGCGAGCGGCGTTCTGGAAAGCGGCCGGAGTGAGACTCACCTTTTTCTTGTAACACAAGTCGCAGGCCCGTTTGCGAGCCATGACTTTCGGCGAATATGATTAAGTAATCGGGAAATATCTCGAGTCGAGAAATACACCACGCCGAACAAACCGAGCTAATGGCGCTGTCCCAACGGATCTTACCCGCACTATTGATCCTGTCAGCCCCCGGACAGCTGAAGCGACGATTCCCAGCTGATGGTGTGGGGGTTGGTGTTATGGAGCCAAGAAGGAATCAAGTCGCTACTTCGGTTAACGGCGCCCCCCAAAAGTGAAGTCGTGATGGAATGCGGGATCTGAGAAAAATGCGGTTGGCAAAAAGGTAGCACCAAATTAATAAAGCGGACATTTTCGCCCTTTCAAGTGGCCTCAGCTCTCCGTTGCCATACTCGAGCACACCCTCAGCCATGTTAGCAAAGGGCGAAGTGCCGAGAACCCATGTCCTCACTGCAGCGATTCCCGATCGGGACATGAATACGAATTGAGTTTTCTGCAACTTCCGATTAGTCATCGGCGAAGATCGCGCGGCCATGGGCCCGCCGCTCCGACAGGGCCCTTTGGTGAGTGCGATTTTCGCCGCTCAGTCAGCAATCGAATGGTCATGATCCCTGTCGGCACTTCGCGGACGTCTGAGCGGCCCTAGGACGGGGGCCGAGCACCATGAGGCTGCATCGCATACGCTAAGCAAGTCACTTTAGATGATCAGGAATCTTTGAGGCGTTGCGTTATGCGTTGAAGCATCGTCGTGTGGCTGTGCTAGTGTAAAAGCTGTTGCTCTCGAGCCTTGACAGTTTGTGACATTGCGCGCGCAGTGAAATGACATAAATTGCGCAATGTCCAGCCCATTGATCTGTCTAACAAAAATTCCGATGTGGCTAGGTTAAGGTCTCATCGCAATAACTAATTTCGCTTGCGTATTCAGAAACTTGGTGTTTTTGCTTGTGGTAGTATGCTCTAGGGTAAATGGTTGGGCAAGGTGGGAGGCGCTGTTTTGGACTACATGTCACCTCTTGAGGGACTTGGATGGTTCTTTTAAATGGAGGAAAATATTTTCTGTGTTAATATCATCAGTTTATCTGCACAGGGGACTGGAGAAGATCAAAAATGGTGGCTTGAGAAGAATTTACAAGAGTTGAGATGGATGAAAACTATGATGCGGATTTGCACGTCGCTGTAGGGTTGACTTAATTTAGGCTACGGTAGAGACTCTGAGCACCAATTTGACATTTTGTATGCTAGAATAGAGAAACTGTAGGAAGAAATCATTTCAGCGCATTTTAAACCAACTTGCATCCTAATATAGTTCAATTATTTATTCATTTCTTGAGAGGATGGTGAATTGCAACAGTTGCGAGGAGTTCGCCAGCTTGTTTGTGGCCTGGCGCCCGGGCCACTGCACTAACCGAAAGAGGACTGGCACATTTCAGATTCAACAGCACTATTTGATGGACTCATGTGCTTCAGTAACTCCAAGTTTGTATGGCGAAATGTATGAGAGAGCCGAGTATCATGGGCGAGGAAATATGCCTGCATCGACGACATAATGGTGAGCGAAAGAGATCTGGGAGACTCTGAGAATTTCTTCCTCTGTTTTCTTCGTCTCTTTTGCATTTCTTTTTGCCTTCGACGTCACTCATCAACCACTGTCACTGGCATACGACGCGGCACCTGGCCCAAACCTTTTGGTCAGCATCTCGCTTGAGAACAGAGTCGCCAGCGACGCACGCGATCAGTTCCGCGAGGTTTCGACGGTTGCATCGCTAAGTATTGGCTCTTTACTCTTGCTGGTCTCACCAGGACATGGTATGCTGTGGGCCAGCCTCGTCGCCCTGGGGTCTTGCTAACTCTTCCGCCTCCCAGCTGCGATACGTGGATCCATCTGTTTTCAGGAATTCTCCTGGTCTCTGTGGTTGCATCTTGCGTATGTACCCATGCCCTGCTCTTGGTTGTGGCCTCGCTAATATCGGTCTCATCCAGGATAGGTCCTTTCTCCCAGTCTGCTTCGCGCCCACGCCTTTTGACGTTCTATTTCTCGACACCAAGCGCAATGATTTGCTAGCTGGGACTTTCGACACAGCCATACACTACGATCTTATTTCTTGATACCCCGCTTGGAAGCCTTGGTGTTGGATTTGTGCATTCTGTCTGCAGTGGTCGCTTTCAAGTCGATGACCATTCGTCATCCACGCCAAGATGTCGGACATGGATATTGCTGATGCGGGAAGCCCCGATACTGGGACCCCCATCGGCATCAATGAATTGGACGTGGATAATCTTCCTGTTTCGGAAGCGAGAAAGCTCTCCAAGAAGACACTCAGGGAAATATCGGAGCGAGTCGTCGCTGAGCTGTTTCGAGATCTCAGACTCGACGTGGCGTCGAATTTGGGATGCTTCGAAGCATGTGTCAGGCGCATCCACCAAACCAACCTCTTTTTCGCGACTCGGATTTCTCAATGGGGAGGCTACCGATTCATTCTCCGGATGGCGATTTCGGCCTTCGAGGCAGCCGGGCGTCATGGAAAGGTTATGGTCCTGCCTGCTCCACAGCTCATCGCTTACTGGGCCGCCATGGATATTCGGAAGCTCAAAGGGGACGTGAAGGACGAAGCGACTCGCATTCTACGTATTCTGGACGCACATCGCCATGTTGCCACAGCCATCAGCATCTTTCCGCAGCACAAAGACATGTTCTTTATTCACGTCAAAGATGTCTTGGCCCCAACCATGACTGTGGAGAGACTGGAGGGATACCCAATCGTTCAAGCTGTCTCAGGATCCCCTAATCGATGGACACCGTACATGACCTTCGGGAATGGTTATACCGGCAATAAAATCCCACTCAACAACGCGGGTTCTGAATCCACCGAGGGGAAGTTGAGTTGGATCAGGGAATCTGATCGGGAATCAACTCAACACACATTTGACATGATGGATTCTGAAACCCCCGATGGAGGAAAAGGCCGTGTTGTCAAGGTCATGTTTGAGCTCACTCGAGAGGAGGTTATGGCCAGTGCAGGTGATCTTTTCTTCAAACTGGATCAGCCCTGGCTGCACTCTGACCGGGACCTGAGGGCAGAAATCGATGGATGGATCTCAAATGATCGCATCGCACTGCTCAATGAAACGAACCGTGAACTCTTGGAGGTGTGGTGCGCCATGAACTCGCACCCATGGGCAGAGAGAATCAAGGCCCTTCCCAAGAGCTACTACAGTGTTCTCCGACGAGAAAAAGAACAAGTGGAGCCAGATGTACGGCACAAGTATAGTGCAACCGGATCTAACCTCCAGTCCGCATCGTCCAAGATGTCTGACTCCCCGATGAGACAAGAACGGCAGATCTCGCCGGCCAAGGGGTTGGCACATGCAGAGGCGAAAGGCAATCTTCGATACAGGCCGCCCTTGACGATGCAGCCGCGAACTTCATACCGACCAGAGGCTTATGAAAGCGCCGCAAGCTATAATGAGAGAAGTTCCGTCGACGCTTTCAACGAAGTGTCCTTGGTTGCGGACAAGATGAGGGTTGCAGTCGAACAACTCGGTGCCATCCTTGAAGAGGAGCCGCGGAATCGCCCACGAGGTGCAGTAAACGACGGGTATAGTGACAACGAGCCGAAATCCATGCCTTCGCTTCATTTTAATGCTTTGATTTCTCTATTCCACGCCCTTGGCAATGAAAACCCGGAGGATATCCGCGCCGCCCTGGCCGAGTTTTGCGATGCGACGAACATGTCCTCGCGACAGAGAGAACGAGCCTTTGGTTTTCTGTAGAGGAATGAATGGGATTTCCGAGAGCTTAGAAAATGTTCCAAGGGCGAATTCAACTTGCGGTTTGGAATGGGATAGAATGGTGTTTCAGAGTGTAGTGAGGTTGGTGGTGGTTGATGAATCATGGTGTCAGCTGGCCCAAGGTCTAAGACCAGGCAGTATGCTAGGTTTCCTCCAACAATACTAAGGCAGAAATACTCGGACAGGCTTCTAATATTGCCTTTGCAAGGCCAAAATTGCATCTATGTTCAGAGACCACCTTGTGCTATTAAGTTGTATAATAACTATAATGCCCCTTTCCCATAGTGTAGCTCGGCCTTCTTGGAAGCACCGGCAATTGAGTAGATCCATATTAGATTAATCTTATTATCCCCATCGGATTCGAGTCAGCAATCGCCGCAACTCAGGATCCCTAGATACGCAGACTTGCTTAGTGAGGATAATAACGATTATAAAGCAAGCCTAGATTTTATACACTATCAATTCATCTAGAATACTGAGAATGGAACATAGTATTGATAGCAATTTATAATTTACTAGGCAAAATTAATAGAAATCTCCCAATAGTAATACCACTAGGATGTTGGAAATGTCTCGCAAGTTTGAGATGCCTCATGTGTGGCAAGCGAGCGCTCATATAATCAGGCACGGACTCAAGGGATGGAAGTCGTGTGTGTGTCCCTTGTCAATCTACGTTATACGACTATCGTCAAGAAGATCCGATATTCGGACGAACAAGTCATATGCCAAGGAAATTTCTCTCAGGTTACTAGATTTGTATTACGTGATGTGGAACAATGATCTTCTAGGTTAAAAGTGGAACTATTCTCACGGATATCAATCGGTGTTCAATGTGAATTTCTCACATATAAGTACATCCATGACGCCCTTGAACATTAAATTACAACCTAATTTCCCCTTCCCTTGCTCAATATTGCACTAAGATATTTTACAATAAAGAAAAGTTGAAAATAGACTCACGGTTGTATTTACATGCGCACTGCTGTTTAGCGACGTTAATATTGTTGCGTGGTCATCTGGCTTGATGATGACTGCACTTCCATGACCCTGGCATCCAGTCCCGTAACAGGCCGAGGGATACTACTTGATTATGTCTGCCTTACTCAGTAAGATCTAGGTGATTGTTGCTGAGCTTGCTCTCTTGATACCGGTGACAGTTATTGTAGTTGGTACTGTAACGACATAGTTCTGAAAGCGACATTAGCAGGGACATGCTTGAAGTATCGAATTTTAGCGAGATACTCACGATCGCAGAAACAACGACAGTGGCTGCGTTGTGGGGAGTCTAATATATACTCGTATCTTAGGGATACTAATGACATGGCGGCGTTGATATGTGTGATGGTTGTGTCGATTGTATGTGTAGGGGTCACAGTAGTCGTGTTCACTGGCAGCGTCACTGTTGCAAAATTTGTCAAGGTGGTTAGATTTTGCTAAATAAAATATTTTTACTGCACGAAATTTCTAGCATTGTAAAGCATACTTGGATTCAGTCCGTCTTGTGATATGCCGGGCTGCCGAGGTGGCTGCTGCTGGCTTTACGCCTTTAGCCGCGAAGTCGACGAGAGTGCCCCGATTAGCTCCCGTCCGTATGGAGGTGCCAGGTTCCAGCACTGGGCCGTGCTTGAATGCCAATATATGAAAAATTCAGTAGCTCTGATACCAAACCAAATCGTTACCGTGCGGTTGGTTAGCCTAGGCTAGCTCCGAGCTATGGCGTTGCAGGGTGGTTGCGTTTGAGACGCCGCGGCTTGGTGAGTTTGGTACATTTTGTGAATATTAGCAATCTAGAACTCCATAGTCATTGGGCTAACAGAGCGCAATTGCCGAAATTTCGAGGGATTCGATGAAAAGCAGCACTAAGTGTCATTTTTGAGTTTTATACACTGACGTTAGCACCATAACTAGGACAAAACTTTTCAACTTGATCGATTTTTGGATTAGCTACGCGCTGTTTTCATTGGTTGCGCATTCTTTGAACCTACGGGTCCATCAAGTGTACGGGTAAGAGGGGTAAATATAGTATTTACACACCCAATACCTTCCCAATCTGATTAACAAAGGCGGGGTACCTTCCTTTTTAGATTTTCTGTACGATATGTAGACTTTTGAGAACCAACGGGATGTTTCGAGACTAACTAAAACAGGAACTCTTCCGCGCAGCCTTGAACATCGGACATTATTTCTACCTCTCAACTTCAACCCTTGGCGAAATGAGATTCGCGCGCGGGTTAATGTCATCCTTCGCCCCATTGGTTATTGTCTATTTAGCGCCCAGGCATCGTGACTAAACTTTAAACCCATGTTTGACCGTGGCACATTTAAAAAATACTCGGCCGAGTGGAGCTTTCAGTAGAGATAATGCAATCCGAAAACCTTTTTCTCCATCTCTTTCCATTCCATAGAAACCAGGGAACTTGTTCGCCCTTGTTTTATCCATTACATACAACGATGGGCCCGAGTCCACGCAGGCCGGTGCCAAAGTGAGGTTTACCGCCGAACCACCGCCCTAACATAAGTGGGGATATTACAAATTGCCTGGAATGCATTCGAACCCTGTATTTGTGCAAATGGACTCGACTCTAAGATTTCTGGAACCGCTCAGAGAAATTTTCTTGGTTGTGCTGATCCTTCTGACAATCTCGGCCCGTGCCGTAAATTACATACATTTTACATCAAGCTAACGATTTGCGTTGCTGATCTTGATGATCACTGTCATTTATCTTGCAGGGAAACCCCCTAAATTGTCGCATAACAGAATTTAAATAGAAAGTTTGGATGCAAATTTCATAATCTATAATGCAACCCTTTGAATCGAGAGATGGAGGTGTAGGAAAAGCGGTAAGGGCTTGAATTGTCGACCTGGACACCGAGCAGAACTTCCGCAGAATTGGACCAAGAAAATATCTCCACAAAAATGCAGAGAACCAATTAAAATAATGAAAATAATTATAAGAAGCCAAAACGTGGGGGAATGGGGCTCCGCTCCATGGTCCGATTTTGCGAGATTATACGGTTGTGCACGGGATCGCAAAGCCCAGCACAAGGCCTTAAAATGGAAGGTGTACCAAACACCGAATACGATTTTTGGGCATGGGGAGACTCTAGTCTTATTTTGCCTTAACTCGTGACACTATGGAAAATGTTGACAACCAAAAATAAGAGAGGCTTCGCCAGCCGCTTAGTAATAGGAAGAATCCGAGCGACCATGCTTAGAGCTGTAGAATCCGTTAGCCGCGATGGATATCGTATTTGGCAACCAGTACTTCGGGCTCGGGTTTTATAGCATTGCAATCCGTAATCCAGGCTTGTGACTGATAAAATCCTGACCGAAAAGACATGTGACCAAGCTTTTGAAGCAACTATATAATTCACCATCATCCTGATAAAAGGTCTGCCTTCTTCTGTATGCTCCAGGCTTCAGGCTTATTCACACTCGGTATCAAAGATTCAAGCCAATATTTAACGCTTCGTTGCTTTGAAAATTAGCTATCATGAAGCTGTCTGTTTTGTCCGGGCTCTTGTCCTTGTTGCCACTCGTTACTGCAGGGCCAATCAACCTCGTCGGCGTTACGAAAAGAGCGACATGCGCGAATCCTATTATTAGGAAAGAATGGTAAGGCAAATTTTCAGACGCAATTCAGGCGAATTCTTAATATCTCGAAATAGGCGCTCTCTATCTAAGGCTGAGCAAACATCGTATCTTGATGCCGTCAAGTGTATGATGAACAAGGCACCATTGAGCTCCAAGGATGATCTTCCGAATGCCACAAATAGATACGAAGACTTCGTTGGAGATCATATGCTTCAGACAAAGACTAGGCACTTTGTTGTAAGACGGCTCTCCATGCACTAGGTATCATTGCATTTGCTAAGCTTATATAGGGATACTTCTATCCTTGGCATCGTCTCCTACTGTGGAGATATGAACAAGAGATTCGAGATTGTGGGTTCGAAGGGGGCCAGCCTTATTGGGATTGGTCCCTTGATGCAAACTCTACGGAGGATATGATGAATTCAAAAATTTGGGACCCAGTGTACGGCTTCGGCGGCAATGGTGATTGGGTTCCTGGAACAGTCGAAAACCCAGACCCAGATGTCTTTCCAACTGGTAAAAGTGTACCAACCGACGTTAGCGACCGGACTGGTGGTGGCTGTATTCACGATGGACCATTTGCCAACGCAACAACTCACATGGGGCCTGGTCTGAACCAGTCATCCAATGCGCGATGTATCAGACGCGACTTTACGCCCTCGGTGTTTAAGAAGTGTGCAAACGTAACCTCTGTGGCACAGGGCATGGCCTACCCCGATTTTGGATGGTTCAGCCAGCAGACGGAGCAAAGCCTGCATAACGCCGGGCACTCCGGTGTCGGAGGACTCTACGGTAACCTCGCCGACGTCTACACCAGCCGTAAGTGTAGTCCTTGCCCTATGCATGTGGAACATAACTAATTTGCTTAGCTGGCGACCCTCTTTTCTTCCTTCACCATACGAATCTCGACCGTGTTTGGTGGTCTTGGCAGTCGAGGAATTTGGCTGCCAGATTAACGGACACTTCTGGTCCCGTGGTGCCCTTCGATTGGTCGAATGAACAGGGACGTAACGTGACTCTGGACGATACGATTTACGTTGGCGCAACTGTCAATTTTACCAAAACAATCAGGGATGTTATGGATATCTATGCCGATTTCCCTTGCTATACATATGAAGGATTGTACTAGATAATGTGTTGGGGATAATTGGATGGACAACTAAAACGGGGATACCGGGATTAAGTGGAGCCGGTCCGAGCGTTAGTCAGCCGGTCGCAACACCGATATTGATGATAAAAGCCCGGTGGTTTCAACACCAAGATTTAGATAGCAGCTTTGTCTTAATTCACGATTTTTGGCCCAATTTGAGGCATCCCTTTTGAGGAATCGTTCGATCGATCAAATTGACGACTATGTGTTGATTTTCATGACCGCAGGCGTTGCAGCCGTTGTTTTGTTATTTACGAATTTGATGCCTTCCACCGAGGAGGCCGACTTACCCTAAACTTTACTCTTGCTGTTGCAGGCTTGGTGTGTGGTTTTTCCTCTGTGTTTCACATCCCCATTTCAATAATTCTTGCACCTGGTTTCTGATGATTGTTCTCATTTATGGACCAAGAATTGGACATTAGCCAAGAAAAGTATATTATTAGCCTTGTATGACGGCGATTTGTAACATAGGTTGCGTACTAGCCGAGCCTCTAAAGATAACTTATTTTAGTCAAAATGACACAGTTGTAAAAGGCATAATAGTTTAAAAATTAAATTATTTAACTAAAATAACATGACTTATACAACAAAGTTAAAACATGATGCCATGTGCTAAAGTTAACACGCATTTACATACTGCATTATTGCTATGACCTGAACCTTTACTTGGTTGGCTACCCTGTAGACCACTGGTAATGTCCTCATTGAGGCTGATAGTCTTATTTACTTCGTATGGGGCTTGGAGAAGATGAACATGACCGTGTTGGTGAACCGTCTTGAGCCATCCGAGATGAATGCTAGTATATTTCACGTCATGTCTTCAACTCATACATACAATACTATCCTCTTTCGAGCCTGTATAAATGAGCCGTGCATCCTTGAGCATGTTGATCACTGTGAGGGAGACGAGTCAGGCAACGCAAACAAGTGGAGCATGCAGGGGCTTGCCCGCACCGTAACAACGTGACAAGTTGACACGCTCTGGCGTCTCCAGTTTTCCCTTGATCTTCAGCATAGCCGCAAGCTGTCCAAATTAATGGTTAGCCTTGGTGAAAACGCCAGGGTGTGCCGCTCTTTCAAGTTTATAGAGTATTAGCTCCGCCATCATCTCCACACGGCCACGGAAACGGAGAGTATTTTGCATCCGAAGCAATGCGCCATGCTAGATGAGCCCCGTCGAGTCATATACTCGCTAATCTATGCAAATACCGGTTGTACCCTAGGCTTGGTTTGGATCACCGCAGACATTGCTCCATGGGGGAGCGGCAACGAAACCATATTGGCCTTTGGCGGATGAATTAGCTTCCAACTGGGCGACGCGGCATTATTCCAAGCACTAAGTAATTTCTGGCAGCCCTGCCTTGTGGTACAAAATCCCGTCCTTGGCCAGTGTTTTGACTCATTAATTATCGGATATCCCCTGTCGGCATGCTGACCGAGCGGGCGGGCCCGCTGTGGTGCTAGCCCCAAAGCGTCACGACGCCGATTACACATCACGGACAGGGGCAACAATACGTTGATACCGATCGGACATTTTCAGTACGGCAGCACCGAGAGGAAGCATAGAATGAAGACTTATCTATTTAAGGGGTTGTGTTGAACATTGGATTTGCTTCAATACGCTTCCTTCTGTCTTTGCTTCTTTTAATTCTTTTATTGTGTAGTTACCGCTCGAATCTTTCCTCTCGGGTTGTGCAATGACAGACGCTTTCAAAGTAATTATCGTCGGGGGCGGCCCAGTTGGGCTAACCGCCGCCCATTCGCTATTTTTGGCAGGAATCGATTTTGTTGTTCTTGAACGAAGAGATGACGTTTCCACCGATACGGGTGCCAGCCTCGTCCTCGGGCCACCTAGCCTGCGAGTGATGCACCAATTCGGAATATTTCACAAACTTCGAGATATTGGCGCTGAGCTGCAGCATAACAAGGTTTTTACAATTGATGGAACTGTTATAAAGGACAATGAAGCGATCCAGTACATGAAGAAGAAGTAAGCCAAAGTGCAAACAATGAACAGAACCTTTCCTAATTGTGAATTCAAGCCACGGGTCGGCACCAGTCGCTTTGCATCGCGCAGAGTTGATCCAAACTCTCTACGACGGTCTTCCATCCGAGGCCAAGGAGAAGTATTTGACGGGAAAGAAGATTGCATCCATCACGTCTGACGAACACGGCGTCAAGGTATCATGTTCTGATGGAAGCGTCCATGACGGCTCTATTGTCCTTGGTGCGGATGGAGTTCACAGCAAGACGCGTAATCTCATGCGCGAACTGGCTTTGAAGGACAGGACAAGCGCTGACTGGGACCCGGAGGAGCCTTACTCGTGCACCTATAGGTGCTTGTGGTGCAGCTTTCCACGCCCCTCTGAGCCCGGTGAAGGCTTCGAGACTCAACACAAGGACCAATCCATCATGTACCTCACAGGCAAGGATCGCGGGTGGATCTTCCTGTACGAAAAGATCCCTAACCCAACAAAGGGTCGCACATCTTATACGGACGAAGACGTGGAGGCCTTCCAGGACCGGTTCAAGGACTTTCCAATTACCGATGAGCTCAAAGTGAAGGATGTCTGGAAGAACAAGCTGACAGCAGGCATGTCCAATCTCGAAGAAGGGATTGTGAAATGCTGGAGCTGGGGTCGCATTGTGCTAGCCGGCGACGCGTGAGTGTATCCCCGCAGCGTGCGTGGACTTTGGCTAACAAAAAGGTTCAGGTGCCACAAATTCACACCCAATGCAGGCTTGGGTTTCAACAACGGTATCCAGGACGTCGTACTTTTGTGCAACGGGCTGCATAAGCTTGTAGGTGAGGCTGCAGGAGGCCTCCCCAGTCTTGCAGCTCTGAGCGGCTTGTTCAAAAACTACCAAACGGTGCGAGTCAAGGCACTTCAGAGCGACTATACTCGCTCGGCTCAAATGACCCGCACGCATGCCTGGGCCAGCACCGCTCACCGCATCTTGTCCAAGCACGTTCTTTCATACGGCCTTGTGGACTACTTGCTGCTAAACTACCTTGTGCCGCGCACCATGAAGCTGGGAATGGTGTTGGATTACGCGCACGCCGAGGAACCCCTCAAAGGGCTAGTTGAATGGGCGCACCCGATCCCTGCGCCCGGAGGAAAGGCCCGCACCGAATGTAAGATGGAAGCATAATTGTTTACGGGCTTTACGATGTTTTTTCTTACTAGAATACTTGCTTCATAGAGAGCGCATTGCCGTTTTTCGATTTGGATAAATGATACTGGTATTTCATCACACAATATTTACTGTTCAGGCTGGACCCAGCCTCTTCGTTATGACGATGGGAATGTGAGAGTCAGATAATTGAATCATGAGTAGTTTTTAAAACAATCTAGGCTACAAAAACCCCCTTGAGCATCAAATGGACTGCGTTACCGATGAATAGCCATGATGCCACAAGCCACCGATGATTCTGGGGTTGGCTTTTACTCTATATGATGGACAGGAATTCGGCGTAATTCTCTTTGAAACATGGATTAAATAGGTATGTCGTCGTGTTGGCACGGGTTTCAGATTGCGGGGCCGATGTTGAGTGGGCTAAGGTTATTGAGCATGGAGCACCGAGCGACCCGGTTCATTTAGGTTTCTTAGTGTCCACCGCCGGGAATCGGACTCGGCTTCTAGGGTCCGCTGATGTAATAGGCGGTTTTGCGGAGCCGCCAGCCTGGCGAGATGGTATAAGAGGTCACTTGACTGGTGCAGCTCCTTCATGCACGCAATGAACAGTAACTCGAATTGCATCTTTATAGAATACTGCATACCGACATCTGCATTCTTCCCTGCTTTCCCTCTCTTGTCTATGCACCATGGCAAGCCAGCCTCGCAAAGTTGTTTACCTAGCCCCCACCGGGCTCGAGGTGAGAGAAATCGCAGATGTGTACAGGCCAACAGGCTCCCAATCTTTAATCAAAGTCGAGTACTCGGGAATCAACCCCGCAGATGTCAAACACGCAACAATTGGGCTGCACTCCTCGGTTGCTGGATATGACTTCGCTGGCGAAGTTGTTGAGGTCGGCCCCACCTCGCCCTTCAAGTTGGGAGACAAGATATTCGGCCATAATCCCGCATTCCCTGGAAAGCCGCTGTACATGGGCGCTCATCAGGATTTTGCACTTGCAGTTGACAGCAGCTTCCACTTGGTCCCCATAGACCGGATGGGCATGCACGAGGCTGCGGTTTTACCAGTGGTGACATCAACCGCTGCAGACTCTCTCTTCAATGTATTGGGACTTGGATTTCCTGCCACAGGTATCAAGGGAAAGGAGAAGCAGGGCATTCTAATTTGGGGTGCGAGCTCTGCTGTTGGTGTGGCCGCCTTGCAGCTGGCTGTTGCTGCTGGCCACGGTCCTATTTGGGTTACCGCCAGCGAGACTCATCACGCAACACTCAAGTCGCTCGGAGCAGACTATTGCTTTGACTACAAGAATCCTGAAGTGGTTGAAAAGGTCAAAGAGTCGGTCAAAAACAGCGGACGGAGGATCGACGCTGTGTTGGATGCCGTCTGTGCTGGCAGCATGACCGTCGGCGAAGAATACCAGCAGAGCAGCACGGCAAAGGCTGCCGAGTGCGCCTCGCAGGGTGGCGAGTCAGACGACGATAATTCTAATTTTGTGGGCGTTCTCCCTGCACTGGGGGATAAGAGATGGAGGATGGCTGGTGCTGGGAGAACGAATGACCCTCGTTCACCATTCCGAACAGACGACGTCGAAGGCTGGAAACTGATGCAGCAGAAAGTCATGGACTGGGTCACCCAGAATTACGGGCCCAACAAGTACGTCTTTCCAAATGTCAGGATAGTAAAGGGCCTTCAAGCAGGAATGGAGGCTATGGAATTGAGTGCGCAGGGGAAAAGTAGTTTGGAGAAGTTTGTCGTGGAACATCCACTCTAGATTCAATCTGGCAAAGACCCTGTAATGGATGACGACTATTCCATTGGGAAAAGATGTTGCACAGGAAGAGTCATTCTTACGACAAGTTTCAAGAATCCAATAAAATGAAATAAACGACGAAATGTCCACTTTAAATTGCTCTATTGATCTAACAATCTGCCAATAATTCGTTCTAAAAGTCTGCTAACGTGAATAAATATATATAAAAAAGCCATGTGCTAACCACTGAGACCACTCAACGAACGATCACTTGGATTTGGAAAATATCCCAGAAAGCCAATCAAGAGTCCGCATAGCAAGTTGTCGCTCGGCACCAATAGCACAATGCTCACCAGCCCCAACATTCGTCTTGAACAAAAAGTAGTGTGACTGGTTTCCTAGCAATCGTGCCATTTCTTCCGGCTGACGGGGCGCCATGCTGTCATCCTCTCCAGAAGCAACAAAAACGGGGCTCGTGATCTTTGCGAGCTTCACCTCGTTGAGGTAAAACTCTCCAACACCCTTGAACCACTCGTATGGGTCCGTGGTGTTCCAAGCAAACATGCCTTGGTCCAGAGCCCAGCGGAACTCGGTTGGGATGTCCGTCATGGCGAGAACGGCTTCCACGTAGAGATTGAAGCCAGTCTTGTTGCCAGAGGTGTAAAGCTCAACCATGTCGGATGGGAACTGCTGCATCATGGTTTCTTGAAGGTTCAGCATTCCGTCAATGGCGAGCACAGCTGCGAGACGGTGCTCGTGCGTGGCTGCTAGCGGCGCAAGAAGCCCACCAAAAGAGACGCCGACCAATGCGATTTTGTCAGCATCGACATCGCCCCTGGTGTGCAAGTAGTCCACAATTGGGGTGACGGCTTCCCACCACTCGGGAATGAAGCCAAGGTTCTGGTCACGACGCACAGTCGGTTGCCCAGGGCCTTCATATGTGATGCAATTCCACCCGCGCTCGACCACTCCTCGACAATAAGCGTGGTAGAGCTCTTCTTGGGAGCCATCATATCCTGTACCGGCGATGATGGTAGGCAGCCGCCCACTCAAGTTAGAGTGTTGGCCTGGGAGGGAGGGATTCGCAGGAAAGAAGTAGGCAGGAACTTTGAAGCTGGTTGCATTCAGTTCAACACTGAAACCGGGTCGAGGGAGCAGCTTAATGGCCTTAACGAAATCGCTGCGCTGCTGATCCCACAGTGTGTAGATCCTTGGGTCAGAGAGGTTGCCGTGCAAAAAGAAATCGGCTCCTCTGTAGTACGATGACGCCCGAAAGTATGCGTCCCTTGCAGAGACTAAAAAGTTGTTCTTCTCTGCTTGCACAGCTTGGTCATGGATCTTGTCAGCCATGAATTTGAACTGGCTGTAGAAGCTCTCCATGTCTCCTGGTTTGATCTCTGCCGCGATTCGGAGAACCTCGCCTGTGGCTGCTCCGCCTTCGTTGGCGAGAGCAAGGTATTCGCTGAGAATAAAAGAAAACTCGCTGTCCTCGCTGAGCTGGTACATTGACATTGTTCCATTGGTGATTGTAATGTTTGGTGGGAATGTTGGGTTAGGCTTTGCAAAGACAGCCTGGTAGAAGATGAATTGTCAATCGCGGTCATGTGTACGCTGAGCGGGCAAGTACTTACAATGGAGAAGGCAGCACTGAGCGCCAAAAGGTGATGGGACACCAGCATGATGACTTCTTGTGGGGGGCTTTCGAGATAAAGTTGATCGGGAGGTGTGAAGGAAGAGGCTCGATTGCGATGTGAGTGTTGAATTAATGTCACTTTGGGAAGATATTCTGTCGGCTTAAATAGCAATCGAATTGCCACTCGATCAATATCCGAGGCCGCCAAAGACTCACCAGCCATGCTCGAAATGAATACTGCATCAGGATGCGGCTTGTTCCTTCAGCGCTGTCCCATGGGCAACATGTGAAGATGATCCTGGTCATTCGAATGAATTTCCTAGTTGGGAATAGCCTCGTCGTAGGGCTGTTCAGACATGACCCTGCGACGACAGCCACAGCAGCATGAAAATGAGTGGGGCCGATGATCATCGCACTCGGAAAGTCCCATTTGCACCAGAGTAGCCTGGCTGAACCAATAATAAAAGTTCCATGAAGGCTAAATCTTAACTGCGGACGATGACGTTCGGCACTCGGCATCGGAATAATGGCTGTGCCATAAGCGCTTATGTGGGGATGGCGAGCCCCGTCATCGAACGGGCCACAATCCCATAGCACCAACGACCGATTGAGACATTCATTCGAGTTTCGGTTAACACGGCTCGCGTACATCAACAATTTGCTGTCAACATTCCAGCTCCATGGATGCACCCAAAAGCAGACGGCTGATGATCTGAACATAGCCACTTTTCCACAAATCTATCTATTACACAAGGAGTGTCAGCTGCCTGAGGATTGGGCCTTGGGGTTTGCAATTATTCCCCCTCCAGGACGCCTGGTCTCCAGGCTTGCCAGTTTCTCCAAATATTCAACATACAGCCTCCTCGTTGCTATATCGTACATCTAAAAGATATGATGTGTGTATCTTTGGGATACCGATAGTTGAGATCTAGGTCGGGCAGCTAGGTCAGTTAAACAGGTACTGGATCGCGGCTCCGTCTCGCCCATCAAGTCTTGAGGAACAGTGCTTTAGTTACTATTTTATAGGCCTAGCCCAGCAGACCTCGCCCTATAACTGCTGCTGTAATAGCTGCCGCGACAGCTGTGTAACTGACTTGTTGGCCTAATCGACCTAGCTGCGGAACTGACCTAGCTGCGTAATTGACCTAGTTAGGTACCTGACCGAATTTCCGTCTGAAATCCCGGACCCACAGCTGATTTAAGCAATTATAATGCATAAAAAGCCGGAAAACACGGAATAGATCCTTGCGATAGGTTACATTAAAGATGAAAATCCTAGGCCAATCTGAGGCCTGGAAGTTAACCAATTAAACCGCCCCTAGCCAGTGGGGAATGGAAATTGGGAAGTTTCCGTATTGTCCGAATTGTCCGAAAATAAAAAAAGTTTCCAAGAAAACGATTGACCAAAATGCTCGTTAGGTTGGAGCGCATAGACAAACACGATGAAGAAATGTATTTACACCACTAATAAGCGGGACTCGTCTCTGACATAGACAGGTTACGATATCGTCAAAGGAAAAAAGAAAGAAAAAAGACGAGATCGGACGTGCATTGGCAACGAACCAAAGTGTGGTCCATTTTCGTCGTCGTTCAAACATAGATGGAGTAATTCTTTGGGAGCATGATGATCGTAACACATTGAAGGGAGTTTTCTTAACGCAGTTGAATTCCAAACTTGTAGTATTTTATGATACGGATTCCAGGCTAAAGTACCACGTGTAGGAGATTTGCTTGACATAAATGGCAGAATATGCCTACTGAATGCAGAGCATCCGAATCAATCAAAAATCAACCAACCCTTAAATAGCTCACTCCGGACCTTCAAGTAGTATCCGGGTACCTTCAGCCGGAGGTAAAAAGCTGAATTTGGTATCACAGTACGTCTCGACACTGGGCTTATATTTGGTCTCCAGTAGCTTGAGGTTGTCTAATGTGCCCGCCTTGATGACAACAATAGGCGCTGCTTCCGCGGTGATGTATAGAGGGCTACCGCAGGTCCCGCGGAAGTGAGCGGTTCCGACATTGCCTTAGCTCCTGGGGCTAGAGTAGGCCGAGGTCGTGCTACCAGTCTCCTGGAATGCTGCCGCAGGGACAAATAAGTTGATGGTACAAGCGGAGCCGCTCTCCCGCTTGCATCTGTCACAGTGACAGATGCTCTGTATAGAAAATGGTCAACAAATCTTTGGTCGACCTGGTCTGTCACTTTCACAGGTGTACTCACTGCGAGAATGGGCTCGCCCTCAAAGGCCCATTTGGAAGTACCACAAATACATCCTCCAGTAGTAGTCATTTTACCAAGCGTGCGGAAATAAATTTCGTTGTATTGTTGAGGAATCAGGTTGGGATGCAGGACCTCTGGGGGCTTATGATCAAATATGGGTGGGTCAACGAGAGATCGACTTGGAGGAATCGGAGTCTCGGCTGCTAACAACACTTAAATCCGATACCGAATAACACTGACCCCGCATGCTTTGAAATTGTCTTTTAGGGTTTAGGGGCCTTGGATGATTTGAAATACGGGGGCATGGTGCTTTATGTCCAACGACACTGGCGAATAGGCTAGTGTTCCGATCCCAGTCAGTCTTTCGTTTTTGCGCACCTGTGCGCCAGTCTTGATCTACTTCGGCCTGTCATGGGTGTTAATCTAATCAGACAGCATCCCCACGACTGTATGCCCTGCCCATTTCAATCACAATTGCGAGGCTTCTCCTAAATATACCCGTTTCCTATCTCTTACCAAATCAGTCTTCAAAATCAGTAAATCCGTAAATCTGAAAAAGAAGAAAAAAAGAAGCCAAATTCACATTCTAGGATTTCTCGTCTCACTTTCATCTCTTTTAACCCTTGTTCCGACTTAAAAGGAAAGGTTGTTTACATGTTTTAGCACACTGAGCGGTCACGATTTGCAGGCATTGTTTTCCAATATTTAGATGACTCGATTTTGAACACAGCTGGGCTATTTACTAAAAACTTCAAGAAGATGAATACAACAACATCTCAACACCCTGCTTCCGTGAGATTCTGAGTATCTCCTCTTATCTCTGCGAGTAATAATTGGAATACTCAGGTGTGTGTAGTTCAGCTGCTCCGGGTTGACGCCCATGACCTCCACTCATTGAAGAATGCAAACACAGGACTACACAGCCATTGTTTTAAATGGAACCAAACCAAGTATCATCTACTTTCAATCAACTTAGCATTTCTTTCAGAAAACAAGATGAAGCCTTTCACGCCTTTGTCCAACCTGCTAATGGGTTGCTGCTTGGTCAAGGCTCTTTGGTAAGAACTTTTTCTTGCCAGCTGCTGTTAGCAATGTGTTAAGGATTAATTGTTTGCAGGCTACAATTTCCTGCAGCGGCCTGCTGTGTCTCCTAGGGCACCAACAGGAATTCCTTTTAAGGAATTTAGAAGAGATAAGCTAATAATATTATGATACGTTCATATTTACACCGAAATCCTGCAAAAGGCTTTAATACATTTATGAGGATAGCAATATTCTTTATGTATTTATTTTTTTAGGTTTCTATTCTAATAATAAATTGCAGACGCCTGGGAAGAGGCATAATCTACACAAATCTTGTTGTAAATGAAAGTTGGAAGCATATCAGTGTACTGTCCGTGTTTAGGTGCCCCAAGAAAAGAATTAGTGGGGTGTTCAAACATTGCTCATCTTTCTACTTGGGTGCGCTGCCGCACATTCCTGCAACCGAAATGCCATTATTGACATGAATCTTAGACGGAGGAGATGCTTATATGCTTCCACTTCTTGTCCGATTCAGCAAGAGCACTTGCGGCTTGCCCAGCATATTCAACAGCGTCTGTTCCAATCAACAGCCGCAAAGGTGGCTCGGCCTCGTCGGTCAACCCGACAACAATGTTGGCAACCTTGTCTGGAATAGACACAGCAGCCCCGGCCATGGTGCGGATCATTTGGGCAAAGGCACCAACGGTTTGGTTGTAGGGCTCACTGACCGGAGGGATATCCATAGAGGAGCCGGCCCAGTCCGTCTTCATGCCACCTGGCTCTAGGACCGTAATCTTGATGCCGAAAGGCGCGACTTCGGTAGCCAGGACGGTAGAAAAACCTCCAACAGCCCATTTGGCAGATTGGTAGGCGCAGAGACCAGGGCTGCCCAGTCTTCCACCGAGCGACGACACCTGGAAGATGTGGCCAGAGCCTTGCTGGCGGAGGATGGGGAGCACGGCCTTGGTGACATAGACGACGCCCAAGAAGTTGGCATCCAGCTGCGCTTTGAAATCATCAACGGTAATATCTTCGGTTGAGGCAAGGTTGGCGTATCCCGCATTGTTGACGACAATATCCAGTCGGCCAAAGTGTTCGTGGCCAGACTTGACAGCTTGAAGAACGGCGTCATTGTCGGTAACGTCAAGAGCCACTAGGAAGACCCTTTCGACGCCGTATTTTTCGACTAGAGGTTGAAGCTGCTCCGGCTTTCGAGCTGTAGCAATCACATTGTCGCCGTTTCGCAGGGCTGCCTCAACGATTGCGAGGCCGAGGCCGCGAGAGGATCCAGTAACGAACCAGACTTTACCCATTGTAGTTATTTGAGTATGGTGGATGAGAGAGTTGGATGATAGTGGTGGATGAGAGCTGTGGATGAGAGTGGTAGATGAGTGATGTATTGGAGTGATGGAGAAGTAAGTGCCCGGTATCAGTCATGGTTATATACACTTCAGATGTGGCAGAGTATGAGGAGAGTCATGGCATTAGATGGTAGAGGCATGCGGAGTACCTGCGGACTTTGCTGCTGGCAATCAACTTGTTTGGGTTATTCGGACGTAATTACGGGGTTTGCCCCCAAGGGCTGAGACGTACATATCCTTGGGGCCATGACTTTCGATGGAAGCGCCGAGCCAACACAGCTAGTGGAGGCGGAGCGCTTGGGCTAGCGGGGGCCCCGCACCCGCGTCCGCCCGCGTCCGCCCACCTGCGGCCGCATTCCTACAATGCCGCCTACCAAGTCAGACTGCAATAATCCAACTCAGCGAATCAACAAAAGGCCGTCCTGTAAATTGCCTCTGTGGTTATAGCACAGGTATTAAATAGTAGCAAGATGGAAGAAAGGTCCTCAAAGCGACGTTCAACCCAGAAGAGACCGTGTTCGTGGTGGCCATGACCGGGGAAATTGTCACTGAGATCAATGCTAAATAATCACGTGATGAATGGTTGCGAGTAGAAGTCGCCAAGTATAAATAGCTCCGTCCGACAACGCGGCCGCCCGAGTCCGCATCCCGCCCGCCCACGACTTTGACGCAATGTCGGCCGCAGCGTCTGCATCAGCTCCGCGTGCGTGCTTGACATGCCGCAAGCAAAAGCGGAAATGCACAAAGGAGCTCCCCGAGTGCTCCCTCTGCCGGAAAAACGGCAGGGCCTGTAATTACGGCGCCGACAGCCCTGCTGCAGCGCACTCCCAGCTTCGCCAAGGGTCCGCGCTCGAGGCTCCTCGTAGTCCCCGCCACATCGTCACGCCTAGACCCAGCTTTTCACCTCAGCCTCGTCCTCCATCGACAACTACCGGGGAACCCTTTCCACCCATATTTTTTCTCGATTTCGATTTTTTTCAGCAGATGAAGCTCTCCCTGCACAAGCCCGCTCTCAGCCCGCCACATCACCTGGTTGAGCTCACAAAGGCTCAATCTTTTACGCACGATGCAGACATCTACTTCAACTCGGTTCACACGTTTTTCCCAATCGGTAAACCCATTCCATCTGGCCTTGCCTTGAATGCAAATCGTAACATTTATATCCTGCTAGTGTCCAAATTACGGCTGTATCGAGAATTGACTGGCACGGCAGAGTCTGTGAGTGTCGACACTTGTATTTTGATAATGGCCATGCGGCTGCATAACCAGCAGTCAGATCCCGATGAAGCTCTCTCTAGAGAGACATATAGCCTCGTAAAATCTTACTGCACCTATATCGAACATAGCAATGTCCTCTCCATGCGATTGATGCAGGCCTATCTATTGGTAGCTTTATACGAAGTATCCAATGCAATCTATCCGGCAGCGTACCTTACTGTTGGGCACTGTGCAAGACTAGGGCACGCCATGGGAATTCACGATAGGAGTAGAGCACCGCAAATGCTCACACCCTCTGGTAATTACTTGCAATCTTCGGATACATCCGCTCCAGCTCTAACTTGAGGACAGTGACGGCTACTGAATTTGAGGAAAGGCGTCGGGCGTGGTGGGCTGTGATTGTCCTGGACCGGTAATTGACAATACCTCCCTACCGTACTGAAACCGACCAGCTATTTACATGAATCAGGTTTGTCAACCTTGGTGGAAGACATCGGCCATTCGCGTGCGAGGATGCTCGTCCCAGCGATCTCCTCCCGATAGATGATAAGAATTGGGAGAAAGGGGTATTTATTGCTTGGTCTGTGTCCCCTCGGTCCTGTTCGCTGACTCTACCCAGGAGCTCCATCTTGCTCAGCCGCTTGCAGTGTCGGCTAGTACAAACGTACTCGTCTGCCCATTCGCCCGAACTTGCCAAGCAGCTCATCTTCTATCTCGAGTGCTCAGACATCAAAGTGACACTGATACGGACTTCGAGTTTCGTTTCCAAGAAGCGGCCCAACTTCACCACACCCTTGTCGCGTTTAGCTCCACCGTCTTGAATGAGTCGAAGGAGCTTCTGGAGAAGACCAGTGAGCTGACAGCTCACCTGACCCTTTTCACTGCCATCGCGTTAAGCCAAGGCGCCTTGCTAAGTCTTTATGATAGATATTCCTGCACAGAAAACTGGGAGCCTAGTCAACTCTGCAGTGCTGCATTTTTGGAGATGCAAAAGCTCGCCATCGCAGGCCTAAGAGAGGTGTCTGATGCTGTGCAATTATTTTCAAAAGGGATAACGTCGGCTGCAGAGCTGGGAGGCTTGCTCAAGACGAGTCCGTTGGTATGCAATTGTCTCTATCAAGCTGCCGCCAATTACCTATGGTACGCTTATGAGACGGGGGATGAGAAGTGGACGTCCAAGGTTTCTGAGATCAAAAGCGTTCTTGAACTGTTAGGAACAAGATGGAAATTGCCAAGTAAGTTGGTGTCACTTCCATAAAGTGAACTAGGTTGTGCTAACTTGACCTTAGAGGAGTACATCAAGGCGCTCGAGTCGTATGATTTTGCCGTCGCCCAGCATGCTTAATTGCTAGGTCATTTTTAACCTTTCTTGATCGTCCCCAAAACAGAAGTCACTATCTTCCAAAGCACGAGGCATTGCTTCACTATGAAGCGTCGCATTCGAAAATAACCACAACCTATTTCTTGTTCAAGTCGAGAGGAGTGTTTGCAAAGAGAGCAGAGCAGAGTGAATTTGGTTCATGTAATGAGCGCCTGCGCCTCTTGCAGCCCAGCTACTACAAAATTTCCAACAACCATGATTGCTACAGCATGATTCTCTTCCCAATGCTCTGGAATTTCGATCCCATTTTGAATCACAGGGTCCACTTCCTAGCGGATAGAATCCGGGGGTATCAACTGTGTATTGAAAGGGGGAGAAGTGCGGAGGTTCAATGCAAATAGAGGAACAGCGAGGGATCAAATACCCTGCACCATTTTCTCCACTTATGACTGAATTCCAGGGCAACCACGAGTAATTGTAATTTGTCAACCTTGGGCGATTTCGGAGACTAAATAGGATTTTAGATTGATGTGTTTAAAGTATGGCCTAGATGAGTCATGGCATATTTAGGTTGAATTCTTTACTCAATGGCCCAACCCATACGTGATGTTCTTGTGATTTTGTGTGGTGAGCGTGCCCCTATCGATGTTCGGCAACATTAGCATCACCTTCCCCATGGAGTATTATGCTACGCGTCTTCATACCAGGACCAATTGCGATTAGAGTCACGATCTGATTCCGAACCAAGCGAAATCGCAAGCGTGTAGACTACGATTCAATTACTAATTGCTCACATCTCTCCGCACACGTGATCTGGCTAGTGACTCAGACGTCACTTACGACCCACAATAGCGAATCCATCGGCTTGACTATAGTGTCTGTGGGTATTTAAAGGAGAGGGGGATTTGAATGGATGGTAGACATTTCTGAATTGTGCTCAAATATTGGCTTTCGGATGCCAATACCTCCTAAATCATGTCATCTGCCATAATGGATCACCCAGTCGTCCACCTTTTGAAGTCGCTCATGTCCATTGTGAGCACCAGTGAGCTTGAACATGGCATCGGTGTCTTTTTGGAGCAGCATCTCCAAAGCCTTGGTTACACGGTCGAGCGCATCCCCATTGCACCCGGTTCCACTCGCCACAATGTCTATGCTTACCTCGGATCCTCCCGCAAGACGCGCGTGCTTCTCACAGCCCACATGGACACAGTGCCCCCGCACATCCCACTGACAATCGATGGCGACATCATCCGTGGAAGGGGATCTTCTGACGACCTGGGCCCTCTGGCCGCTCAAATTCTGGCTGCCGAGGAGCTACGAAAGGAAGGGAAGATTGCAGCTGAGGGAGATGTCGGGTTATTGTTTGTGGTCGGTGAAGAGAACGGCGGGCACGGAATGATTGCTGCTAATGACATGGGAGTGACTTGGGAATCTGGTATTTTTGCTGAACCAACAGAGAGCAAGCTTGCAAAGGGCCACAAGGGACAAGTGGCTTTTGAGGTCATCGCCAAGGGCTTTGCATGGTAAGCCCCCGCTCCAAAGGCAGTACTTGATTAACCGAGCATTCTGACGAATCATCAACAGCCATTCAGGTTATCCTCACCTTGGAAAGAGCGCTACATCCGCGCTTCTCTCCGTATTGAATGACCTGTCTGCAGCAAGCTGGCCCGAGTCCGATCTCCTTGGTCCCTCCACGTTCAACATTGGAACTCTGGAAGGCGGCGAAAAGCACAACATCGTCGCTCCCTCGGCAAAAGCGCTGTGCGAAGTCCGCATGGTTGCTGACCTGCCAGGCATCAAGGCCAAGGTCGCAGATATTGTCTCAAAGCACCCAGATGTGGAGCTGAAATTCGTCTTTGAGTATCCGGAGGCTCTCCTGGACTGGCAGATTGAGGGCTTTGATGCCGCGCCAGTGGCTTTTGGAACTGATGTTCCCAGGCTCAAGGACGAGTATTGCAAGAACAGAGTTCTCTACGGGCCCGGGTCGATCCTGGTAGCACATGGACCGGATGAGTACATCCGTGTCCTAGAGTTGATTGACAGCATCTCCGGATATAAAAAGCTGGTTCTGCATTTCCTCCAGTGAGGATTACGATGGTAGTCGTCACTTTTGCATCAAAGGCAAACTTCCCTGCATTCCAGGCTGTTCATTCCTGTCCTTGACCCTAATCGCCTAGAGAGCATTTATGTGATACCTTTGTAGCACATTCGAGAAATTGACACTAGGCTTGAAAGGATTTGGCAATTATAATTTCACTGTTTAATTGGTATGGATCAGAAAGCCTCATGGCACGTTAGAATGAATAAAAGATTGCCAATAGTTGCAAAGAAATGCAGTAAAAGAAAACTGCCAGAAAAAGAACACCAGATTCTTAGTAGCAAAACTAAGGGGAAAAAGCCACCAAATTCGTCTTATTTCACACCAGGACGGAAGCCAGGTGCAATGTTGATGCGACATCTTTTCATAACCGTTTGGCCGTAGATTGCGAAACCTAGTGCAGTTTTAGTTGATAAAGCCATTGACAGAGCGATCAAAAATGAAGTAGAACTCACACTCCAAGTCTCGATCAACGACCCGAATTACCATGGTGTAAACAACCTTGTAATGCTTTGATCCTCTGGATTTGCCCTCTGTATCCGATTCTGGCTCGATAGGTGAGATAATTCCTTGGTCTCGAAGAAATGTAAAGTCGACTTCAATTTCGCCAATCTGTTCCGCGAGCCCTTGAACTGACCGTTAGCGATGCTCGCTACATAATTCGGTATAGGATACCTCTGTTGTTTTCATGTTTGAGTCTGTAATGCGACTTTGTAGCATGGTCAGAGACAAACAGAATCTCTTTACAAATCAAGCTTCCGGATGAAACGTCAAAGGTATGGGTGCAAACAAATGGTTCGGATTGCCATACAGGGGGAACTTCAACTCCCTACAAATGTTTAGTGAGCAAAGATTCCTTCTTTCGCAGGTAGTCCAACCTTTTTCAGAACCCAGAATATGGTGTGCTTGATGTAGGCGTGTCCGTCATGCCTATCATAATAAGGCTTCATGCCCTTGTGCTCGGGATACTCCCCGAAAGGCTCAGATCGCAAAATGCCGTAACTCGACCGGGCTTCCCGTCGAGGACCACGTGTCTTATTCAGTGCACGCAAAACCGCACCAGAGGCCACCGCATGGGTCCTGACTGAGTTAGAGTGTCCAGGAAAATATATTGTTTACTTACGTGTTGTTGTCAGGCCATTTCAAGGTAGCAATACCGTTTCCCAGATCGTGAAGGGTTTTAAGATGGCGTCCAAGGTACTGCCTTAAAGAATTCGACGCCGCAAAGCCCCCTATGAGAACAACCTTCTTTAATCGCCCAGTCAGAAACTACTGTTGAGTGGCGACAAGCTAATATACCATACCTCAACTCTCCAACCCAGGTTGGCTGCGCCTCGTATCTGCTCGTGCATGAGACTAGCAATGCCCTTGAAGCGTTTGCGAAATATTTTTGCCAGAATTTTGCTAGCAATGCATCAGCAATATTTCCAATGGTACTGTTGGGGCTATTTACCTAGAAATGGTCAGACATCCACGGTGGAACCTTTTTGCAGGATTGTCTCGGAGGCCAAGGATTGAGATCTTTGGGTCGACCGGTGCAAAGTAATCGAACGTCCTCTTAATTCTATACTCGAACTCGTCGATGGTAATCTTCTCAATGATACCATTTATGGTTTCTGCACCCTGTTCCAGATATGTCTCAGAATCAAGTAAACGATGGAGATATTCCTTGAAGTCTTCGTTTAGGTAGCTCGATCCATATAGGCCACCTAAGAAGCATTAGTTCTAGATAATAAAAAGAGCAATACATTTATGCTCATTTCTCACCTCCAGGTAGAACTACTTGCTGCTCGAGCCTTAGAGGAACCTCATTGCTGATTTTGTAGGTGTTTGCATCTACTGTTCCACCGCCTGCAATCGCAGTCAATACTGACATCTTTCGGGTGGCTTCTTGAAAACCTCACCTGCATCCAAGAGAACAAATATGTCCCCAGTCTATTTAACAAGCTTAGAAATGTCTTTGCACGCCTGCGGTGGAGGAAATAGTTACTTTCAAGTCTGGCTCGATGGTGAGCATGTATGCTGCCGCAGCCTCTGGCTCTGACACGATAAAGAGGTTTTCGATGCTGTTGCTGGCCATGTCAACCCCTGGGAACCCCGCGTAACTCATTGCTTTCACCAGGCATGTCTGCATGACCCTGCATGCACGCTGAGTCCAAATGGCAGGCACACAAAGTACGATTTCAGTTTGGTAACTATCATCAAAGCCCTCCTCCCTAAGCTGGCGCTGTGCATGCTCGAGAAGTCGGCCAAGGTAGTCTGTGATGACGTCACTGGGATCTTTGATGATCTTTCGTCTTCGAAGCCTTGCAAGTGTGAGTGCAAGGTTTTGCCTCACCCTCTCCGTAGTTCTGCTGTTATCCAAAAGAAGCTTGAATCTTGCCAGTGGTATGTTGGAACTATCGCTGTGTGTTGAGGGCAGAGTCCATAGGCTATGGACCTCGTAGCCCCATTTACACTTATCATCAGAATTAATGGGACCTCCATCTACCATATCCACATCAGGTCCAAAGTCTAGGTCAGCGTCAAAATCGGATCGTGGGGTTTCCGCCATCAGATCGCTGTAAAAGTCACCCAAAATGTCAGGGTCCAGACTTTCCACTTCTTGTTCGTAGCCACGATGATCAGGAGGATACATGAGTTCGGTGGGGACTTCTTTGACCGTGGTGTCCTTAGGCATGAAGTTCAACCATCCTGGATATTTCTCAATCGAGCGAATGTTGGAGGGAAGTATGGAATCTGGTGAGACGTTTCCAGGCACTGCGACATATGAAACGGCTGAGTAAGTCGTGCCAAAATCTATCGCAATGATTAGGCGATCTGAAGAGGATTGATCGTGATTCATCCCCTCTAGCATCTCTGCGGTGATGTTCTCGGGCATAGAATCTGGGGGGTACTCTGGCTTGACATCATCCGGGCCAAGAGTTGGTGTCGAATCGCTTAGGACGCTTGACGGAGAGCTCATTGCAACAGAGACGATGTGTGGGCAAGGGCTAGTTGAAGGAGTGATTGTCGAGGAGCGAGAAGACTTCAAGCGAGAAGTTCCCCGGTCACCCCTTAAACAATTTTACAAGCTTCCCATATCATATTTTGCGAACCATTTCAGGCAGCCGGCGAGGCGTCTGTAACAGTGCAACCAACATATCACATCCACGGCAGCGAATCAACATTTGCGATATGATTGATTGCGGGGCTACAATACTACATAGCGCCAAGCGACCACGCCACCGACGCGACCAACAACATTGGACCCCTGCAACCATATTGCTGCCGCGACCTCTAACCCCTCCTCTCCAGAAGCCCCCGTTCATTTTCTTCTTCTTGATCGCCAGAAGTGAAGACATGACTCGGAAAACGGTGAAGAAAGCCGCGCCTACAGACGACGCCAGATCCAATCGCCATATTTGGACTAACAACGATCTTCTTGAGCTCCTTGCATGGCTCGACTGGTGTGTACAGAATGGAGTCGACTTCGACCGCACGGCTAGTAAACATTTGTCGACGACCATCGGGAAGAGTGTGTCAAAACGACAGATCCGCGATAAATTAAGGCGAGAATGGTACAAGTGGGGAGAATGCGACACACTCGAGGGGGTGTATTTACACGGCACAGCAGCATTTAATTCTCTCGAAGATGCCGATGAAGTTCGGAAGGTAGAAATACTCAATCGTCTAGGTTCCGAGAACATCAGTCATCGCTTGCGAAGTGTGTCATCCGCAATCCAGACACGATCCCAGGCCCTATCAAGGACCACACCCGTGTCCAAGCCGCTTGACTCAGACAATGTACGCAGAACAAGTATTGTCGAAATTTCTTCACGCAGTGTTACAGAAGAAAATGAGGGAGAGGTATGAGCTATACATAGCCCCCCATACCATGTTTATGTCCTTACAATAAAGATCAGTCGAGCACAGAGTCTCCGGCGTCAACAATACAGCCCGTTCCGTGCGATACCGTCGAGGTTGACGATCAGAATACGTATTGTCTCCAGGATCATTCGGAAGCTGTACAGGAAAAGTCCAATCCGCCTTCAAGCTGCACCGTCCTTGGACTCGATAAGATTCTCGAAGACTCAGAAGTTAAGGATGACGTGTCGTGTTCTTCTTTTATTTCCGAACAGACCTGGCAAACGGCGGGTAACGCCTCAACAGACTCTATAGCAAAACTTAGACAAGAAAGCGACATATTTACCTTGAAGAACAGACTCTTTGAAACCCAGAGGGAGCTGAAGGATTTGCAGCATCGCAACCGTGTGGCTGAAGAGGAGCAAAACAATCCTGACAGGTCCGCGGATTTCCGAGAACAGATATACCGACTCAAAAGCCAACTTAAAAGACAAGAAAACTTTGATAAAAATGTACAAGCTATCCAGTCAGACAGCTTAGGGTCGCCCAAGAGCATAATTGGAGCAGATTACTACCGACTTCGCGATTCCATCAAGGATGCATTCTTCGATATCTGCAAACCGGATTTCCGTCCGGTGGCAGAAAGCCATCAGAGGAGTCAATACGACTCTTTAGAATCATGGGCAAATAGGGTTTCAGGCTGGAGCCTCGCCCACCTTGTCTCGCACAGCCATGCAAATAGCATACCGGAGGACAAACTACTGGCCTCCATCATTCTAGCAGGAATTTGTGAGCTGGTACTGGAGCCTGTGTTTCCTCATCCTATGGCTCTAGATTCCCCCTTCTTGGACCAGTACAGGGAACACATCTTGATCAAAGGTAGGACACCCTCGGAAACGAACAAAGCAGCCATTGACACATTCGTAGATGGACGGAAAGCGTTGCGCCAACTTGACTTCATGGCCTTGAAATCACTTGTATCCACCGAGCATTTTGAAAACGTGATTTTGCCTGACAAGGCAAAAATGCTAGCCGAGCTTTTCTTGCGCACCCTCCAGCCGTTCCTAGCAATAGATGAGTACGAGCACAGGAGCAACGCATTCAGCGCAGTCTTGGACGCGCACAGTTGCCGGGCTGTTTTTGCTCAAGCTTTACAAATAAAGAAGAAGATGAGTCTGTCCGTATCCCGATTCAAGCTGGTCTTCTCCAAGCCGGGCGACAGCTTTGACTCCGAGACGATGGAGATGGATGACAGACGAGCAAGCCATCTTTTGGGCGGTCGCTTCTCAGATCCAAATTTGCAGGGCATGATAAATGCTAACACCGGAATGCCCATCATCTTGTGTATATTGCCAGCTCTTTATTTCTCCCCTGGCGAAGAAGGGGATGAGGAGATGCAAGATGCGATCCACAACCACTTTACAGACTACAGCAACATTCTCACAGAGGATGTGCCCACAGACATGGGATCATTTGAGCAAATAACCAAGGCAATCGTGCTAGTATAGCGTAACTATTTTTTTTCTTATTGTAATAATATCACATGCCGGATGAAATACGTGGGCTCATTGGCGTGCTTGGAACCACAACGTATCTTCCCACGCTGGGCCAATATCGTGGACGCGACCAAAGGCGAGAGAGCTGGGGAAATTTCCGAGGCCCAAAATTGGGGGCATGCTCAATACCTAATGATTCCCTTCAGTTGGCCCAAGCTCCCTCATCTAAGTTAGCGGGGTGGGCCCCCAAGATCAGGCCCGATGAATGACAAGAGGACAACAAAAGTCACTCTGCCCACGTTGAAGGTAAAGACATGCCAGATTCAAGCCAAATTTGCGTGCACAGATGCTGAAAAATACTTTCTCGCATTCGGAGTGACTTGGGCGGCTGTGAGGTTATGTTTATATGCACGAGTGAGCTTGCTCCTCAATAGAACTACCGCTCTATTTCAACGACATTCTCTCTACAAAAAGTTCATTTCGTCTTTTTTTCACCTTGATCCTTATTCTCTTTCCTTTCAAGTTCCTTCTATTGGCTTAGGTGGCAATTTTGGATTTTGTTCACTGTCACCATCCTGTTCCTCCTCGTCATGGCTGCTGCAACTCCTCCAAAGGGAGGCTTGAATCCCTCGTGGCGCGGCCACCTTCAAGCCATCTTAGTTCCATCATTCATGTCTTCCATCATGCTTATGTTACTGGTCTTGGCCAACATGTCGTATCTGTACGGTGCGACGTTCCATCAACAGTCTCGCGTGCACGCCCTCAAGATCCTCGTCGTCGACTTCGATCAAGGTGACATCGGCTCAGCTGTCATTCAGGCATCCGAACAACTGCAGAGCAATCGCTTCCCAACCGTCGAGCTAGGCTCCGTGTCGAAATATCCAGATTCCGCCGCTATCAAGAGGTCCGTCTGCAAGGCTGACTACTGGGCTGCCCTGTACATCGAGAAGGGGGCTTCTACAGCTCTTGCGAGTGCTGCGAATGGCTCAAGCAGCCAATACAACCCAGCATCAGTCAGCACATACATTTATAACCAAGCCAGGTACCCTGTCGTTGGGGACTCATATCTGATCACTGGTCTCACAAGCATTCTGACTGCATCGCGAACCATGTACTATAACACCGCCAAAGGAAACGAGACCCTCGCTTCTCTCCCCTTGTCCAATTCGAACGCCGTCGCAGCCTATCTCAACCCAATAGGCTCAACTCCAGATCTCATTCAGCCCACCACGCAAGTTAGTCGCGTCTTCTTCAACACGGTTAACTTGGTTATCCCCCCTCTGGCTCAATTCTTTTTCATCCTTGCACTGAACGGCATTGCAATGGGATCTGGTTTCCACGCACAAGCCTCTGTCAAACAAGTTTGGTTGTTCCGATTTTGCATGGGCAAAGTGTATACCTTCTTGTCGGGATTAGTCATGGCTGGGTACATCTGGGCGTTCAAAGAGACCTGGGGCGTCAGCGGGGCAGACTTCGCCGAGTCTTGGATGCTATTTTGGTTTCTTATGGACATTCAATTTCAGGTCATGGAATCCGTGATTGGATCCTATCTGCCAATTCAGTTCACGCCATTTTTTGTCTTTACATGGATCATCACCAATGTCGCCAGCACAGTCTTTCCGTTTGAAATTATGCCAGGGTGGTACAGAGTTGGCTATGCATTGCCGTCGCGTGAGGCATACTCTCTCATGATACAAATATGGTCGGGCTGTGGTGATCAAACCCGAATTGCCTTGCCGGTCTTATTTTCTTGGTGGATCCTTGGGCATGTTGGGGCCTTATTCTCAGTTCGAAAGAGGTGTGCCGATGCCAAGAAGTTCCCCACTGACGCAGCATCGGAAAACACGGTCTTGGATACGGCCGCAGGAACGGAAAACACAGACGAGGTTGCCAAGAGTAATTAAGAGGCTCGAATACGCAGGCGAAAAGTCCTTGACATTGCATACCATCGGCTATAAATGGACAAATTTATTCGTTACCCACAACAAAAGCGGACAACACACAAATAGATGGCCAAACGATGCTTCTCTCAAGACTAACTATTAAGTCGTGTAGGGTGAGGCCCAATCTCGCACCGGTACAACTGGGTGCGAGCTGTGCGATCGAAGGGCCAGTAGAAATCAGCCTGGGGACAAAGGCATTAATTTTATTTTCAGTTCAGAGTCATGAACCCTAAGTGTACATAACTCAACAATCACAGAATTTGATAAACTCTTTTTCAGCTGTTACAATTTGAAATATCGCAGTATTTCCTTCACCCTTTGATTCGTTCGCTTTACCAGACCATGTACAATTTTGTACCCTGCAACCCGTAGTGCTTACATTAACGGTCATAAATGAATTATGAACCCCGGACTTCAGGCCGAAGGTAACTTGACTACTGCCGGATAAACAAAATGCATCATTGGCTCGGGCGAGCCGCATGTGGGCTAGCCAAATTTGGTAAGCGGACTGATATCGTCCAATTCGATACTCTCGGCTTCACATTAGCTTATGCAACGGAAGCGGTCACCTTTCCATATTAGTTTAGCACTAGTGGTCGGCGAAGCCTTCCTTCTGCAAGCTAGGCCTCCATGGCGACAGTGAATTTTATGAAATCCTACCGTAGCAATGATGGCAATATATCAACACTACTTTGTATAGCTGTTTGCGTAGGCTTTTTATTGTATATCCCCCGTAGTTGAGTTGTTCACGTTTTCAATAGAAGATTTGCACTAAGTGGGAATGACAACAATTTGCACGATTCCTGAAGCTTAGTGATTAATTGACAATACAGGAGTCGAATGACTTCTGTATTGGTGCGTCATTTCTCGTGCTTCTGCATGTTATGGTCAGCACTTATGCTGTTGCAATAACAGAGTGGATACCTGTTGCCGTCCTCCAATACGAATACCAATCGGCAGATCGACGTCCTCGATGCCAAGACTCAAGGTTCCCGTCCTCTAATGCAGGTATAAGATGGCTGGCGCTCCGACCTGTGTTCTTCGTTCTTTTTTTTTTTACACACCTTCACAAGGCACCATGTTCAAGTCACTGTGGGCAGTAGCCCTGCTTGCCAGCGCCGTGATTGCGCACAAGCAATGTACAAAACCTTTGATGCGACGAGAATGGTACGTCATACCAAAACAGTTTTGGAAATTCAATAAAGGCTAATTGATTCAATAGGCGCACACTCAAGTTTCACGAAAGGGCCCACTACATTCAGGCACAAAAGTGCTTGATGCAACGGCCGCCGCAGACTTCGGTGAATGATGCGCCTGGCGTTCGCAGCCGCTATGACGATTTTGTTGCCACACATATCCTCAATGCCGATACAGTCCATTTTGTGGTATGTTCCCCGTAGTAGCAGCATGAATCCACTGTAACCAAGAATAGGGCATTTTTTACCCGTACCACCGTTTCCTCCTGCACGTGTACGAGCAGGCGCTCCGCCAGTGCGGCTGGAATGACACAATCCCGTACTGGGACTGGACCCTTGACGCTGTAGGTCCAGATAAGAACACGTCCGTGTTCTTCAACTCGCCTCTTTTTGACGATGAACATGGTTTCGGCGGCAACGGCGCTTATATCCCTGGCAATTTTACCAACCCAGAGCCTGGTCTTCCTGTCAACCCCCCTTGGGACATTCCCGACCGTACTGGCGGTGGTTGCATCGACACGGGTCCTTTCGCCGGATTGACGACCACGCTGGGTCCTGGGAACAGCACGGAGTACGACCTCCAGTGTGTTCGCCGCGACTTTGCACCATTCACATTCAGCAACATGTCGGGGTCAGCTTCTGTGCAGGAAGGCATGAATCAGAAGGATTTTGGCTTCTTTGATCGTGTGACAGAGTACTCGTTTCACGGCGGCGGCCACTGGGGAGTCGGTGGCTTGTACGGCAGCATGACTAACATGTACTCCAGTCGTACGTATCCTTGAGCTCTTCAATCATTGCCGCTGGGCCATAAAAATGACAAAGCTAACATTGAGTAGCTGCCGATCCCCTCTTTTGGCTTCATCATGCCAACATGGACCGAGCCTGGTGGTCCTGGCAAATGCGCGATCTGAAAGCCCGAGAATATGACTTTTCTGGGCCTCTTGTTACGATGGACTGGAACAATACACATGGCGGCAATGCGACACTGGACAATACACTCGTTGTCGGCCAGACAGTACAGGTCGAGGCCAAGGTTCACGACGTTATGCACATCCGCAAAGGGCCACTCTGCTACAACTACGATAAGCTGTATTAGTAATGTCTTATAACTGATCAACTTAATACAGTAATTGTTTGAACTCAATGTCGTAATCATTTTTCTTTCAACTTGAGCTAGTTGCTATTGCATTCTTGTCTGATGTGAGGCCTCGGTTGAAAATTATTTTTGGGCAAGGTATTATGCTTAAATCAAGAAACTACATACAAAAGAGTGCATGATCCTGGCAGGCAACAGAGTTGCACTGAATTGGTGCGCACTCATCCGCTGCGCCCGCCAAAGCGAACATTAATTGGAATCAATTAGCTGACATTGCCGATCGCTCTGTTTTCTCCTGTGTTCCAAATAATCGCGACAGTAGGTTTAACATTATTGGGTCTTCTAACCGGCACTCAATCGCAGAACTCGCCACAGTGCTGTGCAGCGCATCAGCCGCAGCTGACGGATTTCCGTCAAATCATTGCCACGCATTCGTTGCCAGATCAGCATGTAATCCTCGTGTATGCCTGCCAAGCTACTCGGCTCTGCAAGAGCTTTTCTTGGCAGAAGACACATCGGGTAAATTGGGGCGCCGGCAAAATACTACAAACCATCGTAGGGCTGTGGGCGACCGAGATGGGACTTTGGTCACAGGTGCCGGCATGCAAAGATACGGGGAACCCCCTGTCAAGATTGAGTTGCGGCATTTTCATTGGGCCAGCTCGCTGTTCGCTGGTCGTAGATGCTGACCTCCCCTAACGATCATTGCTGATGGTTTGTTTCAGGAACGATGATGGCATCGGTAGTTGCAGGCCGCAGCAGGCACAAAAAAGACCACGGATGGAAACACAGGGGCTTTTCAGATCATTCGTATTGAGGGAGCCCAAGCATTTATATCTATTTTATCTGAATCACCATGCGCTCCAGAACCGTTGTTTTCTGGGCACCACTGTTCAAAAATGTCTAATCTAGACAACCTAACTCATTCATCCGCCATGCGAGAAAGCATTCATGAGGAACCACAGAGTTTACAACCTTCACACATTACCCACAAAGACACATCATCCAATTTCTCAACTTCGGATGCCACTTTGTTCAGCTCTGCTAGCGTGGAAAATGAGAAACGTTCAATGCCCCGACTTCTAAGTGGCAAGGCAGGGCAAACGCCGGAGCCAGAAGTCGGCAAATCCAAGTCACTTTGGAAGATTTGGGTAGTAGAAATTGCATCTATTGTATTGAGCTTTGCGGCGTTCATCAGTAGGTTTGCAAATAAGCCCCACTCATTGATGAAACTGACATGATGCAGCAATTGTCGTCGTTTTGTGTGAGTTTGATGAGAGTAGCTTGCCTAGCTGGCCGCTCGGAATTACACTGAACACATTCGTTGCATTCTTCACAACACTAGCGAAAGCGGCTTTCATGGCGCCTGTTTCCAAAGCCATCAGCCAAGCACAGTGGAGCTGGTTCCAGAGTGACCGGCCGCTCTACGACTTCTATGTACTGGATCAAGCAAGCCGGGGAGTCTGGGGCGCCGTCATGCTGCTATGGCGAATCGGCCTCAGACATTTCATGTTTCTGGGAGCTTTTCTGACAATCATCAGCGCCCTGACCTCACCACTTACTCAGCTTGCAATCAACTATCCTGCCAGAGATACTGTGGTATCAAAAGACGCCAATACTTTCGCCGTCAATTCTCTTCGCATGGGAACCCACAGGACGGATTCGAGTGTGCGGAGGTCGCTGCTGCTCGCGACAGTAGACGACAAAACTCTCTATTCAAGTCCAATTTCACCAACAGGAGCGGGTTGTTCAACTGGAAACTGCACCTTTCCAGAGTACCATTCTCTAGGTGTTTGTGTCAAAATGGCAAACATAACCTCGCAATTGCAGATCAATACAACAAATCACCCAGAAGAGTTAAGCGTCGCGTATCTGCCCGACTCTGGCATAGTAGCCCCTGGGAACGAGACATGGATAGCGTCCTTGCCCGGAGGTTTCGATTTAGTTCAACAAAAGGGCTTAGGGGTGATGGTTGACATGTTGAATGGAAACCTTAGCTTCGGCTTCCAGGATGATGAGGCTCTACAGCAGACAAAGGTAGCCTCCTTTGTAATGATCTACTCTGCGCCGATCCTCAAGCCCAATGGGTCGAAGGAAATCATGGAGGCGAGAGATATGGAGGATATCATCAACACGCTTGAAGGATTCAAGTTCGAGGCCATGGAAATTTTCTACCACGTTTGTGTTCAATCATACAAGACGAAAGTATCCATGAGTGTTGAAAATACAACGATGGTTAGCTCATTAGCCATTCCTCTTGGTAAGAAATCCGGTTCCTTTCTGGATATGGAATGCGACAGCCTGTCGGTGGACGCTAGCGTCAATTGTGAATTTAAGGATTCTCGACGGCCCGAGGTTCTTGATCTGCAAGCTCCAGCTGGTAGCAAGAGCTCATCACTTAAAGACGGCACCTTCAGCACCGACTATGGCACATTGGAACTCTCAGCAAATCAGTTAAAGCTTGGCCATTCAGGCTACGCCATAGCCGACATGTTTTCCAAGGTTGCTCTTTCCGGAGAGAACCTTGTCAAAGCTCTGTTTATCGATATTCTCTACGTGCCGAGAAATATTTTGAACCATGAAAGGCGGGATAATGCCTTGAAAAACGTGTTCAGTAATGTGGCAATCTCGATATCATCAGGGTAGGTTTAGCCCATACCACATGCGTGACTCGGCTACTTCGATCGATACCAACGTAAATACTCATACGGACTCAAATTTGACTTTAGAATACGCACTGGTTACCAGAAGGATCAGCAAACAAATGGCTCCAATGTCACTGGGCAGGCCTGGAAGACAGAGTCCTATGTTAAAATCACTTGGGGATGGGTTACGTTTCTTGCAATTGAGCTTGGCCTCGCTGCAGGGTTCTTATTACTCACTATCGTCTCGCAAAGCAACGTAGATAAGGCCGAGGGATCAGAGGAAGAGAGCAGTGCACTTTTACACGACCTCAAAGACTCGTCTATAGCTGCGCTTGTTGCTCTCGATGATGAGTGCCGCAATCTGGTGGGCAACGGTCTCCAAACTGTGAGTGGGCTGGAGAAGAACGCCAAGGAGTTATCAGTGAAGATCCGGGGAAACAAGCTTGTCGCTTCTGACCCCTGGAATTAAACATGCAGCGCATTTCAAATTGTATAATTACACATATGTAATCACCCCAATAAAAATGTCTATGTGGTTCCCACACGGCACTCAATTCGATCTTGCTCTTTCCACCTCCTCCGCCCTCGCTGAGACCGCTTTCATCAGGTCATCCCACGCCAAGACATCTCTCTCTTCTGTCTCTTTGGAACGATTCACACCGGCAGGGTCCAAGCCTCCGTAATTTTCATCAGAAAACCAAAGCTCTCCCTTTGCAATTGCCCACACCCAAGGGTCATGACGAATAGTGCAATCGAATAAATTGTATCGTTGCTCCCATTCAATCGAGCAATGAAAGACTGTCAAATGAGGAAGGCCATGGCGAATTTTATCGTATACGTCCTCCCACGTGCCCGGAAAGTGGTACAGGGTCTCATTCTGGAGAGTGGACAACAGTCCAAAATCTTGAGGCGAGACTACCTCCCAATCGTGCGTCGCTACTTTCCACCTCCTTAATTCCTCCTGGTTGGTGTACAAGTAGCAAACAATAGCACACTCATCAAGCTCGAGAGTCTCCAAAGACGTTTGAGCCAAAACCCAATCAAGGTGGTCGTGGTGTGAAATGGCGAAACGGCCCAAGCTAAGATTTTTCAAGTGCGGAAAGATTAGGCCTTTTCCGTCAAAAGTGCCAGGGATTGTGCCCCAGTACTCATCGAATGACAATGACAATGATGTCAGTTGATTCATCACGGGAGAAAGCCACTGCGCGTGTAGATAAGGCTCGAACTCAAGCCTCTCAATTTGGCCAACACCAGCTTCTTGCTCCTCATCAACGTATTCCACCAGAATATTCAGCTCAAGTTCATCAATGTTCCGGATTACTGACTTGAAGTCGCCGGATGACGTGAAGGTGGGCAGTGGCATGTTTTGCAGGTTGTGGATCTCGAGCCTCCGTATTTTGCTGACATCGGGGTTCCCATCCCGTTTGTTCACGTTTTTGAATGTCCTCTCTAAAAAGCGTTGGCGATACGCAGCTTGTTCGACGTCATATCTGAATCCACCCCTCGTTGTAGGATCAGGATATGCTTCTGACCCCTGGCAAACGACAGAGAACTTCAGACAAACCTCGCGGAGGTGCGGGAGATTATTAATCTCACAGAGGGGATCGGGAGTCTTAGTTTCCTTGCTCGGATTGAGCGCGTCGCAGACATCTTCGTATGTTGTCTGATCAGTTAAACTGCCAGACGTGCTTTCAACAACGACTTGTCGTACGGCGGACCTGATGAAGTCGTTTTGTAGAAGGCTATCCCACGACTTGACACTATTTACTGATGGGACTAGGGTAATTGTTCGGAACCGGCGGTGTGTCGCCAACACATCCAATGTGTGGCAGACAAGACGTAGTGTGCCTAGATGGTCATCTTCCAAATGGCTAAGTATTTGGCGCAGCACATCTTCGGGAAGATTGTGCAGCTTCATGTCAACCGGACAAAATAAGGCAGAGGGCGATGAAAAGTTAGGGTATGCTAGCTGATGCTTGGATTGGTGGAGTTCCGATGCTCCTTTTTGCGGGGCGGGGACAGTTGGTCTGTGCAAGCGCCCGTAACGGTCGTGCGCAAAGGCACCAAACACTCAACGATGGGGCCATTTATCCATCATTGATTTGATAAAAGAGAGATTGGAGGATAAGAAAAATATCATGTTTGAACGTATACCAGTATACTGCACATTGGATGCACCGTTAAGAGTTATCGGGTGATGGGACTACCAACTCAATCTTATGCTACAATGGATCCGGCCCGCAAAGAGCTCCCACTCAATGAAGGGACTCGAATGTGCTCAAAAAAAAGCTGGCCACATCAAAGGATCTCTATCACCCATAGTGAGGTGACTACAATTCATCCCCAAAATTTTCGTACATTTACCTGTGTTATTTTTCAAGGTCGTAGCATACCCCACTCTGACCCACGTCTGCCTCCCTATCAACCAAATCGATCCCCTATCCCATAATAATTGCACATTCATATCAGCCAAATCAAGCATTTTGTTTCCATCGAGCTTAGTATCAGGAGGAAAAGACTTTCTCGTTCTCATAATCGGTTTTACGTCCATAACCCATCGCTTCGTAAGGCGTTGCTCTCGTCAACCAATCATCTAAAAGTGATGTCATCACGGACTTAGGACTAAGTAAAGCCGGTGAATATGGCCGCTGCGGCATTCTGCACACACCAAGCTATTTCCGAGTCTACGTACCAAAGTTCCATTCATTGGGGGCCAGGACCACCGGCCTTTGCTTATTTCCGCTGGCTACTTTTGGTCAACAACAGTTATCAGCGAACATGAGGAGAAATGGCTTCAATGCAACCTTGCATATATAGTGGTCAGATGCCTTTCATCATTTCCATAGTCACAAACAGCCCATTCAATACAAGATACAAACAACCAAAGTACTATCTCATCTCCGCATTCATCAACCCGGGTTAATCACCACACCTTACCATTTCTGTCCGACATCCCAACAACACCTTCAAAATGGTTGCACGCCGATTTCAGAAGCTTGAGGACAAGCACGTTCTCATTTTTGGAGGCAGCTCGGGCATTGGCTATGCAGTTGCCGAGGCGGCGCTTCAAGATGGCGCACATGTCACCATCTCCTCCAGCTCCTCAGCTCGAGCTACAGCTGCCGCAGCGTCTTTGAAGGAGCTCTACCCAGACCGGTTCATCCTCGCTCTGATTGCCGACCTGTCGGCGCCAAACTTTGAAGAAGTCATCGACATGGTGTTTCACACTGCCTGCGAGAGCCCAAGCGGCAAGGTCAATCATGTGGTCTTTACTGCCGCCGACAAATTGAACCTCGGACAGCTCGACTCGGTCACGCCTGAGGGAATCCTGAAGGCCGCACACATGCGCATGGTGGTACCTGTCATTATCGGCAAGGTAGCAGGGCGATATTTGGACAAGAGCCCAACCTCGTCAATCGTGCTTACGGGCGGAGTGGTGTCCGAGAAGCCAGCAAAGGGATGGTCTACAGTCGCGTATTTTGCCGGAGGTCTTCAGTCCCTTACCAAGGGTCTGGCTGTGGACTTGGCGCCAATCAGGGTCAACCTTGTTCGTCCAGGATACGTCGACACTGGGCTCTGGTCGCCGATGCCCGATGACGCAAAGGCTGACATGTTCAAGACCCTGGCAGCTGGGTCAACGCTGGGACAAGTCGGCGAGGCGGCGGATGTGGCCGAGGCCTACCTCTGGTTGCTCAAGGATGGAAACGCATCAGGGTCCGTGGCTGGAACTGACAGTGGCCTGCTTCTGCTTTAAGGCGCCACGTACTTCACACAAGACGTAGCTATATCTCATTCACATATAGGAAGGCTTATTTAATAGTAGATTGATTGAATCCATGGTATCTTTTAATATTAAAACATCCTATCTGTTGACAGTGGTCTGCATCATCTTGCTACCGACTGCCTGTAAAATTGTTGCTTCACTCAAAGAATCAAAGTCATTAAGATTGGATCGTGTTTTAAAGTGTGGTCGTCATGCATTCGAGTGACTGCGGCTCTCCGTATCTGCCGAAGAGCTAATATTGTGGCCTCGTTTCGTGCCGGTGTTGGTATTTCCACCGTCTGATGTGCGCCAAGGAGGAAAGTTGGGGAAGTAGTGAGTGAAGAATGCCTTTAGACATGGTAACGATGCACAAATAAGACCAGACCATGTTTCTATCAAGCTGAAAATTTTGTTAACACCGTCAGATTACACGCTGTAAATGGTCTTACCTCCAACTAACACTCTCGCCCCACCCATATGTGACATCCTGGTCGTCCTGGACCCTGGCTGTGATTACAAGGCGGTAGATGCTGACACCAAAGACACTAAAATAATGCAAAGTCAGGGCCACGCTCAGGGTATTTCAAAGATTCGGCTTGTACTTACAACCCGCCTGCCATCAGCACAAGGGCTATGCCAGCTTTGCGACGCAGTCCAACGTTCATAGGCACTAGAATCCAAAATGGAAGCAGCAAGATTGCAAAGTCGGTGGCAACATTTATCGCCGCGCATGCTATAAAAATGTCAAAAAGCTGCTGGCATTGGACTTTTTTTGCGCAGTCCAGGACGCAGCTGGCGATAATGTTCGCAATGCTGTAAGCAACCACTACGAAAATAACTGCGTAGGTGGTGAGGCGAAATTTTCTATCGATCGAAAACCGCAAGTAGAATGTCAACACGGATGCCTTGATGAACAGGGTGGTGGCATTGTAAAGCGGAACCCCGGCCCACTTGCCCATCTTGGCGGATATGTTAATCATGCGCGCAGTGCTAAGAAAGTCTCCAGTGGTATACGTACATCTAACAGAATGGAGAGACCATGCGGTGTCATGGTTATAATGTGATCTCCAGCCCCGAGTCTCGCCTCTTGGATCCATTGTTAGCTCACGTTGTAGTGTTTTATGCGACCACACCCACCAAGACAAACGACCACGGACTGTAAAATGGCAAACACCTATTTTATAACAGTAAGACCATCGCCACAATGAAAATTCCAGGTTCGAAACCTACTGTCCCTGCAACCGTAAGGCCTATCGGGCGTTAGCCGGGAACTTGACTCGGGCCCATACCACTTACTATCATCGATGTGCCATTTTTTGAGTATTGTCTTGTTCGTCCAAAGACGCAGTACGATAATTGGAATAGAAAATGCGGCAAGGAAAACTGCCGTGTAGAGCAAAGAGAGACTGCGGCCGCCAGTGTGCGAAAAGATGCCAACCGGAGCTGGAAGTACCGGCGGTGCGGATGTTGCCAGCGCGGTCGCCGCCAGCGTTGAAGAGTGGTGGCCCGTGGTTGATGCCATGAGTGAGAGGGCGAAATTCCACGGATCAGCATGCAGGCTAGATTCATCAACGGGTCGAGGGCCGACAAAGAAGGGTCCAGACGTATGAGTGGAATTCAACCGAAGCGACCAAAACGACTTTCGGGAGGGGTTACATGAATATGCTTTTAAAAGCCCAGGATAAAGCCAGAACCGATGGCTCTAGTTAGACTTCAGACGGGGTTGCATCACTACACTGTATTGCCACGAGTGCCACGAGCGCCACGACGCGCCGCGGCAGACAGCGCCGGCCACACCCTGCAGAATCGAAGGCTAACGTGATGGGAGGGCTTAACCACATGGCGCGGCAGCGGAATTGCTTGGAAAGGCGTAACGCCACCGTTTTGACTCTCCAAATGCCAGAGCTCAGTGGCAGCATCTGGGCCGCGACGGGGAAAGCCTGTCGGGTAGGCGGAAGTCAACCGCATCCCTGGAAACATGGCTGCATGCATACCGCAAGCACCAGATTGGCTTCCTCGCAATGACTCGCGTGGCAATGTCTTGGAGTGGGCAGCAAAGGGCTGAGACTTGGGGCAACTGATGGTTGAGCCAGCCATCGGGTCCATTCAGCAGAAGCCGTGGGCGCTCTGCAGAGATGTCCCAAAAGGGCATAGCGCTTCAGATCTTCCTCGTGCTAGTCTAAAGGTGGAAGTATCTCAATCTCGCTTGGACCCGGTGTCTGTTGACTGCCTTGGGGTTTTTGCGAGGAAGATGCGAGCACGGCAAAAGCCCGAATGACTCGATGGAATAAAAAGAAAAACTGTTGAAAAGGGGCAAGTAATTCAAATATTTCAAGTGTTCTGGTTTTTTTTGTCTTTGTTGTTTTGTCTTTTTGGAACGTCGGATTGGTCCCATTTAGCTGTCATTTTTGAAGCTTCAATCCATTGAGGAATTGAGCTTAAAAACAATGATATCGACTACATAGCTATTCAAAATATTAGTGCGCTTACAAGTTAAAAAGGTACGAAGACTAGATTTTCTTTTCATCTATTTAGGCAAATATTTTCCCTAAGCCATCATGTCTCAATGATTAATAAGAAAGAAAAATGGTGAGCCATGCTCTCGCTCTAGGGTGGCGTGGAATGATAGTCTGACAGCAAATCAAGCGCCAATTTTTTACATTCATCTCACATACATCTTCTCAGCCTCTAGAAAACAACCTCATACTATGTTTCATCTGCAACGCTCTAATTCTCGAGATACCTATATAGCGGTTCGGCCTATCCCGCACTGCCGCTGCTAGCCATCCGGGTGCCTGATAAGCGTCACGCCAACCCCCAGCATTAAAGAGTGGGCCGCCCAAAACACCAGCCCCGCAAAAATACAAGGCGCAACAATCCACCGCCGTGGTGGCGATTTCATCCTTCGATTCCATCATCCGACAACATAGCTAGCGACAGCCTTGCCATCAATTGGCCATGTCTGTCACCACCCTTTTTCTGGCGGCCTTGTCCGGCTTTGCCGCCGCCCAGTTCCCGCCTGCACCCGAGGGCGTCATTACTGTTAAGTCCAAGGTCCACGAGAACGTGACGATATCCTACAAGGAGGTGAGTGATCCATGGTAGGCTGGCGATAAGATGAGCCACCAAGGCTAACATGTCAAAAGCCGGGAATTTGCGAAACCACACCGGGAGTCAAATCTTACTCAGGCTACGTCCATCTCCCTGCAGGATACTTGGACAACGAGATTGGGGCACCCCATGGTTACCCCATAAATACGTATGGCACCCCGGATTCCTCGGTCCCATTCAGAACAGGGTACTAACGCGAACAGCTTCTTTTGGTTCTTCGAGGCACGAAAAGACCCCGAAAATGCCCCCTTGGCCATCTGGCTGAACGGTGGCCCGGGCGCGTCGTCGATGCTGGGCCTTCTGCAAGAAAACGGACCTTGCTTTGTCGAGGCCGACTCCAAGACGACCCGCTTGAACCCGTGGAGTTGGAACAATGAGGTCAACATGCTCTACCTGGACCAGCCTACGCAAACCGGATTTTCCTACGATGTGCTGACCAACTGCACCGTTACCTTGAGTGATGAGTCCGGCATTGACCTTACCCCAACCGATTTTGGCGGAGAGTCACCCAAGCTCAACTTGACCACGCTTGCTGGCACCTTTGGCAGCCAGAATAAGAAGAGCACTGCTCACAGCACGGCCCAGGCAGCACATGTTTTGTGGCACTTCGCCCAAACCTGGTTCTTCGAGTTCCCCCATTACAAGCCTGCCGAGAACAAGATTAGCGTCTGGGCCGAGAGCTACGGAGGCCACTACGGACCTGGATTTGCAGAGTACTTCCAGAAGCAGAACGAGAAGATTGATAATGGCACCATTGATGATGAGAAAGCCCACTACCTGCACCTCGACACCCTCGGAATCGTCAACGGCATTTTGGACATGGTGGTGCAGGAGGAGAGCTACATTTCCTTCGGATACAACAACACCTACGGCATCCAGGTTTTCAACGAGTCGCTGTACGAAGAGATGATGCTCAACTATACCCGCCCAGGTGGCTGCAAAGCGCAGACCCTGGCCTGCCGGGATAAGCTCGCCAAGGTGGATCCGTTCAGCGTCAGCGCCAAGCCGTGTGACTTTGACCCTTGGTGCAATGAATACGTCGAGGAGCTGTACAACATTTTGGGAACGGGTGGCTGGTTGGATATTGCCGCGCCGGCGAATGATCCTTTCCCTCGGCCGCACTTGAACGGATGGTTGACTGAGGAGAGCGTGCTCCGCGCCCTCGGTGTACCTGTCAACTTCACCGGCATCTCCAACGTAGTCTCTTCCAGCTTCGGCAAAACACTGGACAGCATGCACGGTGGATTCCTCGAGGCAGTGGGGTACTTGCTTGACAGCGGCATCAAGGTCCACATGATGTACGGAGACCGAGACTACGCCTGCTGCTGGGTTGGAGGCGAAGCCGCCAGCTTGGCCATTCCATACAAGCGAGCAGAGGATTTCGCCAACGCCGGATACGCCCCATTCATTTCAAAGGATGACGAATATGGTAGGACCCGCCAGTTTGGCAACTACAGCTTTACGCGTGTGTACCAGGCCGGACACGAGGTTCCGTCGTACCAACCGGCTGCGGCATACGATATTTTCATGCGCGCCACGTTCAACCGCGATATTGCCACCGGTCTTTTGCCCGTCACTGACGAGCTGTCCACAATTGGTCCCAAGGACACCTGGCACATCAAGAATGTCCCGCCACCCCAAGAGAAGCCAAAATGCTACATCTTGGACCCTGGATCGTGTCTTCCCGAAGTTTGGGCCAAGGTCAAGTCTGGCGAGGCCGTGGTGAAGGATTGGTTCGTTGTGGAGGATGAGTCTGCCGAAGAGGGTCAGCCTTTTAGCGAGGAGCTGTAATTACGTGTTTTTATATGAGATAATGTGGTTTACAAATTGATTGATTCTGACTTATGGATTCTCTTGTTATCCTCTAGATGCTGCATCAGAACGCGTCCTAAAATGACAACAAAAGCAAGGCTATAGGAACCACCTCTCCTCAATCCAACAACCAACAAATAGCCAATTTGGGTATAATGCTCCGTTGTAACTCCAGAATCCAAACTAGCGTTGAATCAAGCGTAGTTCCCGATTCGAGGTCCAAAGTACTGGCCAGATGGTAGTTTCAGCCGAGTGCACGACTCTGCTTCACAACCACTCTCTGCATCATTGCCCCACCAATTGACCTCAAATCCATGGTAACTGACCGCGAAAAAGATGACAACGGCCGAGATGGCAATAGCGCTAGAAAATGCTGCTGACAGGACGTAGTTGTACTTGGCCCAGAGAGCGAGATACCGAGTACGGAGGTATTTCATGCTGAGATAGGCAGGCAAGACAGCAGGCCACATGTAACCAAGGTTGTACTGGAGGGGTCAACGTTAGCGGACATTCTTGGCTTGGAGATAACACCGGCATAAAGCAGAAGCGAAATGGCATCTCGAGAACGGTGGGCTGGAACGAGGACGGGGAGCATACCGGAGACCATTGAGCTCCGCCAGCGAGAAGCATGACCGGATGGGCCTTGTGAAGCCAGTGACCGCGAGGAATAAACTTCTGGAGATAGTAAAACACGAACGGGAGTGCAAACCCGACTGGGAAAGCAGAAAGAAGTGCCGTATAGGGAGCACCACTTCCAAAAACCTTTCGCGCACCAAGACTGCCGAAGAGTACAGCGGCGGTAAAGTATGTGTTGACACCGGGGCAGGTAAAGCGATCTTTTTGGCCCCTTGCATTACGTCAGCATGAATGACTTCGATTTCGGATGGTATTGGTGGCTTACTCTTGACATAGGTCTGGGATATTTTGGATTTGGAAATTCATCACGCCCGTACAGACAAATGCTGAAACCACAACTGCAGCCACCTGAGCGCAAAAGGTTTGCCTTTGAGGTATCTTGACGTAATGTGCCAACTTCAAGTCGTTGGCAAAGTCGAGAGCGTGGGCGGTTGTCACATAACTTCCGTCGGTGATCAGTTGTTGTTTCAGTCCGATGAGGTTTTCTGCTTACCCAAAGCACTTGAAAAAGTTCATGGCGAGTGCGTTGCCAGGTTCCCATGCACCTCCGATAAATTCAGCCAAGACACTATTTGGAGTTCATATTAGCATGAGAGAAATAGATTGGGAATTACGGCCATCGTGTGCAACTAACTTGAACTCTACCTCCATACCAGTGGTTGCCGCGATGATTCCGGTCGGGACGGTGAAGACAAGCGCCAGTCCAATGCCAAAAAAGACAACACCAACACTAGTCTATTGTTTTGACCCAGTTAGTTTCTGATAAAATTCTATATCTAAACAGAAAGAAACAGAACTTACATATGTTGGCCAGGCAGCGACGGCAGCCACGCCAAGTGCAACGGAAACGATATTGAGAATCAAATACCACCATTCAGGAACTAAACCAATCATAAGCTTGGGAAGATTGCAGGAGACCGACATTGCAAATACCTTCTTGGTAAACAGACATGAGCCGAGTATGAATATCTGTGAAATCCTGCGTTCCCCGGCGCTTGAAGCTCCTTACCAAACTCTGAAAGCCTCGAGCAATGTCGTGTCGATGGTACAGGCACGCATAAGACACGGTCGCAGAATACACCGCAAAGAAGTAGTAGTACATGGTCAAGCTACTGGCAGCAAGGTAGACTGGCGAGTATGCCTGGTACTTGGTTTCGTTGAGCCAACCGCGGTCATCCAGGATCATCGATACGTTGTATGACTTTCCAAAGTGATTGAACATGGAGTTGGTATTGATTGGGAAATATGCCGTGTTATAGGCATTCGTCCAATACATGCCAATAATTGTAATGGCTCCGAGAACCATTCCGACAAAAGTGTTGAGCGTGACATGGAAGGGCACGATAAGGGGATCTTGGTAGTGAGTTACGATATTCCAGTCGAATGTTGGAAGGGGGTTGAATCCTAGGCCTTTCTTTAGGCCGGTGATTGCAGCCAAGTTGAAGTTGTTGGGAGCGATCCATGCGAGCCAGTTGAAGAGACTGAGAGCACCGAAGATGTAATCGGGGAACCAGAACCAGACGAACATGGCTGCGAAGGCGACCATGAAGAACCTGAATCGAGAGATGCTGAAAATCTTCCGGAAAGGCCCAAGAACAGAATGATTTTGTTCTTTTGATATGTTCAGCAAACAATTAGTGCGGAGGTTGATGTTTTGCTCTCACCTTCGTGCAATGAACTGTTAAGCGCAATGGTTACAAGTGACTTGGGCCACAGGCAGAATGACGGGTAAACGAGAAATCGGCGACATAACCCGGCAAGGCCAAAGCCCATCAGATTCGTCGATAGCGCAAGCAAGATCTGGTATCCAAAAGATTTGGCATAGGGCTGGCCGAAATATTTCTCCAGCCATTGCGTAAAGACTAAAACATTAGCACAAGCAAAACCGTATCCGGAGCATACATACTGATGTATCTGGAGCTTGGCAATGTCTTCCCAACGCTGGCCATGATGGAAATAAGCATATGTTCCTTCTTGTTGAACGGTCCGGGGTTAAGGCTATGCCTAACTCCGAACAAGGTAAATCCGACATCAGGGAGGAAGCGTTCGGCGGCTTTACCAACGGGGTAGGACAGCAATTGCACAACAGAGGCTGCAATCGAGATGGACGGCTGACGAACGCCGAAGAGCTGGTTTACAAAGGCCACGAGCACAACGAACCCCAGACCAATGACCCAGGCGCGAATCGTGCTGCAGGGCAACTCAGGGTTGTCATGCGGATCAACAACGGCGCGGACTTCAGCATACGGGCTGTTGGCGGTGAGTAGCGTCACCTCAATTTTGGCCTCTTGGATGATTCTGTTACGCTTCTCGGAGTCCCCTTGGCTGTCGTCGGCTAAGAAATCGGTGAGGCGTTCTATGGCACCACGTGGAAAGTTTGGATCACGGCCGTGGGCATCGACAAGCTGCTGTGCGAGCTGTGAAGGATGGATTAGCTTAATTGAACCTAGAGGGACCCTTTTAAGTATATGAGAGACGTACCTCTCGCGTTCTTTCGATGGTCAAATTTTGCGCTTCATCCTGTGCTGCTACTACCTCGTCCACGGTCGCAAACATGCGTCTTTGTTCTCATGTCAATGACTAGTCTGCACATTTAGGCCCGACTCCTTACTTGGCAATTTCCTCTCCCTCAAGTTTTATGTCGAGATCGTCTACCAGCTGCTGAAAAGTTAGTTTTGCTTTAATGCAGGAATGTGTGGATCTTGTCGTGACCTGGTCGTTGGGCGATGCGACCGGGGCCGCTTGAATAGCTTCACCATGCTTCTCAGACGCCGACGCCATGTTCATCGGGCCAAGCAGAGATTCTTAGGGGAAATTCTGTGCCAATTGGACACTATAGAACAAAACTGAAGCGGGAAGTGATTGGCAGGACCACGGGAATCAATATATAGCTGGTCGCTACATCAGCTTGAATATCTACTCAGCCAGCCGTGTCGTTTGTTGGAGTACAACCAGATCATTTTCTCATTCTTCTTAGATATTGCGTTATGCCAAAACTTCATGCACCCTCGAGCCAAGGTGGTTTAACCTGGGACCAAGGAGTTTGGTTCTCGTGACCAATTTGGTAACCTTTCGCCGAATCTTCAGCTGTCCGCTTATCAAAGCGGTGGATTTCTCAGTTTGATCCAAAATATGGGGGGCATAAGCCGGATATGAAGCGCGTGATATTGCCAAACGCGGCATGGCAAACGGGTCTGGCCCGACATTTACGTACCTATAACACAGTTTGGGTTAATGAATTGGTGATACCAACGCTCTAAATGGCTACGAATCGGGGACGGTGGTGTGCTACACGTGGATATACGTGTACAGCGCCTAAAGAAGCTTAATATCCGTTGCAAGGGGCGATGACGCCACTGCATTACAATCTCACTGGGATTAAGCTATCTACCAAATTTTTTGGGGCTCGGATACACCCGCAATTTTCGGGAGATGGAGTAGCCCATGGGTGCCCAAACAGGAAGCTATCCGTTGACGTTCTTTTGACCCACAGTCGCGCAAACCTGTGGGGCGATCGTGTCGAACAGGGAATTCTCTCCAAGATAACATTTATCACGCATTTCTCTTTCACACTCGCTGGCACCAATCGAGTTATTTGATCTTGCTTCTCTGGCCGGACTTCGGATATTCCCGACCGCCACCTCTCATTCCACCCCCCACTCATCTCCGCGTACTACCTACAATGGCGTCCAAAAGCGACGGGTATTATTTGAAGCCGCCTCCGTATGAGTATGCTCAGCGGTCAAGCTGGCGAGCTTCGCGGCGCGGTCGACGGCTCGCGTGCCTTGTAATTCTTGCCATTGGTTTTATTACCGTCATTCGCAGCCCGTCGCTTTCCTCTGGTTCCACCTCTCCGTTGGAATTTGAGGCAAATGAGTTTGCAAAAGGACTAGAAAGCTGCAGGGAGACGAAGACAACAAGCTCCAATCGCCAAACAACCTCACCAAACCGTCAAAATCCACGATGGAATCCGGTCAAAGGTCAAAAGGTCCCCGCCGTCATTCGCAATGCGACTCTTTTTGACGGCGAAACGACTTTGGATGGTGCCTTTGATATCATTTTGGACTCTGGCATCATTCGTTCTGTTTTGGCCTCGTCGCCACACAACACATTTCCCAAGGATGCTCGTGTTGTCAATGCCAATGGCCGATTCGTCACGCCAGGACTTGTAGATATGCACTCGCATCATTTACTGCTTCCCTTTCCACAACTTCGAGCCACTAGCGATGTGAACGAACGCCCAGTGCTAGGGCCCACCACGCCCTTCGTTCGCGCTATCGACGGCTTCAAGCCTTACGACCCCGCCATCAAATTCATCGCATCCGGTGGAATCACCTCGTCCCTGATCCTGCCTGGCTCCGCCAACATCATTGGTGGCGAGGCATATCTGGTCAAGAACTTTCCCTTGGCTGGTGAATTTGAAGAGCCGGTTGTGGAAGAGCTGCTGCTGGATTACGGCGTGCCGAAATCGGATCAAAAGCGGTATCTGAAAATGGCCTGCGGCGAGAACCCCAAGGGAAACTATGGCAGCAGCCGACTTGGACTTTCTTGGCTCCTGCGCGAGCATCTTGAACAGGCGCAAGCGCTGAAGCTTCATCAGGATGAGTGGTGCGAGAGGGCTAGCGCACTTCAAACAAGTAGATTTGCTACCGGCTCCGGGATTTCAACATTCATCAAAGAATTTGGGTCCAGGCCCCAGTCCCTGAAGCTTGACACCTCTGTTGCTCTACTGCGGGGAGAGTTGAACATCAACATCCACTGTTATGAACCCGAGGACTTTGAGCGAATGACTGCTGTGCTTCATGAATTCGGGGTTCACCCCTCGGCTTTCCACCATGCTTTAGAAGCATGGCAAGTTCCAGAGCTTTTGAAACAGTTGGAAAAGTATGTCATTGCCACAACGGTCTGGCCGAATTGGAGCTAACAATATGGGCATAGGAACATCACCGTGGCCACCTTTGCCGATAACTCGCTCTTTAAAGCTGAGGCCTACCACTCCAACTTGAAGGGTCCCAAGATCTTAGAAGAACACGGTATCCCCGTTGCTCTGAAGTCGGTAAGTGCATCATGTATCGGTCGCTGTTCTTAGAAAGTGAAGCTGACATTTTTACCTAGGATCATACTGGCGAAGGGAATAATGCCAAATATCTTGCGTGAGTCGATATGAGGGGAAGCTTTGCATATAATAACTGACATTGAGGCAGTCACCAGGCGGCCATTTCATATTCCTTTGGCCTTTCGAGAGATGGAGCTCTGCAATCTATCACCTCAATTCCCGCCCGATCGATCCAGCAAGATCACAGAATCGGCTTCATTGGCCCAGGATACGACGCCGACATAGTCATATGGGATGACCACCCGCTACAGTTTGGAGCTACACCAAACAAGGTCTTCATTGACGGTAGAGATGTTTTGGGTGATGGGGAAAGCATCCCAGTGGTTGAAGGCGTTCAAAAATCGGAAGAAAGTCTGCCGAGCCCTCCTAAACAACGACCTCTCATTTCCGAGGATGCCAGAGGCGCTGTCTGTACCCCGATTGAAAGCCCTCGCTCCACCGTGGTTCTGTCTGGAATTCGCAAGGTGCTGGTTGACGCTCCCCCTCATCTTCAAAACTGGACCGACAACTCTGTGTTGGTGATTGAGAATGGACAAATTACGTGTTTTGACGAGCGTGCCACATGCCTGACGACCCGAAACCTGGACCACGACGTCCCGCACATTCATCTCAAGAATGGCCATGTAACCCCCGGTCTCATCGCATTCGGCAATAACCTGGGTATTCTGGCTATCCCGTCCGAGAGCTCGACAGGTGACGGGTCGCCCGGGAGCAGCAATGCGCTTGACGAAACCAAGGGCGTCCATTTTGCCAAGTATGGCGTTCACTTTGGCGGCAGAGCCTTTAAGAGAGCGAGAGCCGGTGGTATCACAAAAGCTGTAACAGCTCCTATACCTGGATCCGGTATTCTTCAGGGTGTGAGTGTTGGACTACGCACGACTGAAAATGCTACTCTCCTCGAGGATGGTATCTGGAAGGACGAAGTCGCTCTTCATGTCATCATCGGACACTCAGGAATTGGTTAGATGACGCACCACTCTTTTCCACTTTCAGCGAAACTAACATGTCATTTCTAGGAGGCGACACGCCTACAATTTCATCGGGAATAGAACGATTGCGCCAGATATTGGAACAAGGCCAATCCACCGTAGAGAAGCCCAATAGCGTTTACTCTCGAGCTACAAAGGGTGATTTGCCTGTGGTTGTACAGGCCTTTAATGAGGTGAGAAAATGATATTCATCATCAATCTTTTGAGTTGGTTGTGAGCTGACATCACTAGGACGATATCGCCCAAGTCATCCTGGTTAAGCAGGATTTCCCCACCACAAACTTGGTGATATATGGAGGCCACGCTTCTCCCTTGGTGAGTTCCTATAACCACGACCTTTGCTCGATGTTTCACTGTGTCTAACTAAATTTGAATCAAGGTCGCCAAGTCTCTTGCTAAGGCTGGTATTCCCGTGCTTCTCACTGGAAACCGGGGAGCGCCCGATAACTGGGAGAAGAGGCACATCCTCCCCGGGCCACCACAGAGCGACAGCCCATCCAAAATCTTGATTGATGCCGGCGTTCTGGTTGGACTGGGAGTGAAGGGAGATTCCAAGATCCACGGCCTGGCGCAGGAGGCTCGCTGGGCGGCCAAATATGCAAACCTCTCTGACAAGGATGCGATTGACTTGGTCTCGACCAACATTGAAAGGATTCTAGGGCTTCGCTCAAAGAATGAACAGGTCGCTCAAGGGCAGTCAGTGGAGGGAATTTCAAGCGACATTGTGGTTTGGGAAGGGGATCCGCTCAGAGGAGAGGGCTCGGTTGTGGCAACGTTTAGTGAGAGCGGCAAGGTGTCCGGATGCTGGCCTGACACTTTGAATGCAGCTGTCTAGATAGCTTTGTTCGAATGCATTGGCTGATAAGCTGCTTCAATCATAAATTTGAAGAATAGCTCCAATCCCACTTGGATCCTTTGCTATTATGAGACGAAACACAAGCGACAGTCGACTGAGCACGCATTACCGCTTTTGCAATCTTTCACTTGCTGGCTCAACTTCGGCTTAGCTATCTATCAGCCCACACCAGCCCTACTCATTCTTTCAACTAAGAAATAGTTAGATACCTACTTTGGGTCCCATTTCTAGGCCTCGAACCTCAGGAACTTTTTTATCACCCCACTATACTCCTACAAACAAAATATAACCTAAACTATAGCTTACGCCTTAGGCCTCTTTTTAATACTAGTATCCTTATAAGGATTCATACCTTTTATTTATTTTATTTATTTTATTTATTTTATTTATTTTATTTATTTTATTTATTTTATTTATTTTATTTATTTTATTTATTTTATTTATTTTATTTATTTTATTTATTTTATTTATTTTATTTATTTTATTTATTTTATTTATTTTATTTATTTTATTTATTTTATTTATTTTATTTATTTTATTTATTTTATTTATTTTATTTTATAGCTGTTTAGAATCTAGAGGTATTATGTAGGTTATATCTAGTCCAGCACTTAGCCGACAACCTTGACCACTTCAGGGGAACTCTGGCCACATCCTCTTTTTTCACTATTTCTCGCTAAATGATTGTTACAATTCTATATTATGATAGATATTTATTTGTTATGCATCTTTCGCATTTTATATCATGATTCATGCTCAAAACCCAGTTGACTATGTTGCACCAATGGGGTCTATTAATTATCAATCATCCCGCTTTTAGGGTGGCTGGCGCATAGCGAAGCCGGCTTCTCCTATGCTATTGTTTTCTACATATTTCTTACTATTTCCGAAGACACTTGGGGCCTTTGTCAAAAATTGCTTTTGTGACTAGACAAGGGCCCAGGCCGCTCTGGGCGATTAATGCATGCCGTTCTCACACCGAGCACGCCACGCCGGAATCGGCAAACAAGCGAACAAATCAGGCTGTTTCAATTAAAAATTTCCTGTCGGGTAACCACCAATGGATTGTTTACCGAGTGTCATCCGTGGATCCTCTACTTATCAGGTGTTCAGGAAAGCATTGCCGCAAATGGCTTCGCTTAAATGAATCAAACACGCTGCTTTCCGACACATTTCATGTCCAAAGTCTATCATAATGCTACCAGGTTCCCAGCATCCACTAAGTGGTGGTTCTTATATTTGGGTTTGCCCAACATGCTTTCAATTGGACGCAGTCCTCACATGCATTCCTCCCTTCAGCCACAAAACTCAGACACGATGGCTGATCCAGACAGGGTGTAAGCGTCACTGAGTCGGAAAGGTAGCGACATGTGCTCAATGTCATTAATAAGGGAAGAGAAACTAATTGATGCATCCGAAGATTATATCTTGCATTTGAAGAATGATGATAGACGGTAAACTCCGCTTTGCCGCTACATGGAAATACAACGCTGACTCTGCCCCTGTCTCAGTAGGCCAAGCTAACGAGCTTTGGGCGCTAGCCTCCATAAATGTATTTATCTGATCGCTCATGGCGCTGCTCGGTGGCCATAAAGATTCTGTGGCGCTTTCCCAAAAGAAATGGGAGAGGTTTAAGGGGCCAACCATTTCTCTCATCATCGCTCCTGAACTCATTTCCACTTAATTCTTTTCCCTTCCAAATCCATGACAGAAGACCGACGCCGAACTAGCTGATTTGAAGTGGATTGTCGATGCACCTTTGATCACAGCGCTAGTGGTACTTTTAGGTATCTTCTAGTTCACTATACCTACTCAATCTCGCTTGCGACTAAAGCTCGTCGGTATGGTGACGCTCAAGACGTACATTGTACGGAACATCACACAAACAAGCCCCCTCACGCCACCAGATTGTCTCTAACAAAACATATTAGGCTACGACATGGTTCTTATTCTTTACTGCATTGCTTGTTGTCGTCGCCAGATTTGTAGTCCGGCTACGGTTCAGACGAAATTCTTCATGGGTGTCGGAAGCATTCCTCGTATTCGCTTGGTTGAGTTTCCTTACCCAAGTAACCGGAGATACATACATGCAAGTGTATGCATCTACTACTCATCGTCAAGAATATGTTGAAGGATTCGCAAAGGTGGGTGTGTTTATTTCATAAAATGACACCGACTAACAATCTAGCAAGTGGTATTTTACCAGTGCGTTGCTATTCGAAACATGCTTTTACTTTCCGAAATTCAGTCTTTTAGTATTTTACTATGAGCTTTTCCCAATATCCGAGGGAAGATTGAGACTTTGTCTATACGGTGTAATTACGTATACCGTACTTGCGTTTTTGAATACAGTATTCATGCTTATGTTTTGGTGTGGAACGGATGTCTCCCAAAACTGGTGAGTGATCTCTATTCTAATACGAGCATAATAAAAACTAACTCTTGTAACCATTAAGGACGAAGGTACATCAATGCGCAATTCTAGAGCATAAAGCACCATGGTACATTGATTGGGGTCTTTCATTGTCCACCGAAATATGCAGTAAGCTGCCATTTTATCCTTCCTATGGAATGATTTGTATTGATCAATGCCTTCAAGTTTTTCTACTCCCATTTGGAATGGTACAAAGACTCAAGACTTTGCCTGTTAGAGAAAAGGCCGGCATAATATGCCTCTTTTTGCTTGGCATTGCAACAATTATTGCTACAATTATTCGGTTCACTTACTATTTACGATCTGCCTACGGACATACTGTGTGTGAGTAAATTCTGCACTATCCCAGCGATGATTTTCAGACTTTTAATAAAACTTAGACATCATTGGATGGATGGAAATTACAACGCACATCATTATAGCAACTCTCCCAGCGTTGCGTCCGTTGCTCCGAGCTATGTCATCTAGATGGCATAGGGTCTCTAACCATGCCGGAAACTGGCGAAAAGGATCTAAGCATAGTCAGGAAAGCTAGTGGTAATTTAAAGAGGCAACCTTTCATAATATGCGGTCTCCTAGCCACCTCTGCGGCATGGTTCTTGGATTGCCCCGTTCAGCTTATCACTTTTTCTTTTACCACTAAGAGTGAATCACTTGTCCAGGCATATTCTATTTCATGATGTGAGCCGTTGGTTCCAGGATTCAGTTCTTCACGGCAGTATTGTCTGCGACGTGGTTAATCGTGGAATGCGGTGTAATGAGTGTCTCATGGATTGCTCCCTAACATTGTGGTATTGGCCAGCCCTTGGTAATTGCCAGGAAAATGTTGAGAACAGTGAACAAAACCTAGGTATAAATCCCTGCACCTGCTCTATTTGTCTGTCCCAAATCCCCTAGTCCATTGTTAATCGCGGCCGCTGTACGTTCCACCACGATGCGTTTTTGAGTTTTTTACTTGAGCATCCTTGTCATCAATCCATTGGCATTTGCTGCTCGCGCGTGCCATCCAGTTATCTCAAGTATCATATCAACGAGTACTATCTTGAGCACCATAGGTAGTAGTTCTGCTAGAAGGGAAGCCACAACAATCATCTCTACTACAACAGGTTCATCCACTTTAAGTACTACAGCGGATGTGTCTAGTTCTACCATTACAACAAGTTCTGCTGCTTCCTCCAGCACAGCAGATGTATCTAGTTCTGCAATTACGACAAGTTAAGCTGCGCTAACGGGTTCATCCACGACAACGGATGTATCCACAACAGGCACATCATCGGCACTAACACGTCTCACTGCGTTTTCTATCACCGCCCGCTCCCCAAGCAGCAGCCTCAATAACAAGGAATTGAAGGTCTCTGGCGGTTTCACCGAACTCAGGATTGACCCCGATGACTCAGACTGGCTGACGCCTACATTTACGATTCAAGATCCACCGGGCTACCTGATGGCAGCCAGCAATCAATATGTCGTTTACGACATTGTATCAGAAGCTCTGCACGTAGTGGCCGCTCTTTGGGGTAGCTCTTACTCGCCCATTTCATGTACTGATGCCTATTCCGGTTAGCCCTTGAGTTGCAAGAGGGTCAGTACACAAGATAGTGGCGATAGGTTCTATACTTCCGAAAGCGACACTTCAGAGGCAAGTGTGTACGTGCTTGGAGCAGGCGCTATCACAACTGGATTTACAATTGTGGAGTTGATTGCAGAACCGTCATAAATTGTTTTGGCGTCCTCTATAAGTGGCCATTGGCGCTATCATGATGTAAGCGGCTGGGACACAGATTTTGTATGCTGCGAATTCTTCGTTACTACACTCTAGCCGCGGGATCGTCCCTGTTGGCTACTTGCTGACAGTCCATTTGAGTATGGGAAATGGCCCATTAGTTGACCTTGCATTTTGATCATCATGCTGCTCAACTCATTTTCTCATTCACATGCTCCAGAATTTTCCTGCTGGCGTATCCCGTTGCGTTCCTCATATTAGCAAGCTAAGATGAAGGTCCACACTTGGACGTGAGGATAAGCATCTTTGATAGACGTGTACGGCCAGTACAGTTCGTGGCCGCCCGTATTCGTTTCCCATTAATCGTGTTTATTGAATTTTACAATGTCACGCTTTCGACGAGGAACATGACTTGGGTGTTTGCATCACCAGGTCTCGCTCTTGGCCCGCGCCCGACTTGAACATGTCAACACTGTCCAGGTCAAGGTCTTTCCGCCGCCCTTTCACATCATGAATGAGCATCGCATTGTTCTAGAAAGATTGGATTGGGAAATTTTACAAAGCCACGGTCGGAACACTGAGTCCTGAGCGAGCTGACAATCCCCCAGCCTACAGACGAGCCAGGTCAGTACCATGTACCGCCCAGACCGATCAGATGAGTTCTAACAAAATGCTACAGTTCAAAACAACGTATCAGAGAAAACGTACGAGATTCCTGCGATAGTATTTATTTATAAAGGATTCATTAGAATATCTGCAGAATCTTGACCTGCGCCTGATGCGCCTACCAGGCTGTCTAGATGCCAAGCCTGGCTGATGGTGGCATTAACAACGCACAACACACCAGGCACCGAGCGGACCACAATAATTTCATGTCCAGCCCATGCACATGCTGACAACCAACAACACGTTTAGTTGGCATCACCAGGGCCCACTGTTGTGCTTCAAAGTGCTAGCCAAGAGAGTGCACTGCCGCCCCAAGGCTGAAGAGCTGAAACGGATCCTCATTTTTTAGCGCCATGTCGTGCATGCTCTCTCGGCTGCGCCACGGCTATGCCTAAGCTACTAAACCTCGTTGTCCCATGCCTCTGAAGCCTGCCTGTCACTAGCCTCTTCACCAAGCAACTAAGCCGTTGTTTCTATCGCAATCATGCTCCAAACCATCATTGGAATCGCCTGGGTCGCTTTCAACCTCCTCTTCGTCTTCCCCTTGGCACTCTTCGTGAGTCAGCATCCAGTGCCTTGTTGTCGTTCCATGTGCTAATGGCTCCTCATCAAGTACTTCTACCCCGTCGGCACAGTCCTTCCTCTTCTCGCCTCCGTCGAAGATCTCGACGCCCCCGTATACGAGCAGCTTGAACTAGGTGAAGCCGCCGACCAAGATGCCGACGGAACTTTGCCGAAAGACAAGGCTACCAGCCCTGCACCTCGCGCCGTCAGTTATTCCATCAGAGCCATGATCCGCCTGCTCTATTCGACCAGAAAGGTTTTCTCCCTTTTTCGAGGCGCCGATTGCTATGTATTGTGGCTTCTTGGACAAGGCCTAGGCATGCTGGCCGGCCACCTGCTCCCTTCGATTCTGGGGTTCATCGCCAAGATCCTGATCCCGCTGGTCTTTGTTCCATTCCACATTGTCTGGGCGCATACGACACTAACTTCGCCAAGCCCAAGACCTTTCTTGAAGCGCCTTATGCCCACCAAAAATATGTACAAAGCCGTCGTGCCCCCAATGTCCATTCTTTTGGCAATTGACGCGACGTCTTCTGTGCTGTTCAAGTACATCGACAAGATTTTCGAAGCCAAATATGGAAAAGATGGGATGGATAAATTCTGCATAATGTCACCTCCCTCATTATTCCTTGCACTCATCTTGTATCTTGTTCTTGGCCTCCCCGCAGAGCTCGTGTTGATGCGCATCGAAACATCCCTTCTTCTTCCTGATGAGCGGCCCATGATTTCTCTCAGCCCATCGCTTTCTGCTGGCCAATACGAGCGTGGCTACATGAATTTGAAGGAGGCTTTCAATTCTATTACACTGGTCTCATTTATGCATGTATTGCTCCTTCATATCAAGATAGGTGTCATAGGGGGCGCAGCAGTGGTCATTGTTGGGTTGCTCGACTTAGTTTGGGGTTTATATGGGTTTGAATTCGTGAGGAGCTTTCTTCTACAGACGTTCTCACGTTGAATAAGGAACCATGCAACAGCCTTTATTCACATTCAACTGTTAAAAAGTGTATTTAAGCTTACTAAACATGACTACACTCACCCTGTGCCAGCAACTCATATTTGTGCAGGTCATACTTGAATGTGAACTCGGTGAAGTGGCAACTGAGGATAAATTCACCTCGACTGCCATTCAGTACGAGAGCACAAGCCAGAAGCCATTTTGGTTGGTTTTCAGCGACTAATCCAAGGATTTCAGTGATTATCTGCGGAAATCAGCGGCGAGGTACGCTTCGATAGCCCTGCGTGTTGCGTGAAGGAGATCGTATGCTCTCTTTTGTCAATTTCATCTGAGAATCCACAGATGTCGAAGCATAACCACGCAACAGCAGAGCTTTAAGTGTGGCTGTTAGTAGTGAGATGCAAATATTGCCCTAATATTGTTTGATGTTATCGGATACACACCGGGGTAGCGCTCTTTCCGCGTTCAAGATTGCAACAACATCCCGCTAGTATTTCTTTTCGTGTTGCCATTTTTTATCGTTCGCAATCGCTCAAAGCGATCCTGAGTTGCCATCCGCGCCTTATTTTCGCTTGAGGTTCGGCTAGTTGTTGAGACGATGTAGGGGAACGAAGAGTGGGACGGACGAGAAGCACGAGGGGGGCGACACGAGGCCACGTGGGGCAGATTATCAGCAAGTAAACCTTTCTCAGCCATTGCAGATGTGTATATGATCGGCTTTCGTGCTTCTCTATTTGCTGCTATTTTCGAGAGTTCCCGTATTGTGGTCAGCACACAGACACCAGCATTGTTTCCATATGTGGCGGCCAGCGCTAGAAGTGCCATTCGTATGCGCCCCACGTATCCTGGGATGGAAGCATACCCGTCAGCGGGTGCCCCGCATTGTAAAAGCGCAATCAGGCAGTCTTCGTTCTTCAGTTTTAGAGGCGCGTTGCAGTGCACCCCTCCATTCATATGGCTCAAGCTCCAGCAGCCTCAGCCCAAGCTCAGTGGTGGCTCAGTTTAGAGGGGCAGGAGCTCAGGTCTAGAAAAGGAAATGCATTTTGGTACGCTTGATTTTCGTCTCCGAGTATCTTGGGATTTGCATTCCCAATGGATGCATGACGCCGCATTGTGTGAAGCTCCCCGGATTTGAAGCCGGTATCCTGCGGATGCCAGCCCGGGCAAGCCAATGCCGCAGCAATCATAAAACCAATACTTCCAATAAATATTTTACCGATTGATACTGTGCCTGGGCCTATGAAAATCGTCAGTGATTCGACAAGTCGGGCGCAGGTCATGTGCCGATGTTACGTTCATGTCGGTAGGTGGGGCCGTGCTCGGTCGGTTTCTGGGGCCGATTTGCAGCCGTGGCGTCTTAGCGGCTCATCAATGTTCAATCCTTATTCGGCCTTGATCTTAGGTGTTCATGCTAGAGATTTAGAAATGAACGTGTAAAATACTGTGTTATCTTGTATCATGCACCCAAAGTGAGTGAAGTCGCCGTAAGATAGAGATACTAATGTCAATGTTCACACGGTTCACTCGCACAATAACCACATAGCTTTTGCTGGCTTTGGTAGGTTTCAGGTATGCAGAGGTGAAAAAAAAAGGTCACTAGAGAAAGTAAATTCAGAGGGCGGCATGTATTGCAAATGTTCAATTTTGGACGCGATCAGGTGTCCTGGACTTGACTCCTTTTGCCACGGTCACTGAATCTATGCAGCTCGTATTGAGCATATAAAGCCTATGAAGTCCCCAACTACAAATTGCCATTATTTATACTAAATGCCTCTAGAAGTCTTTGACTATGGTTCCTTTGCCATGTTTTCGCGCCAACGACAGTACCATACTTCCAGCCACCAGGTCAGTCAAGCTGACGCCGATGCTTTTGTAAACAACGAAGCCCTCCTCCAGCCACTGATTGAGAGGAGCCCGTGATTCGGAATCCCACTTCTCTTTCCAATCCATCACCTCTCCAACTTCTACCACTTGATCAGACGTCACTGTGCTCTGACTCAGTTCGCCCGACTCCTTCATTGCTGTGCCGCGGTCATCGGTCAAAATAACTCCCCCACGCCCACCCTTGGGGTTGTATCCTTTATCTGATCGCACAACATCGTTTAACAGTTCTGGGTTTATTTCCACCATGTATGGCTGCCAAGAACCAATACCTGAGATGAAGCATCCCTCCCCGCTTGAAAGACGTTGGTTTAGATAGTCAGCGGGGAAAAGTGGCTCCTTGGAAGGAGTTGTGCAAAAGATCACATCGGCCTGTGAAATGATACTCTTTACACTGTCCTGATCCTCCGGGCTGATGATGTCTAAAGACGCAGGCGACTTCCAAATAGATTGGTTCTCCGATTGTATTTGATCAATCAATTTGCGTGCCCTGTCAACGTTGCGATTTACCACTGTGACGCGCTTTATATCACCTCCTTTTAGCGCAAAGGCAAGTCTGATGTGCCACATGGCTTGCTTTCCTGCTCCAAAAACAACGATGTTGGCGGTGTTTCGTCGCCAAGCGTATGGAACCATGACATTGAGCGAAGTGCGGTACCCGGTGATTTCGTCAGAGTTGAGGAATCCGTTTGGGAAGCCGTGTTCGTCGCAAAGGGCCAGGATTCCGTGAATGGTTGGCTTTTCTCCAGCCTTGGCCCCCGGCTGTGGCTCACTCGGTGTCGGTGCTGTGGACGGGTCGACAACGATTTTCATGCCCACCGCCGTGGGACCCGTAAAAGGCCTGAAAAGAGTCTTGACCCCGTTTGGCCGCGTGGCAAAGCAGGAGTCTGGCTGATACTTCCTTTCATCGCCAACAGAAAAGTCCAAAAGAGATTTGGCGAGGCCGTTCCTGATTTCTGCCACTTCGTCCGTGGAAAGGTGGAGCAGTAGCTCGTGGACAGCGTTGTCTCCAAGAACAAGGCAATCAGGCATGTTGGGCGAGCGAGAGAGGTGGTGGATCAAAAGGTTCTTAGCGATTGCAAGAGATTTGCTGAAGGACGAGCAAATTTCGGTCGCAAAGCTCCCATTTTAAACAATTGTAGATTCATCGGGTTGTCGATCCGACCTCACCAGTGCGGGGCACGATCCGGCGGTTGTAATTCCGACCGAAGGGTGAATTGGCTGTCCATCGGCGGGGTCTGCAGATAACAGTCCAACTAGTGAGATGGCGAATAAAGACTTAAATACTCGGAGGGACTCCCGATTCATGGACGACATTCCTCCAATAGTCTTTGCATTCCTTCCTTATTGGAACTAAAAAATTTGGTGCATCGGCCATGGCTGCCGACACATCATGGGACCAAGATGGGAGGAGCCTAGGCACTCTTCGGGACTATATATATGCAGCGGCGACGCCAGGGAACAAAGGCCTTTTTTTGCATCACCTTTCAACTCTCGCACATCTGGAAAATCCTCATTTTCTTCCTCCTAAATCTACCCAGTCCCGGCCAAATCACGCCACGGGCATCAAACATGCGTTTCAAGCGATCCATCAACGTCGTTGGGGTTCATTGTGGCGGAGAGGTCTGCGATGTGATTGTGGGAGGCGTCCTCGACGTGCCAGGCAACACTATGCACGAAAAGATGTTGCATTTCTGGGAAAAGAAGGATGATCTTCGACAGCTTCTTCTGAACGAGCCTCGTGGGCGTTCCGCCATGTGCACCAATCTTGTTCTCCCCCCCTGCAATCCCAAAGCCGATGCCGGCTTCATCATCATGGAGTGCGAGGAATACCCCCCGATGTCTGGAGCCAACACCATCGCCACGGCGACCACGCTATTGGAAACGGGCATGGTCACGATGAAGGAGCCAACCACGGACCTCACCCTGGACACCGCCGCTGGTTTGGTGACGGTCACTGCGGAATGCCAGGATGGCCAGTGCGAGAACATCACATTCACCAACGTCCCGGCATTTGTCTTTGAACTGGATCTCAAGGTCGAAGTGGAAGGACTCGGCGTTGTCTCTGTCGACATCGCCTGGGGCGGCATGATCTACGCCCTGGTCGATGCCGCCTCGGTCGGTCTCAAGATTGAGAGCGAGGCGGGAGCTACCTTGGTGGAAGTCGGCGAGCGCATCAAGAGGGCACTCCAGAGAGTCGTGGACCCTGTCCACCCTGAAAACCCCAAGATTCACGGCGTTAGCATTTTGGAATTCACAAACCCTCTGGTTGACAACGGAGCCACGAAGACGGCGGAGAACACCGTTGTGGTTTCCCCGGGCCGTCTTGACCGTAGCCCGTGTGGAACGGGAACCTGTGCCCGCCTTGCCGTTCTCCACGCTCGGGGGCAGTTGGCTGTGGGCGAATCCTTCGTTCACAAGAGTATCATAGGAACAGAATTTGTGGGAACAGTCGGGGAAGTTTCCAAAGTGGGACCATACACAGCCATATCTCCCATGGTCAAAGGAAGTGCATACATCACAAGCTTTAAGCAAGTCGTGTTGGATCCAAGGGATCCATTCCCTCTGGGATTCAGAGTGGGGGATGCGTGGCACCTGAAGGGAGATCCTCTTCCTACAGACCCTTCTGTAAACTAAGGGCTCCCAGGCATTTTAAAAAAATGTTAGCCTTTCTAGTGATGGTATCGGGTGGTGAATGTCAATTGAAATAGCGATCAGGTCATGTCATTATTTTATAGAAGTTACGAAATGAACACGTTATAAAGAGTAAATCCAGTTACACTGTGACTTTACTAATTGAAGGGCTCAATTTCAATTCCATCCATCTCGTCCTCCGATTTATCATTCAATGTGCATTTTCAGAATTTCCACAATCTATTCATTATCATTTTCTTTCTGTTTTTTTTCTTTCCTCAGAGTTTGTCATCAAACCGATAAGGGTACAGCCATCGCTAGAAATCATTGGTCAACTCGCGCCATGCAACAATACGCGTATCTTGACTTACCTTGTCATAGGGCTTGGAAGTATCCACGAACCGCAGATCTGTACCAAGACGAATTCGGTTTTCCGGGTCCCGATTAATCGTCGATGCGTGAACCTGTGCATTGTGAGCGATATGTAACCACAGTTTAGATAAGTACATACCATGTGTGGCTTGTGGAACACTACATCTCCAGCTTCATATTCTGCCAACAACCAACGGCCGCCACCGTTGTCCTTGGAGAATTCGATGGGACCGTATCCGAGCCAGCCCGTGGTCATCATGTTGGAGTTGAATGCGTCCAATCGCTCCTGGTCAGTCATGTTCTTCTCCCTTGCCATTCTATTAAAGTCTTCCTCAATCGCCTGACCAATTGAGTCACCTTCGATAGGTCAGCAAGTGCAAGACGACGATTAAACATTCCAACTCACTCTTTTCGAGGTAGATGAGACCACCACCCTGGAATCCAATGTCACCAATTGGTACCCAGGCTGTGACGGAGGTTGGCTCGCCGTGGCGGAGAAACGACTGGTCGTAGTGAACTCCGATTGCCTTGTTTCGAGGAGTGTTGTTTCGGAGGAGGGATCGAGGCAATAGCAAAGTGTTGTCGCCCTCCCAGGCCTTTAGCTTGGCCACAAAGCTCTTAAGGGCAGGGTGGCCAGCAAAGTCGAGATAAAATTGTTCAGTGTGTGCCTTCTCAACCAGGTCGGCAAATGACCCGGGTCCATCATGGCCCTTGAGGGTGGGTCCAGCACCAATACTGGGGAAATCGGCACCATCATTATTCATGTTGTAAATGCCGTCAACGCTGTTTGTTTCAGGCTTCAGAACACCAGTGGGCTCCAAAAAGTCAAAGTAAGCCTTGCGGCACTCGAGCACGGCATCGCGAGGCAGGAGGCCCTTGACAAAGAGGTAACCGTCTTCTTCGTATCGCTGACGCAAGGTTTCAATAGGCTCAGAAGGAGAGGACTTTGTGAGGTATCCAATATCCTCCTTGGCGAGGACACCATCGTTGACCAAGAAGCCCTCAAGGGCAGGCTGTGGTTGGGTGCTGGCGTCAATCATAATGCCGATGAAGATTGAATAAAATCTTATAGGATATTGAGGTGAAAGTGCTTATAGAGTACAGGCCAAGATGGATGCACCGGTCTACTTTATATCTTTCCCCCACGGTCATTTATATCCGTCCCCACGATTCATCTGCCGGATATCGTGGAAGGAGATTCTACCCCGAACGGCAGAGGATCTGATCGATACTGCACCCAGGCTAGATCGAAACAGGAAAGAAAATTCCGATACTGGGGCCTCCGCACTTTTTCGCAGACGCGTTCCTGTGCACCAAGCCTGTATTCAGATTAGCTCAAGGCCCGCAGAGAGGCGAACTTTGAGTTGTTACCCACATCTGCTCACCCCAGCTGACTGAAGAATTCGCAGCTGATGGGGCCAAAGCAGCTGACAGCCGCCGCAAAGACGCTGCTGATGAAGCCGGGCCCGCTGATTGGCAGGTTTTAGTGAAGCACTGGCGCGGTGGACAAATGCAGTAGGAATTTCCGACACTACCAAGATTCCAGAACAGGCATGGCCGCAGAGACGCCGCGATGGCCCCGCAGTTTAGCGATGCGCCCTTGGCCGATCAGGCATCGGTCCGGCGAACTGTTGCCCAGCTGGGCCTGCTGTCCCCACGTCAATGGCGCCCCCAGGTGCAACTTTATCCAATTGTCAAGAGCTTCACGGCATGCCGGTGAGAACAAGATGCGACGGGAGCTCGGACAACGCACCCCCCGCATGTGAAAGATGCCGGGGGCCAATGGCGAGATGAGCATTTCTGTTCGGACAATGAAATTCAGTCCAACAGCAGCACGGGAATAAATCATCTGACGATTCGGTCCAATGCAGGCGCATGTTGACCAACGCGCCGCAACTACGCGACACGGCCCACGCCTTACAAATCCTTCACTCGCTATTCCAATTCAAGAAAGGATCTCACGTTATTTACAACAATCGGTTTATTCCGATGCTACCGTTGATGTGAGATCTTAGCAATCCCTTTTCAAGGGTCCTGGGTCTTGTGCCTCAATTTTACGATCATCACTTGGCGTCTAGTTAGCCTCTTGGCCCGCAATTGAAGCGGTACCCTTTCATCAACATTTCTCGTAGCCAAGCATGCGTCTTGGCTCTGTTCATGGATTACCGAATGCGCACTCCTGGGCGGCGTCTAGTTGGTGGCTAGTTATCGACACAACCGCTTGTTATTGAGGCTCTACTGGACAAAAGGATAAATTGGCATTATAATTAACGATTATACTTTTGAAGACCATCACAGGATCATAACGTCTCACGCTAGACGTCTTATTGGACAGTTTGCGGTAGGTCCAGTCAGTCATCCGAATGTATCCAAGGGCATCGGCACAGCTTTTCCCGAGCATCATTTTCCCGCTCGTGTTCGACACCACGTTCACGAGTGGGCCAAATCACATCATCCCAATACGGACACCGATACTCCCTCCCTTTCCAAAGAGTCTCAAACTCCCGACGCCCATATCCCTCGCGGTATTCCGCCTCTCGAGGAAAGCCTTGGCGGAACTCACGAATATTGTATCCGCACTCATCAAGCACTGCATCCCACAGGTCGCCAAAATAGGAGCCCAGTTCATGTGCGCACGGGGCATCAAATGCTTCGCCGTACGCAAGACTGGAGACGGACCAGCCCGCGTAGTTGACAGCGTGCACGTCTGCACCCTTCTTTATAAGGTAGACAAGTACATCTTTCCAGTTGTAGGCGATTGCTAAATGAGGCCGGGAAGTAAAAAATATGTGCAAGCAGTTGGATCCATCATTTGCCCTATCTTGAGTGCTACAGTTTCGAGAAAGCATCAATGCAAACTTGTCAATGTGAAAGCTAGCCTGTAGAAACTGACCATCCGGCTGATGATGGTTCAAAAAGCAGGCACACAGGAGGGGACTCCAGCCTTCAAAGTCTCTACACTCAGCTATCCCAAAGTGAGAACTGCTCATGAGTATCTGACGGAAGGTTGCTTCGGTCTGGAGGTGCTTAGTATGATTAACCCCAACGATTGTATTGGAAATTAACTCACAGTGGTAGACCTCGCGTGTGCTGTTAAATGCAGTACGCTACGTAGAGGTAGAGCCTCCAGGGTTGGATCAGCGCCCCCTTCAAGAAGGACTTTGGCGGTATCTTGGTGCTGATTAAAATGTGCTAAATGTAAAGGAGTCCTATTTTCAAGTCTCATCAGAACTTTGTCTCAGCCATGCAAACAGGCGTCTTACTTGGGATTGCGTGTTCGTAGATGGTCATTGTAATGTGTGGCCTCATCTACATCCAGCCCATGTTCAATTAAGAATCGGCACATTTTTGGACGAGCTACCGCATGCTTCAAAGGGCATCATGTATTAGCTCCATGAATAACATGGGGTCAAGACCTGTAACACACTCACATGAAGTAAAGACCATCCGTGATCATCGTGGTCATGGAGGTTTGCCTTGCCTCTAATAAGCAAATCCATCATAACTCGCACATTGCCACTGGCCGCAACCCGGAATACTTCGGAGTCTCTTGGGAGAATACTGATGACGGATATTTGCGGCGACATTGATACGAGGCTGCTAAAGATATCCGGACCCGGCTCTTGACGAACTGACATCCTCAACATGGAGGCCTCATTGTCCAGCTCAAATACCAGATTGGCACATAAGCCTGTCGCCTTGTAGTGCATGTTTTTAAGATTGGCGGTATTTCCAGGACCGTTGATGCACCTCCATTCACGATTCACAACGAAAACACTCAAAGTCACATCCCCGAAACGAAGCGACTTTAATTTGTCTTCATGTGCCCTGGAGGCTCCGAGGGTGTAGTTATTGAATACGCCCGACTGACCTTTCGGGTGTTAATATTGTTCATATTAGCTCTGCATGTTGATGACGTACCACGATTTCCAATCATCAAGGATTGGCTTGAGGCAACAAGGTTGGTGATCAATTCCAACTCTCTTCCAATATCCACATTGCTAGCCGGCTGTGTTGCATTTTCGACAAGCTGGAGAGATTTGAACTCGGCTTCTACCCTCTCAGCGTTACCCAGCAGCATTTTCACGTCCCTAATTACGCTCTTCATAGTTTCTGGGCCCAATCCTTTCTCGTGCCCCGCAAGTGATCGCAGTAACCTAGCCATGCAGTCTCTGGATGCTAAAAATGCGGCTGCGCGTACTGTCACAGCTTCCGAACCCATGCTAAGGCGCTTGATGTGTGCGAACTGAACCACCTGAATGTGGAAGCTAAGTCTGGTGATGTGGCCTCGCACCACGTCTTGCATTTTCGCAATATCTTTTTGGCGCATCACAGCCTTGACCTTGTTCCAAAAGCGAGCGTTTTGGCGGGGGCGACTCAGCCCTAGAACTTTCAACCTCCCTTCGAATGTCTGAATATCCAGAGTACACTGGCTGACCATGGCAGAGATGCCATCATCCGGAGCGCATGCCGCCGAAGCGCGGCCCAGACTTTCCAGCACGGCGCTCAGGCACTCAATGTCGTCGCCCAGCGTCTCGACGCTCTTCAGGCAGCCCCGAACCGCGGCAAGGACCTTGATGATGAATCTCACGGATGACAAGGCCAACGCCACTGCGGTCACTAGGCTGGTGCTGGGACTTAGCACGTCCATTATGTGCCTTGTGATAGAAAACGACTCGGTGGGCGATACTCGGACAAAAGGATCCGTCGCAGGAGATGGCGGGGAGGGCGGCATGAGTGCTGCTTGAGCTAGTTGCACGCAGTAATGGAATTTCAAGACGGCAATGAGGCCTTCCATTTTGCATAGCCTGATTTCCGGCTGTGCTCGTTACACGATTCAGAAAATGAGTGTGTGTGTCAGTCTTGGCGTAACATCGGTTGGCCTCAAATCAGATAGGCAGAATGAGTATCAGCAGCACGTGAGCGATGATACCTCAAGTTGCACTTTTCGTTGCGTGCGGGGGGGATATCAGGCCGGACCGTAGGAAATTTTTGCCGCAAAGGGTTTATGATGCAGCAACAAAAGCAGATTACAGAAACTGTGGATTTTGCGGTGTATTTTCTTGTTGGCTGTCTTGTAAAATCTCTCGACTGTGTGTATGTTCCACATTAACCTGAACCAAATCTCCAGTTGCCAACGCGGTTGTGGAATTCGCCTAGTCTATGCCCTGGCAACCACACTGGAGAATGGGTGACATGAATTACCAGAGCCACTATTCAGCGTCTTTTAATGGAAGTGAGCTGAAGAAAAGAAGACGAAGACAAAAAGAATGATGCAACGGCCTATTTCAAGAGGCTGCGAATACGATATGCACGGACGGGTTGGTGAGAGCTTCCGTGGGTGGGGTCAAATTATGGCCCATGCATAGGCAGATTTGGAGGAAACCAGAAATAAGAAAAAGACCCTGATAATTGAAATGAGGCGAGAAGACTAACACGTGCGCATGTTCAATGCGAAGGTGGATTGGGCAAGTGGGCAGGTAAGGTCAGCGTTGAGATGGTTGGCCTGGAATTGACCCATAGCTACCCGGGAGCACTTTTGCCACATTTCATGTCTATCACGTATTCAAATTGAGCTACTACCTACATGTGACTATCCACAGGGTCTAAGACAATAGCGAGAGTTCGAGTCAACCTTTGTCGCGTGGTACGCACTGCGCTAACGTGACGGAGAATGATTCAGGCGTGGAAATTGCGAAAATGTCGTGCGCCTATGCATTGCATCAATTGAGACTAAGCGCCACGAGCATGTACCTATTCTTATTTAAAAAGCCTAACCATATAGCAGAGACAAGAAGGGAAAAGAATTTGAAATGCGCGCGCTGCGAATAGTGAGCCTGTTTACTGTCCAAAGTATCGATACTAGCAAGCAAAAAGGTCAGGAATGACAACTAAGACACGAGGAATTCTTGACACAAGAATAGTAAACAGCGGAATGTCCGAATGTGATGGTAAGCGGGGGATAAAGACATGTCTTGAAAGGCAAGGAGCCTTAAGACGTGCCGCATCCGCCTTCAGCGTCTCGTTTCCTGGAATCCACTTGCTTCCGACAAGAGTTGAAAAACTAACAGCTGGTCAAAAGCATCATACGAAAGGAATTTCACACGACGACAAAATGAGATTCATCTTTATTATTGCTCCTCTCATGATGGGACTGGCTTCGGCTGGCAAACCCAAGGGCCCAGAGGGCCTCGGCGTGCCGAATCCAATTGTACGACCGCCCTGTTACTTGAATGCACAGCACACTCATGTATTATAGAATCCAAATTGTCCTCTCTGGTGTGGAGAGTCTTGCATGGGAAACGCGACCTGCTACTTGGACTGTAGCAAAAGGTGCAGAGGGTAGAGCAAAAGGAACCACAATTTCATGTTTCTGTCATGTCTTTACTTGAATGTTCATTAACTCATCTCCTTATGCAGAGTTCTGGTTGGAATGCCTCCTAGGGCTCGCTATTCAGATTGTCATCGTGACTGCGTAATCTAACATAAATGGCCGTTAAAACATGATGTCAGGAATTGCCCAGCAGCTATCGCTTTTGGCGTTGCAAGGACTCCCACTCCTTATACCACAGTGGAATTTGATCGTCAGCGTAGTCCCACGACTTGGGAGGCTTAAAGTTTGGCGTGATGTAATCTTCGATTTTGGGTGCTCCGTTAAAGGCTGACCTTGACGGCCGTTCCTCTGGACTCATTTTGTACAGCTCGACCCAAGCCCATCGAACGAGCCTTACTTGAACGAAATCATCCCACAAGCTTCTGCAATTTCCGTAGGTGTATTGGTATCGCAGGGCTGGCGACTTCAGTTCCCGCACGTCAATGGTCATGGTGCGCTCCATTTGAAACGGCTTGCCTCGAGCAAATGTCCATGTCCCGCCGATATAGTACGACCCAGCTGGCTTCGAGTTATCGAGCACAGAAAACTGGCAGTGCTCGATGACATAGTCAGGGGCCTGCCTGGGCGAAAGGGATGGTTCCAGTGGTATTACCAGCGAGGATCGATCGCCAACGCGGCGCACGCCACTCCCGGGCAGCTTTTCGTTTCTGGGACCCCAGTCTGGCCACCTTACGTCGCGGTTGCTCCACCCCTGCTCTACCCGTTCCGATAGTATGCGGCCGAATTCGTCGTCGAGGTTCTTCAGCGGATGGAGTTCGTGATGGATGACGGTTTGTGTTGGAAACAGACAGTAGGCTTTGCTGTGTGTGATAAAACACAGCTCGGTTGTCGAGTAGGCAGAGGTCAAGAGAGCATGGATAGGCGCCGTGTTGGTTTTCGTGATGCGAATCTGGGGTCCGCGCGAGGTGCTTCGGCCAAGGGTCACTTGGTGCTTAGACTTGAGCCAAACCAGTTAGCACTTGTTTTTGAGCGGGTATTTGTTTCAGTGGCGTGTACCTGGTCAAGTATAGCCAAATCATATTTTTCTTGATATTGCAAGTATCTCTCAAAGGACTCGGCAAGGTGTCCCTTTTGGATAATGATGTCCATGTACATGCTCCTCCCATGGCCCAGATTAAAAAAGTTGACGGCGAAACCGCCTGCGATTAAGCCGCCACATGTTTCTAGCTGGTGGCGGAAGGCAGTGGCGTCGCGCACGAAGCTAAAGAGCGTTTTGCTGCCAACATGGTCTCGGGCACTTTGTGATTTTTGGTTGCCTTCGAGATGGGTTGTGATGTTGAGCCACCTTTTTTGCAGCAAGGCCAAGATGGAACGAAAGGACCGAGAGACGGCATGCAGTGCGTAGACATCGGATATGGAGAGATAGGAGCATATGCGATCGAATATGGGATAGTATTGGTCAGACTGCAGCAAGTCCGCGATGTGTGATTGTCTGTGCTCGATGGCCATGACGTCCGTGGTTGACGATGATGCGTGGGAGAGGTTTTGCGGCTGTGCCTGGAGATCATGGGACCCCGCTTTGGTTGTCCTTGGGCAGGAACATGAAGACGGTTACGAGCGGGCGGCATTGCTGCTGACGTGGGCGCGGGAGCGTAAGGCAGCGTGATTTAGCCATGGGAAACCCCAGAGGCAAAGCTTGATTTTTTCATGATGGCGCAGCAGTCTTGAATAATCCTTTTTTGGACTGTCGCACAAAGATACACAGATATTTTCGGAAGAGGACCTAACCTGTTTCGGATGACATGATGTTGTCTTGTTTTACCCGTGCTGATTGCGCAACCCGCTTAAGGCTGAAGAAGGCTTTCTCAACAGGCAACAACCCCACCTTCTTCGCCCCGGACGTGGTAGTGCCCGCACGCCGAGCGGGAGGCCCCACGCGGGCCAGTCATCCGCTACCAGTCAGTGTCGAGCTAGGAACAGGGCGCACTGGGTGAGGCGGGAAGCCTGACACACGGCTCCGGCGACATTCCCTTATTACTCGTGCATGCGACGCCGTGGTTCGACCTAGGACGCTTGCCGAGCAACCATGAACCGAGAATGAAGGACCAGTCACAATCGCAATCACAGTCGCAGCAGCAGCAGCAGCAGCAACAGCAGCAGTCGCAGCAGTCGCAGGCCCAGCAGGACGCCCTCAAGGAGGTGGCCCAGGAGACGCTCGCGGTGCTGCCCCGGCTGCTGAGCCAGCTCCAGCGCAGCGACGCGGCCCGCACCGCCCACAAGTACTCCAAGGAGGAGCTGCGGTACCTGGACCCGAACAGCTGCCCCGCGCACAAGCACCCGGCGACGATCCGGGTCGTCAACAGCGACACCATCAACGCCGCCATCCAGCTCTTACACTCGCACTCGCACGCGCACGGGAACGCGCATGGGAACACGCACCACGCAGACCATGACGACAAGCCGCCGCTGATTGTTAACTTTGCCAACGCCAGCAAGCCCGGCGGCGGGTGGCGCAACGGCAAGCTGGCCCAGGAGGAGGCCATCTGCTACCGCAGCTCGCTGGCGCACAGCCTCGACGCCTGCCCCTACCCGCTGGCGTGGGACGAGGTCGTCTACAGCCCCTACGTGCTCGTGGTGCGCGACGACCTGGCGCGCGGCCACGCCCTGCTGCAGGTGCCGCCCGCCCAGATGCCCGTCGTGAGCTGCGTCACCGTCGCCGCCCTGCGCGAGCCCGCCGTGCGCACCTTTGCCGCCCCGCGCGCCCGCACCGTCTTCGACAGCGACAAGGACCGCAGCGTCACAAAGGCCAAGATGAGGCTGACGCTGCGCGCCGCCGCGAGGGGCCGCCACGCCCGCCTGGTCCTGGGAGCCCTGGGCTGCGGCGTCTACGCCAACCCGCGCGAGGACGTGGCCCACTGCTGGCTCGAGGTGCTGCGCGAGCACGAGTTTGCCGGCCACTGGTGGCGCGACGTGTGGTTTGCCGTCTACGATCCCAAGGGCGACGGCAACTTTGACGTCTTTGACCGAGTGCTATCGGGGAAACAAGTGTAGCTCTAGATATGGGCTCTAGATGGGCTCCAGATGTCGGCTGTGTAACAATAGTAATAAACATTACAATCTTCAATCTGCAAGTCCCATGCTGTGCAATGCCACGCCCCCAGCTTTCTTGGACCCCAAGCCGTTCCCCTCCTGGCCCCTCTTGGCATCTTTCACAAGCCCGTCGGCAGCGCCCAGTCTTTTTCTCTCTCTTAGCCCCGTGGATACGTGGCCTGCTGAACACGGTCACATTCAACCCAAAAGTGCACACATGAAAAGCTGACGGCCATGCCTAAAGCAGCCCTCTCCGTACACCGCTGTGGGGATGGATTTTGGAGGGTCGGTTAGTTTTTAGTTTATGCATCGACTCCTCACATTTCAGACGACTAGGGAAAAAAACCAATACCACCACCAAGTCTGCCTCGTTCCTTATTACCGTATCGTCGCCTGCACTTTCAGAGCTCTAAGCCGCCTCGCTTTTCGCCCCGAAACGAGAGGCCCCGGCCTTGTCTGCTTCAGGAATCAGCCCTTGCGTTTCTATACGCTCCAAATAGACCACTGGGATTCTTTCAACCTCCCTAGCGCTGGAGCCTACCCCAGCCGTCTTATTTTCCCTTGTTGGCACGCGGTTGTGTTGCTGGCACAGCACTATTAATCGATAGCTTCCCGCATCTCTCTATGAGGATATCTAAACTCACGATTTGCTCCATCACAGATTATGATAGCCATCTTTGTAATACCCCGTCATTGTTCTCCAACGACACATAGAAATAAACGCTCAAAATGCCGATAGTATGTTACGCCAAAAAATAATAACGCGCTAGTCTCTGACTCATTCAACTTCTAGACCTTCTCTCGCCTGAGTCACAACGACCATCGCTTCGGAGAATGTAACTTTATTTCCACCGAAAATGAAACCTTCAGATCCATGCTGATCAACAATTAGTTTCACAACAATTCTACCAGGGATGGCAGCACCCTGACAAGGTCGCAGACGTCAAGGAGATATATCTCGCTGATAACGATGATATGATCAACTCCAGCCGCGGGGCGCGCTTTCAAAAGTACAGGTACAGGGCCTTGATACTCTCTCAAACCCCTTCATCGAGGGCTTACGCTTCACAGAGATGAAAACGACGGCGTGGCACAGTTCCTTTTCCACGGCACGCAAAGAGCGTGCAAGTTGGGGGACCACGGCAAACGCCTCAACTTTTGCTACGACGACGACTGCACCATGTGTAAAATTCTCTGGTCTTCCTTCAAGATGAAGTATGCCAGTGAGTTCCAACTTTCTTGTTATTTGCGCATTCCGCAACTAACCCCTCTTTAAGAAACAGGCAACATGTTCGGTCCCGGAATTTACACCACCCCTGTCAGCTCAAGTACGTTCCACTACCCACTTTTCGTTGATCCAGTCTTTAACGCTGTGTCACAGAAGCAGACCGCTACGCAAAGAACCACTACGTGCGGTCAAGGATGCACGCCATGCTTATATGCAACGTTGTTTGCAGCAGGCCGCAGCCTCTACGATACTCGGATAATCATCGCAAAAGCCCTGATGTTGGATTCAACTGTGTATGTGAGAAGATGCGGAATTTCGTATCCTAGCTAACAGTTTGTCCAAGGTGCAAGCTCTCACTACCAGAGACGGTGGATCTGTCGAGTATCCGGAAATTGTCGTGTATCGCGACGAAGCCATTATTCCAATTGGGGTTGTGATGTACACCCGAGAGGGGTGGCAGTCATAGATATAGTAAACAATAATGTTTTCATATCTTGTTTCTTTTTTTGTCAATGTAGACATTTTATTAGCGCAAGCTATACCTATGAGAGAGCTCAATGAATATGACGTTGGGAAATAAGAAGAATCGTTTAAAAAGACAAAGCTCATCGCTTCGTATGCGAAATGACATCTGCAATCCGCTGAGGCAGTCAGTTGCGAGGCTATGCGGGATATTGAAGCATGAGGCATCTGGTATTGTTGCGATGTCAGATGTCTTTCCGAGGCTTACTCTTCAGCTTGTAACTAATCACAAAGAGGATGACACCACGAGTTGGTAGATGAGCCAAGCAGAGCTAGCAGCCATAGCTTCAAATCAGGGTGAGGTAAATCCCAACAAAGAAATACATGGGAGCCGCTGGCAGCATGTACCGCAAGAACTGGTCTGTCGCACTCTGTGGCATCTGTGTTTCGCAATACCCGACCAGACTGTAGTGCACCATGTCCCGGCGCAAGTGCGCAATTCCATACCAGGAGTACTTGTAAAATACCACCCTTGAATGATTGTTAGTTAGTTCGATGCCTTCCAGCATGGGATCTTCGCAAACGGAAAAAACCATATTTTATTTCATTTTGATCTAAAAGAAATAAATATAATACCTAAATAAATTTATTTATCTAAAGATAATCTCCGAGGCCTTTTTAGGTTTATTTTCTTTTATATATTTGTGATTCCTTTGGCGAAGATTGGTTGTGCAACAGGTCCAGTGGAGAAGTACTTCCGTTACATTCATTCAAGAGTTGGATTGTACTATGGCGAGGCTGCACTGTGGGACCTCAAAACCACGCTATCTCTAAAACGGGCCGCGCCGGAACTAGACGAGCTGAAAACACAAACTATTGAATGTTTAGGCGCCAGCGACTAGGTGTGGAGTCGAGTCAAACGGGGCAACTCGTTACTTCAGGAGTCATTCAGCTGGAACATGCTGGTCAACATGGGACGCAGCGGGGTGACCTCAGAGACTGTGATCTAGTCCACTTGCTGTCGATCATCGCTATTGGCCTACTCAAGTGCGATCCGCTATGGTGCGGTTTCCATGGGTCAAATCAAAGGCTAAATGATCAAATATTCCCACAAACGCCTTTGCGGTTTCAAGCCTTGCCGTTTGCCTCCCATCTGACCAGATACGGAGGATCAGCTTGGACACATCTCAGAGTAGACGGTGTTCTTACTGTCAACCTCATCCTGTAGCTGATACATGTGCCAAACTCCACTGACGCTTTTGAACAGTTCAAGGTTGTGACTAACCAAGTATGTGTTCATGCGGCACAGGAATCGTCTATTTTCAGTAAAGCTTATCCAATAGTCTTATCCAATAGCTAGAATTATTGAAAATGGTGCGAGGCCTATAGCTCCGAACGAGTCACGCGCGCTTTTACGGCATGGAAGATGGCTGGCTGAAGACCAGGGTCTGTTGCGAAGTGGCAATCCAAGATTTGTCGAATGGCTTGCTGGCCTGGCTTGGCGAAAATGGAAAAGGAAAACTGATGAGGAAAACCCGTATATAGCTTGATGGTATAAGTATTGGGGTCTCCGCCGCCTCATCCTCCTGCACATCTCCATTCTCCATCCACGCAGACTCGAAGTGTTTCCAACTTTCAGCATTTCTTAACAGCCCCTTCTTGCTACAAAGATCACTCAACCACAACACCACTTTTACTCCTTGCCAAACATGTCTGGTGAAGGTGAAAAATGGGCTGAAGCCAAGAGCTCTAACGGGTTGGCCTTCCAAACCCGCGGACCCGGTCACACAAAGTCGCAAGTAGACGTCAAGGCTCAACGCGAGCCGGTCAGCTTCACCTTCGACGTTGACTGGCGTTTTGGTGATGGCACATACACGAAGACTTCGCCGGAATTTCGACAGACCACGTACATTTCTCAGTACACTATTCATAAAAACCCCGAATCTATCATCTACAACTACATTCTTGAGTTTGACCTTGATGATGGAGCTTACTCCAACTACTCTTTCACGGATGGGGAGCCCGACACCTACACCAAGCATGGAGATGGTGGTGGCCACTACCAGCTCAAGTACAACTCCAAGGATCCCAACATCAAGAAGGTCTCAGGGTCACCTATCCCCGTCCCCCAACCCTTTCCACCAGGTCGCAACTAGGTGTCTCGGGATCAATTTCAACCACGAGCGTAAGAGTTGATTGGGACGAAGCTATGCGGATCTGGGTGTTGAAACAGCTGTCATCCGAGACCAAACGGTGGATCTGGGACGGTGTCCAGGACGGAAATACGGACGTTATTTGTCTTTATATCTCGCTTTTTAGGCTCTTGACGGTGGTGAGAGGGGAACGGACCAGTTGGAGTAAGCATGTCATGTTATGGACTTATTAGTGGATGGGATTTATCTATCGTCATATCCGGCCGCTGGAAGGATCAAATAAAAAGTCCATCCACGTTCATCATATGAGCTCACCCAATCTCCGCAGCGTGATGTTTACTCAACGATCGAACCAATACAACAGCCATTGTTTTGACAACTTTCGTTTAGTTCGGGAGTGCATTCTTCGCCTCTCTGTGGGTTAAATTAAATTAGCTTAGACAATGGCGAAGCTCTATTGTGAACGCTTTTGGTATCTTAATCAACTACTAGTCTACGAAATCCAACACTACCATCGGACGCATTCTCTGATTCACAATCTAATCATAAATCTTACTTTTCAGATTATTCCAGATCGAAATAAAAATAAATTAAAAACAAACAGAGACGGACACTCGTCCCGTATACTCAATTCGCACCGGGCATCGGCACAGTGGTAACAGGCGCAAAATAACAAGAACTTATGAATGAAGTTGTTCTTGATGCCACGAGGCCCACTTCAATCATTTCTTGCAGCAAAGGCCTTTCAAAGTCTGGCAGAGGGATCATAGGGTACGTTAGATCGATACCTATAAAGATTAGCCATGATCATCCAGGACCTCTTCCAAATGCAGGCAAATGTAATGCTGAAAACGCTTACATGGGAATCTCCTCCGAGGAGAGCTTCTTGACAACGTTCTTTCGGCCAAGGTCCCCTGGGTACATCACAGCCCATATGACCATGGTGGTGATCATCAGGGATGCATCAAAGGCATAGAGCGTCCACTCATGCCGATACAAGTAACCATCGAAGCCCACGGCGTATTCGATTACACGAAAGACAGACCGCACCATGATCAATATGCTGACAGAATATAACATGACCAAAGATCTGAACCAGTTTATGTTACCACTCATCAACGTAGGCGGTGACCACTGTCGAAGTCGCTTGTGAAAGATGACAGTCGTAATAATGAACAGCCCAAAAAAGGCAATCTGGGTCAACAGCCCAACCAGGATAATCCACTTGGGAATATTGGGATTGATCTTTTGGTTCGTCGCGAGCGCGCCGCCTCCCGATTGGATAAGGAAGGACAAGACGTCTCCGGTCACGAAGATTCGGGTCAACCATCGGGCGGATATAATCGAATGGCTCTCGGCTTGGAGCTTTCGCATCAGGCGGCTGAGAGCCATGTAAATCGTCGCTGCGAAAAGGGAGGGCGCGATGAGGATCAAGACGGACTGGATGGCGTATATCCCGAGCTGGTCTGTGTGGTCGTGGCATCGAGCTCTAGCAGCGTAGCCCAGCACCTCCACTGGCACGGCTCTGTCAGTATGCAACGGTTCCGAATACGAGGTTGAAAAACATACTGAATCCACCAATGATGAACGGGATGAAAAACCAAGACCGTGTCCTGAACATTCTGAAGGCTATCCATAGTGTACACACCAAAAAGCCAATGGCAAATGCGGCGGCTGCAATTAGAGATGGGACGTAGTGCCAGAGGTAAACACCGTCCTTGTAAGGTTTGAGTTTGGCCATTTTGGCGTCTTTTGAGCGTACTTTGCAACGGCTGCTCGGGGCAGAATTGAAGATGAAAAGCAGCACAAGTAGGGGCTCAGGATAGGTGTCTCGGGCGGAGCACCTGGAAAGATATCGCCCTTATACTTCGTATCTGCCGTCCGCAGAGCGCCTACGTAATCCTCGACAATGCGGCCCTTTTCGGAAATTTCGAGACCAAGTGGCCAGAACCGGTTTAGCCGATGCCTTGCCTACTGCCGATCAGTAAGCCCAGCTGAAAACGCTGGATAACCGGCACCTGCTTACCTGCATGTCAGACTTTCTCTCCGTATTAACGCTTCGCAATGTGAATCGTCGGGACCTGACACAGAAATTGATTGGCCTCTCCCTCAGCCCTTTTTTCGTACTAAGGTAGCAATCAAAAGTCCTTCAAAGCCATCAGCCACGCGCTAATCTGTTTGCAGACCGTTGCACTCTTTGGAGGCCAGGTGAGACAAGGGAGGCTGCACCCAGCGAGATTCTATTATAAGGTTGAAATTATGCCTTGTTGAGACTATGATGCCACACTTGGCAGATTTGTACATGGTACTCAGCCCAAGGTGGACTGTGCATTCCTGCGGTCCGCAGATTGAAAATACACGAGGTCGGAGACAATGGCTCCCCACGGCACCCTTGAGCCAGGGAGGATTTGGAAGGATCTACCTCCTTGTCGTCATTCACACCTCAGGCCAATCAACACTACTCTATACGATGATGCCTAGCTTCGATAAAAACCCCATTACTGTCTACAAGAGGGCAGTTCCCATCTGGCTGCTTGACTATATTGTGAAGCACCTAAATATACCCGCCCGATGACATAAGAGTTTCTCGATACGATATTTCAAGGCCTCGTATAGTCATGCTGCGATGCCGTTGACTCAAACAAATACGAGTTCCCCGCGGGGGAAAGGCGATATAATGAGACCTCCGAGATATCCCCATCAAACGTAACAAAACACAAGTCTCCAGTTCCGTCTTCCGCCGAATCTCTCGATGACTCCCCAAGCCAAACTCTTGCAGACAAATGAGGGCTTTGTTACCAGTGGACGGATATTACAAAGGGCAAAGAAAAGTCAACACTGTCAAAATAGCCAAAAGGTGAGGGATACTTGATGGATACGCGAAGGCCGGGTTGGAAACCAGAATTGGAGTTAAAAAGAAATGATAGAAGGGAAAACCATACAGTAGAAAGACCCAAAATAATGACATTCGCTGTATTAATGCCGTAGCCGACGTCACAGTGGTGAGCTGGGCTACGATGTTGCACCATGGCCAACAAAGCCAAATGTCAGGCAGTAGGCGAATTCAGAAATTAAATCATCCCCATTCACCACATTGAAGAATAGCAGGATTATTGAGTCTGCAAGTTTGGAACAGGTAAAAGATATTAAGATCTGATCCAGTAGCAGCAATAGACACAGACACTTGTTTCTGGTTGGTCTACTTCTCCCTAGTCTTTGAGTTTGATTGCAAATTATGTTTTTAAGTGAGAAGCCACTACCTTTCTTTACATTGATTAATCGGGCTACACTGGATAATTGTTAAAATACAACCCTTGAATGATTGTTAGTTCAACACTTTGCCACATGGGATCCCCGCAAAAGACCACAGCTCTTAGCATTTTGTTTAGCTAAAATAAATAAAGAATAATACCTAAATAAACTTATTTACCTAAAATTAATCTCTTAGGTTCTTCTTTTGTGATTACTTTTGTTCAGAAGTCGTTATTTTGGCTGAGATTGACGTTGCACCTTGGCCACGGGAGAGAAGTGCCTCCGTCCCAATCATTCAAGGGTTGGACTGTATTATATAACAAATTTAAATTGTTCTTTCGAGGCTCAACACAAACCCCTTATGGAGATAAGAGAACGTTAGTTTGGGCGTTTTCATTTTGACAAAGGCTGACCCTCACTCAGCTCAGTATCTGAGGACTTTAGTTTTGCGAAGACAAGAAGACCATTCTACTACAGCGATGCATGATGATGGCACTCGATATAATGATCCAAGCTGTGTAGACAATGACCAAATGCATGTTCAAGCCATGGTTCAGACGTCAAAGTTCGTCAAAGGTCCGATCCGTAATGGAGTTGTCGAGGGGAGTACATCTGTACAACCTGTCCTTGTCCTCATCATCCACTCCCCCAAGGATTATTGTCTTCCCAACGCCATCCTCGTTCTTGACTTCAACTTTGATGAGTTTTGGATTCAAGCCAACGTTGACATCTATGTCTAGATTGAGTCCACCATTGACGGAGCAAGTTGGCCAGTAGGTCCATCCAGGCAGACGATAATGGCAAATTCCCGAATGAATCCATGCGCCAGCAATGCCTCCAGCGCAAGACCAGAATACAAGGCGAACAAAGGCCCGCCCCAGGCCACCCCAAGACATAGACTCAGCAGCTGCCGCCTGGGCGCTGAGTGCTATGGCAATGACAAGCGCCCACTGATTATACTGCATGTTGTTGGAGTGTGCTCAAGGTGCAAAAAGAAAATGAAGCAATGCGAAGGGGGAAAAAAAAACAGAAAAGTCTTTGGGCTGGAGTTTTGGGGATGCAAATCAAAGAGAAAATTGTGAAGAAGGAGAGCAAATCGGCGCTTGGCTGTTTTAAAACCTTTTGGGCGAGGCTGAAATGCAGGCTGTCACGAATCCTCCAACCTTGGCCCGCTGTTTGCCAACATAGACAGCGACACCGCCTCCGCTTCGCGAACGAATCACGGCATGGCAACGCAGGGTTGTACCCTGGTATTGATGCTGGAAAGTGGTTCGTAAACCCCACTTGAGTGATGAAGAGCAAGCGAAGGTGCACCCAACATCAACCAACAACGTCGCCAAGCTGCTTCGCCACCCGTCTTCGCCAAGCTTGGACCCCATAAGCCATGATGCCTCCATTTTTGCTTGAAATAGAAGGTATCGTTATTTGCATTTCCACTACCGAATTAGCCGTGGCCAAGCCCATCCCTCGCTCGCCTGGATTGCATCATGGTTATGTCGTACACAACGCGTTATCGAGGTCGCGGGAACAGGGCTCATCAATATCCCACTCAGGCTCGTCTGGTTAATTAATTGGTCGTCATGTCAGTCCAAATAGAATTAAAAATCCGAGCAAGGCTTACTTTCGCCATTCTGTTCATCAATCAGGACCCCACGAACACGCAAGCTGAAACCTGATAGCGGTACGCAGTGCCATGCACCACTCCACCATCACCATAATTTATGGCCAAAACTGTGACAGATGTATAACAAAGACCTGGATTGGAATCAGCTTGTTGCAGTACATGTTGATGGGTGCAGGTTGAGAAGCTCAAAGCGAGAATAGATAACTTAGGTGCTAGGGCGTGAGAAGTCAAGACTTGAGAATGAAAGCATGGTATGTTGAAAGCTTCGTGAAGTCTTGTTTGCTTTATTTTTGATATGTGCCTTCTTTTAGTACAGATAAATGACGGTGCTGCTGTTGATGTTGACATCTGCGACTCGGTCGGTCAGATCCTTTGACCATTACCGGGTTACCCTCTTGCATCCTTTGAGCTTCCTTCAAACAGAAATTCAGGCTCGGCCTTGCATCACCATTAGAAAATGTACTTTCCAAGCTTTAGAATGCCATGATTAGCCTGTTCAGCTTTGAATTCTTCAAGTTGTCGGGCCACTACCGTAACCAGCATCCGTTCACATAGGCCTATTTTGTCAGAAAGGGACGAGAATATCAATGATAATATTAGCCAAGCGGTTTCGTGAGCTCCCTTGTGCACATTTATTCTCGGTTTTTTATAACAAAAATTCTAGTGAATAAAGTAGCTAGATTAAGGCTGAATCCAGAATGAAGAGGATGAGAGATTGTATTATGTGGATGGTCAATGCGGGCTTGTCGCGCGGCTTTCCACGCCAAAACCACATGCCGTCCCACAAGACCAGACAAATACACCAAAGTATTGGTCCCTGATTCAGAAAATTGCTACATGTAAGCGATAAATAACTTTTTCCACGAGTGTACCCACACGAATAACCCGGATCCACGGTTCGACAAGTTAAATTAAGGCAAATGGGAAGCGCAATTACACACAAAGGGGCCGCTCGGCAACAAAGACGCAAACGGCCCGATAGTTCGGCAACGTCCATGTATTTCTTCCGAAGATAAATACCACGCATCAGGTCTAAATTTTGGGAGCGAACGAGTCGAATCGGAGACAAAGCCCCGCCATGCAACCAATTCCCGGCGAGCAGTTGTAAACCCCAAGGGCGGAAGAAGGGCGACTCATGATTTGCCAAGCGACGCAGACAGCAGGTGATTGACGCTATGATCACGATTGCGTGACTATGACCAGCAGCAAGAAACCGGGTCCATCGGCGTCCCGGTATCTGGAATGACAGGCCCTCGTGTTTCCCATGGTCCTGAATAACCGGCAATCCGCTTCATTGCCGTCCTCTCGTGGCAAAAGAAATGCCTGGTCACGGTCCTCTCGAGTCCCCGCGTTAGATCAGCGCGCTAAATAGGCTCAACCGTGGCAAACCTAGCGGACGGCCCAGCGAGGTTTGCGGGCCTCCATGCACTAAACTCCGCCAAGAAACACAAGCTTTTAGCGCTAATCGGTCCCCACTGTTAGTGTCCAATGGCCTGGGGCAGGCAACAGAAATAAGCATCACGGCAAAGCTAAGAAAAATCGCTCCTCCTCAGCTACCCTGCATCTAGAAAATCGTCACGTTTCTCGCCAGATCAACAGGAAGTACAAACATCACGTGGGTTGGCCACCGCAACGTTTTGCCCAACTTTATTTTTCTTTACGAAAAATTAGCTCAATTAAGCATCCGCTTCCATGTGGCAAGAGCACGGCGTGGCAAGTCAGAAATCAGGAATGAAGGGGGTAAGGTCTCAACACGGCTCGGGAATCGTCCCCACCTGAGTTCGCGTCAACAATTGGCTTCTTTTTATGCATCAAACATTAGTAAATCACACAACCATTGGCTATCCTGTGTGATGAGGAGAAGCAAGATGCAGGCGCTAGACATGTGGAGGGAGTTGCCAGCTGGGATGAGACAGGGACGCTAAGTTTGAAGCAAAGACGGGACGAAAGATCAGCATGGACAACAGACGCAGCAAACACGCCAAGACATGATGCTTAAATCTCTAATTCCTAAGCCATGCCAGCATCTACTCAATTGGCCACCAGCAGCTCGATTTTCTCTTTCCCCGGCGCTCAGTTGTGGTGCTACACCGCTTAGCCCTCGGATAGATGTGGCTTGGACGGCAAAAGCTTAGGTTACCGTGCTAAAAAGGCAGACGCACGCATCAGCGCGAATGGTCGCCTGTATGTCTTAGATCAACATCCACAGACTTTGCCTGTGCCGACCCAATTACCCACTCAGAGTGACTATCCAAAGCCAGCCAAGCTTTGTTTCCCACACTTAAAAGACCAGCTCCATGTAGGTCTGTCACACTCGTTCTTGATATCGCAGGCCGCTCTGCGGCCAAGTTTCACCCAACTCCACCCTACGGATTGAGCTCTCTGCATGGCCCCTAGAACCAATTGCCATCGCAAAACCAGGAATCTCAGAAACGGCACGCGGAGCCACATGACAAGTAATGGTGCATCATGGCTTGCACCGTGCTTGCCGAAGAGATAACTGTACGGCTGGGAGACGAGGTGCTTCCGCGGCGAATATAACGCATACTTCTTTCCTGCCCCCGCCGTGTGGTTTTTTCCCCAGGTGCTGATCACGGACAAAATGGGCCTCACTTCTTCCCAGAGTCTGGTGCTCGTGCGCTATGTCGCCATCCTGGCGTGCATAGCCGCCGTCGGTGCTCAGGACACTGGTTTCGCCACATGCCAAGGAGTCTTTGAGGGTATTCTGAGCGGGAATATTTCCCGAGGCGACATCAACAACAGGACGATAGACCGCTACATTTACACCGGTCCCATCTCCGGCCTCAAGAATGACTTTCCGCGTGGAAACATCACGGCAATTACGTATGAAGGTGGGTGAACTCTCCTTGTTCTTTCTACATCTGCTCTAAATTTCAGTGAAAAAAAGAGCCCCGGTGCTAACTAGGGACAGGATGCCAAAAGATCTGTGGTGCTCGCACAGAGACCATGTCGACTCGATCAGCGCTCGAGATCGCCACCAACTGGATCTTCCCGCTTTCCATCATCTTCAATCTTCCGTTTGAAGCGGTCCACCAGAAGAAATTCCGGCGGACCTTTGGCGCCCTCTTCCACTGGGCTGGGTCCCCTCAGACAGCGTTGACGCATACCATCTTCAACGTGCGACAGACGCGGCACTGTCATCGCATGGCCAAGACGCGGCACGGCCTGTGGAACGATGCCTTTTACGTTCTTAGCTGCATTGGCCAGTTTGAGATCCCCCATGACTATGACAAGCTGCAGAAGTTCCAAAAGGCCTTGGTCTTTGGCCTCTACCGCCCTCTGGCTAACCACAATGGCGTCGTCGAGAAGGACCAGCAGTACACTGCTGAGCTGCTATCCACCATAGCCTTCCAGCTTCGCGTGCTCAGGCGCCGCGGTGTCATTCCTACCCTTGCCAGCCTGCTCATCTTTCTCGTCGCGTTCCTGTTTTCCCTCGTACTGGCCTTTGCCAACATTGAAGGAAATCGAACCGGCGCACCGCTGACCCTGGGCTTGCTTTACTGCTGGCTTCCTATCCTGGTCATCTTCAGCATCGTCGACCGAAATCCCATATCAGCAGAACGAACAGCGTATGTGGAACCTCTGCCCGCTACTTTTGGCCCTAAGACTAACATTTCGCACAGGATGCTAATCTCTCGCTGGCTGTACAACGTCAATGCCATCATGGAATCGGCAAAGGAAGTGACGGAGAAGAAGAACATGCCGACGCCCAAGTGGTGGATAGCAACCACACCCCGAAATGAGATGGATGCATTCCGCGTGGGAGAATTTGTTGGACAGGGCCGCAAAGCCCAGTGCTGCTATCTGCCCGATGCGGCAATCAGAGCCTACGACGCCTACCATCTTGAACTCAGGGGAGATATTGCCGAGTACGAGGCTTGCGCAAGCCAGGTTACCGACTATCTTACCGGGAGACGCCCGGCCTCTTGGTTTATGACAGCTTTCGTTTCGCTCATGATCGTCTGGATCGAGGTCATGATGGCTTTCCTGATTGCCTTTTTCACCCCGACCTTTGGGTTCGGCTGCTGGTCTGCGTCGTCTCTTTTGTACGGCATCTTGAGTTCCATGACGTGGGTCTACCAGATGTGCAGCAAGAACCCAGGACCAAGAGGTCGAGCCATCTGCTACGCATTCAACTTTATTGCATTTGTCTGGCTCGTGTTTTTAACAGCCCTGGTTGTAAGCCCCCCCGGATGGAGCATCTACATTGTGTTGACGCGCGTGTGCTAACTAATCGCAGCTGGCGGGAGGTTTCAAGACATGTTTCTGCAGTACGGTTCAATTGTCGTATCCGTACTTGGGAGGCTACATGATGTTTCAGGACTTCGAGTTCTACATTGAACACTTCCACATGCACATTCCTTGGGTGTTTGCCTCTGTCATCGGCGGCCTGGTGCCCGGCGTTGCACTGACCCTGGCGACGTTGTGGTGGATGAAGTGCCAGCATCTGTGGACGACAGAGGAGGGAGAAATGACCCGTAGTCTTGAGCTGGCCAATTTTGAAGTTCACGCTGATACTACGTGGCTGGTTGCTTAAAATGGAGTGTTTCTTTCGGGCGCTGACGCTGACTCAACGCGTCGAGTTTGGGGTGATTCTCAGGAACGCAAGCGCGTATGAAACGCTGCAACCTGCATACAATAGGATGGCGCAGTGTAATGAATTATGAATACAAATATGAGGATGAATTGCCGCGATGGCTGCGCTACAGTGCCACGTGTGTGGGGTATTGGGCAATGTCGCTCTCCCACGCGCGCACATGGCCGCCACCGTATTTCGTATTTGGGGGCGTGCGGCTGAATCGCGAAATACGATCGTTTTCTCAGCCGTGTGACATATTGCCTCGTTGGTAGTAGATAAAACACACAAAGAATCTGCTTTTTGCACCTTGATGTCATTCTTCTGACGTGCATTCTTACTCCATTCATCCCTCGCGAGCCACAGAGCTACCACGCAGCCATGCCATCGGCCATCCCTCCACCAGCCGAGACCGGGTACAGGCATTTCCAGGTCGATCGGCACTCCCTGTCGCTGCCCAGCCACTACGATGTAACGGAGATGAATGGCGACGGCGCGTTCTACATGGGCATTAATTCCATCAAGCGCAAGGTGCCATCGCTCACGCTGCGCGCAGGGTCTACCGCCGAGAGCCCCGTCGTGGCCGTGTGCCATTTCATCCTGTTTGGGGGCCACTTCAAGCTTGGCTTTGGCGATCCCGCCGATGTGGATTCCGTCGAGTGGGAGGACATGACCAGGCAGAACCTGGCCGCTTCCGAGTTCCGCTGGGAAACGGCGCTAGCCGGCGGGGACGACACTCAACAGAAGCAGCAGCAGCAGCAGTACCGCGAGAGAAGGTCGCTGACATGGAAGCGAACGCAGTCGGTCGTGGTCGAGGGGATGACGCTCTCGGGCATCAGCATGCGCAACTTTAAGCTGCTCGACGACAAGACGGGCGACATCATGGCCGTCTTCACGAGCAAGAGGACGATGCGGAACTGCGGCGTCCTGGAGATGCGGGTCAATCTCGGAGAGGCCTTTGATCAGATGGCCATCCTGTCGTGCATGTCGCTGTATGAGAAGATGAGGCGGGATTGATGGCATCATGAGGGCCGCGGATTTATCGGATATTGAATTTTAATCCCATGTATTTATCTTCTAAATGGTATTCAGTCGGTGGTTAATTACATCGTACTGATCGACTAAAATCATGATTCTGACGCCTTTGATTCGTTACCGCTGCTAGGGCCATCGGTTTTAGGGAGGCTTTAGGGACTGATCAGCAGGGATGACGCTGGTTAGTCAGCCAACGTCGCTGACACGGGATTAGCAGTAGTGGATATCTCCGGATCAGCACACTTATAAAATCGTCTGTCTGCTTATGTTTTGAAGAGTTTACGGTCCAATATCTTGTTTGCAAAATTTGCTCATATTTTACATTGCAATGGCTACTCCCGTTTGGTTCATCACCGGAAGCTCGAACGGCTTCGGCCTGCTGCTCAGTCTCAAGGTCCTCGCCGCGGGGCACAAGGTTATCGCTACAGTCCGGGACTTCGAGAGATCTGCTGCCGCAGTCAAGTCAATTGAGCAAGCTGGCGGGAATGTAATCAAGCTGGACATGTCGGAATCTCGGGATAGCATCGTGCAGAAGGTCCAAGATGCCGAGAAGAAGTTCGGCAGCATCGACTACCTGGTGAATAATGCGGGGTACTCAGCACTGGGTCCCATCGAGTCCTTCACGTAAGTCCCGGAATCTCGGAATCGGAATTTATTTCTCTGACGAAGATGCAGCGAGAGCGAGGTCGAGCACCAAATCAGGACCAATGTTTTTGGCCCTCTTTACGCCATCCAAGCCGTGCAGCCGGGCATGAGGCAGCGTCGATCAGGAACCATTATCAACCTCAGCAGTGTAGCCGGCCAAGATGCTACGCCGAGCTGTGGCTTGTACGCAGCAAGCAAGTTCAGTCTCGAAGGGTTGAGCGAGGGTCTGTCGAAAGAGATGAAGGAATTCGGCGTCAATGTCTTGATCGTGGAACCGGGTGCATTCCGAACCAACTTTTTGTCAGCCAAGGTGGTCAGTGACACGGTTGGGAAGGACTACGAAGGCACTGCCGTGGAGGAAATGGTGAAGAAGTTTGACGCCTTCAACGGGAAACAGCCTGGAGACCCCCAGAAGGCAGTCGACATCATATTTGAGGTGGCAACTGGTCAAGGAGCCGCGGGCCACTTGAAGGGCAAGATCCTGAGACTGCCGCTAGGCAAGGATTGTTTTACTCGAGTTCAAAACAAGGTCAACTCGTTGCAACAAGATTTGGATACCGCAAGGGAAATTGGAATCAAGACAGATATTGATGCATGAATGCAATGGCAAGATGAAATAGTTGGGATGGTAGTAAGCTGCAGGGCAGATGGAGACATGCGATTAAGAAGAAAGGCTAGAGAAGAAACAAAATTAATAGTAGCATGTGATCATCTCAATTCTTAGACCTCCTATGGTCCTGCTTTGTCTATTTTGGGAACGTTTTTGCTCTTAACTATGTCGGAATTTTGTGTCTTTCTTTATCAGTACTCCCGCTGTAAAAGGTGGTGTACGCAAAGTTAAGCTCTTGTCTTTCAGGACGCTGCGGCTGCAGTAACGCCCCAGAACACTGCCTCTCTCATCGTAGCATACCGCCATTACCAGTGTCAAATTTGTAGCAGCCTTCCACATGAAGGCCAAATTTCACCGCCAACCGGCCTTTGTAGCCGCCGAACCTGAGAAGGACGCTAATGCCGTGGACACCGCCGCGCCTGCATACACCAACATTCCCATCCTTTGCTACCATATGCAGATCGATAAGAAAGTTCATGGCGAGCCTAAGATGGTGACAAATCACCCGATATTATTTCCGGCTCGACTAAAATGAGGTATGGCATCCGAAGTCGGACATTGAAACGGGCCTAAAGCGAGTCAAGAATTACTCGAATGTGGCAGCCACGGCTATCGACCGCTCTGTAATTTAGATCGCATGTTTCTTTGCTAAATGCAATGCGCATGTTTATTTATGATAAGCTTTTGACCCCTCACAGACACCCAACTTACATGGATCCTCGGATGACGAACATTGGGTTTTGAGTTCGCTCGTGTCATGGACAATTTGGGACCCGTGCTTCATTTCGTCGACTAGAGTGGAAATTCAAGGCTGGCCCTACCTTGGAGAACTGCGGTCCATGTAACGAAGCTGAGAAGGATCCAACTTGCCATGGTTGTGACGGACAGAATCTGCACACCATTAGTAAAAGAAAGAAAAAAGGCCGCTCGCCAAAATCTCACCGTGCCAAGGATCATAAAGAACGTTGACCCGATTGCCTGCCCGATGTGGCATGTGCAAAGAGCATACAGTCCCAGCGAGAAAGTAAAGGCCCACCAGCCGAGATTGCACGGTCCTCTGTTTGTTTTAACAACTGTTGCCACAGCAAAAATGAGCCAGAAGAGGCCAAGAGCCCACATTAAAATGGCAAAGAACAACCCAATGTCCTTGAAGATATTCCCCGCAAGTTCATCAAGGTAGCTGCTTTTTTGAAAGAGTTTTTGTGAAGCCTCGCCGAGTTTCTGGATGCTGGAAACACTCAAAAGTGAGCACGTAATTTCTTTTTTTGAAGCACACTAGCACTCACCTGAATGCGCCCTGTGCAATGGGGACCAAAGGCAAAAATACGCTGGGAACAGTGCCGTTGGCTGGGAGGCCACGACGTGGTAATTGCCGCAAATAGATGACCAGAGTCACAAAGGCCATCGGGAAACCAATTCCCCAGAGCCCGTAGCTGCACATGATAACCGCGAAGGCCATGTCTTGGTCTGGTAAAATGCCCGCCAGCATTCCACCCGACGCAGATGAAACGAGGCATGAGACGAGTGGGAAAAGCCACAGGGCATTGGTTGAAGCGAGGGAAACGTCCACTTTTCGCGTCATCCTGTACAAGGTCAGTGGGACACAGTACCAAGATGGGTTGCTTGCTCACAGGGTCCATTGCTGGGAAAAAGCCGCACTGATTGACCAAATAGCATCTGCTATCCAAATCGCGAGGGCCAAGTGCAGCGCCCAAGGTTCAAGCTGAGGTCTCGACACGAGGTAGAACAGGTTCAGGGTCGTCGAAAGATTGATTGGGATGATGCTCATCAATGTCAATTGCCGAGGATCCTCTGCTTCGGCCCTCGCAACCTTAGGATAGAAAATCCATTTCAAGCCCGACAAGGACAAAAACGCAAAAACGTACAGGCCGTGCAGGAGGAATATTGAAATGGCAACATAGTAGAGCCATTGTGATTTATACGGAAAAGTGGCGAGAAGCAACGCCACAATGCCCGTCCCCAGAGTGATTGCGTAGTAGCTATCCAATGAATAGTTAGCATGGACTCCAGCAGGAAAATCGTGCATCATCATCCGCCAGACTTGCCTAGGTGTAAAAGCGACCACAATTCGTCTCCATCTAGCTTGGCCCTCCATGGGTTGCTGTGAATCCTTCCACGACATGCTTGGTATAATATAGAGGGCCGGCGCTAGGAACAAAATTTCCTCAAATGCAGCATCTGCAGTAAAGAATGTTCTTTTGCTAAAAATGATGATATCGAGGACAGGGAAATAATCGACCAAATATGATTAGGGAGTGTTCCTACTTAATACGTGGCTTAGAGTCTGGAGCAGGTGATGAGTGAGACTTTGGCGAAAGTGATTGCTGTACGAGAGAACTATGTGATCAACTCTATTGTGCCTTCAAAGTTGCCTTTGGCTTTTAGCAAACATGAGTATGCATGTCGATCTCCGCACATATTTGAACCATGCAGAAATTGTAAAACCCAACTCAATCTTTGCAAGTTACACTTGAGAGCTGGCACAGTTCGTATACTATTATTGGCACTTTGTGCATCGAGAGTGGCCACACGAACATGTGCCACTGGTGGGTCCGCTCACATCACAGCAACACTAGTTGACCAGCTGTCAGTAATCAATTCTGTCTCTGAGAACCACATACGTGGGGCAGTGGAAGGGATTTTCATACACAAGTCCAAGACGATGCGCCCATTGTCACGAATCGTAGTCCCGCGTTTTGACTGAAATTGGCTAATTAAAAGTTGGTTTTGAAGAATTTCACATTGGTGGAGATCCTAGAGTAGACACAGGCACCTGGCCCTTGTCCTTTCTGCTGCTGGTTCTGGGGGTCCTGCTATATACTCACCCGATTAGGTGGGAGATCCCGATCGACCTATGGCTTGTATCTCTCTGTATGCCTTGAGAATGGGATAGGCTTCGGGAACGGGGACAGGGACAGGATATGCAAAGACAGTCACGTTGGGAGGTAGATGGCAATTAAATGTGAGACTCGAGGGAGAAAAAAGTAGATGAATGAAATGGCATGAGGCGTATTCGAGCTATGATATATAAGCTACGAAATCTCGCACCTGCGTTGGCCCGAAATCACATGTGATAAAGAAAAGCGTCCACCGATATGGACTTTGAAGTCAATGTACAAGCGGCTACTTCTTTATCACAAATGTGTAATGGGGGCGCTATAGGCCTCCAGGTAGTTTGTGGTCATGTCCCAATATTACAAAAGTGTGCAAATAGCCACCCTGCTCATGAGATGCCGACTGCCCTCAACCGCCCCTCTCCTTTCTGGCTGTGACTCAACTCGCTCGGGCGAAACTGCCGGGACCGTTGCGTAAGCTGGCCGATGAATGATGTCCATGGTTTCATATCTTTACATGTGACTATTGATTCGTGAGGGCAACAGGTGCAAGGCATGTAAGTGGGGAAAGAATGGCGTCTGTCACTGAGATCAAAGTTGTCCCGGTTTCGCGGCATAGGCGGCAAGTTGGAAGGTGTACAGTACACCCTGGGGCACAGACAGCAAGGGTTTCCACTCTTTCGTATATTCGGCATTCAATTGGATAAAAACCCAATAGAGTGGCTGGAGATGAGAGACAGTGTGTTGCTTTTGTCGGCAGATTATGCGCATCATGATGTCAAAGCTGAACCCCTGTCTTAGCAACCAACCCACGCTCATGGCACGGATGGGCTAGAAGGAGCAGAATTGCCGTATAGGCAAAGGCGATCCGAGGTGAAGATTCACCGAAAGACATCTTCAAACGCAAAGCATAGCGTCCCTTGTCATGAACAAAAAGATGACACCACGAAGTTATAAAATGAGCTACCTCTGTCAGGATAAGTCTAACAAGATCTGTTCATTTCTTTTATTCGGAGGTTGGCCAAGACAAGGGCAAAGTCCCACGCTCGTGATACTCTTGAGGCCTTCCCTGGTGGTGAAATATGATGAGGCTAGCCTCTTTTGCTCTTATGTCTCACCAATAGCTTCGGGAGTGCTATGAACAACACTGATGTGCGAGGTTTGTAGCAGATTTAATCTAAGATGGGGTGTGGGAAACGGATGTGATGTAAGACAGTAAAAAAAGTTGGGAATGGTCGATGCCCACCAGTCATCCTCAGCCCATATTGGAACATCCCACATTTTCTTCACCGAGGTCTTAGAACCGAAATGCCTAACTAGGCAGAAGGAATGTGCCAACCACTGAAGCTCTCCCTTAGATACAAGCGAAAGCACAGGACTTTGCTAGTAAAACGAATATAGCAAGGTTAACAAAGTTGACTATTATTCTTCCCGTTCCACATATTTCATGCGATCGAATTGCACGGAGGCCACTCTTGATGAAGTCAGCAACTGCCATCAGTAGTTGCACTTGAGCCAATGATAACAAAAATATCTTGCTGAGAGGCCATAGTGAGACAAGCACCAACGGTTGGTGGTGAAGAAGCAGCTCAATGAGTGGACTAGAGATTTACCAAAAATTTTAGTAGCAACACAAAACGTGCTCAATATCTGGGCGCGGCGCTCTGTTCGTCTAACCCGCAATGAACTCGATAACTATTATTTTACGCTAGGGGTGGAGCCTGAAGGTGCAAAGAACGAAGAGATGTCCACAAAATACCCCAGACTTGTGGTCCAGAGATAAGTACCTGAAGCAATCTTTGAGAATGAAATTGCTAGGCCAATCCTCTTCATGACCAACCCGATAAACAACAAGAAGGAGTTCTTCCATATGTAACATGCCAACCATGATATTTTATGCATCATCATCCACTACTCAATGCCGCTGGCACTAACGAGTCGCGTTGCTAGTGACATCTGAATCGAATCTGCGCATATTCCATGCAAAATGAGTGAATACCTCATCGACCATCTGTTCATCCTTCTCTCGAGCAACCAACTCCAGCTTTTCCACCACACGACCAATGAGCGTGGGGACATCGATGACGGCTCGCGCAGCACCGCGGTCCCAGGCTGCATCCTCAAAAGTATGATGAGTTTTAGGTGACAAAGGCCAAGAAGGAAGAATGCCCAGCCACAGGTATTTTATATTGGCGGTGATGTTCAAGGTTTTTTAGTTGAATCATCTCCATCGAGCTGCATGAGGCCATCGGAGATATCAGTACAGACGATATTATAGCCTGGTTGTTGGGTTTGCGGTGCAAACCTTATTGCACTGATGTGGGTCACCAAGATGCTAGTCAGGATTCTCTCACACAATTTGTATTTGCTAATGCAAATGAGAAATCTCCATAAAAATTCCTTTGGCCCGGGGAAACTACTACTCAAATTCTCCTTGAGCGAGCCAACATCATGATTATGAGTCTGCCTAACCTCAAAGTGGGCCTTTTGAGGACAGAATAGTCAGAACCCAAGTCACAGAGCCTTAGAGGGGGGTGAAAATAGTATACCGGTCTCCCCTAACAATTCATGCGTGTTGACTGGCATACTTTTCTTTCACCCCGGAGAGGTAGCATACCAATAGCCTTCGGCAAGAGGTTTGATCGTGAAAGTATTTTCGCCATGACCAGGAGAACAATCAACTAAAATCCCTTGGCGACATAAACGGCCGTACAAACCTTTCCCTTGTGAATGGGACACAAGGTTAGCCCCTCATTACTCAAAATGACTTCTCTTGCCAAGGCTGGCCGGATCCAACGCATGGCATCTATCCCCCGACTTCGCAATACCTATCAGAGGTCTAACACCCATCTCATATTAGACTATTCTCCTTCTCAATGCACGATTGCTAATATTTTCTGATATGAAGTCGCGACACCATGGACCCAATCAACATCTGGTCCACGGCAAGATTCATCACTTTCATTGATTTTCCATAGATTCTAGTAACGGGTTCCGTAAACCTTCATAAGGCCAACAGTACCTCATTCGAGCTTGGATACTTGGACACAGTCATTTATGATCTTGAAGCCTTTATCTCTCAGGACTTTAGAAGAACAAGTATCCATGAAGGCTGACCACCATACTAGCCAAATTAAAAGTTTGCAGTGGCGAGTCAAAATGGGCTATTGTCATTATGCTGGACCAAATGCACAGGAAGGAAATGAATTTTCCACAGGCACGGCTAAGGATTTGAAGAGACTGCATACTACCGTTTCTAATGTACTTCATCGCAAAGTTCGAAAGCTCACTTGGGCTGTTTCGTATCTAATACCGTCGGTGGTGCGCCGCCGCCGGCCTGGTCTGACCCGCCACCTACAAGTCCTGGTGATGATGATACATCCTTACCTGATCTAGATACTAGGCAAAGGTCCGAAGAGATTAGCGAAATAAAAGGCATGCTTCTATTGCAGCGAGCTTGTTTTGTCCTATCAGAGCCAAACCAAGCCGTCTAGGATACTTTTACCAACCAGGTCCTAGATGACTTATTTAAATTTCAGATAGCTCGGACTGTGTGTTTGAAATAAAACAGATTCCTGGCAAAATAATGGACGATTTAAAGATATTATTGCGCAAAAGCCTGGAGCTATGGTGATTGGAGAACTGCGGCCAAGATTCTACGGAATCTCCCAAGGAAATAAGTTGCATGTCGATGTTGGAAGAGAGCTTTCATTTGTACACTAAACCTGCTACCACTCATAAATGAACAATATCGGGAATTTGGGCCCCAGTAGAATATCTGCAGGCAAACACTTGGACAACATGAGTCGCCTTCTTTCGACGTTGATGGGTTGCAACATAAATCTACTCCAATTTCTCATTTCTTATGGCTTCAAGCTGACCGATAAATTCCAATCACAAGTGAACTAGTGGTCAAAAATAGCTCCTCGCAAAGCTTGCTGGTCGTGATGGTTAGCTCCCGCAGCTTAACCAGACTTGCCACTTGTGCGATTCTGCATCGTCAAAATAAGCCATCAATCAACTGCCTGTCTGGCGATAAAGGGAGCCGCCGGACCATCGATAAAAGAATTGCCGACTTCCTAAACCAAACAAGGGACGGAATAATGGCTCCGTTAACTGGGGCTACGGAGACACGTCGGAAGAAGGAAGCTGACAGGGAGTGCGACCGTAGACGTGCATAATTCAAAAGGCCTGCCAAGACACTACCACACTGACTAATTGCCTCTTTGAGAAGGAGAGAGCGTTTATCTTATCGGCAGAGTGCTGCGCCGCCCACTTTAGATGCGACCAGATCAATACCACCTACCCAAAAGCAACTACACACATGAGAATGAAGCCACTGGGCCCGAAATTAGAATTATTTATGCTTGAAAATATACGAGATCGCTTTTGAATATAAAGTAATGAGTGTCAGGCATGCTGGACTCATAGAATTCTTCGATGGTTCACTCGCGCGGCAATCCTTGCACCAGCTGAGCCAATTTCAATTTCTTTCTTAGCTGCAAATCTCGCCTTTTTAACCCATCTTTGAAAGAATCATCGGCAGCCATGGTTAAAGCAGCAGCCTTTGGCATTGCCATGCTCTCCGGAGTCGGCCTTGCTGTCGCTGGAGTTATTGAGCCCAATCCCAGCTCTGGCGCGACCATCAGACAGACTCGCCGAGAGGATCTGCGCCTGGTTAAGACCAGCGAGGAAGACCCCGGCACCTGGATGACCGAGGAGGAGAAATTTGACAAGTTCATCTCCAAGAAGATTGGATTTGTCGATATTACCGACACCCAGGTATGAGCTTCCGTTTGAATTCCCGCCGCACTCATGGCATAACATAAACTAATCGATCGACGGCTTAGGAGCTGGAGAGCCTTGGTCAGAAAAGGTCGGCTAGAGATACGGTTACTGTCCAGGCCATCCCGTCAGGACCCTCTCACCAATCCGAGGCAACTCCTCTGATCTCACAGGCCAACATTGCCAATCTCAGGACCTGGGCTAATGAGATGGCTAACTTTTACAACCGCTATTACCGAGGATCATATGCCTCCACCAGCGCCACTTGGATGTATGACACCGTCGTGAAAGCTGCTTCGGCCAACTCCAAGATCCAGGTCTCGCGTTATACGCACAGCTACAACCAGCCCAGTGTAATTGCCAAGCTCCCTGGATCTTCCAGCAGTGTCGTCATTGTCAGTGCCCACTACGACAGCATTGGCAGTACCACCAGCGGACGCGCACCTGGAGCCGATGACAACGCTTCGGTAAGTTGTATTCCGGATCATTTAAAACTCCACAACCACTAGAAACACAAATTCCGCTTCTACTCTTATTTGACTGACATCGATTTCAGGGAGTTGTTGTGGTACTCGAGGCTCTGCGCATCCTCGCCAGTGCAGGTTACTCACCCAAGAACACACTCGAATTCCACTTTTACAGCGGCGAAGAGGGAGGTCTTCTTGGAAGCCGTGACATTATGCAGTCCTACGCATCGTCGGGTGTCAACGTTTTGGCCATGGTTAACCAGGACATGACGGGCTACTCTCCCAACAACGTGATTGCCGTGTATACCGACTACGTCAACACCGCGTTGACAAACTTTGTCATGACCCTGGTTCCTGTTTACACTGATCTGGAGCTTGCGACAGACAAGTGCGGCTACGGGTGCAGCGATCAGTAAGTCCTCATCTCCGTCTTGGATAAGACTTCATTGTGGCTAATCACGTGGGATTTTCCAGCTCATCTGCCAACTCCGCTGGCTTCCCTGCCGCGTACGTGTGCGACGAAAACATGGCGGATTCAAGCCCCTACATCCACTCCGCCCAGGACACCATTGCCACGCTTAGCTTCGAGCACATTCTCCAGCATGCCAAGGTACATAGATAGCACCAATTCATGACCCCAAACTTCGAAACAAACTAACTCTTTTAGTTCACGATTGGCTTTTTGGTTGAGGGATCGTACTTCTAAATTTGAATTCTGGCCATTTCTTTTGTGAAAGTGGATATGGAGGATGACGACCAACAAAAATAGTGTTCATAGTATTTATTAAGTGCACTTAAGACCTGGTTCCTATTTCCTCTCTCAATCATCGTGGGACTCAGAGCGCGTCAACGCCAATTCTTTCGTAACCCTTGTTCCCCAAGGGTCAGTCCCGAAGCATGATTATTGCAGGACCAATTATGTGACTTCTTTTTTCAATTTTCAATTTTCAGCAACTTACTCGATGGTCTTGTGGCTGAAATTATCCCACTTTAACTCTTCGCCTCCGTCTTGGCGAAGCTGGCTTGCCCCGCAATCACCCGTTAGTGCATCGTAAACGCGCGATATGATGTTCGGACCAGCCCTGTCGTGACGAGCCATATAATGCCAATCGGAGTCATAGCGTGCTCCCGGGCAAAGGCTAGGGAGCTCATTACGGGTGTTCCCAACCACCCGAGCCCGAAACCACCGTGCATTCATAACCAATCCCCGGATCAAATCCTAACAAGATGCGCCTAATGCATCAGTCTCATCCATCACCTACCCTTTTTCATCACTTGGAGGCTGATGAACCCAGTTGTCCACTCGCTGGTACTCTGGAACTTGCTGTTTCAACGAGAAGCCTGACCTTTACTGTTCAGATGGGTTGGAGCTTTTTATACCTCTCAGTAGTCCACGATGAGTTCAGATAACACCAAATGGCCAAGTCCGAAGATAGAAGTAGGATAGTTATAATTGAATTGAAATGGCCAATTGTAACATTTTAAGATGAATCGCAATCTTGGTCTAAGCAGTCTTGTTATGGGCAATTACTGCATGTTACACAATCATGATGCAGTTTCATATTAGGTCTATCATCGCAATGACCTGCGATTCTTCTCAAGCCGCACCAACAATACATTCCATCGCCCGGCAACAGACATGGGCTCGCCATAAACCATCATAGCGACATGGCCATATGAGGATACTCGAACCATTTCAACACACTTTTCGCTCACCCTGTTCCTCATCCAACCAACCTAACAATTCTTCAAACCCTTCATCATCCCTAACATGACCTAGCTCTCCATCTAATATGCGCTTACCCTTGGCTGCCAATTCATCGAAGGCGAAATTGGTAATTTGCAGGTTTTGACGCATGATGTTGATCATCCATGACCAGGCCCGATCATCATCTACGAGATTAATTCCAGAAATCCTAATATCTCGGAGTGTCTTGCTGTGTCGGAGAAGAAAAAACCCAAATTCGATGCGATTGCATTCCATTTGTGAGATCTCAAGGACCTCCAGTTTAGGCAGGTACAGCATACTGCTTAATTTTGAGAACCGGCTTGGCTGCAGAACGTCCGAATAGTGCCATGAGGGATCAAGAGGGGAGTATGATAGGTATTTGTCACGCTCACCATATTCCAGCGAAAAGCGAGAAATGTTCGGGAATCGATTGACGAACTCGGTCAGGTCTGTTTCCCACCTCTTTGAATCTGCCGAATCAGTATCGGAATTTGCCGGGTGTAAATACAACGATAGAGACTTGACACTCGGCAGTCGAGCTTGATCCAAGATAGAGGCGGTCGGCCTGACTAACATATTGGCGGTCACCTGACTGGTATATTCAACCGAACCACCAAGTCCGATGACAAACGAGTTGACGGGCTGCTGACTTTTGACCAAAGCGACCGACACGGAGTGTATGAGATTGCGAATAAAATGAAGGCTTCCAGATGATCTGTGGTTGAAACACCTCTGTGGCAGTACCCCAACCTTTCTTTGCAAATGCTTGAGTCCCCACGGCTTTTTTTCATCAATAACGAGGAGTTCACTGCAGTTCTCCAGGTTTTGCATCACCTTAATCAAACATTTGGTGCCGTATCCCGTCCGAATCAGCTCATCCTGATCAGCCAGGGATTCACGGTAAGCTGACTCATTGAGCTGGAGTAGCCTGTTGGGAGCGCGCCGAGTTTTGAAGTTCCATGGGCTTGCGTCCTCATCTTTGGAATCATCACTAGAGCTACTCACTTCGCCGATGTCGTCGCTGTCTTCTTCGCTGTTGTCATCGCCATTCTCCCCACTATCTTCGTCGCCGGCGTTTTCGCTGCCTTCGGTGCTGTCCTCATCGCCGTCGTTGGTCAGACCAAGGTAGCGGGCGGCTTTCCTGTCCCGCTTCGGCCACTCACCCGTGTAGAATGAGACCCACCTTGCGAAGATGGGTTCGGACGGAGGCTCTGTAACCCACAGATCATCAAAGGGCAGGAGATGGTCAGAGCATACCACCAAAGCGCCAACAGCAGGGCCAAAGTAAGGGTGTTTGGAGATTTCGACGAGTGTCTCAAGGCTGCGTCGCTCTAGCATCACACAACGCGTCTCGAAATAGCGCTCAGCGAAGTGGTAGAGCATCTTTGAATTCAAGTCATGGCATGTTTGTCTCAAGTTGAAAATATCATCACTAGGAAAATCCTTAGTTATCATACGAATGATCTCGTTCGGGAGGTCGTGGATCGAAGCCATAGTAGTTGTGTTGCTCCAATTTGACGCGGGTGGAGATTCGCGATTCTCGCGATTTATGATCCACTGCGATTAGTCATCGCTGTTGCTGAGGGAGGGTTGCATTGGACAAAACACCAACCATTGCTTTTGGGGTTTCGGTCCCTACCCTAAAGTAAAAACCAATATTTTAGCCCCCTTGGGTGGGTGATACGCTCGTCTTTCAATGACTTTACATTGAGGGATGAGTTAAATATTGCAACCATGATCCCTTAACGAGATGTATCTGCTACTGGAAAAAGCCATGCTGCTCCCTGGGCCTAGAACTCACCGACCAATCCGAGTGTTAACTTTTGGACAAATGACTGAGAGAGAATGCAAAGGCATCACAAGGCAACATAGCCAAAGTTTCGCATGTATAGACTTTCCGTCCATCATGTGCATCGTAGTAAATCATGCTAAACTACCTTGTCCACGTGTGTAACGAGACGGTCTGTAGTAGTCGGCGGTGGCTGGATGGGATGGACCCACCAGGCGCTTTTCGACTGGGTGATGCACCCTACTTTCAATCATCATGATGCGCCTCTTGGCTGATATATTGGTGAACAGTGCATGCTTTGAGCCACGTCGCGCATGTGATTTCAACCTTACGCCGGTGTCTTTCAGCTCTTGCGTGAGCTGGGTGCAACAACAAATGTGCACTCGTTCGGGCCAGTCCACTGCTATGAGGGGTGCCTACAATAGTGGCAACAAAATATACACGAATTCTTGAAATGGAAAGGATGCCCGGTTAATAATTATGCTGCTGGAGGGAGGCTCGTAAGTGGGCAAAGGGGTCTGACAGGCTTCATCTTGGTGGGGACTTATGCTGCAAAATGTGTGCCGGTACTCGCTCATTCGCAATGATACGAATCACACGTGCTGTGCCCATTCGCAATGATTGTGGTTAGACTCTTCCAGCGGAAGTCAAGGGGTAGGGGCCAAGGGCAGTCGCATAAGCAGCCACCTTGACGCTACAGGTGAGCATGATGCTGAAATGACAACGAAGCAACATCTCTTGTCTTTATCGAAATCCCGCAACAACACCGTGGGCCAAGGTGGACTTCTCCTAGTCCTACTTCCTGGACATCTCGCCGAGCCGGCGCTTACTTGAGATCCACAGCATAGCAATGTCAGTCGCTCGCGCGTCCGACATCGCTGCGCCACTCGAAGCTCCACGCCGTCATCTCACCCAACCTCGCGTAGCACGCCTCCTATATGTCGAATTCTAGGGTCCAAAGGTAGAGTGCCGATGAAACATGGAGGCGCCAGCGCCGGCTGGGCAACGGAGCATCTGGGTGCGCGTGGCTCGAGGAGTGCGAGACTGGACCCAGGCAGAGACGACTACGCGCTGTCAAAGAAACGAAAAAACCACAAGCTGACTCTTGTCAGCACGAAATAGATACCCTAGCCACGCCCTAGCCCGAAAAGGTACATTTGTCACTCATATCGAACAAGAGCACAGCAACAATCAAGATCAAAAAATCATATTCCGCGCATTGGTATGACAGGGGCATTGTTTTGTATTTCTCAAATTCCATTCTTTGGAAGGCTACTCCTGCCACTAGAAGGAAATGGTAAGTTTCAGCACAGAAGCCAAACTAAAAGAGTGATTATATAGTGAAAGCTCATATCTATCCTGCGATAGTGACCGTGATGACTGGACTTTGGGAGTTCCCGAACCAAGACGAGTCCATCAAAATGAAATCAGAACAGAAACGAGAGACGTGGTGCTAAGATGTGAGGACTCTTCCAAAATTGTATCAAACCATGCTACTGCATGCTCAAGACCATCAATTTGAGAATCAAACCAGTATCACCCTTGGTCTCAGCCACACCACCAATGCAGCTGGGTTGGCCGTCGCAGCAAAGGGCCTTGATCTGTTCGATGGACAGAGCAAGGGATTCAAAAGAAACAGAGGTAGACTCGAACAAGAACTCATTCCTCAGGGTAACACTGATACTACCTTGGGAGATAATGACCTCGTCCTGGCCATCTCCGGTGGCAATGCTGTTCAGGCGGAGAGGGTCGATGAGGCCGGCGAATTCTCCGCCAGGATTGGCGCGTAGGCCGTCAATGAGGGCAGTGGCGTCGGCCGCGGAGATGGCATTACCGGAGCATTCAATCGTGTTGCTGACTTGGGCCTTGGTCATCGCAAAGAAGTAGGCCCCAGCTGCGAAAGCAGAGACTGACTTGGCTGAAAAAAAGCGCATGTTTCTTGCAAGAACTGAATGATAGAGAAGAGGTGTTGTTTTTTGATAAGAAGAATTCTGGTAGATACTTGTGTGGTTAAGTGCTGGAATGCTTGTGGGCGTTGATCCTGAGTAGAAAGTCCCGTCAATGCACAACGAGTCTATCATTATTTATATTCGTATCGATTGTTGTTTCGCCCCCAACTCTCTTGTGACTTGGCCCCCAGCTCAGTCTACTTATCGAATAAGAGTTGCACTATACAAGAGGAAATATAAAGCCCGATCACATGCAGTGCAAATGGTGGCTATAATTTGAATGTGACAGGACACGCCATTGCTATACAGCAAAGGCCTCTCTATTGTTAAGGTTTCTATCTTTGACACGCAATTGGAGATTGTTCACTGCAACACAAATCAGAGTAATGCGTACGACGTCATTGGTTCGATAGGCTGCCATTGGTGGCATACCTATCCCTACGATGCAGTCGAGAGTAAGCTTGTGTTTTTACAAACGAATCAACATCGCAGAGGGGCATCCACATGGTCACATTACTCATCAGCACATGATTACTGTAAATAGAGTGACGAATCATTCTGCCAAAGCTATTTATGTTTGTTTTAAACCTTACTACAAAGTTCATGACGCTTGTAGCCCGCTTACTCTTTAGTGCGTGAAGTCTTCGGGGACCACAGCCCTACGCTGCGGCAACGGTGAGATATGAGTGAAATTCCAAATACAATATTCGGAGATAAGTTTTTGGCCCGTTCGCCTTCGCGAGCTTCCCTTCCTTTTATCCTTTTTCAATTTCTTTTTAGAATAATGCGTCCTTGATGTAGACCGATTATCAGCCTGGGGATATGGAAAGCTACTTGCCATCATAGCTCTTATGTATAGCCCTTTCAATTCCTGTTTCCGATACCGCTACGACTACCGGTACTACTACTACTGCTGCTAATGCTGCTGCTGAAGAGAGCCGCGTTACCACACTTAGCCAGTCAGCTACAGGTTCGGATATAATACCTGTTAAATCGAGACATCATGTGCGTGCACTCTGAAGCAGTCCGAAAAGGGATAACGAGCCTTGTTCTGATAGGGTGAAGTTCATGTGATACATCCGCAGCGAGATTAGGTTTAGTGCGGTCTGTTCCCCCTCCAAAAAGCTGCGAAAGCAGCAGAGGAGCGGGGAACACAAGAAGGACAATCAATCACGGTTTCAACAACACCTCAAGGTTACTAATGATAATTAATATCTCTAAGTCTCTAGAGTAGCAGCTACGAATGAAGAATTCATCATCTTGGGATGCTGACTCTTTTAATCCTCCTACAGGACAATATACTTGCTTTTGGATCAATCACCAATTTCTACTGGGCAGCCATCCCCACGTCATCACCATTCGCGCGTCGATGTTCCTCAAGGTTTGAAAGACTCCCGCCCGCCCTCAGCTTAGGAATGATGTTTTCCAACACCACTTACAATGGTCCAATCTTACAACAAAGAGCAAATCTCAAATGGCTGTGGTTGCTATCTAACATCAAAAGCTCCTAAAGTCACAACTGTCACTACGACAGCCCTGTAGAAGAGGACTGTTTCTACTACTAAGACGTTGGCCGTGGACACAGTCATTGTCACGCCCACTGCTCATGAACCAGCAACTGTCAATGTTGATAAAACAGTAAGCATTCTATGAACCTTGGTCATAACATGGCTTGAAGTTTTCTGGTGATGGATGTGCCTTAGATATGCCCATATACCAATCAAGTTCTTAGCCAATCCGTGCCATCGCCAATGAATTGGAAGTCTTAAAATTCTTTTTCAGCATTCTCTCGACGGGAACTTTAGTTGCTGTTACGGAAAGGGCCAGGACCCAGGGTTGATTGACGTTGGGGTTTAGAATAGGTACTGAAGCATGCGCTATTCATTGTGAATATGTTTGCATGGATTGGTATTTGATATATTGTGTTGTGTAAAATTCAACACCATTCATCTAAAGTAGTTGTCGAATCGCTACAAAGAGAGCAAAACCGTAAATGCACGTCTAATGAACACCCCAACACAACCCGACCATCATCATAATGGCTTGCAACATCTGGCCCGAGGTCCCAGCTACCGTAGTGCTTGTGGCATTGGGCCATTCATATCATGTCTTGAACAATAGAACTTGGACTTCAGTCCGGAAGGCCATGAGAGTCTGAGCTAATTTACGAGGTAGCTACTCATATTTTGTGCTAAGAAAATGATGTTTCAGGATTCTGCTACTGACTTCCTCGCAAGGCAGGTCGTATTTAATATTAGAATTATGCCTTATCCCCATTATTATACTTTATCCTTAGAATTATGCTTTATCCCTTTTAATGCGCTTAGATAAACTTTGGACATAACTCCCGTCCCCACGCCGAGCGACATCCGATGGTTCGATAAAGTTCTCCTCTGGAGGTTCAACTCGGCCGATCATCAGCAAGCAGGTATGTTTTGACTCAGGGGAAAAGACCAACGCCAAGCATGTGGCGCAGTCAAGCGAATGGGTAAGTGCAATATTGGCGCATTTTGTCTCAAGGAGGGGTGTAGGCTAACTACAATCCGTCCTCTTCTGCTTCATCGAATAACCCAAATAGAAAGGAAAGGTGCACCAGCTAATCATCTTAAATTGGCCGTGGATATCGTTCTGCGCTATTATCTATCATTTACTCTAGGTGTACATTATGTTTATCATTCTAATCATTTGCCTGCCGATTTCTCCCCAACTGGGTCCCAAGTGATTTGGATAGCATCATGGCTACCAGAGAACTTTTGGCCATTGAACCATAGTTCAAAGCGGAGATCCGCCGGAGCGACAACGACACGAACGTCAAAACTGCAGATGTAATAGCTGGTTGTGTTCCAGCCACAGCAACCCCCGCGTTTTGTTTTCAAGGTGAGCTGATCTGTTGGAATGGCGGCTAGGTTGTTCTTGACTGTGCACAGTTTTGTGGCGCCCGCTAGCAGGATACGCATGTCAGTTGCTGTCTACACAATCTGCTGTACATGTATGTTACATACCATGCTTGAGACTTCGGGGCAGAAAGCTGGTCTCATTGTGCGAAACAACAAACTCGGCATCAAAGCTGCGGTGGGGATCATTGGGACCGAACCGGATCTCGCACTGCTTGGGTATTGATGAGCCCGACTGGATCACATCGCCCTGGTCATGATATGATGAGCCTCGTTCTTGAAATAGTTTTGTACTCGGACACCCACCTTCCGTATCAACCACTGGATCTGGTTGATTGCATACTTGACAGAAGGATCCCATTTATCATCAATGATATCTTCGCCCATGTGGTGAGCCGCTGAATAAGGTTGTCGGACAACGACACCGTAGCTTGCACGAGCGATACGCTCACCAAGAACTGGCTTGTTCCCCGTTTCCATCTTTTGCTTTTGGTCATTCAGTAGTCCTCGGACAACCACAAGCTGAGGATCCTGGCAAGGCACAACAACGAGATTGATGGCATTTGGGTGTTGGAGGAACTTGAGTCGTTGCTGTAGACTTTCACGAACGTATGCAGAGCTACCCAGGCCTCCGGAAAGGATCATGTGGTTCTATACGCTGTTAATAATAGCATGGAGAGCAAGGGCCCTGTGCACTTACCACTTGCTCAGTGCGCTTATTCTCTGGTAGCCAATCCAATTGCTCCCTGATGCGAGCCATCATGCCCTCGACTTGCGCGTCAAATATTGCCTGAATCTCTGCACTGATGATCGTTAGTATCGCCAGAAGCAAGCGTGAATGTTTACCACTCACTGGGAAAACAGCATGCGACCATTCTCGATGCCAAGACCCGGGTGAGAGAACTCATGCGAGACTCCCTCCATTGGCATCTTGTACACTGACTGTGTATAAGCTCTCTCGCCAAACTTGTGCTTCGTCGTCTTATACTGGTGACTTCTCGACATGCGCGCAGCAAAGTCTTCGGGGAGCTGGCTCTGGACATCGGGGTAAGCTGTAAGACGGGCAGCGACCATGCGCGCGAATGCTCGGTCAATAAGAGAGGCCCCCACACCGATTCCTCTCACTGCCGCCATTGACGACATTTCTGGATGATTGTAATCTGTTGACTTGATGCGCATCAGCGCCAAATCCGTGGTACCACCGCCAGCATCGACAACCATAAAGAGACCTCCGGGATTGAAGCTGATGGCAGTAGACTTGAGTGTCTCGACAGCGGCCGCCTCGGCTTCGGTCAAGTCTACCTCGGCCTTGTGTCGAGGGCCCTCAACACCAAAACCTGCCTCTCGGATTACACCCTTAAAGGCGTTGATAATGCCTTGGTTGGTCCACGTTGTCGGTACACTGAAAAGAAAGGTCACTGCCATGGTACCCCAGCCGCCAAGCTCATGGCGCTTGCCAATCTGCATTTCGATTGACTCTTTAATATGGGCATACACTTGTCGCAGGAAGTCGACCAGATATCTCTCGGCATCGTTGGTTGTTCGTGGTGCGTTGGCAAGGCCCTGTTGCTGAGCAGCAGCCAGAGTTTCAGCATCGAGGAAGATCTTGAAGAACTCGCGCCGGGTTTGACCAGCATTCGCTGCTGAAGGTCCCTCGTTCTGGTCATCGCACATGAAACCCCATGAGGCTAGAGAGCCATCTGCATTATAAACGAGGGTTGTTGGGACCTTGCGTTCGCCTCGGTCGCCGCTGCCAGGCCAGTCATTGATGACTTGGATGGGTGTTCTCGGAGTCGTCCAGGCCACACCTGCAAGCCACGTCAGAACGGTTATTTTTGACCGTCGCATTCGAGAGAAACCTACCAGTGAAGGTGGTGCCCAGATCAACTGAGACGAAGATGTCCGGCTGCTCCATGACTGTGTCCGACAAATCTGAAAGCGAATGTAAAATTCTTCAACGACGGAAAGTAGACGAAGCCAATCGGCTGTTGATAGGCGATGATACAGAACAGAGATTCTTAAAGGTCGAAAAGGCTGAGAAGCCAGAGGAGCATGGTGGGGGAGCTGCCATTGAGCATTCATGAGCTCGGCGTACCGAACCACCACTCTGCCTCCCAACACGCGGGCTCAGACTCCCCCGCATGATGGCTGGGCATGCAATTGGCCACAGCCCGTTGAGGCTGTGAATCTATTGTCACTAGATCATGGGAATCAGGCTCTGGGTGGGTTTGGGGGCGGACGCCAGGGTTGCACTGGTGAGTACGGCTGAAAGTGGTGGCGTGCTAGGGAGAGAGACCAGTCCAGCCCAGTAGGCAGAATGCAGCATTGGTTCTGGACTATGATCCGTCTGCGCATGAATGGAACTTCTCGGCATAGATTTTCCGTTGTTGGTGGCATTAAACCCCCTTGTGAGCAGAGAATGCTTGTTGGCTGGGGAAAATAAAGTCATTCCGTCCCAGACTCCTACACGATTCGTAACCACCCTTCCACCTTCCATACCAATAGGCTCATTATCCTACAATCGAACACTCTGCAGTATGGATTCCAACGCTGCACAAGATGCGAATTATAAACCTTACGAAACTACAACGAATGGCGTTGTCTATGGTGTGAGTTACTCCCCATCATGGAATTCCGTGGCTGGGATCACGCAGACGGTCCCGGTAACCGTTTCTACTTCGACCATTGCTGGCAAGGGCAGTGATAGTGTTGCAGCAACAAAAGGCATCACGGAAGCAAACCCAACGGCAAACGAGCAACCAACTGCCACGAATGCCAGTGCATCTGGAGCTGTCCCTGCCTCTGGTTCTACCACTGCTACAGCAACAACTGGCCCTGTCTCTGCCTCTTCAACTCCCAAATCTGGATCTGGACTCGGCAGCGGTGCTGTCGCGGGCGCTGCGATAGGATGCTTGGTCGCGGGTCTACTCATTGGTCTCGTGGCAGCTTGGCTTCTGTTCCGTCGTCGCAAGAACTCGGATCAAAACCGTTCTCACGTCGAAGTCAACCATGAACCCAAGGGCGACTACTCGTCGACATCCGCCGCGGCCAAGGGTGACATTCCGCTCAGCCAATTCCTCCTCAGCCCGACTCCCGACCGCGATATCGAAAACGAGATGCAATCTCTCTGCGACCTCATCCAGCAACACGTCGAGAACAACTACCACTTCCAGCCCGTTCAGGTCAACGATTCTGCTCTTGCGCAGAACCTCCGCAACCTTGGCTACACGGACGAGTCTGGTCTCACCGCCGACTTGGTTACTGCATTGTGCGTCGATCCCTCGACTCGCGCCGCCGGTCTTCGCCATGTCATCGCCCACATCCTCTTCAAGAGCATCGACGTGAACTCCCGCAGCGCTCTCTCGATGCTTCCGGCTCCCGTAGCTGCATTCCTCCAGTCCGCGCCCCTCTCAGGCCGCAACACGGGAGACCCAGCAGGTAAGACAGGCTCTGGACAAGCCCCGATCAACAGCCCAGCAGCTAACGCGCCTTCTGCAGCCAATGCACTAGCCCTGTCCAAATGGCGCAGCCTCGCTGCCTTCCTGCTCCACCCGCATCGCGAGGATCGCACTGCTCTCCCAGTGTCAGAGGCTGCCATCGGCCCTCAGGCCCAGGCTCTCGCAGACGCGCTTTCGACGTTCCTCGAGCCCTTCGCACCCGCCGACAAGATTGGCCGACAGGAGCAAATGTCTCACTTGCAGGCTGTGATCATGGAGTGCACCAAGCTGGGCTATGTGCTTTTCTCTCACCCCGGTGAGTGGGAGCTCATCTATGGCAACAAATCAAACGGCAGAGCCGCCGTTGTCTGCGAGGGTCTCGAGAAGCTCCCACAGCGCGATGGATCTGCATTTTCGGCATCTTCACGCCGAGTATTCGCGCTTGTACTCGTGCATGTGTGACAGGGGTCAACGGCGATTGGGGCGAGGCAATGTGATTGGGATATGACTGGCTCTGCGGGGCCTATGCAGTTGCAGCTAGTCTTGTTATTCTCTTGGACGCAGCAGTTCTGTGTGGCTAAAGCAAGACCCTTGCTTCAGGGCCAGATCTTGGTGCTTTTTTTGTGCAAATGTGCATTAAGCGCAGATACGATTAATAATTGAAAAGAAGTCACTCCTTGAAGATCGCGGCACGTTGTTTGGTCGAGATGCTATTGTAGGCTGAGACATGGCCCACTTGCGAGGCTGCGACGGGCACAGCTGGTACGAGCGGAAAGTCGAAAAAGAAAGAGTCAGGACAATACAGTCGCATCCGACAAAGAAAAGAAAGCTGACAAGCCATATTCCATTACCTGGCAGCTCACATGTGATCGTGGCCAAGGATCGGGGAAACGGGCGGGACTGTGGCGGCTCTCTTACTTCGACCATAACCTAATCTGGCATACGGGCTTGCGTGAGACTTCAAGACCAGTCTCGAACTGCCAGTTTAGAGACCTGCCCTTGTTGTCAGCCTTGAAATGGTCACATGCGGTAGAGGTCGCTAAAGTTAATTCTCTCATGGACAAGCGGTCCATACGAAGGGGCTTGAAGCCACAACAGACATTGTTGCAGCCGTGGCGATCTGCTGCAGCTGGGAGTGGTCAATCCTGCTGCAGCCCTCTGCCATCCGCTGGCTGAACATCGCCTGGACCACTATCCCGGCAGCCCATTTAGCGAGGACAGCCGTACATAAATTGGCGCGGTGCTTGGGGCTAGGCACTAGCACGAATCCATCCTGGCCCTGGGCCTAGGCGTATCTTGCCCTAGGACTATTGAGTGAGGGCCGTTCCACGCCTCCGTACTCCGTACAGCCCTACGAGACTACCCCATAGTCCTCCGGCTGCTGGCTCCACCCCCCGTGGGCACTGCCCTCCCACAAGAGGGGTCGCGGTGGAGGGAGCGGCCTGTAACTTTCGCCGAGAGTGTGTTTCTCGCTGATCCCCAACTGCCTCGTCTGCGCCGTACTTGATGGCGATCGCAAGGCCATCTTAAGCGAAAAACGAAAGAAAAATGGATCCCATCACTCCAGGCCTGAGGGCCATTTACTACCTCGTCGTTCTTACCATCGAGTGCGAACAGGTGCCCGATGAGGTTCGCCAAGGCCTTGAGCTTATTCGGGTCTGTAACGTAGACCTCCAGCACCTGATCGAGCTACGCCTGGAGTGCCTGTCCCTCCTCGAGCGCAGGCCCAAGGTGCTGCAGCGCGTCAACGGTATTATCGAGGCAGCCAACCAGCAAATAATGAAAGTAGGGAAGATCATTGAGAAATGCAGACCGGACGCCCACAAGGGAAAGACATCGTTCGGTCGCCGCGCCGCCTGGATGTTCCTCGACTCTAAGGAATTCCGCAGCCACGAGCCCATCATCAGCCGACATCATGCCTCTGTCTTGGCCGAATTAAATTTCCTGCGCCAGATTTTGCTCCTGGCACCTCCGGGGGCGAAGGACGATTCCGACCCGGGGAAAGGACCGACCGAGAAGAAAGAAAGCATCGCATTTGACAATCTTGCGCTTCTAGGTGATTTGATGGGAGGCCTATCAGGTATGGGGATCACTCTTCACGTCTTCGCAGCCGTAACTAAATCGAGTCTCGTAGTATCAAACCCACAAACGGTTGCAGCGAACCCGGCCATACACTCTACGATAAATCCTGCAATTAACACGCCAGTAAATCCTACAACAAATATTTGTACAAACAGTACAATAGCCAATCTGACTGAATATCACTCGACCCCCGCCTGCGTTTCCTCCGTTTCGCTCTCTCCGCCGCCACCACCCTATTCTCTCGCAAGCTCAAGACCCCCATCACTTTACAACCTTTCCACCACGTCTTTTCAAAGGCCAAGCATCTCGTCTCAATATTCCGATCATGTTCGATCCCAACGACAGTCGATATCGGCCGAACCGCAGATTTTGAGCAGACAAGTGCCGCCCGTCTCTCACGAACACGCTGGTCTTGGGCTTCTGTTTGGCGACCCCATTAATACTCGCCCTGTCTCGACGCTCTCGAATGAACCTCCGCCATTTATTGCCGAACTACCAGATCGACCTCAAACATTTGTCACAGAACTGCCTGCTGAAGATGTTGGCATCCCCCGTCGACCAGTTCCAAAGCCGTCCCAGGATTTATCACATGCGCGATCACATTCTGCCTCATTTTCCACATATCCAGGTGGACCGAAGCCATATTATCAACCAACGCAACGACCTGCCATTAATCACACAACGTCCCTCCCAGTACAAGCATCACAGCAAACTTACAACCCATTACACGCGCATCAAGGTCGCGCATCTATTTCCGGGTATCCAGGGACCGAATCCCATATATTCCCATACTCGAATCAACGAAACCACGATGATTGGCAAGCCCCATATCCTGGAGACTCCAACTTCCCAAACGTATCGATCCATCACTCAGTAGCTCCGAAACCATCAATTGCCACACTGTCAGAGATCAACACATCATCGTCATATCAAAATAACCTAACTCAAGATGATGCAAGTTTACACTCGGTAGAATTGCCTTCGAATGAGAGTGTCAGCAGGCCATCTACTGCTTTCTCAGCCTACTCAGCCGCTCCATCATCGATAATGTCACCGCAGAGCACCGGTGCGCGACTTCTAAGCAACATCCCTAGTGGACTGCTACATAATTTCGATACCACCAGTCAACCGCAATACGAAGAACCAGCGAGACCAGCACCACTGGTGAGCGGATCCTCCTTCACGAATTCGCCTCGACAGCCACAAGGGCCGACGCGATACGATGACAGTACAAGCACACATCACTATCAGCCGACAAATCGCGCAGGTCGAGACGATTGGGGTGCATATAATTAACCTTCGCTACGTGCCCCACAAACCGGTACAACCATCGAACCCCCCAAAGGGGGCTCAATCGACCTCACGCGACTGGCACCATTGCAACTACCTACTTCCACGGTGCTACCTGAAGTTGAGCTATTGCCGCCTTTTTATATAATAGAAATGCTTTATCACCACGCATAATACTTGGGCTCAATAACAAAAATGGGGCCATCACTGCTGGCAGCGCAGTGTAGCGATCTTAAGGCCGAGAGGAATCGAGCCAGTTTGCAGAGATGGCACGACGGAATGAAGGCATAAACGGAATCTACGATTCTGATGAAATGTATTAGACACCCTCGTATTTATGACAGAATAAAACTTAAATATCAATTCAAGCAAAATGTCTTTGATCTGACTTTGCAAAATCTGACCAAATTATCGTGTTATTCTATACAAGGACTCACTTCACCAACTCGAATAAGCCTTTTTTCGTTTTTTATCTGTTTACCTGTTATTAGGAAAGTAATACTCCAACCGCAACATACATCCAAACCAAATACGGATCTTGTGAAACAGCTCCAAGGGCGATGCAAATGCCGCAGCTATTGCAATCATGAGCCAAAATAGGGTTGAAATCACTGATCGCAGGCTTTTAATCACATGTATCAACATAATCATCTAATTCTCGTGAGACGGCGAACTTACTTCTTAGGCACCAGTGTGAATGCTAGTTCCAATCTAGTAATGATAACAAAGGCCTCAGAGAAGGCCACAGGGGCATAGCTCGGAGCTTGAATCCACACACGGATGCTGTTTGGGGGAGATTTGTAGATGTAATATTGCAAAACACATGCGTATACCAGGGAAATGGAAGCAAACATGAAGCCCACAAAGATACGAGTGACAGGGTCAAATTTGATGTTGTACTTTCGGAGGAGTGGATACACAAAAGCTCGTACGTGATTAGTTTGAGATTCAAGTAGCGGATCAAGATTACGTACGATCCAGAATTGGGACAAAGAGGTAGAGTGCGATGGGATCCAAGTCTGGTGGCAGATCGATTAGAGTTCCATAGAGTGCCATTTGCCCAGCCTGCGAAATGAGATTGTTCCACATTTTATTTCAGTAAATAAAGTAGAATTGGAAGGGAGGGGGTGGACATCTCGCAGCAAACACCATTACTCGCTTGACAACTTTTTAGCCCTCATTGGACATCGTGAACATACTCGTCCGTCTACCTCTCCTTACTAGCTATAGGGTACTTGTCCATTTGTTCGTGCAGCTGCAAAGCGGATGGCCGAGCATTGTCGAACCCGCACTCCACGATCGCGATACGAGTGGTTCGCCATCAGTCAACGATTGCAGAACTTGCAAGTGGGATCTTGACTATAATTAATGGAGATAGAGCGCCAATATTTATGGCCCAGTATAACCTAAAGCGAGCATTAAACTTGGCGACAAATCCCATGTGCCTCTCTTACCACATGAATAATCGCTGGACCATTAATTCAGGGTCTATAATGACCTCCTCTCCAGACTTGAGGATCTTCAATACCGACTGTGAAATTTTGTACTGCTCTGCACACGGCGGCATCATATTAGCCTCGTTGCCTCTGGTCCCAAGTCCGATGGTAATCATGGCAGCAATCAGGCCTCCCTGGCCAGCGCCATTGGGAATGGCCGTGGGGTCCCTCCAGATTGTTCACCAAGCTGGTTTTTCCGATCCGTCAATATCAAAGAATAGTACCGCGAAGATTGTGCTTAATCATTCCGTTGGTTCGTTTAATTTGGCCTCCATTCGTGTGTTGTGGCTCTGGCTGTCGCCATCGTACACTTGGCTTTTATGCCGAACCATTCTGTACGTCTTAGATCAGAAGAAACCAATTTCGGACACGCATGAAGACAGCAAGGTCTTTGCAAACAAGATTCCCCTCAAAGATACGTAAACAGGCAACGGTTCTACTATCTCATCCAGCACCTCTAGCTAGCTTGCCTTTGTCCATTGCTGTCCACAGTCAACGAACATGAGACGGCCATCAAACAGCTCTTTTTCTTCCATTCCCATGACTACTTAAATATATTTCTTTGGGTGGTCACCTGATTTACAGTTACACATTCCACCCCACTGGAGAATGCCATCGCGGCGGCAGAATTCCAGTCACGACAACACCAAAGCTAGAGCGCGGTACAATCCAGACGCTGAGGGGTATTCCCTCACAAAAGTCCCCATCCAGGCAAAAATACAGTTGAACCTCGTATCATCATTCCACGGCAAAGTTTGAAACCCCGCGACTCCTCTGCTGGAATTGGCCAATTAACTCTCCAAAGGAGGTTTGAATTGAAGCGCCCCTCGCGGGTGTTCGCGTTTTGAAGATCAAACACCGGCCGCCACGTGCAGTCGAAGCACGCAATGCTGCTGCTCATGCCGTAGGTGGCTTGTTGAAAGGGCTCGAGACGAATTGTAACGTCAAAATGGCGTGGTGTTGACTAATCCATGGCTTGTAGTAAGCGGCGGCGATATCAACATATTGTTCCATTAGCCTTTCGATTACGGCTGGACGTCATTCCACACATGTTTTATAGCTCTACTAACTGAATATAGATGATGGAAAGAGTACCATTAGCCTTGCTGATGCTACTTTCTTCTTCGTCAATCCTTTCAGGGAGTAGGCAAGTACTGGATTGTGTTATCATTTAAATAACCGAGGTCATCAACTTTATTTGGCTTGCAGTGAAGTCTGAATTTTGGATACCTAAGGTTGACTAGCAAGGAACAGGACGGGATAGCTATTGTTTTACCCACATGAAGTCGCGCCTATCGTAGTGTAAGCCACGGAAGGCTTTTCAGCGATGGACTAGGCGAGGCGTTAACTAATTGCCGCTAATGGTGTGTGATGCAATGGTTAGATCAGTGAAAAAAAGAAAGAAAGAGAAAAAAAAGCCGCATTATCTTGGTTTAATGGTTCAAAGGCCCAAATATGATGTTCCCCTACTGAAAGCATCAAACTGATCTCTCACCCAGCTTTGTTACCGACGTCACAAATTCAACCTGATAGAATATCATTAGAAATAGTTCATGCATTGTTAGTAGTGCTTTCATATTTTCATATTCCGTAAGTGAATTCACTGTGCTTCCGGAATTGTTGCATCATTTAACCTCCTTTACAATAACAAAAAGACAATCTTTTAATCCCGGTACTTGAACAATCAGAATTATGACTAGTCTTTAGCAATCTGACGAGTATTAACCTTCTTCCCTTTCCAATTCTCTCATTTTTTGGGTAATTCTATGGCCAGGCTCCAATCTATGCCTTGCTTGGCATAACCATTTCCCGACGGTGTGGTTACGTTCCTACGAGCTCTCCCACACTTCCCCAGCAGCCACTTGATTACCACATCACCGGATCCTTGGCTCATACACTAACATCTGAATTGCGTTTTAGATGATGTATTTGGTGTTGTCTTACAAACTCAATTCCACGAGGCAAGGAGGGGAACATTCTTTTGCACACATATCCACAAGATGGACAACTCAGCGATGATCTTGCGCGCTGTAAATTAAATTATAAAAGAACCTGCATGCATCGCCGTTGTGCGGGTGACGAAATATCTACCACTATCAATCCAGCCTATCGACCTCGTATATTTCCACACTACTCATCACAATGCTGCCCCCAACCCTTCTTGTTCAATGCCTTGTATTATTCAGCTTCGGGTCACCGACGATTGGAAGTCCGATGATTCCCAAGATTCTCACCGACAAACCGAATTCCCATCCTGTCCCACGCGACGTGAAACCGGCCACAGGAAACCTTCTCGTGTCTCCGGAGAAAAAGAGAGGCGGAAGTAATTGGGGATCAAGCTTATCCAGTCTAGTTCCCACTGGTTCCGGGACTTCTGGGTCTATCACTTTAAGTGTGGATGCAGCCAAGGGCCTGAGCTTGCACAATACAGCTCGAGCAAGCAAGGGACTGCCAGCATTGACCTGGGATCCTTCCTTGGAAGCGCAAGCATCTGCTTATGCTAAACAAATGGCATTTTTCGGGACTTTTGCTCACTCTCTTGCTTTCACCCGACCGAACCAGGGCGAAAATATTGGGTGGCTTGGGTAGGTTCTTGTCCTAAGCGGCAACGTGCTCAGACATTGATGTCATAAATAGTACTTCAGTCATTTTCTCAAACAGCGTCAATAATCCCATCGAAAACATAACCAGTATATGGTGAGAAGAAACCCCATTAGTATATCCTTCTCAATTTTAACATTTCCACAGGCTATCGGAAGCTCCGAACTACCATGGGGAAATTCTTCCACAAGGAAATTTTAGCACTTACAGCCATTACAGTAAGTTTTAGGCCTACAATTAAAATCAATGGAATTAACCAATGGCTGAAGCCCAAATTATGTGGAATACAACCACCAAGGTTGGCATTGCTGCCGCCAGCCCTTGGTTGGGTGGTTGGTTTGTTGTTGCACGATATTCACCAGCTGGGAACGTTTATGGGAAGAAACCATTCTAGACTCGGCCTGTTTTCTTTTTTCTTTTCTTTGTGTCTTGAAATAGGGAAGAAACTCGTTGAACTAACAGTCCTTAGTGAGTAGTAGAAGGAGAGAATAGGAAGATGGCAAAGAAAAAAAAAGGAACTATGATAAATAATAAAAGGCCATAAACTTCAATTAAGATCGATATTTTGAGAAAGAAATTAATTTGATAAAATCATCCACATTTGCCTATGCTCAGCGAATATAGTCACGTGACGACGGGACTCCATTTGTCCGCTGTTAGTTCATCACCGGCTTACTCTGACGTAGTAATGGTCATTTCTTACACCTGCAACTCTTCATTGCAGACTCGTATTCTCCTCAACCTAGCCCTCTCGCATACAACCATGTCTACATTTTCGCCCTTTCCGGCATACATCCTTGGCACTGCTTGCTTCGGCCGAGGCCTCATGGCGCTCCACTCGCCGCGAAAAGAGTATGGCCATGTTGGCCTACTACTTGAGCCCGCCCCTACTCACTCGACAACTAAGCCTGGTGATTTGGATCATGGCTCCACTTCACCCCTCATGTACTTTAAAGGTCTCCGTGAACTGTCTTATGGTTTGACGCTAGTAGGGCTGCAAGCACAGGGGAATGAAGCCGCCATAACAACGTTCGCGGCCGTTTTGTCCTTGGTCAGGTTTGGGGATGGACTGGTCGTTTGGTTGAAAGGAGGTGACGATCTCAGATATAGGGCCTGGGGTCACTGGATCACTGGAGCTGGCTTTGTTGGATGGGTGGCCTGGAGGCTGAGGCGTTGATCCATGTGGATGCTGGCTGCATTCGGCAATACTGCTGGATGATCAGCGGGTCATCTCGGGGACTTTTCACATCTTGATCACGAACGGGATAGTCACGCTACCTCACAAGCAGCATCAGCCCTTGCCTATTTACTCCATTATTCGAATGGCTAGAGAGCCATAAGTACATATTTTTAGATACGACTTCTATTTGAGGATGACTCTCTTTGCTGCAGATCTGCATTCCCGACGTCGGCCTAATCTGGAATAGGCTAGATTTTCCGCCAGGTTGAGAATCCTGGCCCACAGACACGTCACCAGCCGTACAAAAAGGAATCAATGAAGACAGCAGCGTACGCAATTAACACAATTAATTATGCCCAAACCGGCTCACCTTGTTGTAAAATTAACAGTACGTTTGAGTTACATAATAACGCCCTAGCTTATCTTTTTCTCATTTGCCAATGTCCAAACCCTGCTTTGCTACTAGCATGGAAAGTTGGGGAAAAAAGCCACGAGTGCATCCGTGTTAAGTTTCGCACTTCTTTATGACGAAGAATGAATCATTCTGATTTCGAAGAAAATATTTTAAAATGACAAGCATGCTTGGAAAGCGGAGTTTTACGAAATATGATGTTCATTATTGATTGGATGAGAGTATGAGGCGCTGCTCGTATCGAACCGATTTGTCTCAGCAGTCAGATTTTAACGCTCCGGGTTGCACCGTGCATTCGTATACACAATTCCGGATGGTTATTCGTATGATGTAAGTGAGAGTGGTCTTCAGTGTTTCCAGAATTAAAAATATTTAAGGAGCCTGTCCATCAAGAAAATATTATCATTCTCGCAACACCTCGACATCAAGATAAAGCATCACAGTTCTTCCACCCTTCTCAAACAATCTTAGAATCCGAAAAGAAAACTTCAACATGTATTTCTCCACCATTGCCGTCTCAGCTGCAGCCATCGTATCAGGTGTCGCTGCTGCTGCTACTCCCGTCCTCCGATACGGTACACTCCGTCTGTTCGGCCAGCCCAGCTGCGACAATACCTCCAACCTCGGCGAGCTTGGTGTCTACACCTCCCAAATTAACACATGCCAAACCTTTGGAGATAATGTTGTTCGATCCCTTCGCCTTGAAGCTAACCCCTACGGCTGCTCTCGTAAGCTCCTTTCCTTCCCGAAACTTGACAAGTGCTGAGAACTAAATCGTGGTTACCAGTCGAGGTTTACAATGACGTGACTTGTCACCTTAACCGGCACGATGTCACCCTGGACCAATGCCTTTCTGGAGACAAGAGCTACGGCAGCTTCAAGCTGGTCTGCAGCACCTAAGCATGGGGTCATTATGCGAGTCCTCGCCCACAATGCCAATGTCATAGTGTACAATGGTTCCTAGAAACGAGGATGGTGGCCTGAGTTTAGTAATTCATTACCCAAGTTTCCAGTACAGTAGGGTTGTGGATGAGTAGATAACTTGCTTGTGGGGTTTCTTGTTTGGATTTGGTGGTTTGTCTCAAGCGCAAACCAGACCTATTCTAGAAAGCCAGTCTAATATAATCTGATCATACATATTGAAGCTATTTGTTACAACCTTGAATTCTAGATTTATTGTTTCAGTGAAGGCATTGTCTCTTAGCTGTTCAGCCTTAAAACCCAGATACTACGGGCTAGAGTGTAACCCTTCGCTCGCTCCTCTACCCGGGCTTGTTCTCCCCCTCCACGAAACATACTTGGCCTCCTCGAATAAAATGTCCCTGTTAGCCATTATTGGCTTTTATTAGTCTTTATATACCTTCTTCACAAGTGGAATCCAAGAAACTAATGTGTCTCTATCCATCGTAGTCGGAGGAAAGCATTCAGCGAGCGTGGGATAGCTACTGTTGAGGATCTATCGTTTATGTAGCGCAAGGATCATCGCACAACAAAGTTTGATTCCTGCAGTGGTCTTTGGCAGGTCGCTTTGATCATCGTAGGGAGTGAGATTCGGGGATTTATCAGGCCAACACAAAACGCGAACCACTGGAGGGTGACATTAGGGGCCTGGTGTGCAGCTCAGTGGCCATTTGAAGCCCTCATCGTTGGAGAATCCACATCTTGGCTCATGACACCAATTGATACATTTATACATTATACACTGTCTGCGCAGGATTTGAAAAGCATGTGGTGCTGTATCAGTAAGTGGTTTCGTCAAAGAGGCATATTTTATCATGAGCGATTGTGCAGAGTTACAACAAGTTCTAACAAGATGGCACACCTAATTACGGTAGCTGAGACTCTACAAATTATTTCACTGGTCTATGGGTACCCTAAAGGCTCAACGAATTTGTCATTCTTGAAGGCCGCCTTGTTATTAGAAGCCTTGAGAGTTAGGACTTATCCGCTACGAGGTTTCTCGTGCACTGGAACAAAATACCGCATAGGAGTATCATTAAATCCGTTCAAACTATATCCCAGAGCCTCAAATTAGCTCCATATCTTGAAACTGAAGATCACTGCCCTTCAAACGATCACCATTCGCATTGTCGACATAACCGTCACTCTCGTCGCCACTGACACATTCGGTATTCCACAGCTCGCCCGACATAACCCCATGGACGTACGACTCGCCTACGACTCGCAGGCGTTTTAGTCCTCCTGTATCTTGCTTCATCCAGAAATGTATTCTTTCAGGCCTCAGCACAAATGGCACCTGTCCACCAACAATATTCCACACCTCGTCTCCAACTTTTATTCCTTCACCCGAAATCCCAAACAGCCCGCGGCTTGTGCGAAATACTCTTCTGCCCCTCAAGAAAGTCCACATAGCAATCACGAGGATTCTAACTTCCGGAAGCATGTCTCTTTTATCGCCTTTGTAATCCCATCGGCTACCCACAGGCCCCCACATGCTGCCACTGACTATATCATATTCAGTGACCCATTCGCCACTACCTTTCTTCCCAACACCACCTCGGTCAGCGGTGAGCGTTCTCATGAGGGCTTGAAAAATATCCTCCCCGGTTTGTTTATAGGTTGACTCGAAGCGATAACCGAGCCTCTTGGGGATTATATCAAGCTTTTCCCTCAAGAGTTGCAGTTCATCGTTTATCGATGTTGAAATTATCCTCTTCTTTTTGCTCCTCCTCACTGTTGCAACTTCGATTAATATTCCTTTTGCATCACAGATATGAGTAATGGTATCCATCTTTGCACCTCTCAATCTCAAGATATGACTTTCAGGACCGAGTTCGCGCGGTATGTCATTCGGGAAGGGCGCCCTTTCATTGATGCGATACAGGTTCTTGGGTTTGGGCCAATCATACCCGTGGAGATATGCAGTTGGTCGAGAAAGTCTCCAGTCAGGTACCCAGGAAGGTAACTTTTGGTCTTGTCGGCCTGGTCCATGAACTCCAGATAACACTGAAAGGCCTTGCTCCTGGACTATCATAGCTTTTGCTGTCCGTGTATAGACCTCAGACACAGGAAGATCGTATGATAACTGGAGAGAAGGCATATTTGCTTGATCAGCCATACCGAGAAACGAGAATACCCTGTCGTGATCGTTCGCGGCTTGCAAGCTACGCGTTAATGGAAGAATGATGGACAGGTACGCGCTTTGGTGCGCGGGATTGGCAGCAGCAAAATGCGCCAGAGCCGCCATGGTGTCGGCTGATACACCAAAAATACTGGCCATTCCCTTAGAAATGAGGTATAGAGCTGCCGACACAAATATGCGCCAGTGAAGTCGAAGATTCCCGCAAAGCAAATGGGATTCTGCTGAAAGACAGGCTTCTTGAAAAGTCCAACACCGACGAAACCAGGGACGATTGGCAAAAGTTGTGATTTTAAGAATATCATCGTTGCCGCAACCGATATCTTCAGCCATCTTTGCTATCGAATCCAAATCCGCGGTTTCTTTGTCATCATTGCTTTCGTCTTCAGTCTGGGGATGATATCGCTTGCTCATCATCTCGCACATGGAAAAGACAGCTTCGGTATCTCCATCTGATTCCCCCACCCAAATTAGGACGCTAGAGGCGCCGGAGAAGATGGCATGCATCAGTGTCACCTGGTGGCTTCTCTCGCTCAGATTATCTTGGTCGATGCAAATGCCATCAATCCAGACTCGACGAGGATGATGTTCATCACGGAGCTGGCACAGAAGCTCCTTGGCATTGCGGGTGATTTGAACCTGCTTGGCTCCTATTTGCAATGTTTCATCCCGCTTTGGACTGCCCCAGACATAGGACAGCGCCTCATACGGCCTCTCAGGGTCGTCAAGTCCTTGCCGCTCAATCTCACCGCTTAGAGGGCTATCAAGGCCACCAGGCTGGATTAAGAGGGTGCGGATTTCATCTGGTTTAAGCGCGTCATACCGGTAAAGATTATCTGGTACATTTCCCGGTTTCGAGAAAAATATCCCTGATTGATGTCAGTATAATGTCTTGCCCAGTTGCCAATATGGTCGGGGATGGATACCAAGAAGACTTTCCATGCTGTCGCTGGTCGTTCTCCCGCTAAGCTAGCGTATTGATTCAAAACAAGCCCTCAAGCACCTGATTCGATATCTGCATCTCAGTTGATGTGTGTAACCTGGACGGAAGGCTAATAGACGATGTCAAGTTTATTTCGTACGATCGTTTGAGCCCCGCAATCTGACTCGTGCCGCTTTTTTTTCTTTGCAAGATTCCACGCTATGACCACTTCCCTAATTTGTGATAGTCAATGCAACCCTGGTCTCTCACAATTCCGAATATGTCTCGCTAACAGACAGGGATACGAAAGGTGAACAAGCTGAATTATTTGAAATTCTACCAAGTGAGGTTGACCAAATGTCCAATGCACCGTCAAAATAACTAGCATCTGCTTCATTTGCCTGAAATACAATCACGAAGTATAATCACAATAGTAGATTCGCTGACATATCTAAGTTTAGCACTTGCTGGCTATTGTGAAGATCAATCTCGATCCAGGATAAGGAGAATGGCGACCACCGATAGAGCATAGGCACTGGGAAGCTAATTGGGCCTAATTTTGTCATCATTGCCGGTCACAGCGCCTTTGACTACCCAAATATCATAGCCCAGCTGATCAGATCAAATGTTACAGAGACCACAAGGCCGCAAATCAGCCAAAGCATCCGATGTTCAGACTAGGTGGGCCAAATCCTCCGAAACCTGTCGCCAAGATATTGCCTTCATTCAAGTTCCTAAAGACTTCCAACATTCACCGTTTCAAATCTGTCAACAGTTCATCATCAGATGATTCCGAAATTGAACGGGGTGTTGTTGGCCACCGCGGGGACAAGCATGACGATTCTAGTGCTCAGAGACGCGAGCAGTTTAAGCATATAATAAATATACCAATCACGGCGCCATTCTTGGGTGTTCCAATAGACCAGTCACTGCAGTGGCTAAGCGTTGCGGCAAAAGATCTAGCAGAGTAATCGCAGCCACTGCGATTACCCTGTGGCGCACACCTTTATACAACGCCTTTCGCAGCCCTTTACCTCTTATAACGGTTGTGCGTTACAATGAATAAGAATAACAATATTATTATATAAACTAATTATTATATAAGATTTATGATTATTTAATAAACTATTTTTGATAATATTGAGTTTATAAAAATAATACCCTCTAGCTAACTATACTTGTTGGAAATATCTCACGGGTAGCAAGCTTACTTATGTAATTAAGTATAAACTCAAGGAATAAAGATCATCTACATCTCCCTTAAATTAAATACTTATTTAGTTTTTTTAGACTTCTATAATATAATATACTATATTTTTAATAAATTATAAGCCTAGATATTTTCTATAATATTTAAATTATTATGAATTATTAAAAAATATTATTAATTATATTTAATTTCTTAAGTAATTTAATCTTTAGTACTAAATTATATATATTTATTAGCCTTAAGCTAAAAAATACTATTTTTATTATTATTCCTCTGAGGATTATATAGTAATAAACAAATATATATTAGTTTTTTAATTTCTTATTTTTTCCCTTAGTCTTCCTTAGATCTTTATTTATAGACTTAAGAAAGTATTAAAACTAATAAAATATTACTATTAATAAAATCCCTATTATTAATAAAAAAGTATAATATATATAAAAAAAAATTATTATTATATTCTTAAAATAATTTTAATATTTAAAATAATTTTACTATAGTTATAAGATTAATTAATATTTAATAAAAATCTTTAGAGAAAAATAATTATTTAATTTAATTAAATTTATTAAGTTTTTTAATAATAAAATAATATATTTATAAATACCTATAATATTTTAGTACTAAATAAATAATTATCTTAATATAATTTTATTTATCTTAGATTAATATTTATTTCTAAACCTAGTTTAAATATTTATAATTATAAATAATTAATAAAAAAATAATTAAAAATTAAAAAAATAATTATAATTAAATAAATTTAATTATAAAATATAAAATAAAATAATAAAAATATATAAAATTAAATTAAATTATAATACTATTTTATAATTTAAAAAAGCTAAAAATTAGACTAAATAAAATAAAAATATTAAAAATATAGCTCTAGTAGAATATATAATACAGATTTTAAATAATACTTAAAAATAATTTATAAAATTAGAAAAAAACTACTTTATAAAAAAATAAAATTACATTATTTACTAAAGTACCTATTAAAACTATATAAATAATAATCTCTTAGCTAAAATAAAGAATTAATACTTAAACTTTATAATTAAAAAAATTAAAAATATTAAAAAAATATAAAATATTTACCTAATACTCTAAAAAAATAGTTAATAATATAATATAAGTATTCTTAATAATATAATTAATAATTTAATATTAAATATTCTATAGTCCTATAAAAATATAAAAGAATATATATAAATATTTACTAAAAGGCTTTATATAATTAAATATATATAATTAAGCTAACAAATCCTTAAAAAACTCTATTAACTCTAGTTTCTTACTAATCTTAGTAATATATTCTTTACCTTTTAAAGCACCCTATACTAAAACTATAAAATAGTTAGAATTAGAGAAGGCAATCTATTAAGCCTTACTTAGTTAATAGTATAAGCTAAAGATAAATAGTAATATTATAAAAACAAACAAAAGATCTTTATATCTATAACCTTAATAATTACTTTGGGAATAATATATTTAATTAAAATAAATAATTACCTAAATAATAATAATTAGCCTAATAATACTTAAAAAAATAATAAATAATTTAAAAACTTTAAATAAAATAATTATACTAAATAAATAAAATTCTTAAAGCTAAATAATTATAATAATCTTTTTTAAAAAACCTACTTAATTTATAATTAATTACTAAATAAAGTAAACTATAATAACTAAGATTATTATATACAATAAAAAAATAAAAAACCTATAATAATATATAATATAAAGGTAAATATACTATAAAATATTAATATAAATAATATAAAAGCCCTCCTAGCCTAGCTAGAGAATACTCTAAATTACTATATAATTATAATTAATAAAGACACTATATATACTATATAAATAAAAGAAAATAAATTAAATATTTATTATTTAGATTAAATATTTAATAATATCTTTAAATATTATATATATTATAATAAATATATATACTTAGAATATATAGTATTTAAAAATCTTATACTAATAAATAATATAGGCTAAAAAGCTATAGTACTTAGCTTTAAAAAAATCCTTATTATTATTTAATAAATTAATAATATTAAACTTATTTATCTTATATAAATATTATATATACTATTAATAATAATTAACTTACTATTAATTAATATAATTACTAAAAAATAAGGCTTTATATATACTTAAAATTATAAAATAGCCTTTATTAAATATAAAGATATACTTATTATATAAGACACTATATATAGAAGATTTAAATATTTTAATTATTTTTAAGTAAAGACTATATAATATTAGAATATATTTAAAGTAAGCTAATATCTTACTATATTTATTATAAATAATACTATTAAAATAATATTCTTATATATACTTTATATTTATTTAGATTATCTTAACTATAATAATTATAAATGGCTTACTAAAGACTATAATATCCTAATTATAAATATAGATCTAAGGCCTTATATAGTATATATACATAAAAAAGAAAAGACTAGTAAAATATAAGTTATTATCTATAGAGTACTAAATTAAGGGCAAAAACAAACAGCTAATCTAGGTAGCCTTATAATACTAAAGATTTTATTAGGCAAGGTATACTATTTCCTTATTATTAATAATCTTACCAAAAAACCATATATATATTTACTTAAAGAAAAAATATAAACTAAAAGGCTTATTAAAGTTAATATAAAAATAATTAAAAATTATATATATATAATAATTAAAGAATATTAGCTTAATAATAATAGTAAATTTAAAAATAAAATTCTATTTAATTTTTTTTATTATAAAAATATTTAAATAAAATTTATTATTTTCTATTAATTAAACTAAAACTTTACTAAATAAATATATTAAATAATCTAAAATAAAGTAAAAGTAATATTTTATAATAATAAATTATTAAAAAAATTATAGGGAAAAATACTATATATAATAATATACCTATAGAAATAATTTTCTTATAATATACTAAGGGAAATAATCCTAATTAAAGCCTAGAGTAATTTAAAATTATTAATTATATACTTTAAAAAACTTAAGTATAAAGCTTATAAATTTATATTTAAGATAAAATATCTAAAGAAACTAAATAATTAAATATAATTATATTTCCTTATTAGATATAAGACTAAAAATATTTACTAATTCTAGAATCTTATTATTAGATAAATTAAATAGGCTAAAAAGGTTATTTTTAATAAAAATATATATTTAAATAGCTAATATAAATATAAGTTTTTTTAAAAAAGTATAAATCTACTAATATTATCTATTATAAAAGAGATTCTTCCCTTAGAGTAATTTAATTGCTTTTAGTAATTTAAATTATATATATTATTAATAATTAAAAAGCTTATAGTATAGCCTAAGGAGGAGATATATAAGAAATTTATTAGATTTAATCTTTAGATTATACTATAATTAATAATTTTAAAAAATTATTAAAATAATTTTTAAATAGATTTAATTGTATATTAAATAGATATAAATATAGTTTTAATAAAATAATTATAGATAAAGATAGAAAATAAGATTTTATAAGAATTAAATATATTTAAAGAGATATTAAGAGATTTATTAGAAAGTTTATAATCTAAAAAACTAAATATTTAAGTATATATTATAATTATTTAAAAGGGTCTATAAGATAATAAACTTAAGATATTAAAGTAGGCTTAAAACTTATATTTATGGCTAAAATAGAAAATTATTATAATTAAAAAATATAATTTACTTATTAAAAATAGCTTATTTATTATTATAGATAAAAAGAAAGTATAGTATATATTATTTAGTAAATAAATATTTAAAATAAAATTAAGGCTAATAGGAAATATTAAGTACTATAAAGTTTAATAAATAATAAAAGGCTTTAAGTAAAAATATAGAATTAATTATAAAGAAATATTTATATTTATTATATACTAAAAAATATATAGACTATTTTTTGCTATTATTACTATTTTTAATTAGGAAATTAAATAAATAGATATTAAGATAATATTTTTTTATAAAAAAATTAATATAGAAATTTATATAGAAATACTTTATAAATTTAAGTAAAAAAGTAAAGTATATAAATTCTTTAAAGCCTTTTATAGTTTAAAATAAGTACCTTAGATTTAGTTTAAAATATTTTTATAAGTACTTATTAAGATAAGCTTTAAATAATCCTAGTTTAATAAAGTAGTATTTATTAAGGAAAATATGATTATTTATATTTATATAGATGATTTTTTGTTTTTTAGACTAAAAATTAATATTATTAACCTAGTAAAGGAGGAACTTAAGAAATAGTTTAAAATAATTAATCTAGGATTAATATATTATTTTCTTAGAATCTTAATTATTTAAGATTAATAGAAAAAAATTATTATATTATTTTAATAATTATACCTTAAGTAATTACTAAAAGCATTTAATTTTATAAATATAAAATTATAATATATACCTATAAATATCTTTAAGAAATTATATTCTATAAGAAAAAATAATAAATTCTATATATATAAACTTATATAATTATATTAATAAATTATTAGAATTTTTATATTTTATATAATTAAAACTTAAATTAACTTAGCCTACCTAATTATAAAATTAAATTAATTTATATTAAAATCTATAATTAAATATTTATTTATAGTAAAAAAGATTTTAAGATATATTAAATATACTATTAATTATATATTAATTTTTAATAAAAAAACTTAAACTAAGGATTATTAGATTCTTTAATATAAAATAAGCTAAAAATTCTAGTAATTTAAAATTAATCCTTAATTATCACACACACATATACATTTATATTAAATAAATTTATTATTATATAGTATAGAAAGCTTTCTTATTACTTTAGGCTTTTTAATACTTTTACTAACCCTACTAATTTTCTTATTTTATCTTTTTATATATTTTATTAATTTATCCCTAGATTTTTATTATCTAAATATTATAGTAGGGCTTATAGATTTCTTAAGTAAAGTCTTTTTGCTTACTAATGCCTCTATTTAGCTAGTAGGTATAAGGATTATAGATAGCTATAATTATATCTAATGTCTCTATTTGCTTCTTAATAAAGGCTTTTTCTTATTTATTGGGGTAGCTATATAATAATATAAATAATTTAAATTTAATAAATTATATCTAGTCAAAGAAAATAAGCTAAGGAATCTTAATATTAAAAACCTTAGGTAGGATTTTGTTTTGAATAAAGGTATAATATTAATATAGATAGCTTATTAATTAAATATAAAGGGTACTTGTAAAATAGGTTATGTAAGGTTATTAAGATTGCTTAATTATTATATGTCTAAGAGGTATTATGATTTTGGATGGTGTTGTTTGTGTATTAGAGTTGATTGGTCTTAGTAAGAGAAGTTATTTAAAGTAATAAGGAGTTAATTTTTCTATAATTATTAAGTATAAAGTTTAAGAGGATTAAGTTATTTATTTTTTTGGTTAGGGTAAAAAGATTTTTATAATTAAATTTATTATTGAATTTTATTTGTATACTACCTCTATAGCCTGGTTCCTAGATTATTTGGTTAAGCCTATAGCTTGTTTTCTTTTACTAGAAATAAATTAAAATTAATTAAATATTATATTTTTAAAATTATAGAAAGGGTAATTAATTAAAAAAGCAAGAAATAACCCCTAGTTACTATCTTTAATATTAAGTTAGAATACCTTAGCCTATATAATACTAGATTAGAGATAATTTACTTAAATAATTTAATTAAAGAAATCTATAAAAACTAAAAACTAATCTTATTATATATTAATAATAATAAAATAAATATACTTACTAAGAATATAAAATTCTATAAAAAAATTAAATATATTTAAATTAAATATTATAAAATATAAGAATTAATTAATAATAAAATAAGATTAATAAAATAAATCCTATAAAAAAAAAATCTAGCTAATTTTAGAATAAAAGCCTTATTAATTAAAGAATTAAAAAAATAAATTAAAGAAATTAAAATATAATAAATAAATATAAAAAAAAAAAATTATAATAATTATATTAAAGATTATTATAAATAAGTAAGTAATTATTATTTTTTTCCTATAAAAAAGGTTTTTAATAAAGGTAATAAAATTAATATTACTTTATTAATTACCTAGTCTTATTTAAGAAAAGGTATTAGAAATATCTTATAGATAGTAAGCTTACTTATATAATTAGGCACAAACTTAAGGAATAAAGGTCATCTATATCTCCCTTAAGTTGAACACTTATTCAGTTCTTTTAGACTTCTACAACACAATATACCATATTTCTAACAATACTATCTTTGTCTACAGTATAAATGCCATATGGCTTATAGAGGCTACAGTAGTATAGTTTGTCTATGCCATGACGGCATGACTAGATCTGTAACAGGGAGGTTGTTGCTGTTGCTGTTGCTGTTCTTCGAACATCTGGACAATCTCTCGGCGCCATTGGTAGCGCGAGCTCTCGTTCGGTTCAGACATGGTCGCATCTACAGCGGCCAACACATCGTCCATCATTGTCATCTTTGTCCTCGTCCTCGTCCTCGTCCGGGTGGCAGCAGCGACGAGTGTGTGCGTGCGCGTGTGTGTGTGTGTGTGTGTGTGTGTGTGTCTGTCATACCAAGTCTATCAAGTTTCGGGGGCTTGAGAATAAACGAAGAAGACTGTTTATACTCAAAATGCTCTTTCTCTAGATCCAAAAGTTGGAAGCTTGCACTGCCAACGAAAATGGACGGCAACTACCCCTCTACCATCAAGATAATAAGGATCGCACTCATCGGATTCTACAAATAGAATCGAGCTATGGTAACAACAGCATTTCTACCAACTTTACCTGTACGGCACAATGGGTATTTAGGCCATAAACCCACTTTTTGTTTTCTCTGCTCGTCGTCATTTAAGCAAGATGCCTACGGGACATGCCTATCCAAGTACAAGACTCGTCTCCAGCTTGCCGACGAGACAAATCCAGCCGACGAAGACTTAACATTTCTTATCAATGTGACCATGAGCCCATGGACGACGGATTTTCCGTTCGCCGAATGTATGGTCTCTTCTTTCAAGGATATCGTCAAAAAAGAAGTCGAGATATTTTCTTACTCATGTGTCACATCCTCGAACCCGTGAGATTGGGGGGGCTGTTCAACTCTAGAAGCTCACATTCAATAGCGATGCATCTACCGCAACAAGCTGGAGCCTGATATCCACGGTTGCATTATGCAAGGACGCGATCAAATCTATCTTACCCATCTGGCCATGTCCCAGATGGGTAGCCACAAATGGCAGCTCATCGCAACTGCCGATTTCCCAGAAGAGTTCAAGCAAGAATACCTTAGGTGTTACTAGATCATTAATATTGGCACTCTATCTCTATTACATACAGCCAATATCAAGGTATATTACATATTTTAGTTAGTATATTTAGCTTGACTTTTATACGTCAAGTATGATTATAAATAAATACTTTTATTGATAACTTTATTAATATTATAATTTTATTATTAAATATATTTCAGTTAAATCACAGTAATTATAGCAAGAGCCTATCTACAAATTCTATAATCATTAATTTATCATAATATATTTATATTATAATTATAAAATCTTATTTAAATGAATAATGTTTTATAAAACTCAAATCTAATTATATTTTGCATTTTTATACTAATTCTAGATTGTGCATACTTCTTCTCTGCTACTTCAATCGTAAGCCAACTGTGTACGAGTTTTGGAACGCGAAATGCTGACATTGTGTCAAATAGCGCAAATAGCCCAGGTTAATTGAGCAATACATTCTCCAGACTCATCTTTCGATTTCTCCTACCGCCCTGTCCCTTGGCGATCTATGCCGATAGCAACTGCATGGTGCCGTATGGGGAAGGAGTGGGCCCCATGAGAAATCTATCCCTGGCCCGCCTCATGACACAACCAACATAACACGTTGCGTGGACTGATCTGGTGCGGGGTTACATAACTGACAAGGGCATGAAAACGTGCGTTTCGGTGAGTGAATTTCTCCCGCTCAACCCATCTCGATACAACCTTGTTTTGTTATCCGTCATTCTTGACCGTCTTTCATCGTGATACACAGCAGCTGTACAGATAAAGAAGCAAAGCTCCATCCCGCTATCCAAGACAATATTTGTGGGAATATTTGATTCATTCATATTGCTTCAGGTTTTTGAAAAGGATGTTTTCGAATTCGGTGGAAAATATCATTGCGAATGATAACTCTCACGTCCATGTGGGAAATATTCACAATTACAACAGGGAACCCGACGAAATTAAGACAAAAGAATTTCTTGACAAATTCAACCACGATTTATTCATCACTGACCCATCAGAAAGCCGAGAGAACCTTGAGCTTCAACAAGGCGGGCGTGTCGGTGGTACTTGCGAATGGATATGGAATACTGCAGAGATGCGAGCCTGGCTGGAACCACAATTGGGCAGAGAAAACCTTCTCTGGATTTCTGGACACCCTGGAAAAGGGAAGTCGGCTCTAGCAATCTATCTCACAAAGACTCTTGAGGGTTTATTCTCGACTGGAACCATGAGGGCCTATGCTTACTTTTTTTGTGATGGCAACAATCCAAAGATGAAGACAGCCCAGAGCATCCTGAGGGGATTGCTATCTCAAATTTTCAAGTCTCATCCGGAATTTCTCAGCGAGAAAATCCAGCAAAAATACAAAGAGCAGGAAGGGGCTGTATTTGAAAACCTCAACGCACTTTGGGATATGTTGAGGACGATTGTCTCGACAGAGCAGCATCGCCTATTTTGCGTTATAGATGGCCTGGACGAGTGCGATGAAGAGTCACGGGGTCAACTTCTCGCATTGATCCAATCGGATTTAGGCGGTGCTAACTCAAACCGAAAGCTGAGCATACTCATCCTAAGCCGGCCGTATGACAACATTCGCTGGAGCCTGCACCAATTCATGAGGCTGGATCTTGATTCGGCTCCACAAGTGCTGGAAGATGTTGAGCGATATATAGAACAAAAAGTGGATTATTTGCGTCGAGTCATGTCATATCAACCTGCGATAGCCGCCAAGGTTCAAGAGATTCTGCGGGAAAAAGCCGAAGGAACTTTCTTATGGGTTGGGTTAGCTTGTAAAGAGCTCCGTCGGCTTAAGTCCAAAAATGCCATCAAGTTTTTGCAAGATATCCCTCCCGGCCTGCATAATCTTTACGCAATCCTTTATAACGGTATTTTTGAGGAGTCTCAGGATAGTCCTGCCACGATCAAAAATATTCTGACTACTATCTTAACATCACTCCGTCCGTTGACATTGCGAGAGCTCTCGACGGCGTGTCATCTTGATCAAGACCAAGATGAGCAAACCCGTGAACAATTCATGCGCGAGAGAATCAGTGAACTTCGCTTCATTGCTATAATAACCAAGTTCAAACAAAGTGAAAATGCTCACATCCGCGACCAATTCGACATGGCGCTATATAAAGAAACGAAAGAAATGATTGAGGGTGAAAGGGTGGTACTCTTGCATCAATCCGTCAAAGACTTCTTATTGGGATATCCGAATGCAGAAATCGACGATGAGCAAGATTTGCATGCCGTCGTATCTTATCGTTGTATCGATGAGCTTATCCGGCATCTTCCTAAACCACGCAAAGATACGCAGCCCTCTGCGGATTTTCTTTACTACGCTATACGCTATTGGGCTCAACATGCTCGCCTTTCAGCAGACAAATTCCAAGTCCAGGCTTCACAGCACGAGTTTTTTGCGGAAAAGTCGGAGTGCCGGTCAGCATGGCTCGAAATTGTCAACATTGATCCTCCTTTAATAAATCCCGAGAATTCAATGGGCAGTCAACAATCATTGATGAACATTGCATGCCGCTGGCAGATCCTTCCGCTGATTGACTTCGCTGTTGATCGATATCAAATGACTGCCCGGGTGCCATCGACTGACAAACATGAGATGTCTGAGGCTGTGAAGTCGCCATTTGTAGATGCCATCTCATCTCGCAACATGGATATTTTGATACGGCTCCTAAAAACAAACTTACCAATTACGCCATACACACTAGAAAGAGTTATGACTTATCTCAAGCCCGAAGAGGCGTTTCAAAAAGTCTGGGAGTACCGAAAAGATGAGATTGCAATGAATCAAAAGCTCACCTCTGCCGCTGCAGAGTCCTTCAGTCCAGCCATGCTGCAACTTGTGCTTGACCATCCGCTGTTCAAAATATATCATGAATTTTGGCTTTCAGCAATTTCAAATGATGACGATGTATTGAAAGTGTTCCAAATGCTTTTTGACCGATATGGGGACGATATAGTTGGCGATCCGCATTTTATACTGGCTGTCGCTGAGGAAGGAAGCCTGCCAATATTCAGAGTTTTATGGGAAAAGTACGACAATGACTTCGAAATCACCCCAGAGATGATCAGAGCGGTCATGCAAAGTGCTTGCGCGGGTGAGAAGATGGAATTTCTCAAAGGCAGAGGACGCGAGATACCAATCACCAGCGATGTCATGGTTGGAGCCTTGCGAAATCATGATTGTCCAGGAATGATTGTGGAAATTCTTCTCGGAGAGTTCGCGTCTAGTGTGGAGATTACAAAAGAAATGGCCTTCCTTGCAACAGAGGGGACATATGAAGATTCCGCGTATCCAATGGCCTTGAAAGCCCTGTTGGCTTACCGCGGATCCAAAGTCCCGATTGACGAGGAGGTGATTCTAAACTTAGTTGACAACCACGGTAGTGATGGTTTAAACTTGCTTTTCGCTTACCGAGATGACATTAGGGTCACACAAAAGGTCCTTGAATTCGCAGCGGCACGTCTTGAAGTGGAAGAGTTTTTCAAGCTCTTGGAGAGAATGGAGGGCAAGCTTGAATTTACAGAAGAGCTGCTCAGACATTCACTGGAGAATTTCCGTTATGGCGCTCAGCTTCTGTCGCGGCTTACCGAGGATCTCAATGCAATCGCAGCACCTGTTCCTCGAATAGTTGCTGCGATCTTAGAAACGAAGTTCATTCAGGAAATGATAGAAAAAAGGAAGTGGTCAACCAAATGCTGATGCGAGCAACAAAATACGAATAGAAATGATGGGAAAAGATATTGGTCAATCCTGAGTGCCTTCAAATTCTAGTATCAGGATTGATGTACTGACCATGCGAGCCATTTGAGTTGGTTGGGTATGGTCTCTGTTCATTTTACTCTGATGTGAATGTCATCAGATACATCACCATGTAGTTTATTTATACATTGCACGACAGAAAAATTGCATGCATTAATATCTAGGTATTATATTATGATTAAAAGCCTATAAATAATCGGCCGAGCTTAAACCTTTATAAGGAACTCCATACAACGATTATTTATACTCCCCTCCACCATGTGCTCTGATGTGGCATATGCTTATGGACACTAAACATGTCAGCTTTTGAAGATTGCTTCATTATCCCGTACATTTACTTACACAGAAGTTCTCTCCGCAAGAGGTAGTCATGCAAGTCCCTGCGCCAGAGAAAAGTCTCAAAGTACCGAGGCAAGAACTCTGAAATTCACAGTCTCGTTTCTCTAGACCTTCGGCTCGAGGCTGGGGGTTTGGCAGTGCAACAGCGAAAGTGGCAAGGCCAAGAGACAAAATTGCAAAGAACTGCATTTTGATTGCTTTTTTGTAGAAGAAATTTACTTGAAATAAGGGTTAAACACAAAGTAGAAGAGATGCTGCTGGCGTTGGAGTTGATGAAAATGCCTGTGGCTACGGGCTTTTTATGTTCTTATCTAGTGCTATTTTTTGTATTACTAAAAGCCTGGTTGAAGTCGGTTAGAAAAGCGAAGTGCAGCTACCATGAAAGCGAGAGCGAGAGTTAGATTAATTGTAATAATTGAATTGAAGCTAAATATGAAAGTGATCAGCAAGAATGAAGCCGAGATCAAGGATCAAATTATGAGCACAGACAACATCGAGAGCCGCAATGATAACGAAGAAAGACATTAATACTATCATGGGGTTAGCCCCTGATTCGGAACAAGGCCAGGACATCCGTCCGAAACATTACGCGCAGCCATGGGAAGGCTAAAGCAAGATTACGCGGAACAGCGGCGATCATTACCCTACATGATACTGTAAAGATGGCCACATAGTGAGCCGGGCCGTGACACCCGCAGCTACCGAACAATAGCCACGCCATGTATTTTCTGAATACAATCTCTCATAGAAATATGAGAAAATTTTAATCATAGATCTTTTCAGAATATTATTATCAAGGCGCTATTACATCAGATACTGAGAAAACCCACTCTAACAGCATGCCGGCTCCGAACGTGGGAATTAAGATTTGGGGGCTCGGCATCCGGGTTCCGTTTCCGAAATAACCGAAAAGCTTGAAATAGCTGTCGCAAAGTTGACACGGTCGTGTGGCGAATACCCTGTCACTTTGTTTGCCCGGTTACTGAATCTTACGTGTGATGCAGCAAAAAAAGAAAAAGAAATCTCAGGCCCTGTAGAATAATCTCAAAGTCTTGTGAAAGCCATCCGTGACCAATGCAGATCGAATGCGAGGCATTAATAACCGAAGTCCAGTCTAGTACGTTACAATCCACCAGGCGCAGACTTGTCAACAATATTGTTTAGGTCCACCGCCCGATGTACCAAAGACAGCACCGTCATTACCATACCCTACCATGCAGGAGTCTGATGAATTAACACAAAAGACACAAAGCAAAAGTGGAAAATGGGCGCGGATCCTTGTGTTTGACGATGTGTATGAAAAGTCTATTCGGCCACTGTGAGTCACCATTCCCCTGTGAAAGTGCAGACCGAGACGAGATCTACCGAATCAACCAGACCCTTTGGAAAGGACGATAAAGGAGAAGAAGCGGATGGATTGAGGTTTACACCGGGTTCAATTCACAAGGTATCTGTCAACGACACATATGCGGGCTTCAAGGGCAACAAACAGACAATTGCAAAGGGAAAGATTACATTGAGCGAGTCCTATACCTATGTGGATTGTGATATCATCAATATGGATCCTGCTGAGGGCCTTGATAAGCCGGCGCAGGGCCATAAGCATGGAATCAGCCAAAAAAAAAAAAAAAAAAAAAAAAAAAAAAAGACTTATTCAATAGTAGATCCTAATACTATTATTGGTTTCAATTGGTTGATTCAAAGCGAAAAAAAGAATCTGTCAAGGAAACGCGACTGAGAATCTCGCTCATATAACTGTCGTACGCTTCCAAGTTCGCCATGCCGGTCGACCTCGTGAATGCCCCAGATGCCTTTGGATTCGGACATGTAAGTTGGGTTGCATGGAAACCCTCCATCTCCCAGATCCTTCCACCACTTTAACACATGCCGACGAGGCTCGATCTTGATGGAGAAGTCTGTATAACAAGAAGTACAAGAACCAAAGTTCTCAACCGGCGGTGATTCAGGCGGCGCTGATGCACTATTGCGTGATGTGCACTTGGGGGTTTTGGAGCTAGCCGCATGGGTAACCGAGGTGTCGTTGGAAGAAACAAAATAGATGCATTGAAACGGGCCCTTGACCATGGATCCCCGAAAATGTGGACAAATAAGCCGGGTAGCGGGCTTCGTAATCTTACCCGGGTCATAGGTGATTTTTGATTGCATGAGAAACCTTCCGTCCACAATTTTTGGGTAAAATGACTGATTGAAGATCCTTGTATCGTGTCGATGGAAGGGCAAGTCATCGTCAAAAACCACCCGTGATGAGGCAGTATACCATCTATGAGCTGGAGCTAGACATTTGTAAATAAACCACCGCCGTCTTATTCTTATCCTGCGAGTCTTGGTGCGGCTATATTTGAGAGCCAATTGTACGTGGTAGGGGCTCAGAAGATTGGTCCAACCTTGCAAAACCCAATGTTGATCGTATCCTTTTGGGCAACTGGGATACGGGATATCTCCGTATCCTATCTCCGTTGCCTTGACCAGTTTCGAGTGGTGAAGCCCAACACAGCGTTCGCATACCCATTGCTCAGGCATGTCTATAGAGACTATGGCGAGAAATTCGAGGAACTCGGTCGAAGAGAGCTCCTTCTGGGGAGTTTTCAGTCCGCAAAGGATGGTCCGCAGTGATTGACATGTCCGTGCAAAGACCAATTGGCTGCATAAAGGAAGCTCATTGGCGATTTTGAGAATCAATTCAACTGGCAATAGAAGAATCAAGGCCTCGCATTCATTTTCTGCGTGGGGGCGATGTTTCTTAAGAGATGAGGGTAGTTCCTTGGCTCGTTGCAGCAGCGTCTTTGTCGCATTCTGGAACTTGGCCATGGTTTCTCTTGTGATAAGAGAACTGGAAAATGGTGCCAACTTTTTTTCACATTGCTGTGATGCCGGTATGAATGTTTGAAGTTGAAAAAATATTTGGGAAGAAGTGTTAGATTGTCAACCTTTTTATGTTCAACTGGAGCCATTGAGGTATTCAACCTTTTCATGTTTCCATCCCCAGTATGCTTGAAGTTTGCCACCAAGGTAAAGGGTACCAGAACTCGGTTCAAGATGATAATCTCCGACGTCACTGGGACTTCCAAAAAAAAAAAAAAAAAAAAAAAGGACCCATGATTTTAGGAAGAAGAGGCCCAGGAATACCTTTTTGGTATCGTGTGATCATTTTCTCGCCAAGATGGGTCATTTCGAATCCATTACAGAATCACGTGTATACATATATTTCCAAGTGCCCGATCTTCGTATCAAATTGTGCCATCTCTCTCGCATAGTAGCTCATCATGTTGTGCAGTGGCCACAACGAAAAACCTCTGCCACAATCACAAGGCTGGATTGCATAGAGTCAACGGTGCTGATAAAGTCTCCCACTGATATCTTGAGGAGGCTGGAGCGTGGGGCTTAAGTGGAGAGGGACACCATCACCGCCAATTAAAGCCAGCATCAACGGACCCTGGCGAAGCTAGTTACTAGGCGGCAAGCGCTCAGCTCCGTCAACTTGCCGCTTATTGTTAGTGTCGGATGCCAATTCTGACGGCCGCCTCCGTCGAGCGGCTGCGCCCTGTCGGTGTGTGTTGATTCAGGACTGGAACTGCTTTTTTGCTCATATAAGCACAAAGCGAGACTAGTACCATCCAAACTCTACTCAATTGGCTCAATCATCAGTTTCAGCAACAATAAAATGGCCTCAGGCAGTATCGTCATTGTCGGGTAAGACAAGACCCAAGCCATCTCCTCATCATTCTCGTCTAACCCCGCACAGCGCGGGCATCATTGGCCTGGACGTCGCCCTGGTCCTGTCCGAGCGAGGATACGGAGAGCACATTACTGTCATTGCCGAGTATCTGCCGGGAGATACTTCTGTGTCATACACATCCCCCTGGTAGTCTTCCGCGTTCAATTGCCATTGGCGTGCTGCTTGGTGCTGACTCTCGCTAGGGCCGGCTGCAACTTTTCTGCCATTTCTGGCAGTGATGCCAACGCTCTGAGATGGGATCAGCTGGGGTACGCTCATTTGGCCAAATTGGCTTCGGAAAAGCCCGAACTGACGTTTGTCCGGCGAACACCCTCCACAGAGCTTTGGGATGAAAATGTCCCGCATGACAAGATCAAGGCCATGTCGGGATATCTTGAGGATGTAGGCATAACTTCATCGCATGCAGCATACACTCCGCTGATCAACCATAGTTCCGGCCACTATCGCAGACAGAGCTGCCAGAGGGTGTCAAGTTCGGGGCCTCCTTTACCACGCTGACTGTCCACGCCCCAAACCACATCAGCTATCTATACGAGAAGCTCAAGACCCAGTATGGCGTCAAGTTTGTGCGACAAAAGCTTCCAAGCATCCAGGCTGCATTCGCCAACCCAATGACAAAGGTCGTGTTCAACTGCATTGGAAACGCAGCCAAGACGCTTCCAGGCGTCGAAGACCCCAAGTGCTACCCAACCAGAGGCCAGGTGGTCCTGGTAAGAGCTCCCAGTGTGCGTACTAACATTATGCGACATGGAAATGACTACGAGACGTACGTGATTCCTCGTCCCGAGTCGAACGGCAACGTGATATTGGGAGGGTACATGCAAAAGGGCGTCAAGTATGTGGAAGCCTGGTCTTTTTATCCCCAAGGGCAGCAGCTAACTCGGGTGCGCAGCGACGGTTCAACTTACTCTTACGAGACTCGGTCAATTCTAGAGCGCACCAAGGAACTGAGCTCAGAGTTGCGAGAGCAGGAGCCTGAACTTCTCGCTGTCGCCGCTGGGCTCCGTCCTTCCCGCGAAGGTGGCGCTCGCATCGAAAGAGGCGAGATTTCTGTCGCCGGAGAGAAGAAAATTATTGTCCACAATTACGGCGCTGGTGGCACAGGATTCCAGGCTGGATATGGCATGGCTCTGGATGCGGTTCGAACTGTTGAGGACGTTCTTCGTCAATTGCGCGATGAGCCGCGAGCGCACCTGTAATAAAAGACAAACTAGACGCTCTCTGGCTTGCTCTAGTAGTCCCTCTTGTAACACGCCACACCTAGACATTAGCCCAAGGATAGTTTAGCGCACGACCTCTTCCCCTTTTTTGAAGCCCCAATGAGGCTGAGTCAAGGAGGCCTCAGACACGCTTGCCTCATCGTCCCCAAAATATTAAGATGAGGGTCGCTTCTGTAGAGGCGAGTCTCGATATTCCTTCTTTCATTATATGCCACACAGTCAAACAACATTATTCAGAAGCGAAATGGCCGATAATGGCGACGAGGACCAGTATAATGAAATGATTGTCGGGAATCAGGTCCCAAGTCTGGGCTCAATCAGCAACACATTCCCGAATCAATCTACAAATACTCCCCCCCTTCCTGGTGCAATACTTGAGCCGTTCGTGGTTCGAGAATTACCGAAAAATAGGGACCGGTATTTGGCTGGTAGAGGAGTACGTGGCATCCGGTTTATGCAGACTTATTTTAACACACGACAAGGCACAGGAAAGATCAAACGACCAAAAGGAGAACTGTTTCATGCCTCCTGTTACAATCGAAAGCGATAGGATCTTGTTAGAGCTTACTGTCATTGCAGGAAGATTTGCTAATATTGATTACTTTCTTGCCAAGTGTTTTCAAACAATGGGGCCCTCATTCAAGAATTCTGACATAAAATGTCGCTTGGAAGAAGCTCGAGCGTCCTTGGTACTGAAAAACAGGAACTCGGATGATCCCAATGCTCATTACATCGGTAAACTGGGCATATTTTGCGAGAGAGCATTCGCCACTTGGAGTGCATCACCAAATGAGGGCCCCAAATTGAGTTATGACTCGAAGTTCAGAAATGACTCCGAGGTCATTCTATACCTCCAAGACGCACTCGAGATCTCGTATTGGAAAATTATCCTCGACATGGTTCATGAATCGGAGGAGGCCAGTTCGTGCAAGAAGAGTTCTGAGTTGGTTCTCGGCGTTTTACACAGTATGCATGATATTATTTCTAAAAGGACGCAAGCACTTTCCACCATGACAACAAAAAGTTGTGACGAGAAGGAAAATCTGGCCATTCTGTTAAAGCGGATTGGTTGCAGACTCGGCTTCATTAAAAATGCTCTACGATCGAACATGTCAGATCCCGAAGACGTGGACTTGTTCACTCCCAATGGAAATATTGTCAAGGCCGCAAGCCCTGAAAATGTGAGAGCCCGCGCAACAAAACAAAAGTTCTGATGGCTGACCATGTCTTAGGATCCAGTTGGTCCGGTATTAGCGTTTCTTGCTTTTGTCATGCTTTCCATTGTTCCGGGATGCATTGCAATCACTAAGTGTTGGAACAAGAAAGACGCTGGGACTACGGATGATGCTGACTTCTGGTTTCTTGTCCACAGCAGCGTTTTCTCGGTGATGGGCACCACTGTGACAGTAGCACTCCTACTTCTGAAAGGTTCATGGTTTTCCAGAACTTATATAGCATTCTGGAGTCTGGTATCTATCAGTCTACTCTTGTCAGGCGCATCGATTGTTATGTATCTGTATCTAAACCCTAGGTGGAGCGCTTTGTTTTTGTTCTTAAGTAGTGTTACATTGTTATCGTCTCTGCTATCTTTGACACAGGCAACTCAGAAGGAGGATCGCAAAAGTCAAAAGGCCAAGACAGAGTAGAAAACGACGCAAAAAAGAACATAAAAAATAAAGAGCTGCTAGCCTTGATGTTTTACTATTTTACTGGAATAAATAGCCAGTTGCGTTCACACGTAGATTAGCTCAGTATAACAGCTTGGAGCGATTGCGCTAACACTGCGCTGATCCCACTGTAACCTTTGTCCTATAATACCCACTAGTGCTGCTGGGCTCGAGTCGACTTCAGTGAAAAGATCCACCGAGCCTACGAGCGAACAAAGTCTCCCAATGATCCATTTTCTTCGTTCTTTTTGCCTCAACGTTTATTTTAATGTGAAATCGTGGATATCGAGGAGACATAAGTCATGCCGGTGAACGCCAGTCGTGTTCTCGTCCCCAGGTGTCAACACTTGGCGCGGGTGCTGCCAGTGGGAGTCACTCAATACACTTCCATCACACTGGAACAAACCAGAAAAGATGCATTGGAACAAAAACATCTTCTCTTGTAAATTCTTGCTCGTCCAAACAGTCCTCGGCAGCATCCAAGCCACGCACACCCAGGCAAAATGGATTTTGTATTCGCTCACGTTGCTGCTCTCGTCGACAAGAGCAAGTCTATTCAACAAGGCCTCCGGCCCCACGAAGAGACGATTGTCGCAGAGCCGGATACCCCATCCCCTGGTGGTACCGCCACTCAGTTCGTAAAGGAGCTTCAGACGACCAAGTCATCTGACCCAAACCTCAATGAGCGCCTCACCAACATTGTTTCCACTGCCGGCTGGACCGAGGGCCTGGCCAAGGCCATCCTCAACAGCGTCCACGAGGTGGTGGAGAAGGGCGAGCAAATGGCAGATGATGAAGGCGCTCCGGTTCGTTGCGCGAGGGACTACAGTTGGTGAGTAAATTCCGTGAAAAAATAGGAGAAGCGTAATTTATGCTGCGGAATTACAACTAATATAATTTTTAGTTGGTATCATATCACATTTGATGATGCAAATCGCCGAGGCGAATGCTCGAGTTTACAAGGGTCGGGCTGGGATTAGCATGAGGGCTGGCGCCTGGCAAAGCGAAAACCAGACGACCAATTGGGCTGCAGGTGCGCTTGGCCGACTTCTGTCCATGTATCCGACTTCCCGATGAAGGGTCCTTGTCCCGGGCGCCCTCCGACTACCAAGGACGGGGCCCGCAATTGCTATCACGAAGTTCAAACTAAACCCCGCATTGATGATGCGAACCCATCGAGTTGTTAGTCACCATGACCGGGCTCGCAATCGCACATCGGGGTTGCGCCGACATTCGGCTATGTGATCGTATAGCTCCACACTACTTAATGCTCTCGCATTCTCAATTGAATTGAACCGAAATCTCCTTCAACGTCCCGTGTAGATTGTCGCGATTGATACCCAAACCCCGCCATGCCTCTCCCCACTTCGTCTATATACCAGCCGCCAGCGGCGGACCTTCTCAAGTTCGCCTCGCGGAGAAGTGTCGTGCACAGCACCGAGGGAATCGTTGCTTGCTCGCAGCCCCTCGCCGCCAACTGCGGTCTCGAGATCCTTAGAGCCGGAGGCAACGCTGCTGTAAGACCACCCTCTCTCGCCGGTATAATCCCGCATTGCTGACATGCCATTAGGATGCTGCCGTTGCAGTTGGTACGTTGACATGACACCGGGGCAAAGGGACGGGAAGCTAAACTTTAACAGCCGCCGGTCTCAATCTGACCGAGCCATGCTCAACCGGCATTGGCGGGGACATGTTTATCCTATTTTACGATGCCGCTACGAAACAGGTCAAGGCCATGAACGGGTCTGGTCGCTCGGGAGCAAAATGCACATTAGACACCATTCGCAAGGATCTGAGCATCCCAGATGGCGAGCCCGGGCAGATCCCCTGGAAAAGTGTCCACGCCACCACGGTGCCCGGCGCCGCGGCAGGATGGGTCGATACAGTCGAGCGATTCGGAAGTGGCAAGCTCACCGTGGCCCAGGTGCTGGAGCCAGCCATTAGACTGGGCGAGAAGGGATTCCCTATATCAGAAATCACATCTCTATCTGTACGTCAAAACCGGTCCATTTCCCCATCGATCGTCCAGCTGACAGTGTGCAGTGGCAACGTTCTGAGCAGTTACTTAGAGGCGCTTCTCCCAACTTTGCCGAGATGCTTAAAAAGGACCCAGCAGCCCAGGACGGGGTTAGAGCGCCCCGGCCAGGCGAAATCATCAAGATGCCTGAGCTGGTAAGGACATACCGAGCGCTGGCCACCGAGGGTAAGAAGGGATTTTACACTGGCCGCATCGCAGAGGAAATCGTCAAGGTTATCCAGGACCTCGGAGGCCATATGGAGCTCGAGGATCTCAAGCACCACATGGAAACGGGCAGCGAGCCCGTCGAGCCCATCTCGGTCAAGTTCGAGGGCCAGGGACAGAAAGAAGGCGAGGGCGTGGAACTCTGGGAGCACCCTCCCAACGGCCAGGGCATCGTCGCGCTGATGGCTGTGGGCATCATCCAGGAGCTGGAGAAGCAGGGCAAGATCCCCACCTGGACCCCCGAGGATTTCAACACGGCGCCTTACCTCCACGCCATCATCGAAGCGCTCCGCCTCGCCTTTACGGATGCCGCGTGGTACGTGACGGATCCCAACGTCACAAAGGTCCCCACCGAGGGCCTGATTTCCCCCGAGTATCTCGCGGAGCGGGCCAAGATCTTCAACCCGGACAAGACGTTTGAGCCCGTGATTCCCGGAAACCCCAAGTTTACGTCACCGGCGCTCCAGAGCAGCGACACGGTCTACTTTGCCGTCTCGGACGCCGCGGGCAACGCCGCCTCCTTCATCAACTCCAACTACGAAGGGTTCGGCACGGCCATCATCCCCAAGGGCTGCGGGTTCACGCTGCAGAACCGGGGCGCCAACTTCTCCCTCGACGCGGAGCACCCCAACAAGCTGGAGCCCCGGAAGAGGCCCTACCACACCATCATCCCCGGCATGGTGACCAACGTCAGCGACGGGTCCCTGCACTCGGCCTTTGGCATCATGGGCGGCTTCAACCAGCCGCAGGCGCACACGCAGGTGCTGCTGGGCCAGGTCGTGGCAAAGCTCAACCCGCAGCAGGCCCTGGACGCTCCCAGGATCTGCATCAGCTCCGGGGAGTCGGAGCACGGCAAGGTGCTGAGCTGGAAGGTCAATGTGGAGGATGGCATGTCCGAGGAGACGGTCGAGGGATTAAAGAAGCTGGGTCACGATGTGGAGGTTCTCAAGGGCTGGAGGAGAAGCATGTTTGGCCGAGGCCAGGTTATCCGGTACACGGTTGACCCCGTCGACGGCACACCGCTGTGGTCAGCGGGTAGCGATCTGAGAGCAGATGGAGCTGCATATCCATTGTAAAATGCCACGCCTGATGCGGCCCCAATTCTATTCGTCATTTCTGTACAGAGGTATCTCGTGTGATTCCCAAGTAATACATATCAGCGTATCATACATCTGATTCCAAAATTTGTTTTTTCAATATTCTTAATTTGCCTTCCCTTTCTTTTTCCACCCTTACTCGTTCTTGGCCTCGCTCTCGCCCTCGAAGAGCACCTTCTTGTCCTCAAAAAGCTTGGCGAGGTCGCCGTTCTGGTGCATGGAGACGAGAATGTCGCAGCCGCCGACAAAGTCCTTGTCGACGTAGAGCTGGGGAATGGTGGGCCAGTCGGAGAACTCCTTGATGCCCTCGCGCAGCTCGGGGTCCTCGAGGACGTTGAAGGCGGCAAACTTGTCGGGGTTGACGCCCTGCAGGCCGAGGATCTGGATGGCGGCGCGCGAGAAGCCGCACTGCGGGGTCTCGGGGGTGCCCTTCATGAAGAGCACGACGGGCGCGGAGCCGACGGCCTTGGTGATGGCGTCCCGGGTCTGGTCGGAGAGGAGGCGGGCCTGGAAGGGCGTCAGAGGCGCAAAGGGCGAAACCGAAGCTCGGAGGGCATGTGCCGGGGCACGCATGGCCACCGGGCGGGCGGACTGCCGAAGCAGGGTCTGCAAAAAAACATATGGTCAGCGAAGAGAGTCAAGGGAACAGCGACATCGGACATGCGCACCGAAGCAATTGATCGCGAGAACATGGCGGGCAATCTGGAATGGCGAGATGGTTGAGTTGGGTGGAAGCCGAAGGCCGAGGAATTAGGTCATGTCAAAGCTCTACTCGCCATCGAAAAAAGTGTGGCGCCCACGAACCGTTGAGTGTGTGATGACCAATCAATCGCTTGGTAATTCAGGTTTTACTGTGGCTAATGCGTGGCTAGTGAGTGGCTGCTAGGATCTTGGATCCCATGCCCCTCCAGGTTTTGGAGGGCTGAGGCAGGTCTGTGCCTACCCTGCAGTTGAACCCGTGGCGGCATGACTACTTCAAAAAACAACTGGGACCGGTAACTTGAGTGTGATACCGGTTGCGGAGGTCCGGCACCGCACCCGGTCGAATGTCACGAGTAATTATTTCTTAGCAGCCAGCCAGCCACCATCTTGTCTAAGTCAACATACTTTGAAAAAATCATCACAAGTCAGGCCACAGCAAGGCCCGAGACGGAGGACGGCCGGCGACGATCGGTCACGATGGACCACCCTAGAGGACGGCTCATCGGTGGCATCGGATGACGTGGGGATGATGGCGGGGTTAAAAGGCTACAAATCCGCTGTCCAACAGGCTGAAAAGTCCATTACCAAGCTATTCTAGATTCGAGCTTACCAATGCGCCTCGGGTACTACTTTCCTGATTTTACGCCTTGTTCAATTGTCTTTTCGAGAAGAAGCGAGCAAAGTCCCACAGCAGCACTTATAACGACATCGCCCACATTTCGCTTGGCCCCAAAGACTCCACCGCGGGGCTTAAGACAGTAAACACCAAGCGGCACATCGCCGCCAGGCATCTACAAATTTAAAATCAGCGCAAGCAAAACGGAAACTCATTTTGCCTTCCTTGCACTTTCCGTGAACGAATAAAAATGCTCCACCAAACGCAAAACGGGACCGACATACACCACGACCTGCTGATGCGGAGCTCGCCCGAAGCGCTCGAGCAGGGTCGCACCGACAACAAAAAGCATGTCCTGCTCGCGGCCTCGGGCTCCGTAGCCACCATCAAGCTGGTGCAGATCATCGAGGGTCTCTCGCACCACAAGAACCTGTCGATCCGCGTCATTCTGACCAGCTCGGCGGTGCACTTCCTGGCCGGCCAGTCCAAGGAGCAGCCCACCGTGTCGGCCGTGCACTACATGCCCAACGTCGACGCCGTCTACACCGACGCCGCGGAATGGGCCCAGCCGTGGAAGCGAGGCGCACCCATCCTGCACATCAACCTGCGCAAGTGGGCCGACGTCATGATTGTGGCCCCGCTGAGCGCAAACACCATGGCCAAGATGGTCAATGGCATGTGCGACAACCTGCTGACCAGCGTGATTCGCGCGTGGGACACCACGGGCACCGTGGACAAGGAGGGTATCAAGAAGATTGTTGTTGCGCCGAGGTGAGTGCAGCAGCCCCAATAGACGCGCCTTTTGACGGGATGCTAACGATGCGATGCAGCATGAACACGGCTATGTGGCGCCACCCCATCACGGCCAGCCAGATCAAGACGCTGGAAGAGGTCTGGGGAGGCGAAAACGGCTGGATTGAGGTTCTGCGGCCCATCTCCAAGGCGTTGGCCTGCGGAGATGTTGGCGAGGGCGGCATGGTGACTTGGCAGACCATTGTGGCCGTCATCGAGTCCAAGATTGGGCTGAGCAGCGAGTGATTGCATGTCGCTTTTTTCTGGGTTAGGCGTTTGGGAAAGGTTGGACCAACGGCGCGAGAGACACCAAAATGAATTGTGTAATATTGTAAAGCTGCTCGCAGCTGTTTAATTGTGAGATACTGTATTGAAATGACAATGGTTGGCGTTTTGCTAAGTATCACTTTCGTCAAGGCATTCATGAATTGAAGATATGACGACTCTCTTACACTGGCAACTATCACCTTTTATTTATATTGAAGCCATCTGGTAGCGGTAATCTTACTTGAATTGTTGCAAGATGCGATGTCGGATGCCAGCCGTATGCAACTGGCAGAGCCATGTGAACCCGAACAGCACCTTCCCTCAAGTGTGCGTTGAACGTATGCCTTAGGCTTGCAATGCCTAACCTACACGAATATTTTCTTGCTTTCATTTTCCACGCATCTTTTCCATGCTAGACCTGCTTGTTGATGACCCCAATATATTTTAACCATGAACACTTCCGCTGAGCCATTCGCTGGCTCTAGCTCTGTCACGCGGGTCGACCACAACTCATCGACACTGCGCCAACGCCTGCGTAGCCTCGACTCTACGCCCGCGGCTTCAATAAACCCACCGACGTATCAATTGGCCTACCAGCAATTGCGGGCCACTTTCGATCCTCAACCCAAGACATCTGCCCAGAATGAGAGAAACAACTCCTTGCTGGAGGCGCAAGACCCTGATGAGGCGACACAGCTCAAAGGTAGGCACCTTGGAAGGTCATGAAGCCGCGCTGACAGACTCCAGAGTTGTTTGCGAAACAGGGAATGGACCTTCATGCCTCTGCGATCCGCCAGCTTCTCGAAACCCACTCTGATGTTCAGTCCAACATCACCAATTTGGTGGGTAAGTCATCCGCGACTCTGTCCGAGAACGACACCTTGTACTCGCACCTTTCCTATCCGCTCTCAGCGACACTTTGCCATTCCGACAATTTCCCTACAGCGTCCATCCTCGATCACCTGAATGATCTGAAACGACGAATCAAGTCGGCAAAGCAAGAGTTGCAAGACCTCAGGGTAGAATGGGATGCGACCGCTCGGGCAGAGACGGAGGCTTAGAAAGCCCTGACAGAGCCAGGAGTCCGAGAGCCGAGCGCACATGATGCGAAAGAGCTACGGGTTATCGAGGGATTTAAGTCGGAAGCGCGAAATATCGTTCAAGAAAAGAGTCGAATGTTGGATGATATTGAAAAGGCAAGTCATGCGACCCTCCTCCTGCTTACGATATTCATGCTGACCTCGCATTGTAGGAATTCAGGGCCAAGATTCAGGCTGAGACAATGAAGATTATGCAAATGATGATGGATGAATAAATGCTGCGATAGAAGACATTTCACGATTGACTTGATTGGTAGTTTACAAACACTTTGCAGGGGCGGAATTGTTAGTACGTCTCAGTTGCTATACACGCTAACCCAAACCCTTCATTTTCTCCTTACATTACTTGTACGACTGCCCATCTCCGTTTTGTCCCGTGCCGATACATCTCGACAAAGAGGACTCGCATGACTTTTGTGTAATAGCAATTCTCCAAACGCCGTCCCATAATTCTTTTTAGCTTTCGCGGTTTCCTGTCACATTTACTGCTTCTCAGGGATGACAACACCCCACTCGTGCTGGGTGCGACCGTACATGATGTCTCCGAGCCAGCCCTTGATCTTGCTTGTGACCTCGCCGGGTGTGGATTCTGGGCCCATGGGGATATCAATATCCTTGCCACGGTGGTGGATCTGGGAGATGGGGCAGATAAAGAACTGCAAAACACTTCGGTTAGCTTGATTGGTCCCTATGCGGAATTGTCGAAGAGCAACTTACAGCAGTGCCGGCGGCAAAGGACTCGAGGATGCGGCCCTCAGCATCGGCCTCAGCGACTTCGGCGATGGTATACTTTCGCTCGGTGATTTCGTACTCGTCACCCAATCGCTCGCGCGCAAGATCAAGGCAGCTCCTGCGGGTCACACCGTCGAGGATCAGCTTATCGTCGAGAGGAGCCGTGATGATCTCCTTCTTGCCGTCCTTGCGCTTCCAGACGACGAAGAAGTTGCTGGCGCCGGCCTCGGTACACTCGGCATCGGCGCCGTAGAGCCACAGGATCTGGTGGTATCCGCGAAGTCGCGCTTCGGCCGTCGCCTTGAGCGAGGGTCCGTAGTTGGCGCCGACCTTGGCATAGCCGAAACCGCCAACCCAGGCGCGAACCATGTCCTCGGGGGAGGTGTGCAGGCGCATTCCGCCGGGAGGAGCGTCCATCCGCGGCATGAAGGTCACAATGATGTACAGCATGGCCTCCTTGGGGGCGCCCACGCCCAGCTGGGGAGCCGTGCCGATGACGGTAGGTCGGATGTACAAGAAGCTGCCCGCGCGGTCCTTGGGCAGCCACTTGTAGCCGTCGACGGAGAGGAGAGCAATCATGAGCTTCTCAATCTCGGAGGGCTCAAAGGTGGGCAGGGAGATGCGCTCCGACGACATGCGAAGACGAGCAGCGTTGCGGTCAGGACGGAAGATGCGGAGCTTGCCGTCGTAGCCACGGTAGACCTTGAGACCCTCAAAGCACTCGGTGGCGTAGTGGAGGACGGAGGCAGTGGGCATGAGGCTCAATGGGCCGTAGGGCTTGAGTTCAGGGGCAGCCCAGCCGGTCGACATCTTCCACGAGGCGACAACCATGTGGTCGGTGGCAATGGTTTCATCGCCGGAATTGGCAGTGGCCTCATCAGGGACAGCACGGGGGTTCTGGGTGTAGGTGTAAGTGAGCTTGGAGGCATCAAGGGGTGCCTTGGTGGAGTGCCCGTTGGCGACGGCGGGGAGAGACTGTTTCTTTTGGAGGGCGGCGGCCGTCAGGTCGACCTCCTGGTTTTGGACAGCAGAGGGAGCCATTGCGAACAAGGAATGGCCAATTGGTGGTGGTGGGAAGCGGCAATGGTTTGCTGGATGACTCAGTGGGCAAAGGCAAGTAGGGTAGAGTCACGATATTGATCGAGAGAGCACTGACTAACACGACTTCTTGTAGAGGGACAGGATCAGCAACAAACACCAGGGCCATGTGGGTGGTAGTGCGACTTTAAGTAGAAACGGGGACGGGCCGCGGGGACAGGTGACGAGAATGCACACAGCAAAACTGGACTCAGTTGATAGGTAGACCGCCGCTGCCCGCCCTCCGGGCTCGGCGCTGGTGTTGATGGCTAGTCATCCACACAGGAAACAGTCAGAGACGCAGCCCGACGCGCAGCGGCTGGCCAAGACGAGCTGAGACGGGGGTTCCCGTCCAGACTCCACAGTTCTCGGGCAACGAGTTTGTCGGGTGGATAACGCCATGGCAAGTAGAACCACTGGGGCCACGAGTAATGGAAGGTGTGATTGTTGTTGAGCTTCGACTTGTTTGACATTGAAGTGAGTCAACGCCCTAGTCAACCATCGCTCTTCATCTCCATCTTCATCTTCCATCTTCTTCAATTCCATGTTGCCCACTTTCAACTAACGAACAAACCAAAAAAAAAAGTTGACTTATCCTCAGTTACACTCGGGGAATGTTTCGTCATCGTCATTGACTTTTTCTGCGCTGCCAACCTGAGAACGGGCATATCTCGGACACATCTATGGCGATGGCAACTCGATGCTCCCGGCGCGGAAGCAATGCCGGCTGGGGGACCCACCAACAGGGCGCAGAGGGCGCAGATTCGACACGGCGAAAACTGGAGAAGGGACGGCGTCGAGATGCGGTGTATGCAGGTGTGGCATCGCAGGAGAAGGGCCAAAAAAAAATTCACTGACATGGCCGGAAAAATAGCAGCATGCCATCTGGCATTGGCCAATGCCCAAGTGCCGCGCAACCACCTCGCGCATCCTGTCAGCTCCGCATGCAAAAGGGCAAGCATGGGTTCCGATAGCAAAGGCCCTGCGGTCCGGCATGTAATGGAGTCGCGTGTTACACCCGGCGTGCGGAATGGCGGCCAATCGGCCGCGGCTAGCCGCGAATTGCCTTTGGGGAGAGCCGACGGGGGCGGCTTATGAAGTCATCCGGGGGTGGAGGTGGGCGCCCTTTGGGTGACGGTGCCCGCCCTTTTGGAAAGCCCTTTGCGCGAGGGTTGGTTGCATCATTCCCCGGACCTGCATGGAGCACTATCGGCGATCGAGGAGGTGCGTGAGCAAGCGGAGGGGGGAAGGGGGGAGCGTCGGATTGTTGAGTGGACGTGCATCCCTTCTCGGCTCTGTCCAGGTGTGCCATGGTGGTGACGGTGATTTGACCATGCGACTAGCGGTATGCCTTGGCAGAGAGACGCCGGGCCATCTAGATTGGCTTGAATCTACACCGCAGCTCGGGTTCCAGTGGTTTGTCCGTCAGCCGCCCATTGGCGGCTCATGTCTTTTTGTCGCCATCTGGCAGGTCGTGGTGTATTGTCGGATCGGACTGATGTGGACTGGGGGGTCACGGGTTCGCCGTTCACATCCGCCCCCCGGACTCATCTTGTGATGCGGCGACACTGGATTGATTCGGAGCAAGTTGCGTCATTCATGGCTAATAACGCCTTTCTCTTTAGGTTCTATTGGACTGTTTTCTGGATATGCTATTAATCGCCTGTTGAAGGCTTGTACTTTGTTTTTTCCCCCTTCCTTTTCTCACTAAAACTCCTCCCGTCCCCCCCTCTATTCTATTCCCCATTGCCGTTTTGATGCATTACGATCGCTCAGCCTCGCGCTTGCGCTGCTCCTCCTCGAGAATCTCGCGCTCGCGGGCGGCCTCCTCGACCTCGGCCTTCATGCCCTTGGCGCGCTGGCGGGCCTCGTACATGTCTCGGCTCTTGAAAATGCGCTGGACAATCTCGCCGGCGTTGACGTGGGAGAAGGTGTGCTCGCCAATCTCGCGGTAGATGCCCATGGCCTTGGGCGCGGTGTAGGGGTCGTAGGTGAGGGGCATGAAGGCCGTCGGGCCGTGGTAGACGGCGTCGGGGGTGCCGCGGGGCAGCGAGGTGAGGTAGGTCTTTGTCGGGGTGAAGGGGGCGCCGAAGACGACGGCGTTGATGTACTGTAAGTGGGAAGTGTTAGTTTGTGACCGGTAAAAAAAAAAAAAAAAAAGGACGAAGTGAAGCTGCTCACCTTGCACTGCAACACACACAGCCCTCGCTCAAAGGTATTCATGATGGGGTAGTTGATGCCCTTCCACTGGTTGATGACATAGTCCTCGTGGACGCCCACGACGACGTAGGCGGGCGGGTAGTCGTCGCCCTTGCCCCTGCGCTCGTTGACGGCCTGCTCCTCGTACCAGCCGTCGGCGCGGGCCAGCTCCTCCTCGGCGATGACGACCTGGCGCAGGAACTCGATGTGGCCGCTGGAGAAGAGGTCGTAGCCGCCGTCGACGTAGACGACGCGCTGGCCGGGCTTGGGCCCGGGGCCCTCGATGAGCTGGCGGAAGTCGCCCCGCTCCTCCTCCGTGTCGGCGGCCTTGGCCTGGCCCGAGGCCGACCAGAACCAGACGTCGGCGCCGGGGGCCAGGCCCGAGGCGTCGGTGGCGTAGAGGCGCATGCGCTCGAGCATGGCCGCGGCCTGGGCGGCGCGCTCGTCGGGCGTGCCGTCGCCTTCCTGGCCCGCGAGGCGCTTCTCAAACGACTTGATGAAGTGCGTCTTGGTGCACAGCAGCATGCGGCCGACGAGGTCCGTCGTCGAGATGCCCGGCGACCGCTTCACCACCTTGAAGCGGCCGGCTTCCTTGACGAAGCGGTAGCAGTCGTTGCCGTCGCTGTCGGACGTGATGTCGTCGCCGTGCACCACGTACTTGCACCCGTAGTGCGTGATGTAGGGGAGGAACGTGACGTAGGGCGCGTTGCCCACGGAGCGGGTGACCCATCGGCAGGCGTCTGTGGCGGCGAGGCTATGCATCGCAAAATATGTCTTAGTACACGGCCTTGTTCGTGATATCGCGGTTCGTTTGTTTTTGGGTTCTCACCGTTCCTGCAGCGTCATGACGGTTGGGCCCTTGTTGGCGAGAATCTCCTCGTCAGAGTGGACGCCGGCGTAGAGCTCGGTGCCAAGCTGGCGAGCTTGGACAATGGCACCGGCATGGCCTTTGGTCGAGGAGAGAAAGAGTGTTAGCGATCGGTTCCGGTGCGCAAGATCATAATTGAGGGTGGTGGAGGATGCAGGATGGAGAATGGTGGAGAGAGGTCAAAATGTACCGTGGTGGAAAAAGTCGAAGCAGCCATCAACCCAGATGCGCCCCTCGAGGAGCTCGGGCGCGGGGTCACCCTCGAGCTGAACCCCCTCAATTGGGTTGGCGGGGTCTGTTTCGGCGGGCATGGCGGGAATAGTTGGTGAGGGTAAAAGTGAGAGAGCTTGGCGCTGTCGCGATGGTTTCGACGGTGAAAGGGGAGCTGAGCTGAGCTGAGCTTCCCCTGGCCGCTCCCCCCTTTGGTGTCGCTCCGCTATCTCTCACCGTCTTGCTGTCCCGCGGTCACGGGGTTCATACGCGTAGAACTGTATGGCTCTCCTTTGGCCGTCATGATTTGATTGGGCGCACCTCGCTGGCCTGGTCGCTATACGCCTATACGCTGTGCCACTGCGCAAGGGTCTCCATTTTTTGGCGCAACGGAAAGGCCAGGTCCTCGTTTGATTTTCGTCTTGGCTTTTTTATCTGATCTCGAGCTGGGCGCCGTCATTGTCATGTGAAAGTTCCATAGTGCGGAGCTCGTTGGCCAGGGTTCCCAGACATAGGGCCTTTGTTCCACAAATTGGGGTGCGCGCGCGCATTTTTCTCTTCACATAGGGAACACAAGGGCAGCTCGCTAGAGCCTATGATGGTGCTGCTCAGCGCCCACGTTGTCTCCCCTCCCAGCCAAGACCTTGGCTCAGCTGGTTTATCGCAGGGCCGCGTACTTTTGGTGCGGTCCTGTGATTTTGATTCCGTTTTCTGGAGTCTTTTCATCTCCGGCCTTGTCAACATCTTCTCACCGAGCGGCCCTGTCACGGCGGGGTGCTCCACAGGCATCCCGGCCGTCACGTTCCGCATCGATTGGACCAGGCTCGAGGCTGCTCGCGGGAGCTTGAATGACATGTCTGCGCGGAACATCTCGTCGCTCCAATCTCGACCACCATGTGCCTGGCCCGTTCGCCAACCTTGTTTGCTGCGCATGGGTTCTCTCGGGGCTCTTCCACGTTTCCAGCCTCTGTCCCCGATCGAACCATCCCTGGTGAACCGGTTCGTCGGATCCAGCGATCCAGAGGGGCCGCCGTACATAAATACAACGATGTGACCTTGATCGCCGCTTGAGTTTTTTTTCTTGCTTGTGTTGTTTTACCTTCGTCCCGTGTCCCTTGTCGCAGTCGCATCCCCCGTCGTCGACGTCACCCAAAGATGAAGCTGTCCATTCTGTCCGCCGTTGTGGCCCTTGCGCCCTCAGCCATGGCCACCTGGAAGCAGGCCAAGGGTCGGGAGCTCAACTATACCTCGGTTGAGGGCGTCTTCATGCAGGACAACTCGTCGACCGACGCCTCGACGTTTGACTATGTACGTGGTGGCGCCTCGCTCCCGCAGCTAGCTGCGATCTCACGGCACTAACCGAGCTGCAGGCCGACTGGAACTTTGGCCTCTTGAACCGCACGTATCCCACCGACCCCAAGAAAAAGGTCAAGGGCCAGTGGCCCAAGGGCTACAAAACCCAGTGGGAGCGCTTCGAGAAGTATGTCGACTACCTGAACGACAAGGCGCCCAAGGACACCCAGTACAAGGTGCTGGTCATGGGTCGCCACGGTGAGGGCTGGCACAACGCCGCCGAGACATACTACGGCACCCCGGCCTGGAATGTAAGAGACATGTTTCCCGCCCGCCCGCTCGCCAATACAGGCGAATATCCCTGCCCCCGGATTCCAGGCTGACCAAGTGTGTAACGTCTAGTGCTACTGGTCTCTTCTGGACGGCAACGGCACTGCTGTCTGGGCGGATGCGCTTCTGACCGACGCCGGTCTGGAGCAGGCCTACAAGGCCAAGGCGTACTTCAAGACGCGCTTCGAGGACGAGGGCATGCCGTACTTTGAGTCGTACTACACGTCGCCTCTGGCCCGCTGCGTCATCACGGCGCGCGAGACCTTTGCCGACCTGGACCTGCCGCACTCGCACCGCTTCTACCCGACCGTCAAGGAGTACTTCCGCGAGAGCATCAGCATCCACACGTGCGACCACCGCTCCAACAAGACGTACATCCGCTCGCTCAACCCCAAGTCAACGTTCGAGTCGGGTTTTACCGAGTTCGACAAGCTGTGGACCGGCACCAAGGGCGAGACGTCCGAGGCCCAGCTGGCCCGCAGCAAGACGGTGCTCGACGACGTCTTCGTGAACGACGGCGCCACCTGGATCAGCGTCACCAGCCACTCGGGCGAGATCACCAAGCTGCTGGCCACGCTCAACCACCGCACCTTCAAGCTCGCCACCGGCCAGATCATCCCCGTGCTCGTCAAGGCCCAGCTCGTCACCCAGGAGCCCACCTCGACTTTCGCCTCGTGGTCCACCGAGGCCACCTGCAATGCGCCCCCGGTCACTAGTATTTCTGGTGAGGGGTGTGTGTGCTCGTCGGGTACCGCGACGCTGGCTTCGACGTCGGCCACGGCTACGAATTAATGTAGTGACGGATCTGTAAAGAACAAAAAGAATTCAGCAAAAATGTGTGTGGGCTGGATAATGAGGACATATGTAGATAAAACATAATGAAATGTAATAAAGAATAGTCGCGCGTGTTGCGGCCTGAGGATCAAGGACCACGATTGATGCAGTGATGTTAAAGAGCCAGTGATATCAAAAGCTGGAGTGATAGAAATGTATTAAATCTGTTGCTCACTATGTTTTTTCTGTTTTCGTAAAAAAGCCACCCGATAATAGATGGGCAAGGGTCTCCGATATCCCGTAAGTCCCCTGGTCTAAGAACTTGCTTCGCATTATCCACATCCACCGCCGACGACGCCAATGTCTGGTCTCACCTCGCAGCTCATCTCTAAACCGCACCGCCCCCCCTGTGCATCATCTCCTGTTGAAGAAGTCGGTGCTCTTGGTGTGCCCGACCTGCAGCATCAGGCCCTTTCCAAAGTCGCAGTTCTCAATCACGGCCTTGGTCGGCGTCAGGTGCGGAATCTCCCTCGCATCGAACCCGGCGTTGCCAATCAGGATGCTCGGGTCTTCCTTGGTCTGGCACCCGACCCACCGCAGGGCGTTCTGCTCGTTTCCGTTCCACCCCTCGTTGACGCCGCTGTGCTGGTGCTGCTGGTGCTGGTACTGGTACTGCTGGTGTTGCTGGTGCGGCACGTGGGCGCGCCCCGTCGTGTACGGGCAGCTCTTCATGTGTATGCTGCTCACAATCTCGGCCAGCCGCGTCAGCAGTTCGTTGAGCTGGTCCTCGTTGTCAATCTTCTGCGCGCTGGCGCGCTCCAGCGCCATCGAGTTGCCCGCCGCGTGGTGGTCCCCCCTCTCGCCGAGGGTGCGGAAGAAGTCGAGCAGCTGCTGCTGCACGGCAATCATGGTCTGCACGTTGAGCTCCACGGCCACCTGGTTGGGCCGCTCCTGCGCCACCCGGGCTATCTGCAGGCCGTTCTTCACATTCTCCATCTGCTGAAAGACGTCGAGGTAGAACTCGTGGCCCTGCGGCGTCTGGTCGCAGGCGTGCATGATTTGCGTTGTGAGCCGGTGGCTCTGCCGGATGAGATTGTCCACTTGGCTGATGATTGGCTGGTGGTTGTTGAACTATCGAAAAGCAAAGTCAATGCCTGCTAGGTATATAAATCACAAAGTATAAATAGACTAGGTACTCACCATGTACATGTCCGCGTCGGTAAAGTTGTATCGAGTTTGCGTCGGCATCTTGAAGGCGAGTTTGAGTTTGAGGGTTGCGCAGGTTGCAGGAGGGACAATGGCCCGTCAGGTCAGATATCCGTGTCTCTTTTTATTTCAGCCGCAGTCCCCTTCGGCGGCTATCAGCACAGTTGAAAAAGCAAGGGCGCCTCACCTTGATTGCGCACGCAGGGCCATTGATTGCCTTTGGGGCCATGAACGAAGGGGGCCCCACCCCTCCAACATATCATTCGCCTCGCGCACTCTCGAAGCGCTGCTAAGATCTGCAGGTTGTATGCCGTTGGTTACCATTTAGGCAACAGCACAGTATAGATGAGACCAACTTGCTCCTGCTGCCGGGCGGGTGATGGAACGGGCCCCGGGCGGAACCGACACGGGGATGATGCCAAGAGGTGAGAGGTGAGAGGAGGTGCCTATACCACCAAGGAACATTGGGCGGCCGGGTGCGACACGCCTTGCCGCGCCCTGACGATGCACTTTTGCAAGTCCCCGGATGTCCCTTGTCTCGGAAACCAAATGAGGGGAACAGATACTGTGCTTGCAAATGTGGACCCCGAACAACCAACAGAGAGACATTGTCTCGCGTGTTGGCTGTTGGTTCGCCTCCCTTGCATCACCCACCCCGGTTCCAGTGCGGACTAGCCGTGTGACATGCCTCGCAGCCGCCAGGCGGGCGCCTCCAACCAACACAAGATGCAAAAATCAGCCATTGACGAACAATTGACAGAGTGGTTGGGCATCAACATGGACACACACGCTAGCTCCCACTCAACATCCCTCCCCCCAGGTGCCCCCCTCATTGCTTTTCGGCGCCAAGGTTAGAGTTGCATCGGACATGACACTGGTGACATTTGACACAGCGCCAACCTTGCAGCGAGCTTGCTTTTGCTGCGTAAACCGCGCGGCAGTCACATCATGCGCCAACGCCAACATGCCCTGGACCCTGCCGGTGCTGCCATCAAGCGTCTCAGATGGATACGTAAACGAGGGGGGATATACGCGATCGAGGCCGTCTTATCCTGGCATCAAAACGCTCACTTGCTCCAAGACTGGGCCATTTGTGCAAAGAACCTTTCTCATCTCAAGTCGTTCCGAGGTGTGGATTGGGCCATTTCTAAGAATGCCAATCGCCAATGCCCGCACACCCATTGCTGCGATACCTCGGCGGCCGACCATTCAACCGTCCTCTTTCAGACATGGATGGACATGCAATGCAGATACGACCGCGAATAAAACAGCTTTTCCGCTCATCGACGTGGAGTTGGATGACTGGCTCCCAATCAGCATCTGCTCCGAACCGCAGCTCGTCTGCTCATTTGTCCACCTACTTGCCACTGTCGTACAGCAGCCAATGTTGAGGAAGAAGCTGCACAACGCCGATTCGTATTTTCCCAATGTTGCAGCTCATCCCCCAAGCTATCTGTTACGATATCAGCTCCAGACGAGCCAGCGCAATGGATGACAGGACGTTAACGTCTAAGCCGACCGGGTCCACCCCTCCCGTCACTAACTATACCCGTAATCCCCGCCGAGGTCAATCCGATGTCACCTTCGAGTCTCTAGCGCGATGCCTCGGGACAAATCACCCCCAGTCAATTCCGGCGCACTTGCCATAATTGCGGGGCAACAGGGCGAAGCCATGCTTTTCGTTGAACTATTGAAGGATCCGCCTTGGCCAAGGTTTTCACACATGGCCGGCGCTTCAACTTGTCGTTTTAGCGCGCCTAGCGTGCGTCTCAGCCTCCGATGTGCGAAGGGAGCCCTGAGGTCACACGCTAACTTTTGCCCAATGAGATATCATAGTCTTTGTACGTCGCTGCTCATGATGTAGGTTTTTGTGGAGTTGATACCTCAGGGCTCCCTTCGCACATCGGAGGGGATATTAAAGTTTTTCATCTTTCTTTTTATCTTTCACTTTCTTTTTTATTACTTTCTTTTTTTCAGGCAAAAGAAAAGAAAAAGAACAGAAAAGAAAGGAAAGGAAAATTTTTTCGAGCAAGCTGAGAGGCTCTCGGAGAACTACCGATCTGAACTGGTGCACTTGGTTGGCCACGGTTGCACAGGTCTCACCTCAATGCAGCCATGCTGCAACAGTGGCCATGAAAACAAAGCATTTATCAAATGACTTGCACAAGCCGATCGGTTTTTTTTCTTCTTTTTAGCGCATTAGACATAAACATTCTTCTATTATGAGGTGGCAGAATGAAAAACAATGAGAAGTGTAAAAAGGAATGAGAAAAAGAAATGAGAAAAAGAAATTTAAATAAATAAATAAAAGATAAGAGAATAAACAAGTAAAAATTAAATAAAAAAGAATAAGAATAAGGATAAGAAGAAAAGAAAGAAATTGACGCTCAATTGGCGCTGTCCAGCAGCAGCTTGTTCAAAGACTGCCCAAATGCACTTCTACCCTCAATAATTCTTCCTGGCAATCATCCTTCCAATTCTTTCATCCAAGAAATCCCAACAAATAATGCCCATTCGCTGCCGGTTTGGATCCACATCGAGACTCTCCATAGTCCCAGGAAAGTTCTCCTGCTTCTTCATGTAATCTGCGTATACCTTTGGGATCGAGGCCACCTTGAGCACATCCTCAGCCAAAGTAACGGAATTTGGTGTCAAGGCAGGCTTGAAGAGGTCATCCACACTTTCGGTTTTGATGTGGAGCTTGGAAATGCCCGTGTCTGCAAGAGTTGTGAAATGCATGACCCCATCATCTAATTTTAACTCGCGGACGTGTCGAATGTGCTCTACACCGCGCTTCCACCGTTCATCAAATGGCAGAGCCGACTCAGCTCCACTATCTTGTTGGTCCCAAGGCGGCGAAAACTCGCTGCGTTGGTGATTGAAGAGGTTCCACGGAATTCCATACTTTCCAGGTTTGCCCAGGTCACCGTAGCACTTGAGAAGGATGGCTTTCCCTCGAACCTGGCCGAGTGCAGGCCATCTTTGCTCGTGATACCAATTGTTTTGACTCCACCACGTTTGAACAAAATTGGAAATCTTATCTGACGAGTTCCCGTCATCCAGTTTTACAGAGACCAGGGAAACCTCTGATGGATGGTGACTGAGAAATAGCTTAATCTCAGAAAGAGTGGACTCTAGTGTTCCCTTGAGCTCAACAGAGCCATGGCACATCTTTAAATCTTCCTTCACGCGCAGCTCGATGTAGCGCGCTCCATGTTCCATTTGCTTGTAAATTCCATTGGCCTGGCAGACAGCCCAAAGCATGCTGCCACTGGCGAGACCATCACAATTTTCGTATGTCGCGTGACTGTTGTGAGTACCAGGTATGGTGAGCTCGGTGATATTCTGTTCATCGGACACGTCGGCCATCCATCTCTCCAGGAGTGATGAGCCATTTCGTCGAGGTTTTGAGAGACGCATCTTTGCCCATTGAAGACTACGGCCCCTAGCACTCCCGGGTTTCGGAACCCATACGCAAATGGCCATGGAGTTGAAGAGTCGCACGCTCACATGCTCAATTTCCGCGGTAAACCCATCCAGCGCCGATGACCACTCTTCTTTCACTTTCTCGGCAAGGACCAGTCCGCGTTGGTCGTCGTGGTTTCTCCACGTCATGATGGTCCTGCCGTGGCGCGAATCCCAACTGAATCCAGCAGATGACGATTTCGCCACTTGAAGGTGATTCCACTTTTGTGCAGGGCCCTGGAACTTGGATTGAAGACAAACCATCCTGGCGTCTTCAGAGGAGAAAACAACCCAAAGTCCGCCATCGATGACGCACAGGTCATGGTCGTGATATGTCGAGTGCCCGGTAGTCCAACTTTCTGACCAACCAGATTTGGGATCAAAGTAGCTAAAATATAGCTCGTTTGAGTGCATCGCTCTGAAAACACAAAATAGCTTTCCCTCAAACGCTGCAAGACTGATATTTCCGATGCTGGAGGCCTTCACATCAAAGCTGCTCGGCCTCCAACTATCCTCAACCTCGTCATATATGCAGTGAACAAGGTTGGAGTCTGGATTTGTGTATACCAAATGCAGTGAATTATCGAGCTCTGCAATACCTGGAGTTCCTTTTGCGGAGCTATCCCATTGGTGAGGTGGTGACCAATTCTCGCCGGCTGGGTCCAGGGTTGAAGAAACAAGGCGCCCGTGGCTGTCGTTCTGCCACAGGCACCAAAGCCTCCCGTTGTGAGTCGCGAGAGCTGGCTTCGAGGCTGGGCTTGACAAATCGGAGCCTGTGGTTGAGACAGGCCCTTTATGCTCAAAGCCCATGGTAAATTCCGCTGGGACAGTGTAATGGTGATTTGAAACGTGAGTGCAACTTTGGGCTTCTGCTGCTTATGGATTCATTCCAAAAAGAGGACACCGAACACCTGTTAAATAATCGTCAGCCTCACCAGACACCCTGATGTCTTTTTGCGCATTCTCATCTACAGCAATGAATCCCATTGCGTGAACAGCATCTTGAGGGAACCGGGAACCCACTCGAACCATGCTCAGTTTGGAGCGCAGTGTGGAACCCCCGTTGGCTAGTGCGCCTAATTGGATCAATGGTGACATCAATGGCGGCACTCAAGGCTGCGTCAGGAATTAGTGCCCGTGGACATCGGCTGTGTGTGAAATAATTGGACGCTGCGCAGCTTTAGCGGCGCCTTGCATGAGCTTCACGCGAGCGCGAGCAGCTCCATTAGCTGGACGGGGACTCCGGGTCAGCCCGCCACCAGCCACTGTGACTCGACACTAACAGTGCGGGTTCCTGAAGATCGGCGGCTGCCAACATTGGATTTGAATTTCACCATGGTGAATATGGAAATGCGATACACCTGTCCACGCAGAGTAATGGTACATCTCGTCAGCATCACTAGCTGTGGCACAATCACCATCTAACCGTACCCTAGCCAAACTTCCAAAGGAAGCAAAGGTCGCGCGATTAGGCCAAACGCAAGATCTTGAGCGGTGTCATGATAAATCACATATTTGCTTCAAATGGGAAAAAAGGACGAGAGATGGTTGTGGCGCCAAGGTACTGCCAGTGGCGAGCTGAGACCACTCACATGCTGAGATGTGTCACAACTGCCATTCCAGTCGCGGCAGTGATTGTGATAGAATAGAGTAGTTCGCATTGCTCTAGCCGCGCAGGCTCACTCATTCGCCAAAGCAAGCGACTGAAACACTCTTGTGCTGGACATAGCCTACCAATGGTTTCATGCATCACCTCTTTAGTCGGGAGCTGAGCATGTAAGCTACGGTGGGGCCAGTACGGAGCATCATAAGCAGCGATGGCCAGGCCCCATAAATTAGCTAGTCCACCGCTCAGCCAGCCCCCTTCTCGTCATCTGGTGCACCGCAATACGAAAATGTCCATAAGGCAGTAAGCGAAAGGGGCGCCTTCATCATATGAAGACGTTTGACTGGCAGGTGGAGAGATTGAATGCGGAGTTTGAAGGCCTCGACCTTTCCATCGGCTTGGACCCAGCGCCAAGGCGTAGACAATGCCCATGCGTTGGCAACCAAAATGCCACGCAGCACTGACGTATCCTCGTCTTGATTCGCGGCGGATGTTGCTTTTCAACGCTATTGGGATGAAAAGCAAAATTCCACTAACCGGGTTATTGGCCTGGACGAGATTTTCTTTTTTGAAACGCGGGGGTTGAAGCCAGCTTGGACTCATAAAGATGGCTCGATCATCATGGCATTTTTGGGATCCAGCGATCGGGGGCTCAGTGGTAAGTATCGTAATCTGAAAATACTTGTGTATTCTATAGTATTCTGTCCAGTCACACTAATTACCCCTAGCAGCTTGGTAAAAGGAGTCGAAGTCCTTTGAGTTAAGCCCTGACACACGCACTCCAATGTCTAACACTTATTCCCTTGAGGCTCATTGCTCAATCTATTCAGTTCATAAAATATTCAAGTGCAAAGTCTGTCCAGAAAATTGCTCGGGCTCTCAATCGTGGTGTCCATGGTAGGTGGCTCGTAGTTTGAGGCACCATACGTCAAAAGGTGGTAAGAGAGCGTCCAAATCCGCCTCGATTTCAGTGCAAGTCCTCCAAGTGACAACCCCATCAAAAATAGAAATTTCTTGGTGGATCGAAGGATTCATTGAGTCCAAACAAAAGACAATCGATGAAACGTGGTGCATTAGGCTGATGAGAATGCCTGCAATAAAGGTACATCTTGAAAGTGAGGCGAAATAAACCTTGTAAGCGGTCATCTATTTTGTCTTGGCGAATGGCATCTTCGAGGACCACTGATCTGTGGCTGGCGCCTAATGTGTGATGGTGTGGTCAGAATCATTAAAGCAGATGCCTGTTGGCTGGACGGGTAGCTCGGCTCCCCGCATCGCGTATCAAGGAGTATGATCATGTCTAGGCATTGAAAATGAGGCAATTAGCTGATGGAATATCGCGCTAGTAAATGATAAGAGTGCCAATCTTTTACTCAATTGCGACAATAGGTAGGATACCGACGAGACTATCGTGTCAGATCGCCTCACTGATCCAAACCACACCAATTGCACGGATGTGAGGTGCGGGATGCATCATTCATTATCATTCCAGAGATTGGATGGCTATTTAATACTCTGAATATAAATAATGGCTTTTTCCCTCGCGGAATGAGCGAAACAGCGCGCCTTTGTCGCACCCAACAAACGCTGACCAGCACACCTAACCGTATCATCACCATCTTATCCAACTCAACATCAACCATGTCCGACTCCGACAGCGATTCTAGCAGCTCTGAATCCCACTACGGCTTCAACGACAACGACTCCTCCAGCTCCGCCGAGACAGACGTCTCAGTCGGACCTGACCCAACTGACGAAGAGTTCTTGATTTTGGGCAATATCGACGTTAGTGAATAAAGTTAGTTAGTCAATCGCCGATCCAAGATGGGTTCTGACCACTTGTCTTTAGCCATGGTAGGCTTGGGTTTACGCGGCTAGGATTGTGTTAGGGGGGTGATCTTGGTAAATAGGAAATGCAAAAGTGGAGGTGACCGGGATGAGAATCACACTCGCTACTATGAGACGCAAATTCAATTCTTGTGGCCTTAGAATGGTCATTTAGTTACCCATATACAAATTGTGCAGCAAAGATCTTCCCCTCACAAACTTGGCAAAAGTTGTATGGGTATGGGCTTAATGCTTTTGTCCCTCTTGAAAGGCCGACCTGACTGGGATGAAAGACTGGAAGGCGTGGGTTGGGTACGATCTTCCACCTTGACAGGAGCCTCCCTCTTGACAGGAACTTCCCTCTTGACTATTCGGCCTGACTCAACTCCCGCTGCGCGGCCCCTCTGCTTGCGGTCACGGCGGTGCTCTTTTCGCGGGAATCTCACATGTTGTAGCAGGGCTCCCATAAACTCTCCGGCCCTGTGCTGATTGATCCTATTCTCTTTTATGAGGGTGTACCGGCGAAACTGCTCAAAGTCATCCCACACCTTGACCTCGGCTCCTGTTCTTCGCGCATTGATCAAGCTAACAATGTTGACATAGGTGTTCTTCAGGTCCTTCTTGCATTCGTTGATTGAATCCTTGGCTGGGATTCGGACCTCACGGCAGAGAGACTGGAAGCCCTGGAGCTTTTCTTCTTCCGTGAGTTCGCGTGGCACAATGGGGCCGTCCTCTTCCTCGGCCTCTTCCTTGATGTCCTGCGACTGCGGGAAGTAGTGCAGCTCGAGCTCAGATCGCAGTGCAATGGTGCGCTGTGCCTGGTACTCTTGCGTCCCGCTGACCCAGGATTGCGAGGACGCGAGGCGCGCGAATTCATCGTCGAAGGAAGCGGTGGCATTGGGAACAAAGTCGTCAAACTTCTCAAAGTGCGATTGCGAGGACGGGGGCGGCATATTGGCCGCCATCTTAACTAAAGCGCGCGAGAACGTGAGGGGATTGCTCGTGTTTAGGTTGCAATTCAATGGATGATTCAAGGCAGCAACGCGTGTTGGACGCGGGTTTTGTATCCTGTGGCGAAGCCGAGGGGGGCGCTAATGTGACGTGATGATTGGCGAGATGCAATGCTGCTTTCGTCACCCAACAGCCAACAACAGCCAACAACCAACAAGCGGGTGCACTTTTATCCTCGATAAACACGTCATAGCGCAATGCATGAGTCTTTCTCACTGTGGATTCTGTAGCTACACATATATCTTGGGTTTGAAATCAAGCAGACCGATAAATTTCCATGTAGTTCGGGTGTCATCTCCGGATCAGAAAGCCAATCATTGCAACCAAGTGAATGACAAAGTAAGTTTCTATATATTTGGACAATTTGATTTAATTTATTGAAAATGAGGGATTGGTTATTAGAATACACTGCACTGGTCTCGCCGGCAGCAGTAGATTGACGGGGTCTTTCGAGCATCCACTATTGCCTTCTTCTAAAGTATAGAAGACAACTGTCTCCTTTTGGCTTCGTAAGATAACTCTCTAGCATTCTCATTGACTCGTTTGTTGTGTCGGGGTGCAAAAGAATCTCATAGTCTCGAATCACTACTCCGAGATAGAGTCGAAGCTGCAAATTTGCGAGACTAGATAGAAGTTAACCATTAATGTTACAATTTAACAGCACTTTTTATTTATTACCTTAGCCCGATGCAGCCTCTGTGGCCTGTCGAAAATGCAAGAAAATTCTCCTTCATTGACGCGGTTTCGTCCAGCCATCTTTCAAATCCGTGTCAGCATCTTGCATAACTCACGAAGATGCCGGGGGAACTTTACCTTTCTGGTTTGAAATCCTCAGCCTCAGTATATACATCTTCCTTTCTGTGCTGAGAATACGCCTGCATCGCGATGATTGTGCTGCCAGGCAAATATGTGCCCCCAATCTCCATTCCTTCTGGAGGTACTACACGTTCCAGTAGTGCTGGCAAACTGGCATGTTTTCGAAGCCCTTCTTTGCAAACAGCATCAAGGTACTTGTTTCTTTCTAATTCATTGAGCATTCCCCCTGAGAATGTAGTACCGGCACTGCTTGGGATGATGCTGCAAAGTTCTTGGTAAAGCTTGTCTTGGATGTCTTTGTTCTGAGCAAGCTCAAAACAAATGCATGTAGTAATGGTCGCTGTTGTATCGCTTCCCGCAATCCTATATGGCTAGTTAGTCTTTTATTCCAATAAAACTCTCAAGATCTAGGATTAGAGCTAAAAATAGAAGCCACACGCACATTAGCTCTTCGATGGCGGCGACTATTTCCCCATCTCGTAACTTCTCATCGGGGTTATCCTCGCCATATTTACTCAATAGATGAATGACGTCGATTGCTCCAGACTCCAGATTACCAAATTCTTTGGCTTCTCTCCACTCTCGCAAGGCATCTTTGGGATACTACGCATTGTTAGATCATACCGTCTGAAGGGGGCAGGAAATCAACACTCACCTTCACCGCTTCATGTGCCCCATGCTTCCATTCTTTCCAAATATTCGGAAGGATTGCGTTTGGAACCTTGTCAACTAATGGCATGTATAGAGTCTGTCTTTGTAAGCAAAACAGGCAGTGACGTTGTCTTCAGGTTTGGTGAGGGCTCACAAGCAACTGCCACTTGGAGAAATTTTCAACCATCTCGATAAACTCGGTGCCTACGGATGGATTCTTTACCATCTCAAAGTTTCCACTAAACGCAAGATCGACTATAGACTATTAGCTCTTTTTTTCAATGACCAAGGTGATGTATTTCCAACCAATGACGTCGAAGGTCAGATAGCGCCAGTAGCGAAAAGCATCTACAGGGTCATGCCTCTCTGAGGCTTCATCGAATATTTCCATTAGCTGTAAAAGATGCTCATAGATTCTCGGAGCAAATGAAACGAGGTTCTGCCTAGAGAAGCAGGGCAGGTAGCTCTTTCGGCGGCGGCCTGCTTCGCGAGTGTCTCTCAATGCGAGGCAGGTTCGTTCGCCTTCAACGACACCCAAAACATCATAAAAGCTCGATTTGATCACCTTGGTGTTTTTGTAGATTTTCCGAACTGCCTCTGTCTCATTTGTTGCCACGACATTGGGCGCTATTTGCACCACCGAGCCTTTTCTTTTTAGCAATTGTCCCAGCAAGACGTATATACATACGTACCATATTTCCGAAACAGCGATTCAACCCAATAGATCTTTTCATATCTAAACTGTGACAGTATCATTGGGAGTGATGTAATCTTTACCAACTTGGGTCCAGGAATCCCTGACAGTGGTGAAAAGTAGAGCTTGTAAACAGCCTATACCGTTAACTAGTTGAGAGCGGAGACTTCCAGTGCAGATGCATACCTGTGATACGAAATATGCAATGCCAGCGGCCAGAATAAATGCTACAAGCGCATGTTTTTGACCAATCTCGTCGATGCTATTGCCCGCAATGAAAGCGAAGAAAGATGTAACGTCTTCCATTTTGTACGAGGTACACTGTTACTGTGGCTTGGTTGGATGAAACTGAAGTGATTAGAAAAGTCAAGGAGATCGGTTGGGCAAGTCGCGCGTTATAAACTGGCGACGCCAGACCTCACGAAAGCAATTGCCACTGACGTCTTTACTTCTTCGATTCGTCATACTGGCATAACAGCCCGAAGTTCCAACACGTATGTTCAACTCACTAACAAATGATCAACGGCTTTACTAAGCGGCGGGTAGAGCGCGCTACTAAAATGGCTCCGCACTACACTTAATGGTCCCTGAACCATCACGGATGCCCAAACAAAACCAGCCACAACCGCTGAACGGTCTATGGATAATTGTGTACTCTCATCTGATTTTATACATCCGTATATCCGTGCGATAATGAGTGCGATAATCTTAGTGCTTCGGTACTGTTACCAATCACGCATAAGTGTGACATTGTCACCGTGTCAGTCCGAGCCGGCAATCATGTGGCTAGTTTAAATGAAACACATGGAGAAAGCGGCAAATAGAGGATATCATCAACTAATATCTGCAATTAAGTCATTAATACCTCTATCTTGGAGTTCATTAAAGTCGACGGCATCCACCCAACATCGCCTCAAGATGTGGGTTCTCGCTGCCACATCACTGTACAATCTGTCTGTTATTTTTATTTTTTTACTTCTTAGCCCAGTCAAATCATCAGGTTCTTCTTGCTGCACAGCCTCGAGCCTAATGTACAATTCCACGAAACGCGGGCAATTAGTTGCCCAATTAGCACCAGACGGCGATAGCACCCAGCATGAAGCCTCTTACACCGTCTTCCGATGACTAAGCGCATGTCGCGACGAGCTGAAATGGCGAGCCAAAATCTAGCGTGGTGTCGATCTCCCTCCCGAGCCGCGTTATGCCCAGAACGGTCTACTTCACACGATGGCTTCATGGGGCATGACCAGGTTCTCCTCGATCTGCAGATGCCGTCTTTCCGCTAGCCATCTGCATACCGCTGTGATGAACGAATTCCCGGGGTGGTGCAGCATCAACCCACCGAAATATCCGATCGCATTTCCGGCCCGAGACCAATTTCGCGTTTACCAGACAGAGAGCTCGTGCTTCGCGCTCATTGCTAATGCCGAGCGTAAACGTGACTTCATGTGACCACGATAGACTTGGTTCGGCCCAAAGCCAATGCCCTCAACCTGACGCATAAATTTCTCTATCGAGAACAAACATGAGTCTGTTGTTTGAAAAGTGCAGCGCATTGTTTTTCGAGAAAGTAAATTCATTTTACGTGCCCAGTTAAGGATATGCTAGGTGATGGTTTTGAACTCCAAATAGATGCGACAGCACTCACAGGATTTTTGGGACATCGTGATGGGAACTTATTGAGAGTTGAACCATGGAAGGATACAACCAAACCCTTTTCAAAGGAATGCAAAAACATTCAACAGCCAAGTCTGAGGGCATCTTAGTGACCTCAGCCAGGAGCAAATTATTGTTAGTCAGATCTTGAAGAGTCACATGATTGTTCGGCTTGATTTTTTATCGCCGTTTATTAATTAATCGCTAGTAAAGGAGTTACTCCCTACGGACTATTGCATATCGATGAAGCAATATTTCATAAGGCAAATTTCCTTGTTCTGAAGCAACTAAGGTCCATAACGGCGATAAGATTCGTTACGGCCGACCCGAACAAAACAGTCGTCATGTAGTCAGCATGTACACTCCCTCCTCCTTTGCACTGCCATCGGCGACTCTGATGAATCAAAGAATTGCGACCAGGTTCAAAAAATAGTCTAGGAAGATCTAATACATGTTTTATTCGCACTTCTTTCTTAATTCGAGACAAGTTTTCGGCAGGGGACGTGGCGGTGGGCGCAAATAAATATTCCAGAAACCATCGGGTATAGGACACGACTTCCAGTACAGTGTACCTACTCTATCAAAGCCATGTCACATACATCAGCTTACTTGGCAGGGCATACGAAAACAATGCCCATTTACATTTACACCTGTCAGCGTGCCCAACTACCACTTTCGGTGAGTTACAGGCCCATCCCAGCTTCCAGGTCAAGGCACAATGTAACCATAGCAGGGGGCCTCCACCAATGCCCATCCTGGGCTTATGCACATGCATTTTTTTCCTGTGCTCCCCAGTACTTACCCGTTGCTATTGCCGGGCTCGCGGCTATTGTATTTATAGCAAAACCAGGCATGTGTCTCGTTTTGTCGCGTAAGCATGGGCCCTCTTGACCCAGATGGCTGGTTCCGCCCGCTCATGCGTAGATGCGCAAATGGCCAAATAGCCGAGCTGGGCTAGATTGGGATTTAGGAGCCGAGACGCAGGTGAAGAAAAGACAGCATGACACCCGTCCCAAGTTGTCACTTGATTGTCCAAACGCGACGCTCAGGGTGTCATCACACGGTACGCCAACTTTGACACTTCGCACATCTTATACGTCAGCTCCTGTCACACATGTAAGAGCTAGCAGCCTTAGCAAAGTGTCTACCATTTCCCCGGGTATTCGTGATAAGCAGCGCTGCTTTCAGCATTCCCACTTCCCCCACCATCCTCCCGGAACCCCCGTCATCATACTACTTTTGTCGACTGCTTTCCCGACGCGCGCCTATTTTTTACTGCATCCCGCCACCGCCGCCTCGAACATCACCCAGGTCTGCACTTGACATGGATCAATCTCTGCCAGAACACAAGCGCCGACGATATCCTCGCTGCGACCGCTGTCGCCATGCGCGAAGAGGCTGCGATGGCTATGCGCGTGGGCTTCATGCGTCCAATCCTTCGGAAAACAGCCGCCCAACCCCATGCTCGAGGTGCATCCGGCTGAAGACGACTTGCTCGTTCGAGGCGCTAAGCAAGATTCCTGCCCTTGGCATACCACTGGCCATCAGCTCAACTTCGTTGCACTCGTTGCATCTAACCAACGTGGCGAAAGACCGAGCATGGTTTCCCGATTTCAATCACGGGCTTCCAATCACCGCATCCGATGATGCGTTTCGAAACCCAGACTCCGGTTTCTCACAGGACCAGACAGTCCCCAGTTGGCCAATTCCAATGAGCGAAGGAAGACAATCTGACCCCGCAAGCACAAGCCAGGCTTCCGACATTGGACTTTCAGACATGACGGGAAATGCCACCACAGCCAGCATCCCTCAGCTGTTTGGTTCTACCCATGATGATGGGTTCCTGCCATTCACGGGCATGGACCTGGACCCCAACATGCTAGCATCATCCTCGAGCATAAGCCAAACACCCGAGTCCAGCGCAACAGATCCTTCTATTCAGCCAACTGAAGACATGTCCAACTTGCACTTTGCTACTAAAATAGAGCCTCAGTTTGACACAATCCACAGCATTGAGCCGCAAGTTGTGCCTGTCAAGGAGCATATTTACGCAACTCCAGAACCAGATTCGAGCCCACCCATATTCAGCATAAGAAACTTTTTGTTCGAATCAGCGTTTGAAGAAATCCAAGACCGCACCGAACAACCCACAGCCAATTTGGTTTTACGCCAAGCAAGATCGGTGCAAACAAACCACCGCAGCCCTTTCCAGCTCTGCTCTCTAGACTGCACGTCCGAAGACTGCCCCTGGCGTCTAGGAAAGCAGAATCATTCCCACTCGGCCAACCACGCCAGGACCATGCCAAAAACTCCGAAGAGGCCCTTTCGTAACTTGAAGCGAGGTTCTCCGGTCAGCTTGAACGACATTACACTGGGCCAATCAAACAACAAGACCATGGTCATCTCCCTCCTCATGCAAGTATACCGAGGGGCCATGGAGAATTCAATGCGGTGCTGGTCAAACCGGCACAGCTGCCCTTGGGAGAAGCTCGATTCGGAGCCCGACCCCTTTGATCTCCCGGCCCACCAGCCATCGGGGAATTTGTTGGAGATGAGCCTTTACAATCGTGCACAAATGCTCGATCGCTCCTTGTCGAGATTCAGAGAAGCACCACTGACTCCAGAGCAAAACGCAGGTGCCACAAGGGCCCTCAAGCTGGCCATGCTGGCCTTTGCCAGCCAGTGGCGCCGCAACCCTCTCAGCCCCAACGCAACATCGGCGTCGAGTAGACGGCACCTGGGCATTTACGATGATACGGAGACGGCACATTTTGAAGACCGCCTGAGGAGCAGTTTATGGCATCAGGCCAAGCAGGCCGTGGATCGCCGGTTGACATGTGACACGTTTCGAGACGTATTCGCCAAGCTGATATTTCTCCTCACGCAGCGGCCGAACCCAAGCAGCGACTTTGAAGACGGCACGTCCAGCACGTTCGCCGGCAGCAAGCATTTTTCACCTCCCAAGGCCAAGGCCGAGAGCTTCCCTGCGAGTCCTGCCAAAGCCTCGCCAAGCGGGGGAGGTATACCGGATGAACTCAGAGCTCACTCCTACATAACCAACGCCCTCAAGCACATGCTGTCCTGGAAAGCGCGCATATTCTCCGGCCCCAACGGCCGTCCCTGCCCAGCGCAGGCTTTGACCGTGGCGGAAGCCCGCTCCTTCAAAGTCATGTTTTGGGTCGCCGTCATGGCCGACACGACGTCCACGGCCATGGCGAACGTCCCCTTCGGCATGGACGAGGAAGAGTGCGGGCTCGACTTCTCCATCAAGGCCTCCCAGCCCCTGAAGCTGCACCGGAACGACTTCACCAGCCTGGACAGCCCGCTGGGGCGGGTGCCGCCCGACAGCCTCTTCCTGCGCAGCACGCCCATCTTCGACCTCTGCAAGTTCAACCCCAAGAGCTGGATCGGGCCGTCGTGCGCGCTGGACCTGGAGGAGATTGAGCACCGGCTGCAGAACGGGGTCCCGCTCAAGGTGCTGCAGTGGCGCAAGGTGGGCGCGCTCCAAAACGCCGTCCGGTCGAACCTGGGCCCCGCGGAGATTGAAAAGCGCATCAGCGACGGCCTCGCCGTCTGCGAGTTTTGGGCCGGCAGCTATCAGCGCTTCTACGACGACTGCGCACCCTACTACAGCCAGCTCACCTTCAAGCTGCAGTCGTGGTACGTGCTTCTGGGCTGCCACTGGCACCTGGCTTGCTTGCGGCTGGCCCAGTGCATCGAGAACATCGACAACCAGGGCTTGTCGTCGAGTCTGCAGCGCGCTCTGCGCCGCTCGTCCGGTCTGACGTTCGAGCTCAAGATGAGCAGCGCGTCGGCGATTGCGTCGCTGGCCCGCATCTCCAACTCGGGCGAGAGCTTCCCCGACCTGTCGTGCGATGTTGATTTCGAATTCGGCCCCGTCCTCAAAAGCTCCGTGCTTCTCACGGAGCCCTGGTCCGATCTTTCCATACAATCACTGCTCACCTCGGGGGCCATCTTGTCCAACTGGCTAGCCATCTGGGGCTCCCACAGCCCTGCCGAGATAGACGACCTGAGTCCGGAGGAGGTTTGGGTGTACAGCAGGACGCAGCGCAAGCAGATCGAGGGGCTCTGCGCAGACACGGCTCGAGGACTCAATGTCCTTGGGATTCTTTCTAATGCGGCGGGATCCGCGGCCCGGGAACTCTCGCTGAAGCTCGAACTGTGATGTCATCCATACGCGTTGCCAGGTGTCGTTGGGTTACCGCAAGAAGATGGTGTCAGAGGATGGCTTATATTCCATGTATCGTGTACTTCCACTCCATAGCTTACCCCACAAAACATCCCAGCTTTAATTGAAACACTATTCGAGCCCAATACGTAACGTAAATACAGACACCAGACAGCACGAATCGCTGGACGTGCCCCGACACCCCGTTCCTTCGTCACCCTTGCTCCTTGTTCCACTCTTGCACACCCCCCGGCACCCTTACCGCACTAATGGGTGAATCTCACAGATTACCTTTTTTACCAATGTCCCATTGTGCGGCTCACCACCCCCCATGATGCAGGGGTAAGAACCGCCGCTTTGGTAAGCATCTGTCAGAAAAGCTGACTGGGGGGTCACTTGGAACTTTCAATTGGTGAGGCTGTTTACGAACTAGGTTTCCCAAGTATCCTGTCATTATCTATAAGTGGGGAGATCTCGTGCAGTTGGAGTCCGTGGTTAAGCATGAAGCTTTGATAGCCATGATGTAATGACGAGTCTAAAAATGAAGCCAAAAAATGAAGCCATTCACAAACGAATACGTTTCAGTACAATCATATTTGTCTTTGTCATTTTAACAATAGCTATTGTATCGTTCCCTCATCTGGGGTAACATAAAAAAAAAAGAGCAAGTCGCTGTTGCAGCTGGTGTCCTTATATATACAACCACCAGTCAGAACTCCCTCCAATCGAGGGGAAAACAAGAAGCTTGCAGGCCGATTCTTTCAGCCGTAAAAAAATAAAAAGATAAAAAAAGAAGCAATGCCGTAATTTCGGAGACAGCTCCCGGTGTGTCCTGTCTTAACGCCGTGTACCCGTAACCCATGAATAATACATATCAACGTCCATGATGCGCTGCGCTTAGTCAAATACAGTCATCCACACAAATGTGACAATCCCGCCTCCCAAAATTAAAAAGGTCAGGATACCGGCTCCGGCCTTGTCTGCAGTGGTGATGGGGGATGGCACGGGGACATCGTGACTGTTTGTGCCCGCATTGGGGTCTCCTTGGGATGTGCCTCCCGTGGAATTTGTTACTGGGGCCGCAGAATCCTCAATCAAGAGGCTGGACACGGCCGCCAGCACGTCCATTCGCTCACCAGCGCCAGTGGTGCCGTCGACGGCGGGGTCGACAAACTGTCCGCTGCTCCAGTAGAATCCGCACATGCGGCCGTTCGAGCCGCCGGTGCACTGCTTGACGGCAGCTGTTGCCGACGTTTCGAGAACGGGTAGAATTGTCTCCTTGGTGTAGGGGGCGACCTGGGTCACCACAGCCAGCCATCGGTGGACGTAGCCCTTGAACGAAAGCATGTCGGTTGAGCAGGCGCCCTGACGAGGCTCGCAAGTCACCTCATACGCAATATTCTCAGGGAAAAACACTGAGAGAGTAGTTTCGAGAAGTTTGTCCAGTCGGTTCTTCCACACCTCACTGCCATCAGTCTAGTGGGCATGTTAGCTGAGTCACGTCATTTGGACAGGTTGGTTGGCGGTGCTTACGTAGTTATACAAAAATGCGCAGCCCTGTAGCAGAATGGCGGCATTGTAGGAAAAGGTAGCCTTGTTGACATCGGTACAGTTCTTCTCGACGTGTCCACCATCATAAACGTGCCAAGTGTCGTGATCGATGTAGTTGACGCCCCAGAGCCAATCCCAGGTCTTCTCTGCGTATTCGGCGTATGTTTCGTTTTTGGTGTATCTCGCAAGTCGTGCGCCAATGTTGAAGAAACATCCGTTGGCAATGGCTGCAGGCTGAGGTTAGCATTGGGTGCATTTCGTAAAATTTGCGTGCATATGGGGTACGGACTGTTCTTGTAGCTGTATCCGGAGTTGGAGAATGGAATCTGCCATCGCATGCCTCCGTTACATTTGTCGTCGTGTCGGTCGGGATTCGCCTGTGTTGTCCAAACGGCCTGCGCGAGAGCCAGCCACTGGGGCTTGTCTTCGGGTGGGTCGGGGAATTTGTTCTCTGCCGCAAGCATGGCCGTCATGCCCCAAAAGCCTTGATCGTCGTTACCCAGCGAAGCCGTGTGGTTCAGCGGCATGAAATCCGCATTGTCGCCCGTCTGATGTAGAATTCCCTCCATTACCACGTCATTGTAGCTTGTGTCGCCCGTCAACTTCCAGTAATCTGCCGCCGTCATTAGAGGGTTGATGCCAGGTCATGGTCAAAGTGCCGACGAACCGATGTAAGTGCCCATCATAGCTCCACCTTCCCACCAGTAATAGTCGCCCTTGTTTTCCGACGGAGGGCCTGGCAAAATACCGGGAATTTGGCCAGTCTTGTTTCCCTCATAGAGAAGCATGAGGTCGTATGCAAGTGTTCGAGCTGATTCCTTGATGGCATCTAGGAAGGGTTAGGTCTGCTTGGCGAGGCTTGTCGCCGGAGCGGGAGGGAAGCAAACCTTTGGTGTCGATCTTGTAGTATTGAGCGGCGACAGGCTGGATGATGCTGCCCAGCAGAATTCCCGTCAGGGCGGCACAGGCCGAGGCGTATGATCTCATGGTTGGATAGTGGGATAAACGAGCGACGGATAGTAAGAAAAAGGGCCGGTGGCGGCCGTTGCAAGAGTCAAGCGAGCGGATGAGAAGAAAAGAAAAAGAGGGGAGGGATATCCCACGATCCAAGCAGCACCGTACCAAGAGCTACGCGAAGCTCAATACACGCAACCAAAACTCAAATGTCACGACGTCACAAGAGAGAGCGGTATCAAGAAGGAAGAGAGAAATCACAGGAGGGGAATAAACAGGAGTCTCCCGACGGGACGGGAGCCCGGGACTTTGAGGATCATAAGACACCGACAGCAAAGCGAATCCAAGGCATGGTGGCCAGTAAACTCAAGGCATTGGTACGAGCCAAGTCTCTGGGCACGGAGGCAGTGCATGCTCAATCTCAGTTGAGAGAGGTCAGCGGCGTGCTTGGCAGCAGCTTGGCAGAAGCTTGGCGGTCTGGTCGTGCAGCTGGCATGAAAGCGACAAAGATGGATACATGGCCAATCACGGGATCGGCGCGCACGCTCGCGCATAGCGTAGGCGTCAACTCAACTCTTGGACTGGCGGGCGAAGCCAGGGCCAAGACAAGACCGAGCCTTGGCGACGGGGGATAACCACGTAATAGACTGCGATACGAAGTCTGAGAGTTTCTAGCAGATGATGCAAATAAGAATGAGGCTAGCCGCAGCAGCAATGTCAATGACCCTTTGAGACAACACTTGGGGCAAGCGATGAGCGAGATCCGGGAGGGGCTTCACCCGCGCGGAGTAAAATGGTAGGCACCCCAATGGCCACCGCCCGAGAGCACCAACACCAACACCAGGGATGGATGGAGCATCCTTTGTCCAGTCAGACAGCCGGGAGCGCGGCGTCTCCGGAAAGCAAAGCGACGCACTGCCCCAAGCTACCGCCTTCGCTTCGCAGCAAAGCAGGAATCAGGGGCTCGTTCTCTGTTTCGCAAGATGAAGAGCTGCGACAGCCTTGGCCGGAAGCGTATTGAGACATCTTGGCAGTGTGGCAGGGATGTGATGCGTCCGGTTTACGCGCTCACGAGCCGTCTCCAGCCAACCAAATCAGGACCTGTCGCGGAGGCGCCGCCCAGAACCTGCGACAAGGGTGCTGCTGGCTGCTCCTTTGCCAGCTTAACTCGCTCCTTTCCCATCATTAAACTCAGTGTACGGGCCCAGGGGTGGTGCCGCTAAAAGCAACTTTAATTGCAGTCCCCCTGCGCGCGCCCCAAAAGGTCCCCCAAAGGTCCCGTCTTGCCCCCTTTGTCGCTCCGGAGGCCCCCCTGGGCTGCGTGTCGCCTCGATATGCTTAAGTCTGACCCTAAGTAGCCGACCGGTAGTGGTGGGTGGTTTGCGTCATCCAAGGAAGCACTGGCATAGCAGCAGAAGCCAAGCCGTGGAACGTGAAAAGGAAGCGTTTCAAGTGAAGCAGCGCATCTAGTGCGGGTTTTTCCCACTCCGCGAGGGCCGGGCTGCCCTGGGCAAAGCGTTGCTTGGCGTGTTGGCCTCCCTCCGCTTACCGCCATCCCCGCCGTTGCTGATCAACCGACATTTTCAGCCCAATTTTACTGTTGTCCTCCATGGGGTGGCGCCTTGGCAATTCATGGGGCTGCTCCATCGTCAATGGAACGTCATGTGTACGATCACGTGCGATAAGGTGTGTTATCATCACGTGGGGTTCTTGTTGATGTCATTTCATCTTGAACACACGCGGATCCCGCGTAATTTCGCATGCGACAGATTTCCATTTCGGGGTACAGCCAGCCAGGTCGTATTTCAGGCTGCTAAATTTCGCGATGCAACCATAATATGTAATTTCACCAAAATTGACTCGTCACTGCAAAACGATGGTTAAAATATCATCCGTGCAAATCATCACCAAGTTGTATTCTTCGGTGATATTGAATCATCAGTGTCAGCATTATGTGACCATTTTAATTCCCTAGCGTTACCCTACACACCATTTTCTTTTTCCGCATCGGACCTGTCACCAGGGTTTTATTGACGCATCTAATCAATCCCTCAAATGCTACCCTGATTTTAAGCTTCTTTCTATCTTTATCACCATCACTCCGCCACTATTGCGGCACGATTTCGGTAATGTTGCTCTTGCCGAGCTTTTCTGTTTCGTCAAGCACCTGCACCATGCTTTCCCTGACAATTGCGTGACTATTTTCGTTCCGCGTTTTGCCCATGTGTTCCAGGACGACGGAAACAGTTGCTTCCATCAATCGCACCGCCAACTCTCCGGCAAATCCATATTCATAAAACGCAGGCGTTTCGTTGACCTCCAGAAGCCACACGGCTCCGGTCGTGTCGACCAGAAAGTCCAGCGCGTATAACTCGAAGCACTTGTCCAGCGGCGTAAACTTGTCCGCCATGGTGTAAGCAGCCGCCTGGAATAACTCCGCGGAAATGGTACAAATCTGGTCGAATACGCGGGCCTTCCAGTCCCCAGGGAGCAGCTCATCGGGAAGCTGCTCCATGCCCCTCATGGAATCGTTGCTCACAAACTCGTCTTCGTCCTGAAGCGACGTGTTGGTCAGGCTGGACCTCAGGCTGGGGTTCTCCCATGGTGGCGCATAATCCTCCGCAGCGAGTAGGGCGAAGAGCTCCCTGTATACGTAAACTTTAAGTCGGCCCATTGATAACACATAGCCTCGGACATGCCACTTCTTACGACCGACGGGAGGGACAGAGACAATATATCTCTGCGCCACAAACTCGCGGATGCGCGCAGACATAATGCGGCCATTCTCGTCAAATTCGAGCCGCGACGCGCCGTCTCCCTGAGCTCTGGACGAGGCCGGAATACCATCGACAGCCGCCTTCCCACTGGCCGCGAGGAGAGCATCGAGGGAGCCAAGAAAAGGGTCCGATGCCAATGCAGATGAGGAGACGCCGGAGCCGTCAAAGTGCTGATCATCTTCCCCGGATATCGACGTTGGTCCTGTCGCTTGTCCCGATTTGCTTGATTGATCCACCGAGAGCGAGACCGAGCCGGGGGTCGAGCTTAACGCCAGCCTTTCATCAACTCCAAACTGGAGGGATCGGCAAGATTGCCCAATCGCACCAAGACCCGAGACCGAAAAGCACCCGCCATCGCCGTCGCCGTCGCTATCGTGGTCGAAATCGCTACTGTCCTCGTGCTCGTCATCTTGCTCGATATTGGCTGCGAGTTCAAGATAGCTCGCGAGCTCGTCTGCCGTGCTGAAAATACGGATCCCATCCGCACAGTCAATCAATGCGGGTTTCAGAATCCACCACTCACGTTTCGAGGGATCCTTGCACTCGTTTTCTTCCAGCGAGTATAATAACGTCAGGTCATCTGCCGCCGCCAGGCTGTCGTCCACATACTCGCTATAATCAAGCGACAGCTGCACCGTTTGCGGTACGTGGTTTCTCAATATGCTATTCGGTCTTTTCGCCGCCCAGTACTCGACGACGCGACCGAGGCAATCCTTCCGAGCCAGAGCATCGCTGTTGGGATATGCATTTATCATCGATGTCTCTGATGCATTGACAATGGGAAAGTGAGGATTGAGGTTTGATCCATCGCAAAACTGGAACGTAGTGATGTTTGGATCCTTGGGAAGCTCCTCTACATCGTCGACGAAGATGGCGTCCGGTACGTGGTTTTGGATGAATGACTTGATGTGCTCATCCAACCAAGAGGCCGATGCTTGAACGAAGACATGCATCTTTTCTTTTCTTCTTTTCTCTCTCTTTGAAATTGGACTTGGACTTCAACGTTTTTATTCAACGTGTGATTGATCCTTCTTCTGGAGGGAGGATGGCTTGTGGCGGGATTGACAGCAGGGTGGATTGACGCATAGGGCTGGGATGATCGACAGAACGACGACAGCACCGCAACCCGGAATGACGATGATGCCGAATGGTTGAATTTAATTGGATATGAGAAAGAGCGAGGAAATATGAAGGATCATTGGGCGATATAATCAACAAGGGACCGGCGATTGGCGCAATCGAAGTGGCAACAGTACCACAACCGACGACGACAACGACGACGACTGATTGGATCGACGGATGACACAACGGAAAGAAATCATGAATTTGCATCGCTTTTATGCTGAAGAACAAGTCAACATCAAGCAAAAAAAAACGAAATGGCCAAACGAGATCAGCAAAACAGCACCGACACAAATGCCTGATGGTGGACCCACCAACACCTGTCGATTGCATCCAATTTGTCAAGGAATGCCTCCAGTTACGTACGGCGCTGCTGAAGTTCATGATCTTAGATAAAATATACCCACAGGTTGGTTTCGTCATCCTTGGCTTATAGGCAAGGGCTTCAATCCTTTCAGGGCTGAAAGCCTGATGCGTTGTTGAAAACAGGGATCTTGGACGCGGCCAAACCTAGATGAGAGCACATTAGAGGGCGCGCTGCTGACCGCTTGATCATTGTGTCTGGATTGGCCTGCAAAGGGGAAATTATTTGAAGGTTTTCCAAGCTGGTTTGTGTGCCAACCGAAGCGAGCCAGGGGGAGAAGTTCTTTGCCCAAAGATTTTGACATCTGACTGGTTTGGATCTAACTGATACTGCTTAGTCCAGCTTGTCGCACGGTCGTCTTTTTTGTCGCGTCGATGTTCGCATGGCAAAAACCATCCTTACTGACTCTAGGATTTGATCTGAAAGGGGGTCTGGACTTTCCTTGTTCCGGATGTGCTGATTGATGCGAGGGCCGCGTTTGGAGCTCATTGTACACGGGCATGGAACATATATGCCCAAGCAGCTGAGGATGGAACACCGGGTGAATTGAGGAGGAACCTGGATCAGCAACACATTGAAGGGCCATTGCGAACAAAATTTCGACTATCGAATCCGAGTTGACTGAATTGCTATACCCATTCCGAATTGTCTCGTGGGTTGTCTCCAAAGCCAGCCTAAACCGATGACCGCCATTGACGAGGCCACCGGGCTAAACGATACAATGCCGCTTCCCTCCCAATTCGACGAGATGCTTGAGAACTATGTGCTTTCTGAACGTTTATATGCTAAACCATGGAAAAAGCATGGTCGGAGAAGGAGGTTGCGTTGCGTTAGGAAGGCACGGTATGGTCGAAGAGGTTCGGCTGCGATATGGGCTGCGGGCAGCCATTGTACGCTGGTGCATTGTCTCAAAATTGCTACAAACAAATTCTATCAAAAGAGATTAATATAAAAAGATTAACCGAAAAAAAACGAACCATTCCATCATGTTGCGGCTGAAATGGCCGATATTTGTGTGGTGTTGATGAGCAACTCGTACAGCAAATCAATCAATCGATCTCTCCATCTCTATCAGAATCTCGAAATGAATTCAAGCTCAAAAATACTTCAAGAGCAGAATGAATCAAAGACTCCTTCAAATTCTCCATTTACATCTTGTTCATCGTGTTTGATCGGGTTCGTGATCATCTAGCTTCCGAACGTTGGAAGCCGCAAGCTTGAATTCTCGTTAATCGTCGATCCTACAATTTGGTTAGTCTGGTCCACGTTCCAGAAAGATTCCATTTGAATACCCTAGTGCATTTTCATGGTATTGGGGGCGCACAGTCGTGAGCAATGAACACACATTGAACCTCACCTTGGGATACGGGTCTCATATTGAAAGCGATCGCGGCAGAGTTCGGAACGGAATATGGGGATGAGGAGATAGATAAAAAGCACACCATCGGCTTCGGAATATTACTTATCACATTTTGTTTCCATCCCGATTTGCGAAAAATGCTCGCGTTGAGCTTCATGACAAATAGTATCTGTGTCAGCGTGGACGATCCTGCGGTACGCGCTTGACTCAAGTTTGACCCCAAATGGGCGGGTCGGGTCCCGTTCCAGAAAACCCACCAAACGTCCCCCCCCTCCTTTTAGCTCGATCTCCCAAACATAAGAAATATTTCAAGGTTGACAAAGTTACGAATAAGTTTATACGATTTGTGGACGGTGTGGGGACCTAGCTCGCCCGTGGTTTATGGAAAAGATGGGCCCCCTTTTTTGGGCAGGTCAGTGGCAAATTGTGTTACAGCTTGAAGCACACGGGGGGTGCCGTGAGCAGCTAGAATCGTGCATGGTAGTCACTTGATTCACTATCTCTGGATCGTCAGGGAAGGGACAGGATCAGCGCCGTTTGTGTGGCTGTTCTGACGCAGGTCCAAAGGTAGTTTGGGCGTTTGGTGGTGGTGATGACGACGCACACCTACACAACACCAGCTTTTCTTTGCCTCCGAAGGAATCGCTCCAGAAAAACCGATGAATGAGAATGGCAAGGCATCCTGCTGCATCGCCAAGGCTCTCTCTTCCCTTGCCCCAGCTTGCTTGTCTGTGCTCGTCCAGTGCGATTTCGTCTGATCTTTCAGGGCCTTGGGTCTCCGGACGTTCGGCCCCCATCGGATATCCATTTGAGAGACACGTCCGATGGCGTATGCAAACGGTCCTCCACCTGACCACATAACGCACACAGCGGATGATCTACTGCACGTTCACGTTCATGTGCGGGCGAACGGGCTTGCCGATTGCTTGAATTTCGTCCTGCCGCTTCTGGTGCCTCGTGTGGCTGCCCGTACCGACAGGACGGGATTGAACCCCCCCGCTAGCCAAGATTCTGGCTCTGTTCTGGAAAACGCCTCGCTAGGACACCACTAGCTAGACGAAACGGATGGGAAAGATGCATGTGTCTCAATTGGGCATGTGCTAGTCAGGCACAGGACAGCACGGCCACGTGAACCAAAACATGGTCTTATGCAGCGTGCCTTGCAGAGCGTGGAAAGCCTACATCAGCAGACGGATCCGTGAATTGGGCAAAGGGCGATTTCCTCGGGGTGCATTCAGCTTGCGCCGCTTAGGAAAGCTTGCTATCTCGCCGAACTCGATGCTCCACACGATCAATTGCCCTGCTTCGCTGACTTTGGGGGTGCAGGCCACCCATCCTTGGAGCGGCTGAGGTCTGGACTGCGCCGGACCCGAATGCGAATTTTCGTTTGAAAAACTGACTCCCAAGACGGGGTCGGATGTGAATTTCTGTATCCTGATCAAAATACGCGATCAAAACGGAGCGCAGTCCCCCCCATCGCACTAGATAAGGTCGGGGCGGGCGCTAAGCAGCTCACTGATAAAGTGATGCCAACCAAAGTCCGAATGATGAAAACCAAAACAAAAAACCCAAAGATCAATCTGCGTGCGGACTTTGCAGGGGTGTCCGGAACCAGAGCCGCTTCGTAATTCGTTGGATTGTTTCCGGATGGAGATTGATCTGTGATTTTGACTTTGGCTTGTACGGAAATGAGACGCGTTCTATGAGAGGTCGCCCGGTGACGTGGGCCAGGGTCCCTGCCAGAAATCGCCGCCTCCCGTCCAGAGAGCTAAATAGCCAGATGATTCCACCGTTTCTTTACGTCAAAAGATAGGCGCCTCGTTTACACGCGTTGGGGGAGGGAGGGGAGGGAAGGAATGGAGGATTGGACGATGCCAAGGCAATTGGTGTTTCAGGCCGCATGTCGGGTCGCGTGTCAATCCTCGCATGTTGGGGATGCGCCGTTGGAAAATTGCCTCGTCTTGGCAGTTCCAACGGTTGTGGCTGGGCCAAGGCGCCTATTCTCTTGGTGTGCGCGAACGAACCCGAGGAAGCATGTGTGTCCCGTCCCACACAGTGACGATGTAAGGTCCGGCCAAGGTGAAGCGACGAATCAGAGCCTCAGATGGTACCACGTGTTGAGTTGTGCGAAGTTGTGCCCGTTGCACTCAACAGAGTTCAGGTCGACCGTGGACGGGGAGGCTGTGCAGTGGGGATCAACCGTCTGTCGATGATGCTGGGGGAGCCGGGAACTTAAACGGCGGGGAATAAACGGTCGTACCGAACGAGGAGAGGAAGAAAAACGGGTGTGGAGCTGTCAGTACGGATCGGCCACAGTATTTGCTGAAATTGGGGCTTCTTGGCAACCCACCCCTGCATTATCCGTCGGACACTTGGAGTCGCGGACGCACGCCCGGGGTAGCGACTGAGACACGAAGGTTTTGAGTCCAAAAAGCAAATCGACTACATGTCAAGCCAGGGACCGCGAAAACCTGCCCTGGCTTGGCACGGATTGCTCATTTGAGATTGGGTTTGCGAGGCTCTCGGATTCCTGCTGCAACGGTTGAAAACCCAGGCTGGTGGTTTCGTCTGTTTCACGGGTCCGAGGTTGCCCGAAATGGCCTTATGGTACCGGGAGAGCTGGTTTGATACAGGTTTGGTCTGATTTCTTGGCACACACACTATGTATACTATCACCCAAGGGTGAATAGGTCTAGACACTTATATACACACTTATAAGAAATAGGGAATAATAATTTCACACACTCGCGCCGCACCACCATGCCACCCATCGCCGCCTGCCCGCCCCTCTTGCTGCCGCCCGCCAGGCACCCACCCAATAACTCTTGTTTTAAAAAATACCGTAGGAATAAAGGAGTCAAAAGAAAATCAGACGTTCAGAACATGTAGTAGAGTCAAAAAGAGACCTCTAATTTAGAGGGAGAGGACGTTGGGGGCGCCGGGGTTGTTCTGGGGGAAACGGGCGTTGTATCCGATAACGTCGCGGACCTTGAAGAAGGTGCTGGAGGTGATGCTGACCTTCTGGGTGGAAACGAACCAGCTGACACCCTCGCTGCAGGGAGGAGTGGTCAGGGATCCAGCGTAGCTGTAGGCGAAGTGTTAGAATGCAAGCCGAGATAGTTATGGTTGTTTTTTTGGGTAGAAAATGGGCTACTTACGAGGAGAAGGAGCCAGCAGCAAACATGTCAGAGATGGCGCTCATGTCAAGAGCAGGGGTGGTGATGTGGTCGCCGAGGTTGGGGATCTGGTCAACGGTGCTCAGGACGGACTCAACGAGCGACGAGGCAGTAGAGGTGGCTGAAAGGTCGACAGTTAGTTCAAGGTCTTCAAGGTCAACCTCCAAATCACATGGCTTCTCCGCCCTCTTGCCTTTGATGGCCTGCTTGCTCTTGCGCTTGCCGTAAGCTGTCTTGGAGGTAGACTTGCCATCTGCGATGTCAATGAAGACGCCAGTCACAGCGATCTGACCGGCGGGGCTGGTCCAGACGAGGTGCATCTCCATGGCCAAGCTGCTGCCGTTGTCGAGGTGCTCGCTGGGCAGGTGGAAGTGGTACTGGGCCAGCGAGTAGTCGACGCCGTTGACAGTCAGGTTGCCGGCGGGAGCGACGACCTCGACGGTGGAGCCCAGGTTCTCAAAGGTGGCGCCTTCAGCCCAGTTGCCGAGGGTGAAAGACAGCTCGGACGCAGCCACGGTGGTGGTGGTGTCGGCAGCGACGTTGATGGGCGATTGGTTGGTGCCGTTAGCACAGAAGCCGTTGGCGGCGTCAATGGCGTGCCAGGCGGCGGGACCCTAGTCGCGTGGTGTTAGCGACCCAATTTCGACAAATTGGTGCTGGGATGGGGGGGCGCGGTAGTGGGAAGGATTTAGGGAGGGCGGGATGGCCAGCGATAAGGGGGGGGCCACCCGGTTGCGAATAGAGACATGAACCATTTGCATTACTTACAGTAGGGCCCCAGTAGCTAAAGGTAGGGGCGGTGATCTCCTCGGCCCTGGGGTGCAGGTGTGTTCCGTAAGCACACGAGGCGAGGGTGGTAGGGGCGAAAGCGGCGAGGAGGCCGACAAGGAACTGGGTGGTGGGAGCCATTGCGAATAGTGGTATATAGAGAGGATTTGAAAAAAGATAGTCAAGGAATGTGTGGTCTATAATAGATTATACAGGAGAAGCTGTTGAGATGAGATGAGAAGCGAAGTGAGGCAAAGGAGAGTCGGCTGATGATGTCGAATTCGAGAAACAAAAAACGAAGCAGACGCGAGGCCTTAAGTATAACGGTAAGCATCATCTGCGACGTGAGATTGCCCACTTTATTTGGAAGCCTATCTTGCCATTGCAACCCTCTGTTTCTGCGCTTGCAGAGAAGCCCGCCCTCCGCCTCCACCTCCACCCTCGACAAAACGGCTTCCCTCTGGGCCCCCAACTGGTGAAGGTCTCGTCGCAGTGACATCAGCCCATGGGGGACGCCTCGCAGGTCTGCCAAGACCGACTAGGGGGGGCGTCTGGTCTGGTCCAGAACACTATGCACAGACGCTGGTTGCTTGGGCGTGTATCTTGTCAAGCTGCGTGCAATGCGGGGGACCCAAGGGCGGACCGCAAGGGGACCCCGGTCCAGAGCTCTGGATCAGAGATGAGAATTGGCTCGCCTTGGCTTCGTGTCACGACGGCCTGGGGCCAAGACGGCATACGCCAGAACCGTCGAGGCGGTGCTTAATACGCCAAGAAAACCGTTGTCCATGCCTCCGTATGCTCCGCGTAGAATGCGGGCACGCGGCCCCGGTTTGCGGCGGACGTGCGACGGGCCCTCCGCCCAGGGACAACTGCTGCTGGAAAGATGAGTAGAAGGGCGTCTTGCGGGCGCCATCTCACTCATCCGTCCTCTGCGCCACGGGCCCCAGCACCCGGGCACCGGTAGGGACAAGGCTTGGACGCCTACCATGCCCTCCGTCCCCGCGCATCACCTGCTGGGGTCTTGGCTGTGGAATCTTCAATCTCGATTCCAAATGTTCTGTCGTGGAATCACGATGCCATTCCCATTTTCCGCTTCCTTCTCCCCCTTCGTCTGGCCCTCCGCGACAGCGTGCCTGTCAATACCTAAACGCGCACCGTTTGGTGGCGGGCGCTGGACGAGTCGAGACGAGACGACAGGAGGAGGATAAGAAAGGATTTAAGAATGGAACAAAAAATAGCACAAAACAGTTCTCCCGAGTGCATGCAACCGTTTGCCGCTAACGGTGTGTCACAGTGTCTAACCGACACGTCCAGAATAACGGCTCCTAGCTCCACCCCTGCCCAGACATGTCTCAGTGGGGATTCAAGCCATCCGTCCCTGTCCCGCTCGCCCAAACACGCCTCATCCACTGGCGCTGCCACCCTTTTGCAGTAGGTGCTCACGCTGCTTCAGGGCCGCTTCGTTCTCTATTTCCCCCCCTCCTCCACCTCTCTCTCCAGCGGGCCCAACTCTGTATTTTCCCGGCCCGGCGTGGGCGCTAGCAAACCCCCGTCCCCTTTGCTCACGCGCTGCCCATCCTGGAAGTTCCTCATCTAACAGAGATGCAGAAGAGAATATCCACCACGACAATCAATACTGGCGCCTTGGCCTTGTCGAGCTTAAGTTGACGGAGCCTCCGATGTCACCCAAGGCTCTGGGTCCAAAGCTTGATGGTGATGGCGTCTGGGCAGCGAATTTGTAAAATTATCCCAATTACCAAGCCAAGCAGCAGCTGCTGCTAGCTTGTATGTCATCGTGGCAGTACAGCACACACACGCGCTCCAGTCAGCCCGCCCAGATCCGAGCCCACCAGCTGGAAATGGAAAATCTCGTCATCTTCTGCCGCCGGACAGGTCGGCGACTCTGCTACCGCGGGTTCCGATGTGCCCGGCCTCTCGGGGACACTGGCTGCCGGTGTGTAGTTTCCACGCGTACGTACAGGCAGATGAATGATTTGCGACCATCAGTGGCTGCTGAGGCCAGCTTATCCCGGGCTGTGATTCAAGCCACGCTTACTTGGCCGCCACAGCTGTTGCGCACATGGCACCCTCTTCTGCACTGCTGTGCTGCATTACTGACTGTGTCCCCGTGTGTCATCTTCTGCTGCTGCTGCTGCTGCTGGCACGCACGCATTCCTCAGCTCCCCTTGAAACGCCACCGTCTACTTCAAAACGTGGGCCCGCAGCCTTGGCATTCACTCTCCCAAAACACCAACGTCGGGCATCCGACTGACCCATGCATGCGGCGGGTTAAACCCATTTCTGGAGCCCATTGTTGCCCTCGGTCACCGGCAAGATCGATTGGCTGCGCTGCCTGGTTGTGGCCTGCTCACCAGCCTGGCCTTGGCCCTGGGCCCAAGCTCAAAGGGAAAAAAGGAAGGGGGGGCTGATAGAGTTAGCGCCGTCCGTTTCGATGTCACCCGCCTCGAGCAGCGCCGGGACGTCATGTCGCTCGCTGCGTCTCACTGGCGGGCCCCGAGGCCCTGCGCTGCGTCGTCATCAGGTCCCTCTGCCCTTTCTGGTCCCTTGACGCTCTTAATCTGGAGGCATTGCATTTGCCAAGTCTTGGCCGCCAAGCTATTCGATAGTTTTTCCATATGCTTGGTACTCCTCCGCCACTCTGCAACTGGAAGCTAAAGGCTTCAATCTCGTATACGGATACGTGAGCACGCATCTACCGCTGTATTAGCCTCTGCTATACATGCCCTAATTCTATTTCGTCAAAGCTCAAGGTTCGTTTGCTAGATTTCCAAACCCCAGCGTCCCAAAGCAGCTAGGAGCGAAGCGGCAGACCAACGCCCGCAATGTTAAAATGTTTCCCCCGTGCAGCTGCACCCAAAGTGCCACGGCAAGGTGCATCCGACTCAGCCCTGATGGATGGTGGAGAAGCCGGACTGCCCGCTCCAGGCCTCCTATTAGGTGGGTGCGCGAGAGTTTGGACGAGAGATTGAGTTGATTTTTGATGGCATCCAGAAGGCATCGGTGGTGGTGTTGTGTTGGTGAAGAGGCACAATGCGAAACCGAGCAAGGCTAAGCTGTCGACGAGTAGGATTTCGAACTAGATGATGCATTCGCAAAGCATCACATCGACTAATAGGAAACATGACATCACAATACTTGATGGCAGAGGAACTCTTGTACCAAGAAATTCAAATGCGATGCCATCGAGGCACACAACATCGGCAAATGATGCCGGTTGGCAAGAAAGAGGTGCCTGTAAATTTGGATATTCTATGCCATCCCGGGCACGCACACCCCTCCGATCCGTATCCACAGAACTTGGTAGCATTGAGATTTACGTGGAAATGATGATGGGCACCAGGACAAGATCTTGGGGGACAATCGCTCAGGAGAAGGTTGGACAAGAAGATGCCAAGCCGGAGCGGCTCCATACGGGCGGCTCCATAATACGGGCTACCCTACATTTTGCCCAGCACCATGACGTTGCAATCCCGCCTTCTTTTGCACACGAAAAAACACGATAATTGCCCCCAAAAAGTTATTTTTCTCCAAGCCTCCATGTAACCCCATGTTCAGTAATATTCCATTTTGTTTCTTTGATCCTTGGCTCAGCTGGACATGCATCCAGCTGAACGGATCCATTCCGAAGAAACGACGCAAGCCAAGCAAACACGTGATTGTTGTACATGTACAGCTGGCCTGCTTCACCAAGCTAGCGTTAGAAATTGACTCACCCAAGTGCCGGGCAATTAACACGCCTGCACGTCCCTGCTTGGCGATATGCGCCTTCTAAATATTCGTACACGGAAGCTTGAGTACTTTCTTGGCGAAATCCCCCCTTATGCCATTCTATCCCACACGTGGGGCAATGGCGAGGTGACGCTGCAGGACCTGGATTTGGACCCCAAGGAGCTTGGCAAGAAGCCGGGCTGGACCAAGATTGTGGGATTCTGCGGGATAGTGCAGAATTTTTGGCCCCAGCCGCTGGAGTACGTATGGGTCGATACGTGCTGCATCGATAAGACCAGCAGCGCTGAGCTGTCCGAGTCCATAAACTCCATGTTTCGCTGGTACCAGCTCGCGCAGTGCTGCTTTTCTTTTCTCGATGATGTCAGTCACAGCGGTGCAGGCCCTGTTGGTCCTGATTTTGAAGAGTCTCGATGGTTCACAAGAGGCTGGACGCTGCAGGAGCTGATTGCGCCCCTTTCTGTGACCTTTTTCGATGGCCAGTGGAGGTGCATCGGCGACAAGACCCAGCTTGCACCGAGAATCTCCCGGCAAACTGGCATTGACGAAAAGGTCATTTTGACGGGAGACTTTTCTAATGCAAGTGTGGCAGAACGCATGTCGTGGGCTGCTACCAGGAAGACTACAAGGCTGGAAGACATTGCCTATTGTCTTCTTGGCATCTTCGACCTGAATCTCAACATGCTCTACGGAGAGGGAGAGAAGGCTTTTATTCGACTCCAAGAAGAAATTCTCAGAGAGTACGATGATCACTCGATATTTGCGTGGGATTCAACTGCGATTCCGGAATCTGTCTCCAAGATTGGCGTTTTGGCTCCTCACCCTTCATTCTTCAAGAGTGATGTCAAGTACGAAGCCCACCCTAGTTCTGGAGAGCCACCAGTAATTACAAACAGAGGCATCAGGATTGACATTCCGTTGGTGACTCTGCAAGGCGGTTCGGGTGAAATGATTGGCACCCTGTCGTGCTTTGCCCAAAAGGACGTGGCCTCCGTCGTGGGGGTTGGGCTCGTGAAAAACTCGACCAGCGGCGAAGTATACAGTCGAACTCGGGGCAAACCCATCCATCTGACCATGAGGCCCCACACGTTCAAGCCCAAGCAAATCTATCTTGCCAACCGGAGCAAAAGCTCAACCTTTGAAGGCGCAGCCACAGCGTGCTGGGTCGAGTACGGCCCCAGACAGGAGATTGAGCTCGATCGAACATTCCCCCTGAATGCCTGGCACCACAGCTCCTTGACGGGCACCCTGACCATGAGCCTGCCGGCCGGCTCGCCCAGCAGCGTTTCGACCCTCCTAGTTTTTGAAATGAAAAAGCTTGCGCGTTTTTGTGGGCTGGTGGTTAAGATGAAGCCTCGGGAGCGAACGTGCCGATTCGGCGTGGTGGATCTCGGGCGGCCCCTGAACTTTGACCAGAAGCTCAAGGGCGTGCTGGATACTATGGAGAGCGAAGAAGTAGATACCGAGAGCCCGCTGGAAATAGAAGGAACCACGCTTGTTGCTAAGCAGGCGGTTGAGCTTATTCGGGGTTCGTGGATGTATAGGCTTAGCTTGAGGGCTCACCCGGGATAGGAGTGTTATTTTGACACATAAAATTTCCATTCATAATTATCATAATATCGTATCTCGATGAGCAGTAGCGATATGTACCCCTATCGCCACGAACGATACGATAACAGCACACGAAAAAGTGGCTAAAATTCATTCCTGGTTCTGGTCGGTGGTCTGGGTGGTTGATATCTAGGATGAAAGTCTATCCAATCAATACGATGACATGCTAAGCCATGTAATGCATGTTTGGAATGCCGAATGAGTGGTGCGCCACAATATATAAACTCCATGGGCAGGGTCTCTTATTGACTTTATCTTTACAAAGTGCTTGGCTTTTACATTATTAGCTAGCTCAATCTCACAGGGACAACAATACCAGCGTGGTAGATATCGTCATGGCTTGGCTACGTGATGCGAGGGCTAGGTGTAGGAGATTCCCGACTGCGAGACTAATACGTTGATTTTCTGACTGGATCCTTTACCCTAGGCCCTGAAGGGATAATATGAATCATAAATTGACCTTCTGAGCGACGCTAACTTGCTGTCGTTGTCTAGGGTAAGACTGGAGACTTTGGGCGGATGCTACAAGAGGAGCAGAAATAACCCCTAGGCGCATGCGAGCGGCATACGACATACAAAGCCATATTCCAGATTTGGGATTTTACTTAACAATATTTTAGTTGTATAGCCCGACTGTACGAGCTTTTCAAGATGATGATGGTCATGCGGCTGGTAGTGCTAAAACATGTGGTGTGTGTAGTTTGCATGCCCTTTAATATCTGGCCTTGCACCCATGACTTTACTTGAGTGGCTGGATAGGGAAGAAACGATTCCTCCCCCCCCCCTTCAAAACCACTGCAAGCCAGTACTTTCTTAGTTTGAATGATAAAACGGAGCGTAATAGTTTGCTGCTGTTTCTATTTAGCGGATAGTTGCAGTTTGACCTGGTGTTCGTCAGAGATAGCTGTTGGCTTGCTTTTAGAGGCTATTTTTAGCGCACGACTATCTCGCTTGCTGTCTGCCTGATGCGGGGTGGCCCCTAGAGAAATTAGTGGAAATTTGAGAGTGGCGCTCTGTCGCATTAAACCAACTTGAAGACGCGTAACTGGCTTTCAAAACCAACATGCAACATGTCTACACGTTAAATTTAGGCAGCAGAAAATTGGCAACACGGCTGGTCTATTACTTGGTGCTGCCGCCCTTGAAGCCACTGCTGTATAACCCTCCGATCCCATTTTGTTTCTGCTCATTCTGCATACTCATATTCACAACATACAAGTCAGCTACCATGTCAGCCCGCGCCGGCTACCCCCTAGCATCACCAAAATTGTGCCAGGGTTGTACCTGGGCGATCTAGGCAGCTCTTATGATGTCCCCACTCTGGTCTCCAACGAGATCACAGCCATGGTATCGCTCGACGAGGGGCCGTCGGCGCGCTGGAACATGGAGCCCAATAGAGAGCAGATACCCAAAGATCGCCGCAAGTTCATACCGGCCTTTGACAACTGGACGCAAGACCTGCTCGCCGGTATGGCCGAGGCTTGCGACTTCATTGACGAAAATATGACTGATGGGAATGTCCTTGTTCACTGCATGATGGGCATGTCTCGCTCCGCCACTATTGTTGTCGCCTACCTCATGCGGAAGCACCGCCAGCCGCTTGATGTTGCCCTAAAATCTGTCAAGAGAAGTCGCAGGGTTAAGCCAAACCGGAATTTTATGGATCAGCTGACAGTGTGGGGTGAGACTGACTGTGAGCTCTGGGAGGATTCCGCCAAAACCATCCCAAAGCCGCCCTATGCTGCCTACCTCGAGGGGAGGGCCAAGAAGCTGGAAGAAAACGGTCTAACAGAAGGTGAGTTGACTAATCCTATGCTTCGCCTGTAATGTGATAGCGCCTTGTCGCAGCCCTATGTGTGTGGATGGCTTGCTAGCAACACATTTTCCTTGTTGATCACCAAATATTGGCTCAATCGTTGCATCAGAACCCGCGCCATGAAATAGCTGACTGCCTGTCTGCTTGCGTAGATGGAGCGATTTTGAGACGAATACGCATCAAAATAGACTGGCGCTAGAGTCAATAGTTTTAGGACTGGGCAGCCGTCTGTTAAAGTAATCACTGTGCAGGTCAAATCTTGTCGACCTGATCTACTTTGGGCCCATGCGTTCCTCAATGGGGTCTTTTCATCCCATGGAACGAAGTTGAATAATTCTCTTGTTTTGTGAGGTTTCCATTTGACCAAAAGTTCTGCCAAGTTTGATTTGGTGGGTTTCACTGTGACAGCATCAATCTTATTATTTGTATTTGTCACTAATCTAATTAAATTCATAAAAAAAAACAAAAATAAATAAGAACCTAAACGCTTTGGACGTTCAAGTCCAGAGAGGAATATCCAGAGTAGGTGCCTGAGCCGAGATACACGTAATAACCTGAATTAACTGTGAACTTGGTGTAGAACTGATCCCAAGTCGCGCCAGTTGCGGTACAGGTCGTTTTACCAGCAGCTAGTGTGCAGTAACCAGCTGGACCCGTGCACTGAAGGAGACCACTAGCTTGCTCACAAGTGATGTATGGGTATCGCGCGCTCGAAGTCTCGCAATTCACGACTAGTCCTGGCGAAGTCGAAGAATAAACGTAACTGACACATACATACATGCCAGCACTTGTCACGAGCCGACCAGTGTCTTCCTCGATGGTAAGCACCATCGGTGAAGTGCCCGAGAAGAGGGGATCGAAAGTTGGTATGTTCAACGAAACTCCGTTAGACTCCAAAACATCACCCTCCACCGCACCAGACCCTGCCACCAAATTGAAAGTCGCAACAGCGGCGGCGCTTGAGCTAGTCGAAGAAGTCTGCGCAGCCGAGGAAGTTAATTCCGTCTCGCTAGAAGGTGCAGTCGATACTTGTGATTCTGTATAGAAAGAAGTGGTGGCAGATGTCGCAGGAATGGATGCAGATGTCGACAAGGTTGAAGATTCAGTATTGGAAAAAGCAGCAGATTCTTCAAGGGTTGTTGTAGTCGACGTAGCGAGAGAAGATAAGGGTAACGATGATGTTGAAGATTCGGTATCGGAAGATGCGGTAGTTGCTATAAGTATCGTTGAACTTGTCGCTGAGGTTGAAGATTCTATATCGTAAGAAGATGTGGTAGACGTTGCTGGAGAGGATGAAGTTGTCGACCAGGTTGAGGGTTCTTCATCAGAAAATGATGTGGTAGATGAAGACGTCGACAAGGTTGAAGATTCAGAATCGGAAGAAGAGGAGGTGGACGTCTCTGTGGTTGATGAAGGTACCGTCGATGCAGTGGCCGATAATGAATCAGTTAAGCCTATATATTATGGCTGTGTGTCAGCAATTCGATTGCCACTTTGTGCGATATTGGAATATTTTTCTGTATTTCTGTTCGGTCTGCAATGGGACTCACTTGTCGAGAAAGGTTTGCACAGACCCGCAGTCACGGAGTCGGCAGCGATAAGGCCAAGGGCCAGAGAGAACAAAAGATTGGAATGCATTGCTGAGAATACTGAAAAAACTTTCAACAAGATGCCATGTCAATTTTAAGAAATGGAGAAGAAGCTACAATTTAATCAAGAAAAAAGGCATGCGTGGAACTTGGAGCACGGCGGTGACCCTTACCATCACCGTGATATATCCGGGCTCGAACACGTTTACGCGCGTCAAGTGAAAGCTATCACCATAATGTGGCTGAGAAAAGGGGGGCAAAAATCGATAGTTTGTTGATAGTCTAGTTTGACCCTGGCGCTAAATTTCGCGAGCACAAAACAGGAAAATCAATGGCCTGTCACTAGTATTAAAAGCGGAAACCAGACCGCTCTTTACCTAAGAAGGTGAGCCGACGATCCGTAAGAGAGCTAATAAAGGGAGTGGCGCCTATGAAAACTTAGCCGAGGGTGTGTTCACGAGAGGGCGCAAAAGCCAAGATGTTGTTGTTTTGTTTTCGAATTGTGCGAAGATGCGCCGGCTAATTTATTGGCTGCTTGATGCAGGCGCCCTCCAAGTTAGACTCGTAGCATTTTGCCCTACAGTTCCCTGCTTGTATCTGTATCCCGTACAACCTTGGTAAGCTTAGCCATGAGACTTGACTTTTCCCATAGAACATAGGCTTCTCGACTATACCAGCTCTCGCTCTCTGGCAGTAACTCCCGGTTGAAGTTTCACACCAAGTGACTGAGCAAAAGTCGCATCTCCGCATATGTCAAACTAGTCGATACAATTTGGCTTCATCGCAACCATTATTAAACAAATCTAGACTTACTTCTTGCCGATGCTATCTCGGGACCCGGCTGAGAATGATAGAAAAGCTGGTTTCTGGTCGCTAGCGTAGTGAGGGTCGTTTGTTTAGCGTTCCGGGACCAAGCTTTCGGAATCTTTAGAGTTGGAGGCAGACTACTTTGTAGATTATTGTGATATCGAGACTGTTATCTATAAACCCATGTGGATTTAGAGCGGATCTATCAATTTTATTTAATCCTGCCTCTTCTAAGGAGGGTAGCCTCTCTCTCTTGAAGGATATAACTAGTGGTTGACACAAGGCCAAAAACAATAATAGTGTATACAATGAGACTCCTGCCTAGCCTTTCGACAGTGACCAAGGAGCTGGTCCATATCAAAGCTGTCATAGTTCAGACTATCCACATTTTCGGGAAACCAGTGTCCCTCGATAAGCTTTCCCCTTGCTGGAGTAAGTATTAAGAGGCTGAAAGGATTGGGAGGATCTGCAAGTGCAAGCATATCGGATCACGTTATGATCCTTTTATTGGGAACGGCTGGGAATGAAATACATATGCGCAAGCCTTCGTTGAGCACTGTTGACAGAAGCTTGAGCTGGTACACTCACACAAGAATGATTTATTCCCCGGGGTTGAATGAGGATGTGGTTTGATCGATAAACTTTCCAAGTTTCTCTCAATTCTTCAAAATGTGATAGGTAGTTCCGTTGAGTAGCGTAGCGGTTGTCTCACTGCGTGCAGCAATGAGTAGGCCTGCGTTTTCAATAATCTCGGCACGAGACATTCCCTTCTCATCGTTGTAACGAAGAATATACGACATGAACTCCTCGTGTTTCGTATCGTTGCAGTCAAGAGGTGTTATATCGTGTTTGTCAGGTAAGCATCTTGAAGAAAGAAGAAAATTCTATCAAAAACAAGCAAAATGCCATACAAACCCAGACACTCGAACTTCTTTCTGCCGTACCAGAGTTCTAGATGATGGCAATGTGGCCGGGGCTCGAGCGAGTGGAGGTTGATTTCCTAGTATCCGAGTAGCCCCTGAGAAATCTTTTGGCAGCTCCTAGCCAGTCCCTAAGGCTCCTGAAGATTTCCAGAGAAGTACCCAACTTGCATCAGAATTTCTTTTATGTATCAGTCACTATTGATAAATCTATTGACATGTACCATTCGCTTACATCTTTTTTCTTAGTCCTCTTCTCTTAATACCAATAGCATGTGGTTTTTCGCCTTTATATGGTTGCATTTTCTCAAGCTAGTAACTGTCAACGTTCTAACATCCAAGAGGTTTGATTGCCACTTGAGTATTCTGCACATTTGTATGGGAAATGGCGGGCCTCAAAATGTGGCTTTTGTTTTGTCTCTTGCCCTAGACGTGTGATTATGTGCGACATAGTGGCCCTGCTTAGTCACCTCGCGTCAGCATCAAGATGAGGCTGAACTTTTTTGCGCTTATTTTTCCTCTTTCTCCCCGATTTTCGCCCAATCTTGGAATCGTAATGATATTCATTCGCACCAAAACAAGCGGCCCGGGTCCCCCGTTTCGTGACGATCAATCCGTATCTAGTTTCTACTTCATGCCACCACCTTGCAGGCGTTGCGTCACCTTTTCGAGACCACGAACATGTCGAACCCCGATGACTACACGGTCGGTTGGATATGCGCAGTCACCGTCGAGCATGTGGCTGCTATGGCTTTTCTTGATCAAGTGCATCATCCGCTCAACTGCGTGTCTCCAAATGACAACAATGCATACACACTGGGGAAAATGGGACAGCACAATGTCGTTATTGCTGGGTTGCCAAATGGAGAGTATGGTACGGCCACAGCAGCTAGTGTAGCAAGAGATATGCTTCATAGTTTCCCTAATGTCAGGATCGGCCTGATGGTTGGCATCGGCAGCGGTGCTCCTAGTCCATCACATGATATTCGCCTTGGAGATATCGTTGTTAGTATGCCACGCAATAGCCGAGGTGGTGTATATCAATATGATTTTGGCGAGCGTGTCCAGGACCAGGATTTTCAACCCAACAGGTTTTTGGATCAGTCTCCCACGCTCTTAAGAAGCGCCGTGGGCCAACTCAGGTCTATTTATGAATTGGATGGACACTCATTTCAAGAAACTATCGACGAAATTCTCCAAAGGAAACGAAAACTCCGGAAGAATTACCGGCAACCACCTCTGAGTACTGATCGACTTTATCATAGCAATATAGTCCATCCCATCGATAGTCATAAGCCTTGTACAGAGACTTGTGGCGATGACGAGTCAACAATGGTGCCAAGAAAGCAACGCGACGAGGAAGATGACGACCCGAAAATTCATTATGGTCTTATTGCATCAGGCAATCAGTTAATGAAGGATGCATTATTTCGAGATCAACTTGCAGCCGAGAAAGATGTCTTGTGTTTTGAGATGGAAGCAGCGGGCTTAATGAATCACTTTCCGTGTCTAATAATCCGCGGGATATGCGACTACTCCGATTCGCATAAATATCAGGAGTGGCAGGGCTATGCAGCAATGACAGCGGCCGCCTATGCCAAGGATCTTTTACGTCAGATTCCTCAAAACAAGATTGAGGCTGAAAAGCCTATTAAAAATATTATCTCTGGTTGGTTTCATTGAGAATTAGTTGTCGTAATTTATCTACTAATCCTTATGTCTAATTAGAGCTTAAAGAACACATGGCGGGAGTTGAAGAAAACATGCACCAACTCATACATACACAACATAACCAAGAACGTATCGATGTTCTTGACTGGCTTACTCCTATAAACTATGGCTCACAACAAAGTGATATTTTTGGAAAACGACAAGAGGGAACGGGAAATTGGCTTCTTAATTCTAAAAAGTTTCACAGCTGGCTTGATGGCAATAATCCGACTTTATTCTGTCCAGGTATTCCGGGGGCTGGCAAGACATTTCTCACGTCAATTGTGGTCAATTATCTTCATTCAGAGTTCAGGGATGACTCAAAAACGGGTGTCGGGTATATATACTTCAACTACAAAGGAAGGAATACGCAAACAATCGATGGTTTATTGGCGAGTTTATTGAAACAACTTGCTGGATCCTGGCCCTCCCTACCAAAGCAACTGCAGGATCTCTTCGATCAGCATAAAATCTATCAAACACGACCTTCTATAGGCGAATTATCAACAGCGCTGCAATCCCTGGCAACTTTATACACAAGGCTTTTTATTGTACTTGATGCTCTAGATGAATGCCGAAGTCAAGTCCGCGCGATGTTTCTCTCGGAGATTTTCAAACTCCAGTCTAAGGCTGGAGCATACATTTTTGCAACATCGAGGTTCATTCCAGAAATCGAGTATCAGTTCAAAGAGGGACAAGTTCAAGAGATTCGTGCAAGTGTGCAAGATATAGATACATATGTCTCTGCCCGTATAAACCAATTGCCGTCTTGCGTCAATGGTAACCAAAAGCTTCAAGAGGATATCAAAATTGGAATTTCACAAGCTGTCGATGGAATGTATGTATACAATTGATATCGATGTACAAAAACTAAGTTTCGATAGGTTTCTTCTAGCACAGATTTATCTTGAATCGCTCAGAGATAAGGTAACGCCGAATAAAATCAGGAGCGCACTGACAAGACTCAAGAAGCAAGAACCAGGGTCGACTGAAGACCAGAAAGTCCAAGTGCTCCATTTCGCCTACGATCAAGCCGTGGAGAGAATCGATGGGCAAGAATCAGGGTTCAAGTCTCTCGCTAAGAGCGCTCTGTTATGGATCACCTACGCAAAGAGACCACTGACTACAACCGAACTTCAACATGCATTAGCAATTGAGCCCGGAACGTCTACATTTGACGAAAATGACCTAGCGCAGATCGGAGACATAGTTTCTGTATGTGCGGGTCTTATTACTATCGACAATGAGAGTGATATAATTCGGCTAGTCCACTACACAACACAAGAATACTTCCAGCAACAGGGCAAAAAATGGTTCCCAGAACCACAGTTGGAAATCACCAAAAGTTGCAGTACCTATCTCTCATATGAATCATTCAAAAGTGGGAAATGCAAGGACTATGAAGCTATCGAAGCACGCTTAAATTCTTTTCCATTCTACGAATACGCCTCCAGGCATTGGGGTGACCATGCTCGTGAAGCATCCACGGTAGGATATAAACCGATGAATTTTTTACACGAGACTAGCAGTGTGGAAGCATTATGTCAGGCATCAGAAGCCCCGCACTACCGGCTAGTTGACGAAGATTTCACTTTCAGAGGCAGACAAAAAACAGGATTGCATTTGGCAGCCATGTTTGGAATCGTGGAATCAGCCAGGTTCCTACTCGATAATGGTGCTGTTTTGGAAGCCGTCGCAGAAAGTAACGAGACGCCGCTACATTATGCGGCCTTTCATCGCCAAGAGACCGCCGTCCGTCTACTGCTGGAGAAGGGTGCTAATCCGAATGCTGTTGGTGACTTGGGCCAAACACCCCTATCTTATGCAATTAAATACAATAAGGAAGCTACAATACAACTGCTGCTGGAGAAGGGTGCCAATCCCAATGGTGTCGGTCGCTTAGGCCCAACACCCCTATTTTTTGCAATTCAATGCAATAAGGAAGCTATAATCCGGCTACTGCTAGAGAAGGGTGCTAATCCTAATGCTGCTGATCTCTCGGGCCGAACACCCCTAGTTTATGCAATTGATTGCAATAAGGAAGCTATAATCCGACTACTACTGGAGAAGGGTGCTAAACCCCGCGGTGTTGGTCGCTTAGGCCCAGTACCCCTATTTTATGCAATTGATTGCAAGAAGAAAGCTATAATCCAGCTGCTGTTGGAGAAGGGTACTAATTAGTTCTAATGCTGCTGATCTCTTGGGATAAACACCCCTATTTTATGCAATTCAATGCAATAAGCGAGCTATAACCCGGCTGCTGCTGGAGAAGGGTGCCAATCCCAATATTGCCAGTCTGATTGGGGTTAAACCGCTTCAACTCTAGAGGACTACAAGGATATACTTCAGTTACTTCTGGCTAACGGCTTCGAGCCCAATGTTGCTGATATTAATGGCTGGACGCCGTTGCATAATGCATCTTGGCATGGCCAGGAAGCCACGGTCTTGCTACTGTTGGAAAAGGGTGCCATGTAGAATCAAGAGATGATTCTGGGTTGAGCTCACTGCAACTTGCTTTGCGAAAAAGAAATCACGAGGCAGTCGAAGCAATTCAACACTTGAAAAAAAGACCTCTGATCAAGACGTCTTTGGACTTGAAGCATTGTTTTCCTAAGCTTGTAAATATGAAGCGAAGCACAATTGGAAGCTTTCAAAATAAGAATCATAATAACAGTCTAAACAACGGTCTGAATAGCGGTCCGACTAACAGTTAGGCTTCCAAGGGTCTATTGAAACAGCCTGACTGCAGTCTCCCTCAACGACTAGATCAACCAGACTTCCAATAGTCGGTTTGATCAAACAGTCTCTGTGACTTCCTTCAAAATACACAATAAGCTGATAGCTAAATCTTCCTTGCTCAACTCAAAAACTCAATAAAATCCAGGTTGGTCCGCAGCTAGAAGCCATACAGGAGACATCCCTAGCCGCTTTCGTAGATAATAGACTGGTAGTTTGGGGGGCCCAGGATCCAATTAGCCGAGAAGCCTAACTCAATAGCTGCAACACATATCAATAAAAATCAGAAGTCGGTCTCGCAGTTCGGTTCAATCAGTCAGACCAACTAGGTCGGATCAATAGCTCTGTTCAAACAGCCGGTTCAAAGTTGGGCCAAAGGGTTGGAAAACGCGGCAGCCTTCATCAACAACAATAGCTCTTATGAACACAACAACGCAGCAGTAGCTGGGGCTTGGGATAGGCCTGTGGTTTCCTGTTGCAGCTTATAAGTGCACCGGAATGACCTAATTGAACGGTTCCTTTGTGTTTCGGTATAGTTCTCTTAGTTGTGCCTCCATGCTCATGGAAGCACCCCAAGCCAGTTCTTCACCCTCATCGTGACCTCCAATGAAATGGGAAGATAGCTTTGATTACTAATAGTTGTCGCGAGCTTCGACAGCAAGGCGATCTTATACCTCTCAATAGGCCAAGACCTTTTGCCCAACATTGTAAATTGTAGTGCAGATTAGCTTATTGTCAGTTTTATCCTCCCTTGATTTTATACGAGCCACTATCTCTTATTAAAATTACAACTGCATCCTCAAATAACCCGGGTCATGAGTCCATTTTGAACTTGTCAATGTCTGCTAAGTTTTCGTAAAAGTCGAACCTCCAAGGTCCCAGTCATCTAAAAAGTCAAACCCAGGAAAGGTTTCAAATAACGAACTGTATTCAAGAGGCATATCTTGAGACAACAAAGCTCCGAAATCTCCGCCGATGACCATCTCCTCGCTTCCCTGGCAATTTTCGCTGGATGTGGCCTGTGGAGGATGTGGCACGTTCTGGTTGACAGACGCTGGGGCAAGGCCTTTCTTTGAAAGAACCATTTCAAAGATTGGAAGAGCCCCTCCAATTGCTGGAACATCTTTTAATTGGCTCAGAATCAACATGATCTGGTCTATTGACATCCGAGACATCGAACGTGTCAGCTCCGCTTCTTTGACATCCAAAGCGAATTCTGTGTGTAGCGCAAGCAAAGTTGGAATACTAGTTATACTAAACCATCAAAGGTTGTGTCAGCATCATTGCTGCTCAGACGTAGTGAGTTCCATCTGAGGATAGAGGACGTACCAAGCCATTATGCATGTATGAAGTCGGCCATTTGTCAACAGTCTCTTCACAAACATCTCGAGCTCAACCATGGCTGACTGGAGTCTTTGTTTTGCAAAATCGCTTCGTTCAATATCTTGAGATTGCCATCGGCGTCGAAGCATGCGGTACATGATAGCTTCGTATCTGTAACTGAGCGCGAGTACTTCGGCATAATATGTTCCACCGTCATGAGAGCCATCGCGGATGCGAGTCTTTTCAGTGAGAGACATGCGCCAAGCATCTATGGGTGCCATTAACTCGCGTGGATGCTGTTGATGTTCGTTTGTTACAGATAACAAGCATTTTCCAGCTGCCACAATCATGGTTAATTCACAAAGTCTAGCTTCGCCATGTTTTAACCCAACATACCGATTTGAGCCAGTGCGCAATGCGCAATAAACGAAGCTTTTTGTTGATCGAGTATCGGCTTCAACATCGATTGGAAATTTTCGGGTATATCTTCAGCTTCCCAGTCGTCCTGGGTGATAGGCTGCAACAGCGGCTGAGCGCTAAGAAGTCGCATATTCTTAGTGTTGACGAACGAGTGAAATACATCATGGCACTGCACCGATGAAAATTAAGTAAAGCGATCGAAAATAAAAATGGATGTTTTGAACATACATAAAGATTCCACCAAATTCTCCGATAAAGACGTGAATGTCTACGAGACTCACCTCGAACAGACCTGATCAGAATGTTAGCCGCTTTTCTCATCAATAACACGCTAAAAGTTTCAGGATACTCGCATATTGAGAATATTTAGCTTCGTCGCTATGCGAACAGAATTGTGGAACCAATACTGAAAGTCCCTATCTGTCGGGTGATCAAGAATGATTATACTCAAAGTTATAGAGCCCTGTAACATGGAAAGAGCATCAATTTCGCACTGAAAGTCATGGAGTAGCTTGGCCTTTGAAAAGAATAACGCCTGTGCCGCGCCACGATTGGAAAAGCCACACCCTGATATTGCATCCATGGGCGCGTAGACAGCTGAGGCTGCTAAGATGGCGTAAAGCAAAAACAACGAGGGGCTCTCTGATCGATAAGCTCTCATGAAATCAACTCTGTTCAATACAGAGAGAAATGGATAAACATAGTCGAAATATGCTTTAATAAAGACATCCCTATTCACATGTTAGGGTATTGTAGATGAGTAGAATTGCCGGACTTGGCTCACATATGTGGTTGGGGAGGTAAATCATAGACACCCTTCTTGATAAGAAATTCATTATCGACGTCATCTCTTTGTGGTAACTTATTCAACAGTCGAATCTGAGAGGTCAAGTCAACCCCACGTTCTAGGTTGAGGGAGGAGCCATTGACGACCACCTGCTGCTGGCTATGTCCCATGTCAATCACAGCGTCTTTCAGGATGCTGGGATAATGTAGATCTGGTTGGTTTTGGAGAGAATCTTGATGGTCTTGACGAGGAGAGCTCTCGCCGGGTAGGGAAGGGCTTTCAACTTCAAGAGCCCTGTCGGAGCTGTCAGCGCGGGTTATGTGGGTGCCGTCGTCCACATTTCCTTGAAAGGTTCTTGACGTCTACATAGAAAACTCAGTTAGGATATGACCCTCAAGAACTAAACAGCATCTTATGCTGAAGATCAAATAATAGATATAGCTTCAAGCGAATAATGGGCAAGAATCGGAATCGTAGACATACGAGGATCTGTGATGCTGGCTCCCCTCCATGTTGCATTCCAGCCAAGGGAGGGGCTGATGTTCTAATTTGACGCCATGTGAGCACGTCGAAAAACTGCTGAGACGAACAACGAACGAACCTCTTGCGACGTTTGCGCGCTGACAAGACGCAGCTTGCGGGGCATTTTCTGCTGACGCAGTGGGTGCAAGGCAGCCCAACCAATACAGCGTCACATTTGACCTTGCGCGAGCGACAAGGTACGCAAGCTTTGCTAGGCTTCGAGCGCTGGCTGGATTCGCCCGGCCCATTCTGCTGCAGCGACGCGCTTTTTGCGCCCGTAGGGGTTCGCATTCGCTCGGGATTGTCGTCCATTCCCGCCATGGTCAAACAGGCCGAGTTGTGGAAAGTCTTTTGTTTGCGAGCGCGGCCTCTTCAGACTTCGGGATTCGGCAATTCAGATTAGCTTCGGTCATTAGTTAATGCCGAGGGTGCACACGCCACTTCCACCAGCGCCCGCCATGGCTACACGTAAGCTCATCCCTGTTCAGAACAATTATGTTCAAGTTTCAATGAATGTTCTGCATATCGGTCATGCATAATCGCGTCTGTACTGGTTTTCTCATGTGCAGATACTGCAAGTATACTGAGTTTCCCAGTCGGGTAGTAATCCTTCAGTATGCTAGGGATCATTGCGGAAATGGTGAAAAAAAAAGGCTTTCAGGAGGAAGCCCGCTAAAACTAGCCGACCTCCCATCTCAACTTACAACAACACGGACAGCCAACTGGAAACACTCGAATGCAACTTAATTTGGCCCATCACCTAGGATGATTTTGACAGAAAACTAAAATACAAATAAAAATGAACCGCCGCGCTCCTCTGTGATTGAGAACTTGGCATACTTACCCTATAGTCAGTCGACTTCAACTCGCAGATTCGGATATTGTGGTGTTGGCCTAACCAACACGAGGCCTCAATTAAAATATGTCTTGCAGCATCAAATTCACAATTACAGGGCCAAAAGCGCACAGCAGGTATAGTTAGTTTCCTCGGGAGGTGGTGTGCCCGAAATTCGGTCGTTTACAGCCCCGAAAAAATATTACCGAGATCTAAACCCCGAAATGGCCCCTAGAACTACAGCGTCACTTTGGCCGAACCTTTCGGAGTTCAGGATGTGACTGTTAATCCCGTGGTCAACGTGAGCAATAAGACCTGTGATCTTCGACTCTGAAATTCTTTTTTACATTACTTTTTAGCCTTTTTTTATTATTTTCAAATCTGGATTTTAACTTTCTGTGGCGCCATGGGCATCTCTCCAGATCAGATTTCCTCTTCGTCTACTGCGAACGATGACATCGAATCGCAGCAATGGAGACATTTCAAATTCCCTCTGTGGGCCAAGTCTCGTGGCATGGACCAAGAAATTCTCAGTTACAACTACAGCGGCAATGGAACAACTGATTCCCCTTTTCTTGTCAAGTTTCTACCAAATGACCCACAAGATGCTATGGGGTTCTCAACGCGGAAGAAATGGATGATTACCATTCTTCAGGCAATATCGACACTGGCCTTGACATTTGCGAGCTCGGCATATTCCGGCGGCATCAAGGATATTATTCGCCATTTCGATGTGTCACAGGAGGTCGCCACTCTTGGTATTTCGCTATTCGTACTGGGTTTTGCGGTTGGCCCACTTCTTTGGGCTCCTCTCTCAGAGCTGTACGGGCGGCAAGGCATCTTCATCATCAGCTACATGGCATTGACAGCATTCAACGTTGGGTCAGCTTGTGCCAACAATATGACTGCACTTCTTATTCTCCGATTTCTTGCTGGATCTTTCGGCTCGTCAACCATGACCAACGCTGGAGGGGTTATAGCGGATACGTTCAGCATCTCTCAGCGCGGACTCGCCACAAGCGTATTTTCCATGGCCCCATTCCTAGGACCAACTGTTGGTAAGATAGGTTCACATCTAAACATCATTGCATGCTTCTGACTTGTGTACTAGGTCCAATTGCGGGTGGATTTCTGGGAGAAGCCAAGGGCTGGCGTTGGTTACACGGCCTTATGGCGATATTCACAGGTATTTTGTGGATCATTACCTCATTATTGGTTCCAGAGACCTATGCCCCAGTGCTCCTTCGCCGACGAGCTCAAGCCTTATCCAAAAGGACGGGCAAGGTGTACATCTCAGCATTGGATGCTGGCCAGCCACCAAAGTCACTTACATCTCAACTTAAGATCGCACTTACTCGGCCGTGGATTCTCTTATTCAGAGAGCCCATCGTGTTGCTGACCTCGCTATACATCTCCATCATTTATGGAACTTTGTACATGTGCTTTGCGGCCTTCCCTATCGTATTCCAGGTAGGGCGAGGCTGGAGTCAGGGTATCGGTGGGCTAGCTTTTACCGGAACTGTGGTCGGAGTTCTGCTTGCTACCTTGATTGCGTGGCGCTTCAACCGACGTTACGCTCGATTAGTCGCTGCAAAGGGTAGTTCTGTCAGACCAGAAGAAAGGCTACCACTCTGCATGGTCGGCTCTATTCTGGTTCCTATTGGACTTTTTTGGTTCTCTTGGACTACATTTCCCTCCATTCACTGGGCTGTCCCAATTGTGGGCTCGACCTTCTTTGCTTGCGGCCTAGTCATGGTTTTCCTTTCCCTCCTGAATTACCTAGTGGATTCTTGTGGGTCGTCTTTTACTTTTATTCTCTGTGTCATCCACCGCTGACCCCGTCTAGATGTTGTGTACGCTGCTTCCGTATTAGCAGCTAACTCTGTTCTCAGGTCCCTCTTTGGTGCCGCCTTTCCGTTATTCACTCGGCAAATGTATGACAAGTTAGGAAACCAGTGGGCAAGCTCTGTACCTGCATTCCTAGCTCTTGCATGTGTGCCTTGTCCCTTCTTGTTCTATATATATGGTCGTCAGATCCGCATGAAGTGCAAGTATGCCTCTGAGGCTGCTAGGATCCTTGAGAAAATACGTGCTCAGCACGCACCCAACACTGCGGTTCAAACAGAAGAAGATTGATGAACGATGCTGTCGATCGATGGCCGAATACATATAATAACGTACGAGAACAATCTAGCTAGCCTCGTAAATGGAGGGAATAAATTTGCGCTACAAAACCTTTACGCATTCACCATAGACTTTTGATCTAGTTTAATCGCCAGTTAGCTTTCAATCCATATGCAGTAGTCGCGCATGAACTACACCCTTAGTTTTGAGCAGTACGTTTAGAACCCCTAACCTCAAAGACTACGAACGAAAATGGATGGCAGGATAATGTGTGCTACATCTAAGACGGGCAAGAAATTGCATAACAACAAATCATGCTATTTGACGGAGAATTTATGCGCACATGGGTATTGGTGAATTTACTATCATATTCTATGTTGGTCTATATTTTTTCGTGTGCTATGACTTCGCTGGCTTTTGCAGAAATGAGAAAAACAGATACTCCTAGTCATGCAAATAAAAGCAAGTAAATATTTTTCAACAGCTAGTTTTACAATGTAGAGAAATAAATAATCCTAGTTTCCAAGCGAACCTCCCTCATCGTCAAAGTCTCAGCAAAAAAGCGCAACGGCACTTGGACATGGGAGCAGGCAACCACTTTCAAAATGGCCTGCCAGACCCGCCTGGGGCTTCTGCGGATGGAGCGCGCTTAGTAAACGGGGACCTTAAAGGCGTCGAAGTCGTAGGTCCAGCTCTCGATGGACTCCTCGTGGTAGACGCAGTTGAAGTCGGTGCTGTTGCTGCTCCAGAGAGGTCGGTAAGGCCACTGGCACAGCATCTGGGTCTCGCCCTCGTAGTCGCCGGAGGAGACGGTGGCGTTGAGGCGCGAAGGCTGGTTGCCGTTCTCAACCCAGTCGATCATGATGTTCATGTTGTTCTGGGGGTAGGGGCCGGGCTGGAGGGAGTTGGAACCGCAGTGGGCAGCACCGGGGACGAGGTAGAACTGGTACCAGCTCTCCATCTCCTTCTGGGCCTCCTTGGCGGACAGGTCGGGGTACATGATGGAAGCAACGGACTGCCAGTAGTGGACGGAGGAACCGGAGGGGATGCTGGGGTCGGATTCACCGTGGTAGTGGAGGAGCTTGCCACCAGCCTTCTGGAAGGGGGTGAGGTCGGGGAGGGTGGTCTGGAGAGAGTCGAGGTACTTGACCATACCGGTGTTCATCCACTCAACAAGGGTGTCGTAGGTGACGTTGTTGAGGTCGGAAAGGTTGTCAATGTTCAGGAGCTTGATGTACTTGGCAACGTACATGCCACCGGTGGAGGGGATGTTGAGCTCCCAAGCAGCGGTCTCGTTGTTGTAGGTTGGGTCACCGTCACCGAGGTCGGAACCAATCTGCCACGAGAGGTAGGCCTGCTTGTTGTCAGAGTTCCAGACACCATCGTAGATAGCCTGGGCAACGGCAACACCCTCAGCAGAGACGGTGCCGTTCTGCTCAGGGCTGGAGCTGGAGGAGCTGCCCTGGGCCTGGCGCTTGCTCAGGTCTCGCTTGGAGAAACCAAAGCCGAGAGAAGAGCTGGTGGTAGCAGCGCAGTAGTAAGACTCGCCAATGATGTCGGTGAGGTTGAACTGGAGCTTGCAAAGGTCGGTTCGGCTGATGACACCGTCCTCACGTCCGTCGAGGGCGTCGCAGGCCTTGATGGTGGCGTTGACAATCTTGTCAAGCTCGCAAGGGGGAGGGTAGTAGTCCATGGTGTGCTCAACGGTGGCGGGGTAAACGTGGAGGACCTGCTGCTGAGCGAAGCGGAAAGCAGGGGCACCAGCAATGACACCATCGTACTCATCGCCCCATCGCTGGACCTGGCTCATACCCTCACGGCCTCCGTCGGAGCATCCCTCGTAGTAGGTGTAGATAGTGCTGGCGTCGAAGAGGCTCTTGGAGATGGCCTTGCCGACCTTGGTCATCTCACCAAGGGCCTGATAAGAGAAGGCGTAGGTCGAGTCCCAGTTGATGCTGCCGTTGCCGTACAGGAACTTCTCGTCATAGCTGTAGTTGAAGGCGTCGTATCCACCGTCAGTGGCACCTCCGGAGGCACCGTAGGACAGACCGCCGGTGGCATCGGAGCTCAGGGAGTAACCACCACCACCGGCAACGTAGAATCGCTTCTTGTAGTCGGCGGGGGCAGGGAAAGCGTACTTCAGGTTAACGGTGTCGCCCTTGCCGGTGTGGGTGAAAGCGACGGTGACATTGCAGTAGCTGTAAGTAGTGCCGCTGCTGGTGCTGCCCATGCCACCACCGATGGTAGCGTTGTAAACGGGGCTGGCAGTGACGGACGAGGAGACCATCTGAATGCCCAGAATAGTGTCGTTGGCAGGAAGAGCCGCCTGGACGTTGGAAACGGTGCACAGATCGGACAGGGATGCAGCGCTAGCGGTGGCCGCCATGGCAGCCACGGCCGCCTTGGAAGATTGACGCATGGTTAACGAGTGAATCGAAGATGGAAAGTTTGCAAAGGAATGTTGGATTGTTGTCCAAGATGCTTCTGCTGATCAAAAACTGTAAACGGCACTGGGCCTCTATTATATCCCGATGGCAATGGGGTATTTCGTCGTCGTATGCCTGTCCATCTCATCGTCTAGACCGGTCACGGACCGTCGGCAGGCCAAATCTTGAGCATACGTAACCTTCCATACCTCCCCATGAGGCAGAGCAAATGAAGCTCAGGAAGGCAATCGTCGTCACCTTGATCCCAAGCCGAGCAGTGCGCAGCTGGGGGCAAAAGGATCAAGCCTCGATGAGGCGGAGCCGCCGAAATGAAGGGACATGGTTGTACACTTCTCACTGTGACGCATGGGCACTCTACTCAAAGTTGATTTGCGCCAATCGAATGCCAACGGCAAAATCTCGACCCCATATTTTTCGGTCCCAGTGCCGAATTGTCCGTGTACCCAGGCTCTTTTGCAAGGGTTCTGGCCTTATTCCCGCCATTGTTCCCGACGGATATCCCGCCCGTCCCAAACAAGCAAGTTAAGGTGTTTCTGGACGTCATGATGCTCAAACACCTTACGCGTACGAGCGCTGGAAGGGAGTATGAGATTGAATGGCGATCCTGGATGGGCCTAGAACCGAAGCTTGGAATAACGTAAGTTGGCTGGGCTAATCGTCCAGACCGACTGATCGACGAAACAGCACTGAATCTGGATTTTGCTGAAATTGGCTGTCGCGATTGAGCCGATGTGAGATGGCTCCCAGAATGCATCAAAAGTTTGGACATACAAAACAAAGCCAGCCTAGACACCAGATATGCGTAAATTTAAGAATCCCAAATACCGACAGGACACAATAGGATTGTGGCGCCCATCAACGATTCCATTGCCGGCTATCGGTCGCAGTTTCAATTGAGCGCGACACGGCCGTACTATCTCGGTAGTGCCGGCCCGCCAAATTCTCCACAGCATCCACAATACGAGCCACTGTAATTGGCGTCGGAGGGAATAGCGGCCGAGACTGAGGTACTTTGATCGGATGTTAGGTTGCCATCCACACGATGCAAAGGGCATTTGCATCGCGCCACAGCGGTGGCCTTGCAAGGTCATATTAACTTCAAACACACAGACGTAACCACGTTTTCGACATGTTCCCCCACGGATAAGATGCCAGCGCCGCGGAGTTTCTAGCGCCGCCATCTTGGTTGGGAAATATCCCAAGCCAGGGGTAACAACGAGATTAATTACAATGCGCATATGCAAGTTTGAACACAGAATGGTTGTCGTGTTATTTACGCACACCAAGTTGACTTTTCACGTGCTTTGACATCTAATTAATGGCAGGGTTCTTCCATGTATTATACGGGGGGCCCGCGGAAGAGTAGATGTCGCTCCATTGCGCACTGGGACGTGCTTATACGGAGCATGGACTAAATGGCTATAGGGTGGTTAATCTTTTTTTAATTTTTTTTACATGTCAGTTAGTGCACCGCGAGTCTGCTTATGTATTATAAAATCATAGTAGAGTCGAATCGGAAATACTCGTTAAAAATAGTACCTGTAATTGAGTGATTACGTGGGGTTGTGTCGCTTGCGTCTGCCATTACACTGATAGGTAGCATGAAGCAGGAAGTAAAAGGAGATGAAATTCCATCACAAAAGTACAATGTGGAGGTTCTAGAGTAAAATCCACCACGAAGAACTCTGGCTGTTAGGTAGGGGTAAAGTGTCATAATCGCTTGGAGCCCATACTTTTATTCACCTCACCAGATCCCGAAATGCTATCAGGTCATTTCAATTCTATTTGGGCTTCTATTAACTCAATGTGTTTTTCTCTCTTCGGAATTCTTTCACCAAGACATGACACAAATTCCAGCAAATCCTAGTAGACTCGTTGCTGTGACTCCAGGGGCGATGGATCACTGTGCCGTCTTAATGCAGTCTAGCTTGGCAACGGCTGCTTCTATTGCGGCGGGAGCTAGACAGGGGGCTTCGGAATAATCCACCTTTCGAAACAGATGTCCGCGGACTGCTTAGGGAATGTGTGTGTGGATGGGGTACGTTTCCCACCTCCATGATGTCCTACGCTGTAATATCCAAGCCGGTTCTAGATCATGAACATTGACGCGTCAGCGGGATTTTACACGTTTTCGCAAGCGCGAAATCACTGACCTGATACTTAGTGTCAGGTGTGTTAGTCATCCCAGCTGACATTCCCGTTCTGTACAGCACAGATTAAACCGCTCAAGGCGCGTTTAATTAGGCCTCCGCGAGGGACGTGCGAGCTTCAATCTGTTCCAAGTCGACCACATACTATGGAAGCGGATGACCTGGGTGGAGATAAAGCCACTTGCACCTATAAAGAGTTAGTCATCGCGAGAAGTGGAAGTGTACTTTTGTCCAGACAAGTCAAGCGCGTCATCGGCTGAGTTGAGTACCATAGTGCTACCCTTGTGCCCGGGTAACCCAGCCTTCGTGGCACAATTTTACTAAGAAGCGACCCCAAAGATGTTGGCTTGGTGACGTTTAATGCTGCATCTGCATGTGAACAAATTAGGGATTGGCCAAGGACGTACCGCTATCGACAGGGTAGCTCCAAGCGAAGGCAAAAATATCTCGCAGCTTCAATCATGGTGTTTAGACTACGCGTCCTACCTGACCCCTTTTATCTTGGCTTACGACAGACCGTCACCTATCTTGCTAGTGCTGGTCGCTGTAATTCGCTGGCCTATTTTCTTGTCAGTACGTTGGAAATGTGTGTCTAAAGCGCCCTTTTCATCCCAATTTCCTTCGATCCAAACTGTTTCCTATTGGGAAAGGGGCAATTTTTGAGATTTTTTTACTTTTCAACTTGACCCATACCAATATTGCTGCTTTCCCGTTTCTGTGGATGTCAGGCCTGTTGTTACATAGAGCAAAATTCGAACCATCCTCAGGCTGCTAGCAGTAATTGCGTATTCCAATAGGAACAGTCTAAAAGATTGATTCCGAGGGCAGGAGCGAAATCCCACAAGCAAAAAAAAGGTACAAATGATTGATTCAGGGGTACACAGGTAGTTTTGAGGTAGATGATATCATGTCTCCTTCGGTTTCCTGGGTGGGCTGGATGAGGTGGGGCTAGCAGAGTCGGGCACAGGGAGCGGATCGCGCATTTTCCTCCCGGTCGGCAATGCGAGAGCATAGTTTCTTTCTCTTGAAAGCTAGATTTTCATTAGTAAAAGCTAAGTATTGCTAGCAATGCCCATAGGTATCAGGAGCTTCCATATCCAATCACTGTGTCCTAAGGCACGAGGGACCGCCTTTCCATTAAATCGATCACTGCAAACATTGATTTGTAATCTTGCCAGTCTTGATAGATAAAAGAATATCAACTTATAATAGCATACTAGCGAGACTTTTAACCAAAGAAATAGTCTGATGGGTATTCGCATATATTATCAATTGAACTACGACTTCGCATCCATCAATACATCCTTCCCCGCTCATTTCTTCCCATTTACTTAGACTGTTGACTTAGCTGCCCCGGTGGCACTGGAAGATGTCACGGATGATGACGCCCCGGGCCTCAGCAGCGGTTCCGCTCTCGCAGCATAAATGTGCGTAGCTGCAGAGCCACCGCATTGCATGTACGCCCGCCCCGTGCAATTCGTGTTGCAGTTCGCATCGGTATCCAAGGCCGCTGCGACCGCATCCATGCCTGTCCCGCAGCGGCAGGTGTCGCCGTTGGTCAAGCCAAAGTAGGGGTACGTCGGCAGACAGAACTCCGCGCAGTTGGTGATGGTGTTGTTGGTCGCCCAGATGGCGCTTGGGCTGGAGCCGGTAACGAGGGCCGAGTTGGCGAAGCATCCCACATCAGTGTACTGGAAGGTGAGGATGACGTTGTCCCTGACGCTGTACAGAGACGTGGCATTGTTCTGGTTGGTGGAGCAGGCCGAGGCGGAAAGCTTGACCGAGTTGATCGATACTTGATCGCCGCACATGCACGTGCTGGCGCCTTTGAGGCCAACGAAGGTGTATCCGTCGGCCAAGCAGGCCTTACCGCAGACATCGACAGTCACGGTGTCATTGTTTGTCCAGCTTGGGCCTAGAAGGACTTCTGACGAGCTGTCCAGGTTATACCAGCACCCATAAGACTGGGAGGAATAGGTGGGCTTGCTGGCGACTGCATAGGGGTCGAAGACGGGAGACATGCAGTAGGCGTAGCCGGGGACGATGGAAGCAGAGCAGCCATTTGAGGTTTTGGTGTCAATGGAGGGGTTAATGGCGGCGAATAGCGCGAGGCCGATGGAGTAGCTCGCGGTGACGTAGGCGCACGTGTCGTTTTGCTGGGCGACATGCCAGACACCGCAGTTGGTCATGGTATAGTTGGTAACCGTGGCGTTGGAAGGAGGGTCTACGGCGACAGAGCTGTAGTTGGTCATGCCACCACCGGGGATGCCCGAGGTGTTCGTGGCCGTGCCGGGGATGTAGGTATAGGTGCTTCCGAGTGGGGAGGCGCAGAGGACGGAGCCCAGCGTGTCGTTGGCCTCGTGGAGGTTGTCGCAGCCGTCATCGATCCAGGTGTTGTAAAACATGATGTCATCGACGTCGGCCTTGACCGAGGCTGAGAAGCAGTCGTCGGTGGAATCGAGAAGATACGTCGCGCAAGTAAGCGGCAGGCAGATTTTAAGACCCGAGGGGAGGTCATTGCAACCGCTGGTGGATCCGGCAGCCGTGGCAGCGTAGTAGACATTGGCCGATGAGGCGTTGTTCGCCAGGGCAATGGAATTGCAAGTATCGCCACCCTTGGTGGTGTAGTATTTGTCCGACACGCAGAAAGGATCGGCTGTGGGAATTTCAATCAGGGGCGCCGGTATATCCGTCGGTAGCTTTACTGAGCATCGCTTTCCGATAGCCTCGAGGGCCATCTGGTACCAAGGTACTGTGTTGTAGACCGAGTAGGTGCTGTTCTGCATCATGCGGATGCGAGCGGTGAAGCAGTCAGAGCAGAGCTCGCTGACGGGCATGTCGTCGAGCGTCTCGCTCTCGCTGAACTCATCAATGATGTCGTTGCAGTATCGACCAGAGCTCGCGTCAGCCAGACAGCTCTCATTGTATCCGTACCAAACGTATCCGCCAGCCATCAGAAGAGGGGCACCCGAGTTCCATTTGTAGTCGGCACAGCTGGTCGAGACACCGTGGTACCACGACGCCAGCGAGCTGCGACATCCTACATCGCACACCTCGTCCTGTAGGGTTGCGTTGTCCAAAGAGCCACGGTACCCTGGCGAGGTCCACTGCATCGTCTCGTTGACGCAGAGGAGGGTGGCCGTCAGCGCCGTCTTGCACTGCTCCGAAAAGTCGTAGCTGGCCACATCATCTCGCGTGTAGAGCGAGTATCCAGTAATGTTTCTGCCACCCACGGTCTGGTCGGCGCCCCCCAGCCACGTCACGATGGACGAGGCGAAGCCGTTGCGGTTGTTGACGGCGACGACAGGCTGGCCATTGAGCGGCGTGACCATCTGGACGGCGCCGATGGTGATTAGGTTGTAAATCCAGACACCGTAGCTCTGCTCAACATAAAATGTGCTCAGCTGGCAGTCGTTGGCCCCGTTGTTGACACAGTCTTGCGAGTACTTCTGGAACCACGTGTAAAGGCCGCCGCTGATGACATAGATATTTGAGGAATCTACCATGCGCAGGGACCAGGCCATAGCACACGTCTCAGAATTGGCAGGGCAGTCGGAAAAAGTAGGGTCGTCTTTGAAGACGAGCCCGTTTCCAAAAGGAGCCGGCGCCTTGGGCGACGACTGGAAGTAAGGTACTTCGGTCTGGATCAGACCCATGACAACGTTCTTCGCGCCGGACAGCTGGTACTCGTAGAGGACGGCATGCTCGGCAGCAGTGCCCCAGAGCCATGTCGGGCCCTGGGATTCAATGAGAACACCACGAGCTGCAAACACATTGATCTGGATCTGGTTGGCATCTTCCATGTCGTGGTCAGCCACCCACATCCACACGTTCTCGAAGTAACCAGACGACTTCTCCGTCACGTGCATCATCATGGACGCAGCAATGCAGGCCTTGTTCTGTGCTGTCTTGGGACACTGGGCATTTTGCAGGTCACTGCCTATGGCACCACCGACACGGATGTGCGAGTCCCAGAGACCAGCAGAGCCCTGGGTGGACTCGTGGACGTTCCACTCGATAATGACGGCACCGGCGGTGGGGCCTCGGACGGTAAACATCATGCATTGGATCTCCATCACGCCGACAGACCCAACGGCGCCGACACGCACGGCGGCCCTTGGGTTCGCCATGTCCTGGAACTTGGAGCCAGTGGCCATGATCTGAGGCCAGGCCTGACCTATAATGCGGGAGCCCACAGGGAACTCGATCGTGTCCTTGATGATGTAGATGCCGTGCGGGAAGTAGACGATTCCTGACACGTTGGCAGCCACATCGAGAATGTGGTTGAGCACAGCCGTGTCGTCGGTGGTGCCGTCGCCCTTGGCACCGTACGCCTTGACGTCAAAGATCTGGCTGTTGCCTGGGTCCGCATAGCTGGGCCGTGTGCGGTGGAAGAACTTGGCGCGAGGGTGGATGTCATCTTTGACAAGCAGTGACTCGGGATAGTCGGGGGACAGCATGTCGGCGCCGTTCATGAAGCCTGTCTCGCCGCTTGGGTCGGCCACCTTGCCGAATCCCCACGATGCGACGTTGGTCAGGCCCGCAGAGTTACCAGGGTAGAGTACCTTGTTGGACTGGCTGTCGAGCACGATGGTGGCACAGTTCTGAAAACCACCATTGCTAATGTGCAGCGCCGTGGAGTTGTCGGCAAAGAGGGACGTCTCAACAACAACAGGCACACCCCACATGTGTACGTCGACCAAGGACAGAGACCCAACGCCCTGGCCGGTGCTCTTGGGTCCTCCAGCGCCACCCACAATGATGATGCCCTTGTTGCAGTTGTAAAACTCCGTGTCCTGCATGGTCCAACCCCAGTCCCAGTGAATCTGCAGTCCCGTGCGACAGCTGTCAAAGAGCATGCCGCTGGTCGTGAACTGCTGGTTACCGAAGTAGGCACCAAAGTTTCCGCCTACAAAGACGAGGTCACTCATGAAGCCACCGCTGCCATTCTCCATGTAAATGCCCTGGTGCGTGGTGCCATCGTACTCGCTAGGCTTGGTAGAGATGAAGGCAATGTTCTCAAGGGACGTTCCCTGAGCCACCTGCCAGTGGATGGCGCACACGTACGCCCACTGAGGCGCTGGGCGGATATCCATGACAAAGTTGCGAATGCTGCGCAGGAAGTTGTTCTGGTTGAGGTACCATGTCACGTCATCGTCCACGTAGACGTCGGACGTGATGACACCCAGACCCGAGAAACTCTGCGCTGCCAGGATAACAGGCCGGTTGAGCGGGTCACCGAGCATTTCGGTGTTGTAGAACTGGATGATGGGAGAGCTGACGAGGTAGGTGCCGGCAGGGAAGTAGACGGTGGCAGGGAACTGTGTGCTGGCCGGGCAGCCCGCACCGCATCGTCCACCGTCTGCGATGGCCTTGTTGATGGCGGCCGTGTCGTCGTGAACACCATCGCCATACGCTCCATAGTCCTTGACGTTACGCCACACTTTGTACCCATCTGGTGCATAGGGTGCGCTGCCTCGCTGTGTCATGGTCTCCATCCAAAACCTCGTAGCTGCTCGTTTGGCGAGTTTGGTGCCTTTGCCATCCGAGTCATCAACATCGTCTGGATGCTTGGGGCCTGCAACTTGGGTGCCGTTTTGGACCGTGACGGCCAGCTCCAATGGAGCCACGTACTCGACGAGGCCCGAGGGGCGCTGCGTCTTTTGCATCATCACATTGGTGTCGTTCAGATGTGCCTTGCGCTTCGCCATTTTCGCATTGACATCAGCGAGGAGAGCACCGTAATCAGAAGCCGGGGGCGGGTTCGCCTCGGCCAAGATGCGTGCTGCTTCGGCCACCTCGGTCGGAACCGTGTAGGACGCCCTAGTGAAGGTACTGTTTTTGTCCGAGGACGTGGTGTCGTTGGCCCCTCTTCGGAAGACAGTCCCGTTGACATCCTGATGGAAGTCTCCCGAGTAGTCCAACGGTTTGGCCTTTGTTGCCTTACGCTCACCCGTTGTTGAGTTCTGGGTCTCAGGTTGATTCTGCTTGGGAGCTTCTATAATGGCCTGGTTGGCAACAGCCATGGCCAGCTGGAATCGAGCAATAATATCCTCTGCCGATCCAGGGACTGCGGTGCCGTTTCCGGCATGCAAAGATGCATTGCGCTTTACATGATGTTCATGTTCCAGTTGGTGGATCTTGCTATGACTATGGTGGTTGTGCGAGTGAGCCACCAGTGGTTGCGCGGCATACAACGGCGTAACAAGAAACAAAAGTAAAAGATGCTGAAGAGCGAGCGCCATGATGGCAAGGGATATGTGTCCAGTGTATGGGCGTTTCCAAAAAAACAAAAGAGTGTAGAAGCGCAGTTGTTGCTGCGGAATATTGAGTAGGACAAGTCCTCAACTCATACGACAGATGGGGGAGTGCAAAGATACTAGTAATCATGAATCCCTTCATTATACCGACCACCTGTTGTCGGGCGAGAAAGCTGAGAGAAGTGCGCAGGGGTTGTTCAACCGGACCATTGAGATCCACCAGGCTCTCAGTCCTCAGACCATACTCCGCCTCCGTTAGCTGCCTTACCGGTATTAAACTGGTATTGAAAAAAATTGGCTAGATCCTATATCCATGTGTGATTGAGATATTTCACTGGTACCGGTCCAATCAACCTTGCCAGAGAGCCTAAGTGGATTAAGCGAATAAGATTACATTGAAGGTTGTGCACTACTTCGGTTACCTCGGCCCCACGCTCAATGGTGGGTTATGGAGGCTCCAGCAAGCGAGTTAGAACCAACAACCAACATGCATAGCTACTAACTGCATAAGGCCGAGCTGCCGATGCGTTAATATTTTCAAGGGCCAACCAACAGAAATTCGTATTTTGTCCCCTGTCGAGATGAAGTAAGGTGACAATAAGTTTGGCAGCTTCGGTTCTGTGCCGCAGGCATGTAACCTTTCCCAACTGGGCCAATATTGTCATGCTGCTTTAGAGACTAGTATGTCATTGATTTTCAATCCGCGAGGATGAGTAATAAAGAGTATCGATATGGAATCACGGCTTAGAATAAGGGATAAGGTAGATAGATACCTTGTGCCTTAAAGTACGTCACTAATGGATTTTTACTTGTGTATAAATTTGGGGTTTGAGTGAACAAATTACAATGTCCATATTCGTCTTTTGGAGAGAATGCCCGGTGCTTCCTGACATATATTCCAAGGGAATTATTACAAATGAAGACAGTTATTGGTTTTCGATGATCTGATACGAAGCTGTGATAGGATATTAGATAACTAATGTGGCATCGTATTCATTCAATCCAAAATATCTAGGGGCAGACTTTATCTCACCAAATTATCTATAACCTGCTGTAGGTTGGTTGTTGTGTATAGGGTGAAAGACCATGTTCTCGAGCTTGGTCTCTTGGCCACGTAGACGTATTCCATGTGGATGGAGTGCAAAGACCTTGTTTAACTTGTTAAGAGCTTTCCATTAAAATCTTTCCTTATCAATGTTCCTACATTGATGTCCATGATTTTGATTGCAAATTTAATTGCATTGCTCGTCCATCAACCCGAATGGACCCTGATCAGAACTTACTTCCATGATCTACCCTGCCCCACGCCAGCAAGCACGTGGCTTTCATCACATAAATGGACAATTGGAAATCAACATTTGCAATCAATTCACCACTGTGGCCAATATTGTTTAACTCGCAAATTCTTTAATGCATTCCCGTGAGTTCTTTGCCTCTGCTGATTCGGTCCTGTTGTTGCAAAAGTCAGGTCTTAGAGCGGCAACAGACGACGATAGAAGGCTGGGTTTGCCAAGAGCCAAGATCGGGCCGAGCCTTCCATCTTCTTGGCAGGGGTCTCAAACTTATTTCAATCCATGTGTAAATCGATAAAATTCTCACGGCGAAACGACCCACCGCTGGGTGCAGCCCTGCAAATCGTTAAAATGATCACGGTTAAAAGACCCCACTCCCAGTGTACAGCAAGCCCAAAGCAGATAGAAACTGCGGGCCGGCAGTCCGTCTCGGGTCGAAAACGGCAGGTTCCGAACGAACTAATGTTGGTTCCACCATTGTTGTTTTCTCGCGTGGTCATCTCATGGACCGATGTAAGTTGGATATGTGAGGGTGGTTTAAGATGTAGTCTGTCTTTTCTCGATTATTTAGGGCTGCTATGCCGAGGAAATAATATAATCACTCAACTCCCGTACAAGGCCGCAGAAACTGGGCTGAAGGGGTACAACCACCTTTTCTTTTAGACACTCTTTTTATCCTTGGTCCGCCAGCACCAGAAGCTAGGCGCAAGACGTAGCTACAATGCGTTCTACCACTCTCTTTTACTCTCTTTTTTCCTTGCTCTTGACCGTTCTGCCGGTGGCGGCCCAGGAATGCAGCGCTACTAAGCTCTGTGCGACGGGATGCTGCTCCAAGGACGGCTTCTGCGGCACCAGCAAGGAGCATTGCGGAACCGGCTGCCAGAGCACCTGCGACTACAAGATGGAATGCGATGCCAGCAACCCGTGTAAAAACGGAACGTGCTGCTCCAAGTTCGGATTTTGCGGGTACGGCAAGGACTTTTGCTCGGCCGAGAACTGCGTGTCCGGTTGCGATGCCAAATCGCAGTGTGATCCAGGCACTTTTGGGGCCGACTTCGTGGAGCTCAAGAAGTGCCCCTTGAACGTGTGCTGTTCCAAGTGGGGTTACTGCGGCGCCACGGCCGAGTTCTGTGGTGACAAGAAGGTCAAACGTCCGTCGTGTGCCGTTGATGACAGCTCCTCGGTCAAGCGCGTGGTCGGCTACTACGAGGGCTGGGCTGCACGCCGTAGCTGCCAGGCCTTCATGCCCGAAGACGTGCCTCTGGGAGTGTACACGCATCTCAACTTTGCCTTTGCCAGCATCGACCCCGACACATTCAAGATTGTGCCAGCCCAGGCCGAGGATGTTGCGCTCTACTCGCGTCTGACAGCTCTCAAGAAGTCTGACTCGGCGCTCAAGGTCTTCATCGCCATTGGCGGGTGGACATACAACGACCCAGGTCCGACCTTCAACACCTTTGCCAAACTGGCGGCCGATGAGTCCAAGCAAAGGGTCTTTTTCCAATCCCTCATCAGTTTCATGAGCACATACAACTTTGACGGTGTCGACATCGACTGGGAGTACCCCGTGGACAAGGACCGCGGCGGTTCCGACGTCGACTTCGCCAACTTTCCCAAGTTCTTGAAGAACCTCAAGGCAGCTCTGGATGCTGGCAGTGGCGGACGCAACGGCGTCTCCATTACGCTCCCTGTGTCGTACTGGTACCTGCAGAACTTTGACATTGCCGAGCTCGAGAAGTGGGTCGACTTCTTCAACATCATGTCCTACGACCTGCACGGTCTCTGGGACAAGGGCAACAAGTGGCTGGGCGGCTACCTGAACTCGCATACGAACATGACTGAGATCACCGAGTATCTGGATCTGTTCTGGCGCAACGATATCAAGCCGGAGAAGATGACGCTGGGACTGGCCTTTTACTCGCGCACATTTTTGGCAGCCGACAAGGGGTGCACCAAGGCAAAGTGCATGTTCGACTCGGTGGGCGAGGCTGGGCCATGTAGTAAAGACGAAATTGGCGGCACACTGACCAACGCTGAGTTGACGGATGAGATCCGCAAGGCGGGCGTGACGCCCACGCTTGACAAGGACGCCATGGTCAAAGTGGCCGTCGTCGGGCGCAAGTGGATTACTTACGATGATGAGGACACGTTCAAGCTCAAAGTGGACGCGGCTCGCAAGATGTGCCTCGGCGGTGTCATGGTATGGGCCGTCAGTCAGGACTACACGAGCAAGACGGCCCAGGTTGCCTCAGCCGTTGGGAAGCGCGCCAGCTCAGGACTCTTTGACACGCTATACTCGGCGCAGCTGCAGACGGCCACGCGGTACAAGTCGATGAAGGCAGTCACGGTCAAGCGTGACACGGGAGACATCGATCAGCCATCACCCAGCATCATCCGCAACCAATGCCACTGGTCCAACTGTGGCGCTGGGTGCGGCAGGGGCTTTAAGACGGTGCCCAGGCTCGACAAGGATGGCCGCAAGAACGAAGTGATGCAAGACAGCTCGTACTGTCAGGGCGGAACGCTCCGCCACTTTTGCTGTCCCGACTCCAAGACGATTCCCAAGTGCGGCTGGTTTGACTTCTTCAACGGCAAGTGTGGCAAACACGGCGGATGTCCAGCCGGTAGCGAGAAGGTCGTGGCCCCTTCGGAGCAGCAGCGAGAGGTTGGCTCTACAAAGGTCGCCTGCAACAATGGTAAGGCCCAGGTCGCCTGCTGCCAGACCGAGACTGAGTCGAGCAAGGCGCTTGATTCGATGATGGGTTACGACATGTGCAAGTGGTACGGCACAGCAACAGACAAGTGCGATGCTATCGGCGCCGTGGGCGATGGCGGTGCACGCGGCGACGCCTGCAGTCTCAAGGATAGCGACCGCCCTTCCTACATGCTCGAGAGCTACTGGGGTAGCGGCGCCACGTACTGCCGCAACCCCAGCTTAAAGAACCAGGATCAGTTCCGTCCGCTCTGCTGCAAGGCATCCAAAGGCGACCTGCAATGGCGCAACTGCAAAATGGTGTATGCCGATCACAAGGACGGCAACTTTTGCCAGGCAACCTGCCCATCAGGCACCATCCGCATGGCCATGGAAAAGCCAGAGGTGTATGAGAACTGCAAGGGTGGTGCCAACGCCATCTGCTGCGAGCCGCGTTTCCTCACCGAGGCCAACAACGCTGATGAAGTGCATCAAGGATACATCCTTGCCTTGCAGAACGTGATACAAAATCCAGGCAGCTGTAATTGGGAAGATGTTGGCAAGAGCAACGACAATAAGCGCGCCTCTATCGACTTTGTAGCTGACTGCAAGGTCGCCTTGCAGGGCACCATGAACATGCTGGGGTCTCCGGATCCTGGAATCCAACAGAAATATGTAAATGATTGGAATCGAGGCGTCAACGAGGTCGGTATGTACGGAATCCCGGCCTCGATGATGCAGACACTGCCCGAGGGCTACGCTTTTAGCACCGCACCTTCGACCCCCGTTCAGACCGACATTGCTGAGGCCCTCCTCAACGCGGCTCAAGATATCAACAAGAATGGAAAGCCCGAAAAGGAGGAGGAGGAATGCCCTCCCGAATGGATCTGGGATGCTAATCTCAGTCTTGGAGAGGATATGGACAATGGCGGTTGGGAGGTGATCGAGCCAGAGTTCCCACATGCCCAGCTTCGACGTCGTGATGATGTTGATCCCGAGATTTCAGAGTCGACTGCCCAAGGCGATGAGAATGGTTCGGATGAAGTTCCATCTGGCTCTGACTCTGACTCTGGCTCTGACATCGACTCCGATTCAACTAGCCACTCCGGACGTGTAGATTGGCTCAAGGAGTTCCAAGACCTACGCCGCTTTAACCTTACGGACGTGGGCAAGACCAGCAAGCCCAAGTACAAGCCCCGTCCTTATGATACAGAAAGCTGTAAAAAGAGCTTCCTGTGCCGTGCCCGCATGATGGGCTTTAATCTCGACAACGATGAGGATAGAATGGCTTACCACAATTTCACCCGCGACGAAGCTAAGGGGCAGCCCAGGCGTTACGAAGATGTCCTCGAGATGCGGAACCGATGGAAGAACGGAACCCTAGAGGCACGCGATTCGTACCAGATGGGCCAGCCGAGACGTTACACGATCCCGGCAGGGAACTACAGAATCGGTTACTATCCCGGCGACGATATCACGTCGTCCGTGTACCCCAACGGCAACCAGGGCGATGACCTCATCGCACTGAACCGAGAAAACTCCCGCTATGTGGTAAAATCAGAGGGCTGCGGGCCCCAGGACTACACGCTCTTGACAAAAGCAGCAAAGAGCCAGGTCAATAAGATCTGGGTCACGGAGCACATCCTTGAGCTCAATACCATTGGACGTTTCATGTCATCCTCACTCGATGGTGGTGTCGGCAGCTTGGGAGCACCTAGCAACGCGCCTGGGGCAATGCTTTCCCGACCTGCCGATGTGCACGAGGTTCTGATGTTCGCCCATTCCTTTCCCGCGTGGAACCTTGAATCGGCCGTCACGGCCGCTGACGCTTGTTTGGCCCAGCTCGGCTCCATGCAGCAACGCACCGGTCTGGTCGTGTGCGACTCGAGCTTGAACCTGATGAAGACAAACATCTACAAGCTCATGAGCCCCGTAGGCGAAACTACGTGGGCCAGGCATTGCGTCACTGCAGATCGCCAGAGCCTGCGGAAGGCGCTATCTTACATTCAGACCATCATGGCAGTTTTTGACTACTACGACGACCCCAACGTTAAGTCCCGACACGCCGAAACTTACCTAAACGCCATGGAAGAGATGGCCCGTTTTGAAGTGGCATACGAGACCCAGTACGGCAGAAGAATTTGGAAGCAGTGGCAAAAACGGTGGGAGGTGTTCATGTCGGCGCACTTTTCCCGCGTCGAGTTTCACACGCGCATTTGGCTGCAGGACAAGCTTTATGGACTCGAAGTTTTGTGGAGACAGGCTGAGCAGAATTGCGGCTCAGACTCTAGATGGTGCTTGTACTGCGCAATGGCTGTGACGATTATCGAAAAGCATGTCCTGGCCATTGACCTGCGCCAAAAGGCTGTTTTTGACGATGGCATCTTCACGGAGCTAGATAGGGACATCCCGGGCTCTCCTGATGCTGCTGGTGGAATGTAGACGTCTTGGTAGTTGGACCCTGTAGACTTCTTTTTTTTTTTTTGATTACCTACCTAGGTACAACATAGCTTGCCCTAGCTATTAGATTTTGATACCTGAATAATTCTTCTTGTCTAGTTCCTCATAGTGCTTCAGACGACTGCAAATTGTCAACCACAATTTCTAGCTTCCAGCACCTCAAACATCCACTATGGGGAAGCAACTGAGGTGCACCTAGCTAATAAAAAACAATATAGTAAAAGAACAGTCTGTTCCGTATAACTCCGATGGTCATGGCACAACCGCAGGCCCTTGCTGGCAATCAGCCTGGAACACTAGTACCTCAGTGTGGCAGTTTAATGAATGAATTAATAGTAATTTCTGTCAAAGCACCAACAGAGAGGCGTCGATAGGATATCTATACACCTAATATTGTGTTTAAATAACTATAATAGAGGTTTCGCTCCTCGCCTGTCTTTTCAACCATGAGAATCCTAAGTCCTCCTTGCTGCTAGGCGAGCAAGCCGGGCAGAAGTATTGCCCCTGTTGGCCCTATCTTCATACGTGTTTCTCTGCTCCAGAGTCAGGGCCTCGTACCTTGCCAACGCTTCTTGAAACTCTACTCCCGACCCCAGCTCATCTTGGAATATTCCGAGGCCTGTAAGAAGCTCTCTCCTGGGGGGCCTCTCTCGCGGGCGCGGTCGGGGTTGGTCCCCTTCCTCTCCCTTGGGAGGGACGGTGAAGCGATAAGTCCCCGCGGCCACAGCTGCGTCGTGTTCTGCCCAGGCCTCTTGACGGAGCGTCTCGGACCGGGCGCGGTATGCCTCCTTCCGGTCTTCAGGAACGCCAGCCCACGCGGGTTCGACACCCCAGCCCGAGACTCCTGTGTCCCTCTGGAAGAGGGTGAGGGTATGGTGCGACGGGCTGCCGGGTGGCCACCCGCCGGATCCGCGGAGGTCGATGAGTGAGAAACGGGGGATTGGTCCGGGTGGCTCATACCGTCGGAAGCCGGGGGGAGGGGCTGATGACATAGAGGACATGGTGGCTGCGAGGATAGCGCTGTATTCTATGCTACGGGCTCGAAGCTCTTCGTCTGTTATTTCGCCTAGCCCGTGCTGCTGTTGTAAATACATGAGGACAACCATGGGGTCATTGGGATGCTGCTGTTGTCCCTGCTCCATCTCTTCTTGCGGTACCACTGTGGCCGTAAACCCCGGTCCCAATTTTAGAGGAGGCAGAGGCGCATACTGCGACGTGGCGAGATCAGAACTTGGACCAGGACTGATAAACATTGGCCGCCGTTGCCGCTCCTCTCGCTCTCGTTGCCGCCGTTCTGCCTGTTGGTCCCCAACAGCCTTTATGACTTCAAGATGCAGCCCCAGACGATCAAATACCAGGCTTATGGCTTCTCCGGCCCCCGGCGCACCCCTAGCCACCAACTGTCTTCCTGGTGAAAAGCTTGCGTCGTCCGTGGCGTAGAATCCGCGCGACAGTAGCGCAATCTCGTTGTTATTCAACGCAGTCGCCAGTGGTTGGCCGCGGTCCAAGGCATCCTTGGCTTTCGCATCAAGCTCGCTGGGCAGGCTGAGACTCCCGCCCGTGGCGCGCTGGATGTTGGCGCGCACCTTGTCTGGCGGCGGCCAGAACATGACCTTGTGGATCTCCTCGGCGGTAAGAGAATCGGGGTAGGCGAGAGCCTTGCCCACTGCGTCGCCGCGGCTGAGAAGGAGACGGCGCTCCTCATCTGTGAGCTGGTCCTGGTGGTCCTTAGCCTTGGCGTAGAGAGCCTCGGGGATGCCTTCATGGGCATACTGCCGATCTTCTTCTCGGAGAGAGCGCTCAATGCTTGCGTGCATGGCGGCTTCGGCGCGCTGCAAAGCCTCAGCGCCCTCCTCGTCGGAATTTACATCGACTTCTGGCCAATCCTCCTCTCTGGTGCCCAGATCATGGTCTGTGCTGCGGGATTCTGCCATCTTGAATGGTGTCCGTGTTTGCTTGTTGGTAGAGAGTTGGCTGGGATAGAGTTGGTCAAGGTAAAGTTGAGGAAAAAGGTGGTACTTAAGCAAAACTTGACAAGCGCGGGACAGGGATAGAGTGGGTTTCCAATCAGTTCATTTTAGCCACTTCTGGAATACGACCCGTGGCCAACAGCGACGGGGAGATTTGATTATGAGTCATTTTGGAAGACCTGTAGAATAATGAGAGCATCCATCGTATCGTTAGATTGTTACATGACCAATCATCGAGAACGATGTGAAGAACGATGTGATCCTTCAGGGTATCTTTTGTCGTTTTGAGTGGCTCGCTTCATCCCCATTGCCCTCACAGTAGCTCAATACTGTATATCTCTTCTGGGAAGATTTTGGAGAGAACATCCGGATCATCTCTTGTGACAAGCCGTATGTCTGTAGGACCTGTTAATTTTAGGTCGAGAAAACGGGTCGGCAAAAAGATCATGGTTTTGAACCGGCTGCTCCTTCTCCGGCAAACTAACAAACTCACACACCCGGTTCAAATATTTTGTGGATAGGCGTTCATTCGTTATCGGGAAGTAGTTGATACTTATCTAGTATGGACGTGGATCTAGAGGCTGCATTAGCATTGGGTCGTTTCTTGATATGTGTGCACGAACCAGCTGCATCTGTAGATGTTATAGTGAAGAGAATATTCTTTCGTTTTCTTTCCAAAGTCAATTTTAAAAAACACAAATAGAGCGTAATGCGATGTTTTCTGTGGACGCTCTTCGTTACCGTCGAAAGCACGAAGTTTGTAGGTAATTTCGGTGATGACTAAACCTGCTCGGGATTGTTGCCCTGGTCTTCCTTGCGCGATACGTCTCGTATCCTTGGGCAGGCAAGGAAGACAGGCTGTGGCTAGCTGCTTAAAAGGCATCATGGCAGAGGATAAAACACGCCGGAACTTGCGTCTCTTGCGTATCGGTTCTTGATGTTCACTTTTCTCAATTGAACTCCACACTGAAATCAAGTCATTCCTGAGGATAGTACAAAATGCGCAACCGGCAGATGCAGTTTCGATAAGCCCCAAAAGCTCTGGAAATGAATCTTCCCTTGTGTACTCAAGCTTAAGTTCGGTTTCCGGTAAATCTGTATCCCGATTTGCTGCGCTCATTAAAGCCTCCATCATGGATGCCGTTGGCGCTCCAAGCTCTGCCTTTCGCGTCGTCTTCGTTTGATTTATTTCTCCAAGGCCGACATTGAGATTCCCGTCTGGCGTGTACTTTGCCCTGCTCTCGTACAGCGAATCGTCAAACTCAAGGGCCTTACAATGAATGCATGGCTGATCAAGCGCCGCTGGCTGCAGGTGGCCGCCAACGCTAGCCGGTCCGGATTCTTCCGCCATTGATTGCCTAGCGAAAAAAACAACAGAAACTTTGAGTCTTCAGTTTTGAGTGAACGGGTATTTTTGAAATTGGTAATTCTTGTCGTTTGATAATTGCGCACAAGGCCATCGCTTGTTCTGTCCCAGCTCAATATGTAGGGAACCCGAGGTGAATGTTTGGGCACCAAGAATTGAGCTAGTGAGTACCTGACAGTTGATAAACAAGGGGCTTAGTCTCCCACCTTTCCGGAGGAAGGATGGCGGTACTGCGACATGCGTTGCGAAATGCGTTGTATTGGTTTAGCAATTAGCTTGCCTTGTTGGCGATTAGTGGTTGGTTACTTCACTTGGTGAGTTGGCGGGTCAGGGGCCCTGGACCAACTTAGTTCAGCTTTGAGTGGGGGGTAAAAAACAAGCGGTGGGCTCAACGGGGTGTTCTAGGAACCAGGTCATAGAGGTGGCATATGAATAGAGTCCAACAAGACCAGTCGGCCCCAACGCACGACATCCATCACATGACTATGCAGTGCCTATCAGTTGTGTGGTGATCGGCGAAGCCACGCACCGCAGCAGGGAGGCGTACGCCTCAAGCGCCCTCCGCGGACGGCCCACCAGCTCCAACCTCAGCCAATACCTCGATGCCATAACAAACCATAAAATGTCACAAAATATCGCTTACTACAGAGTACTCACCGGGATGCCCATTCGGAAGCCGGTGTACTCCGAGTAGGGTCATGCAAATGGCTGTACCCAGGATAACGTCTCGACGAGGCTCTTATTCTTAGCGCAATGCCAAGGTCCGTAAGGTCAACTTCGTACGGGCGCTTCGCCCCCCGCTTCGCCCCACGCTTCCCCAAGTCCCGAAGCAACGTAAGCTTCGTCAACAAGCTTCAGTTTCATCATCTTCAAAACAGTCTTCTGGATCGCACTGGTCGTCACCTGGAAAGTCATCTGCATAGGGGTCTTCGCCACATCTAAAATCTGAACCATCAGTTTTGCATAGAGCTTTATCACAGACTGACGGCGACGGGAAGTCAATCCTTTTATGGGTTATGAACCACTTAGGCCCACGCTCAATCTTGACCAAAATAGTACGGGACAAGCAACGAGAAAAGGCAAAAAAGAACCCAAATTTATAACAGAATAAAATTATAATCCTCGATTCTATAAAGTTCAAGGGCGATGGTTAGATCTAGATGAGTCTCCTTTCATACAGGCATCTCACTCCACGTCGTAGGGTATATCCCTGGAGGTCGTATATATGACTTGTAGTCATCAGTCAATTCCTCGAAGCTCAGTTTGTCGTAAAGCCGTGGGATGCATTTGACATCAGTATACATCCAGCCAGGAAAGTATTTTGTGCATCCTTCAATAGATGGATAACCATCCTCTCCTTCCCCATCTGGCTCGCAATCCTCATCAAGGATAACGCACACAAGATATCGGACCTCTCCTTCACTTCCAGCTTTCCTCCAATCATGGTACAGCGGCAGCGTGTCGAGGCATTTCTGATCAACATATATACAGAAGTTAAACCGTGCAATGCGCTTTGCTCTAGGATGATCTGCACCAGGACCATCTCTCTCAACACTTCGTTGGGAAATCCATTCCGAAAACCTAGCGCGGACATCGGCTTTGGACGCATTTTCCAGGGCTTCTCGATCTTCTATAATTGTCCAGTCAAGATATTGAGGAAGAAGCAGGTGACGTCCATCCTTTTCCAGGGCCTCCAGGGTGGCTTGTTTCATGAGTTCCATATACCGTTCCCAGGCGGCTTCATCAGAGTATGTACATCGGTAGATAAGAAATCACCATTTTTGGAAATCAGTACGTTACATTTCTCTTATCATGAAAGGAAGTTTCTCGCCTCTAACTCTGACACCAATTTGTGTGATAGATTCCAAAGTTGGGGGCATGTAGACGTATTCTGCCTCCCCTTGTTGAGTGGGGTCCATAATGAGGGGTGACGGGATATAAGCGATTGGGGAGTAAGAATATGGCGATTGGATAATGGAGTAGGTGGAATGAGGTCTTGCAGGTTTTTTATAATGTGAAATTTGTCTTTTGGGGAAGATGGGAGAGAGGTGCGATGTGCACTGATGCAGTTGGGCCAACTTGCCAACAAACCAACAAACCCGTCACATGATACGAGGAAAATTGATAGTGAGGGGCGATTTAGCGCAAGTGGGCCTCGTCTAACTAATACTGGTGGCAAAAGCGTCCTTTTTGCATCAGCCATTGTTTAGGCCGTTTTGTCGTGCTAAAATCTGTGAATCGACACAGAGATTCAGCTCGCTTTCAATATCTGGGGCAATCATCCTCTACTTCCGAAGGTGATGACGTATTCAAACGCTAAAGCACAGTGTCTTTGACAAGATCATAACTTGTATTCACCGTGTGTTCCCGCTCGCAGTTAGACACGAGAACCGCCACAGACAGCCACGCGTGTTGTTTATAATTAAGCTAAATATTGAGCAAAATAACCCCTGTCCAGATACCTTTTAGGCAATGGAACTCAGATAACCCGGAGGCCCAAGCTCCGATAACCCGTGTAATTTTCCCGCATTTAGCTCCGGAGGATTTGATAACCACCACTTTAGCAACCATTAGCGGGGTGGTAATGCAGTGACAACGATCTTAGGTCGGTTCATTGCCGCCAACTCACAGCCACGATATGTGTCCTCTTGAAGCCCCGTAAACTCGCCCCATCGTGCTTGTCGTCGGCAGGCACAGAAAATTCGTACGAAGTCTGAATCATCCATGGAAAACGTGTTTGTGGCTCCTCTGACAGTGAGTTTTGTGCACTAGTCTTAGTCATTGGAGGAAGCGGGTTGATTTATAGCCCCTTGAAACTCCATCTCAATCAACCCGCCTTCTGCTTTTGGGATCGGTCCATACCCTAGCAACACCATGTGGGTAGTAACCAACAAGTTTTAGGTGGATGCTAGGCTCACCTAACTCGCCCAGTTGCATGATTGGCTGGGTATGAATGGTATGAGCATACATCGCAACCTACAAACTCTCGGGGATCAGATTTAACAAGCTCCAATGATTAGTATAATTATAAGTAAATTAGATTAAATCTTAATTCAACTAATCAGAGTTGAAAAGGCCAAGAAGGATAGTTTACCATAGCCTAAGCTACAAATACGGTGTCGGGACAGAGCATAATGGCAGGCCCATCATTTTCCCGATTCTAATCCGGTCTGCCACAGCTTCTGATTCAAATACTCGAGCTGCTCAGTTCGATAAGTGTCCTCTGCGATGTATGCCGACGAGGAGTCATCGATTTGAAACACTATATTCTTTCCTTTATTAGCCTCATACACTGGCCACTCCTCACTTTGCATCCCCTCAAAGTTGGGATTGAGGTTAGTCGCAAAGCTGATCCACATGCGCGACATTAAGACGGCTAGCCTATCGAATGAACCAGGCGCTGGCTCTACCGTGTTGAGCTGGGCCAGAATGTCGCTGTTGCGGAAGGGGAAGAGTAGGTCGGCGCCGTGACCTGCTCCCTGGACTAGATTACGATCTCCTGTGACAACATCGAACCGGTAGCTATATGCCGGTAGATTTGCGGTAGCCCACGTGTTTACCCAAGCTCGCCTGGGACCATGAACTGCTCTGTCGCCAGCAAAGGCCACAGCGCGCTTCCATTGAACACCATACGGCGCGAGATTGCCTGTTGGGCGCCCTTCGAAAGTAACGGGTAGACCAACACGAGGAATATCAGGGTAGAGAGCAGAGATGACCTCGATGGTTTCATTACTTGCGCCATCATTGCGCAGATATGCCTCCCACTCAGCAGTCGTGTTGATTCCTCTCTGAGCATAGAAGTCTCCGTCATCGGCCGTCGCGCCGTTGATAATAGGCACATGTGCAAACCTTCCTTGTCGAAGAAGCTCAGAGCGGTCATCTTGAATAAAGTCACCATCAACGACTTCAGTGTAAAGCGGGAACGTCACATTTCCAATGACCTCGGCCAAATCAAGAGAGGGTACCTCGCGAAGACATTGTAAGGAGTCTCTGGCAGACTCACAGCCCGTTAATTTGAGAAGCAGCCCATATCCCTTTTCCCAGGTCGGAGCATCTTCAACTTCGTGCTCTCGAAAGTTGGTGTGGAAGCCAACAGTACTTTCAAGGATGGCCGCTCTGAAGAGCCCGTCGTGTTGGCCGCCGAATGCTGTGATCTGGGATGCAACGCTTCGCGCACCTCCACTTTGGCCCCATATGGTCACCTTGTTTGGATCGCCACCGAATGCGCCAATATTTTCCCGGATCCATTGTAGGGCAAGCCTCTGGTCTCTGAAACCGTTGTTTCCAGCCCCTGCAGCTTCCACAGCTGAGCTCCATAGGTATCCCCAAGCTCCGAGGCGGTAGTTGATTGATACACCAATAATCGGAGATCCCATCTTGACGGCTTCATGGACGAGAAAAGTGAGGTTGTAGTAGGGTTCTCCGCTATGGCCATTTACAAGGCCTCCGCCATGTATCCAGACAAGAACAGGAAGATGAGTGTCAGTTCTACCCGCCGGGCGAACGACATTGAGATGGAGACAGTCGTCTGAGCCACCCATGAATCCTCCTGAGGCATATTCATACTGATAACACCTGGACTGGTACTCTGTTGCGTTATGAAGCCCGTTCCATGATGTGTTCAAAGGTCGGGGGTGCCGGAAGCGCAAGTTCCTCAACGGTGGCTGCGCATAAGGCATGCCGAGGAAGTGATCCTGATTGTACACCGAGTTGTGAGTGCCATAGTATGAGCCGTTCTTCAGTTCAACGACTGGGCTATTGGGCGATTTCTCAGCATATACTGCATTGCCAAGGCTGACGGCAGTTGCCAGGGTCAGGATGAAAGTTGCCAGCATTATTCAACTATCGCTGGAGAATTGAGTTACCAATAATTCAATATGGTTATATGTGTGAAACACTCAGCAATCTACCAAAGGACATCAAAACGACTACTAGAAGACTTTATACCATTCGAACAGGAGCCCATGACTCCACCCCACACATCATAGGCGGGCCATCAACAACACCCCGAGCCTAGCCAGCCGGAGTCGACACATGCTGCGGGCGGGTTACGGACTGTTTTTAGTGCCCTCGAGCCCGAGGCAAAGTGTAAATACACTATGACCACTGGCCCCGCCGAGTCATGACCAGGTACTTCAAAAGGCGTGTTATGAGTATCACAACCCGCCCATTCACCGTCACCAATACATACCTCAATAGAGAGGTCCAAATGAAGCACGACAATCGTAGGTGGTTGTTATAATACTTCGCTCAATAAAACCACACCAACCTTGTAAACCTTATTCAATCTCGCTGTGCGATTATTCTGTACACTACAGTCTACCTTTTATACAAAGCTATCGAGTTGGTTGAAATGTCCCTTTGCAAGCAGAAAGTAGGTCTGGCAAAGGAGACAAAGCTCCGCGAGGTGATTCCAGCAGCAAAATCCGGGTTTTGGCTAGGTGGGCGGGAGACTGCGTTTAAGTTGGGATAGGATTGGCAGAATGTCTTGTATAGTGGGGCCACAGGGGTAAGCACGCCAATCGGAAAACATGCAGTACGCGATATCGGGAGACGCATTCTAAAAAGTCTCGTCTTGCCAAGATGCTAGCGTCGTCGTAAACAAGGAAAAGGCAGTTCGAATGAGATAAAACAAGCACAGCCGTCAAATTAGATGGCGCTAGAGGCCTTTATAGCTCATCCCTCAATGTGAAGTCACTGAAAGACAAGCGTGTCCCCCACCAAAGGGGGTAAGTAAAGACTATCAGTTCCCTAAATTTGCAACCGGAGGTGGATGCTTGAGGTACATGAATGGTGACCCTGTAATCCGACTCTCAGACTAATCTTAGGCAGTCTCAGTAGGCTACGCGGCAAAGCCCCACCATTTCATGTCCTCGTTACCTTGAGTAAAGACGGGATGACCAACTCCTTCAGCCCAGATACCTTCCAGTTGGCTACCCAGAACAAATTTAGTCCAGCCGCTGACAGGTGTGTTTATGAGAACCCGGTCAGGCGTTGCATCATAACCTAGCACTGTAGCCCAAGCCGCAAGTGTTATATTGAAAGAAGCGGAGCCAATGATTGTATCCTGAGATCCTAGGTACAGCTGAATCTTAGGATATGCGCCAGTGTATCCCGGATACATATTTCGTATGTTTTGGGAGGAACCCGCCGAATAGATGATCGCACCCTTAAATACATCAGGATACGTCCCTGCGAGAGTATTCTAGGGGTTGGACAAATTAGAGATCAGAAAATATCTGTGATATTTTGGCACTGCTTACCGTCATAGTCCCACCTGAAGAAAGCCCAGATACAAATATTTTGTTTCTGTCGGCGTTGTATGCGCTAATAGCATATTTCGCCATGTTGGCGATAGACTGGCTAGCGCCACCTCCCTCATGCAACAGAGATTTGCTTGACGTAGCATCCCAAGCCCCCTGTGGGGACTCGGGGAAAACAACAACAAAACCGTATTGTTCAGCCAGTGCTGCGTAAGGTGTCGATTCAAACTGTTGCTGGGCATTGCCCGAAGCGCCGTGGAGCGAAACTACGACGCCTGGAGAGGAGGAGATGGCATCAGGAACATAAACATACATTCTAATTCCAGCGGGATTACCACCAAAGTTAGTTACTTGTGTCAGTGTGGCACGCTTAGCAAATGCAGCCGCATGGCATAAACCATAGAGTAGGGCGGCTACAAAAAGACGTATGAGTTGCATTGCAACTGGTAAAATTCTGCAAGCAAGAAGAAAAATAGACAAGAAGTTTTTTTTTGTGAGTTTGTTTCCAAGTGAAACTCCACAGTAGCCAGCGATCCGGTGGCGATGATGGCAATTTCCCAGCATAGTTACCATCGAGTATTATATATCCTATTATTTCTCACCACGGCTCGGCTTTACAAGACACGCTAACCAAGAAAAGACTTTCCGATATCTTCATACTGAATGTAGAAGCTCAAAGGCAGTATCCATCAATCTGACTGTAGGTTCCGAGGTCATGTGTATTGACAATATCAAAGCAGTGACATGTGACATTCGTCTAAAGGGTGGAGAACAAGACTTTTGAAGAAAAGATTATCATCTCAGTGAACGTGAATCAGATATCGTACGAACTATCAGACGCATGACAAAAATGCGTCATGTTCTGAATTTGCGGAGTACCATCATCGTTTAGTAACCGAGCTAGTGTAATTTCCAAAACCCTGGTCAGTTGACGACCCTTTCATCGAAAATAAGTTACATAGCCCATGCCGAGGACCGACGGCACATGCATCGATATCACTCGAAAAATTTACCCCTTTCAGCAGGTTTCCGCTGATCCAATTATGTGGAACATTTTCCGGTACAATCCTCACAGACTAGACAGGGCCAAAATTCCATGTGTCTGAACTGCAGATTTCAATCGGTTTGCCCTCAACCTGAACGGTTATTCTTTTCCAAAAGTCGTGTTGAGCTCGCTTAGAATCTCGGCTACATGCCTGATAGGGAACACCCGATCCGATGGATTTACCCAATACGGTATGGCGGCTAAATTTGAGTTTGCCTCCCGCCTATTTTGTGAAGGCGGCAGCTCATCCCAGATCGGTTCGCTCGGATCAACTATGCTCAACAGGTCCAGTACAGCATCCCTTGCAATTCGTCTCACATGGTGGATGTGATGGACCAAGGTAGGAATGAATAGCGAATTGACCTATTGAGACGGGCTCGATATCCAGGTCTATCTCCATCTGTGATACATGCGAGTGATAGGGTTTTTCTCGTATTTTTATGTCTTCCTCCTGCTTTTGCCAATTCAATCGCATGTACAACTTCAGCGGCAATACCATATTCAATAAACTGTATAGTCGTATTATTCTCACATATTCTCACTTTGTCCTCTGCAAGCTTTTTGGGTCGACAAAAAGTCCATTTCCAAATTCAACTCAAGCTTGATATAGCTATAACAGTGACCACTTCATGATGATCGTAGGATGCAATATTATTTACCAGAAACTACAAATGATACCTGAAAGACTTGTTCTCCCTATCTGTAAGATCTTCCAATCCGCGAGTTAGTTCCGGACTCCCATAAACCTCATCACGCTTCTTGTTCTCTTTAGCAAGGACGACACGTAACAGAATACCAACGACCACACAAGCCGCGAAACATATCATGATTCCAGTAAAACTTTCATCATATCGGGGCGCGAACTTTCTATAACAAAGTCAATAACCATTTATAAAACAGTTCCCGACGAGTGCACTTACGCATCAAACATAAGAGGGCCGACAATGTTCCCAAGTGAGTAGCCAATGAATGTTCCGGCTGCATAAACAGACTTTTTCGTGTGTCCCGCGACATTGGAAGTGCCCAAGCCAATACACTGTACCCATGCAGATGAAAAGAAGTTGATTAGGTAGAAGCCAATAATTCGTCCTGCTCTAGCGGAATCAGGGAGCTGCCAAATCAAAGCACAGCCCATGATGACAGGCCCACAAGACCCAACTACGACGTAAAGTCGAGAATCAGGAACCCTCCTGCCTATATAGCCTGAACCGAGAACACAAATGAAAGCCAAGGCGCCGATAGGGAGGTTTAGAAGAAGAGACGTGAAAACATCAAAGCCCATGTCCTTGAAAACAATGGTTCCAAACGTTGTGACCGCACCAGAGCCTGTGCAGGAGACAATCGACAGAATGACGATTCCCCAGAGCTGATAATCGCCCATGGCTTCCCGAAACTGATATGGCTTGAACTCCCGGTTCTCTGCGCCAGCATTATTTCCGCGAACTCTCTCCATCAAAAGACGGCGTTCGGCCTCTGTAAATCCTTTTGCATGCTGCGGACTATCGGGGAAAAGCCACCAGAGAGCAATACCCCAGAGTAGAGTTGCAAGCCCAGCGATGATATACATCCACTGCCAAGAGTTCAAAGCACCACCCTTAACATGACCAAGCCCATAGTTGATCAAGGGCGATATGAGTAAGGATCCACCACTGCATGAGTACCACCAACTGGATCTCGCAACTTGCTCCGAATGAGTATACCAAAGGCCAACGACCAGCATGAAGATGGGTGATACTCCTGCCTCAATAAGCCCGAGGAAGAAGCGATTCACCAAAAGTCCAGGGTATGTTTTGCAGGCTGGGGTACAGAGAATTACAAAAGACCAAGCAATACAGATGGTCGTGCAGACTATTCGACTTGGGAAGCGTTGTGCAAGGAATGAAACAGGATAGGTTCCACAAACGTAACCAAAGTAGAAGATGAGCGAAACCCAGGAGTACTTGAGACCATCATTAATGTTTAAATCATCTCGAAGGCCAAAAATGGCTGCCTGGCTAAGGATTGCTTTGTCGTAATATTGCAGTGCATAGGTGAAACAAAGCTTTCATTGTTAGCATTGGGCCTGGGACCTTGAAAAAGGGAAATCCATCTTACCACGGGCATAAGTTTCCAGTCGATCTTTCGAAGCAACTTCTTGTTCGTCTCTTCGTCAAGGTGGAGTATTTCCCCTTCACGAGGTGACGTGTGAATCTCCTCCAGACAAATCGCAGCAGGCTTCCCAGCAATGCTGGCATCAGAATTCGCCTCCCACTTCTGAGGCGTGGCCATATTGAGAGTTGAGAAAAATGCAAGCGAGAGAAGACGCCTGGTCTGGGTACGAATTGCAGAAAGGGGATATTTCAGTGAACTTAGAATAGGAAATGGCTCGTGTAATGATAGCTCGCGGCCCTCTGCTGTTTAAATGTCGCGCTTTTTCCGCTTTCTCCAGACTTTTACCCCAGATTTCTTGAAGGTAGTGTCAACATCCATGAGCCCCAACCCCCAAATACAGGGTACCCCGCAAATGCTGTCCAACCAGCATCAGATGACACGATAAATGAAGAAAATAAAACCCATTATGAAATGGTTTCCGTCAAAATCCGAGATTATCCGATGGTCCCACTTATATCCGATCCGACGGATAGTTCCATTAGGGAGCAGCCGAGATTGGATCTACAGATGTACACCTCCCCCCAAGTATCTCAATTGTCATGAACATATTGGCATTGTCTCGGTAATTTCAAATGTATAGTACTACTACTACTACTACTACTACTACTACTACCAATACCATCACTTGGGCAGACATCGCGCTTTCCTCATCCACCCTTCAAGAATGAATATTTCGAAATTGAGAAGTGCCCGGGTTTTCTGCCGGCAGCGTTTTACCAATACGTCAAAAAGCGATGCTTCACGCCATCGGACTCTGCCAAACTCCTCTTTTCCCTTTTCCATCTTGCGACGCATTGACCAAAAGCGACCCATAGGTTATCTAGTGATTGGGCTTGCAGCAGGGGCCTTGGCATTTGGATCCGATGTAACATTCGCCTTTCTCGAACAACCCGTCAGAATCTCTCATGCGATATGGAAGGAAGTACCTAATTCGTGTAGCATAAACCAGACACGGTATGCTGACACGCCGACAATGATGAAAGTAAGCCGAACTAGAGTGAATTGGCAGACAAACTGCTAACCGGCCAGGCTGTCGATGAGATTCGTCACCTATTGGATGAAGATGCCGTCAGCGTGGATTCGGATGATTTGGAGGAACATGGTTATTCGGAATGGTCCACTTCAAACACTGATATGCGACCAGTCGCCATTGTTCGACCTCAGACGACCGAACAGGTTGCAGGAATCGCACGCATTTGCACAAAGTACAGAGTGCCAATGGTTCCATATGGCGCTGGATCTAGCGTTGAGGGTAATTTCAGTTCTCCTCATTCTGGAATATGCCTGGACCTCTCAGACATGAATAAAATCGTCGCCTTTCATCCGGAGGACATGGATATTGTGGTACAAGCCGGCGTCAACTGGACAAATATGAACGAGGAAATCAGACATACAGGTCTGTTTTTGCCATTGGATCCCAGCCCTACGGCTCTTATTGGCGGAATGATTGCGACCAACTGCAGCGGCACAAATGCAATGAGATATGGAACGATGAAGGATTACGTTGTTAACCTGACTGTGGTACTCTCGGACGGATCTGTGATTAAAACCCGTCATCGCCCCAGGAAAACCTCAGCCGGGTACAATCTCACAGCTCTCTTTACTGGATCCGAGGGTACACTTGGCATCATTACTGAGGCAACTCTGAAGCTCGCAATTATCCCAGAAAGTTTCTCTGTGGCAACAGTCACTTTCTCGACCGTTAATCAGGCGGCTGATGTGGCTTTCAAGATGATGCGCAGGGGCGTGCCACTTGCTGCTTTGGAACTCATGGATGAGGTTCAGATGAGGGTGATCAACAAAAGCGGAGGGGCAGGAGGAAGGGTATGGGACGAGCTCCCCACCTTATTTCTGAAGTAAGTAAATACACCCGGACACAGAGGCTATGTTAGCAGATGGTATGCTGACCGATTTATAAGTTCTCAGGGTCTCAGAATGCAGTAAAAGACAGCATTCAGCTGGCAAAGGATATCGCGAAATCCAACAATTGCCACGCTTTTGAGTTTGCCAGAACAGAGGAGCAAATGCAATCCCTTTGGTCTGCAAGGAAACAAGCGCTGTGGGCATCCCTTGCAGTTCGACCGGAGGGCACTCAGATCTGGTCTACGGATGTAGCAGTCCCTTTGTCCCAGATGGCAAAGTTGATCGGTAAGTGCCAAGGTCCTTGTGATGCAATGTTAGCTGAATCAGCTACGCAGAAACCTCTAAAGACAAGGCTAGTCGCCTAGGGCTATTCACAAGCGTACTTGGACACGTTGGCGATGGTAACTTTCATCAGATTATCATGTATAACCCAGATGACAAGGCGCAGCAAAACGCAGTATCAGATTGTGTAGACGAAATGATGATAAGAGCATTAGATATGGAGGGCACAGTATCGGGAGAACATGGAATTGGACTAGGAAAGAAGGTTTGTCATTTCTTACTCGACTATAGACACGAAGTAACAATCTTCAGCATTGTCTCCAGAAAGAACTTGGCCCAGCCACGATCGGCCTTATGAAAGCCATCAAACAAACTTTGGATCCTCTGTAAGTGCCACTGTATACTTGGCTCCTCGCCACTGCTGACCTATTTATTTAGATGGCTTCTAAATCCGGGAAAGATTTTTGATCAATGATGCGTTTTGTGACTAAAAAAGAAAGATATGGACCAAAATAGAATTACATTCACGCATGAGGAGGCCGTTCCCCTCAACCTGGCCATTATTATTAAACCAAGCTTGAACCCGTATGGCTTTTTTTTTTATCGGTGAAAGTGTGCGAGTCGGTTGAAAATCCAAGCAACCCACAAGATTAGCGCAATTACAATGACAGAAAGATTGGATAAGTTCGAGGCGCTAGGATCATCCTACCAGGACCATGAAGTCTCCTAATACTTGATGAGGACAACCAAGAATCAGAGTGAATCATTATCGTACGATCAGGGTGCTTGATCCGTGACCATTGAAAGTACCGATACCTGTCACTTCCGCTTTTTACTGGTCGGATAGTGCCCAGCCGGATGTAGACCATCTGTTCACAATATGTACCTACGAGGAGCCACATTCTGCTCTTACTATTTATTGGTGGAGATTTGGCCAATATTACCTGAGGCGGAGCGGAAGTAAGAACCCGATCTGACAGAGCTGAGTACATCGATTGATAGAAACAGCATGCGACGGAGACAGAACAATGGCTTGAGGGGCCAAAGCTAGGCGATGTCCAGAGTTGCAGTGTTGGCCAAGCCTAATCTGGACTTGGGGTGTCAGAAGATCCACTTGCCAAGACCCCCAAAACTACCCCCTCGGCTAACCATAAGCGATCTATCCGAAGGGAAGCTGGAGCCGACATTCTGAACCGACGGGTTGGTTTCGAGATACTGCAGCAACTAGAAAGTGGGTTATCATCATTCGCAGCGGACGGGTTCGCTAGATCCTAACATGACCCACGATGGCGACGATGCCGGCTCGCAGCGTTTGCAGCTTGGCTTTCTCCCCATCAATCAGGCACACTCGCCGCGTGAAGACAAACCCCGCCGGGCGTATTTGTCATGCGAACGCTGCCGCAAGCGCAAGACTCGTTGCGAGGCGCTCGCAGGCCAGAGCAAAACGTGTAAGCGATGCTCCGATGACAAGCAAACCTGCGAGTTCAGGGCGTCGCGGAGCACCAAGAGAAAGGTGTCTTCTCTACCCTCCAGTGCTGAGCTCCACCGACCTCAAAGGCTTCGCAGAGGGGAATACATGGCACAGGCTTCTACCCCATCTGCTCGTCAGAATGACTCCCCTCCCCTGGCAAATAAACAGGAGTGGATTGGTGATGCTGTCAATGCTCCAGACTTTGAACATGCCCGTGCCGCATCTGCGTTGAATACACGAACGCGACTTGTGGCTACTCATCTTCAAAACGCCTCGGATGCCCTGGACCTTCTCACAGTTGCTGCAACGAACAACCAGGCCTACAACGACACGTTGTCTACGCCTGGACGTGATGCCCAGACCTCTTCAGCCATATCGGCGAGCGTCCTCGATCCGCTCAGGGACACACGAAGAATATGGAATAATTTTATCCTTATTAGGAAGGGAATCATATCGCAGCCAGAGATTATTGAGTACCTGGATTTCTTTTTTGAGGTCCTATGGCCTTCAAAGCCAGTTGTGCCGGCTTATTATTGTGACAAGGAAAATTACGTTCAGCTCGCTCATGAAGAACCTCTACTGCTGATTTGTCTCGTCACCTTGTCGTCAAGATATGCCCCGCTGGAAGGGTCACACGGCGAGATCAGGTCAGAGCGAATACACTGGCAGGCATGGAAGCTGCTTCAGAGATTTCTGCAGTCTGTCATGTGGGGGGCAACGATGACACGCTCTCTCGGGGCAATCTCCTCGATGCTGCTTCTCATAGACTGGCATGGAAAGGCCATCAATAACACCATGGACTTTACGGAAGGAGATGGCGAGTCTATCAACCTCGTGGATGATCCAATGTCAGGCTTCCAAACCCTTCTTGATGAGTCAGCTTCACTCAATGTGCAGCAGCGGTATGGAACAACAAGCCTAATGGAAAGGTTGAACATCGTCTCTCCAGCTTATCGCAGCAACAAGATGTCATGGTAAGCGAAGCATCCATCGTTTCGTCGGCCGTTTTAAATATTGACGCACCATTAACAGAAATGCAGGATGCTTCTTTCTAATGCGATCGCCCTAGCCCATGAGGGCTGCTGCTTCAAAAATGAATTCCTTGGCCCTTCAACCATGCCTTCGAGTTCAGACGCCATCAAACAGGAATGGAACCGCATCATATGTGTCTTCATCTACCTGACAGACGAAAGCCTTGCGACACGTCTCGGTCTGGAGCCCATGTTGCCGGAAAGCTCCCGACAAATTGTCAAGGATCACCTTTCAACAACCTTTGCACACTCCTTGCCACAGAGCACCCTTTTAGAGGCCTACTTCGAACTATCTATAGAAGCTCGCAAGGGAAGGGACTTTCTTCATTCCTTGAAGAAACCGGGCGCGTCGCTCCCAAACCTAGATCTGATTCCTCACCTGCAGCATTTAAAGCGGACTTTGGGTCGCTGGGAACGGCAGTACTATCACCGAGATGGTAGGTTCGACAATGATCCATCCGAGTATACGCATGTTCACATCAATCAGACACAAATACACTGTTGAGCGTTTGTCTGGATATTGAGTTTCACTACATCACCATGTACTGTCTCGCACCTGCAGCGCAAGCTTTGCAATCGAGTGCAGAGACGGCAACAGGCGAGATGCTTGAAGCGCTGTCCAATTTCGCGGGCCAAGCAGCTCAAGCCAGCTATGCGCTCTTGTCCGTCGTCGTCGATGTTCCGGAACCTGAAAAGCTAATCAAGTACTTGCCTGTCCGCTGTTGGTTATTCATCGTTGCAGCAAGTCTCCATCTGCTCAAGGTAGGTGCCATGATGCTGAGACCAGAGACGCACAGGTCTAGATCTAACACTTGTTCAATCCAAGGCAACTCTGATGAAGACGCACAATGCCGCCGAGAGAAGTTCAAACATTCGTCTTCTCCGTTCCGTTACAGAAGCGATCCGGCGCAATTCTCCGGATGATGCACATATGGCGGTACGGTTTTCCAAGTTCGTAGGCATACTGGTACAGGCCGCGCTACCAACAACATCGAATATTGCTCCTACATCAGAATTCGAAGGGTCGGGGGAGCAGGTAGACGACCACTTACAAGGTGTGGATGGTTTGGGAGCACTCTCTGACGCTTACACGCTGGACGACATGGAACTTGGAGTCTGGGATATCCCTTTACATCTTGAGGTGGTGTCCGATCCGTTCATGTGGTGGGAGTCAATATCAGGTCGGAACACATCGAATCGTTTTCATTAATCTCTTTTATAACTTTCAGGTTTAAATGTGGTTGTTGTGGGGGAAATAGCCATGTGCTATGCTAGATGTTGTGTTTCGTCTCATAATACCAGGCAGTGCATCATCCATCCCCTCCCGAATGCAGAAAGAAGCGCAGTTCGATGTCAGCAATTTTCGCCAATCACACATCTGCCGAGGCTTCTAGCTTCAAGAGGCTCAGGACAAAGAAAAGAAAGCAACGTGGGCACCATGGCAAAATAGCGTCGGGCGCGGATGCGGCATGCTTTTCTTTTGCGATCGTCAGTGGTGACGGTGGTGGAGACGGGAGCAGCGGGGATGGTGGAGGCGGAGGCGGAGCATGAGGCTGTTGTTACTGGGTAGTCAAGGACCCCGGAGACAAATCATCGAAGATCAGTACATCAAAATTTGCTTGATCTGCTCCACTCACAGGCCGGAGCTGAGTGCGCATAGAAGACATCGTTCACAGGGATGCACACATCTTGGCAAGTCAACTCTTGCATCCTGGCCACACCAGCGATGCAATATATTTTCCTCGAAGGCTACACTAAAAGGGTTTGATAATAATACAAAAATACTAAGCTAATAAAAAATAAAAAAAAATGGTAATAAAAAGCGAGCAAAGACCGGATGCATCATGTGTTGTGTGCTTGTCTTCGTCTGGATATCATGATCAAAAAAGTGACCGTCAAGTCAGCTACTCCATTATACATTCAATAAAGATATTAAGAGGTACCGTTTCCCCTTTGTTGTTTCCCCTCGCCGACCCGTCCCGATAAACTCCCATAAAAGTAAAAAATAGTAGTAATGATAAATGATAATAATAAAGAGGGCAATTGTGATTTGATTGCTCTATGCGACTAACCTAGACTGTCTCGAGAGGCACATCGGCGTCGATGGATACTCTGCGGTCCTTGACAAACTTGGGCCAGGTGTTGGTGAGGACGAGGTACTTGATGCTGGCCTCGGAGTCGTCAAAGATGGTCTCGTCGAAGCCGTCGGGGATTTCGCCCCAGTAGAGGGCCTTGTCGCCGATGATGTCCATCTCGGTGCGCTTGTCGGAGATGATGGCCGTCTCAGAGCCGTGAGACGAGACCGCGTCGTGGCGATCGGGTCCAGCAAACAGGTCAAAGGGGATGGCCGGGTCGACGTCAATCTTGTCGCCAAAGAGGATGCGGGCCGGGTCCTCGAAGACGGACTCGAGCTTGCGGAGGTCCTGCGACGACAGGTTGATCTGGAACTCGGCGTCGCGCGCGCTGATGAAGCTGGTGTAGATGCGGAGCGCGCTGTTGAAGCGCTCGCGCACGAGCTCCTGAATGTCGGCGTCCTTGGAGCGCTTAGGGTCGCGTACAGAGGCGGGCAGCGTCGACTTCCATTCGGCGACGGAGCGCAGGAAGGCAATGTTCTCGCCAGAGAAATCGCGGAGGGCGGAGAACTTCTGGAGGGGCTCGGGGTTGCGCTCGAGGACATACTCGAGGGCGCCCATGGTCAGGATACTCTCGCCGGAGCTGTTCTTGGAGTCCTTGGTGAAGGCAGTAAAGGCGGAGCCGGCGACGGTCGTGGAGCCCGTGGCGACGGAGCGGGAGCTCTTGCCGATGCCCTTGTTGTTAAGCTCCCACTGCGCGATGGAGTCGAGCGTCTCCTGACGCAGAGTCTGATGCCTCATCACTTCCCAGCATGGAAAGAAGACGGTAAAAATCTCGAGCATCATGATAGAGACGGCGATCCTGGCTTATGGTCAGCGCCTGGTGGGCGCGCGCGTGAGAGAGGGGACGGATGCAAACGACTTACCACTGCGGAGGAATCCAGTACTTGTTAACGGATGCCATGCCGGGGACGTACAGGGCAACCAACCACATGGGAGTGGCGTGAAGGCTGATCAATGTTCGTTAGCAACCGTATTGTCTCAGGTGCGAGATGACCATTTACTCACTTTGCAAGACAGCATGCGATTGTCTGGAATCTCCATCCCTGGGTGTCGTGGATTCCGCGCGACTTCCACAGGATGACGGGGGCAACGATCCAAGCCCAGAAGAATTGCCAAAACACCGAGGGCCACCTGATGGGTTCAATTGGTTAGCTTGTTTCCTGTTTTTCCGTGTTTGTCTTGGGGGAAATAGACTCACCACTCCCAACCTCGGCCCTGGTTCGACTTTTGTTGCGACACGCTGCCCGTGACCTCGGTTCCGGGGATGCCAAAGGACTTGTGGAATTTACGCGAGACAAGGAACATGAAGATTGTCAGGAAGAACTTGAACCGCAAGTTAGCACACACTCACACACCACAACAAAACGATCAAGTGTCATTTGGGCAACTCATACCTGAAAACCCATGCCGATACCGACCAAGATGATAATCTTGCGGTTATAGTCCTGAGCGCGGAAGCGGCCCAGCAAGGTAGTCGGTTTTGGTTTCCGGGCGGGCTGCTCTGGAATCTTCTCCTCGGAGAATAGTTTCCTCTGCGTCTTTGCGACGTAGAGGAAGCGGCTGTTGGATGCATGAAACAGGGCTATACCAAACGGCAGCCATACACTCATGATCCAATACTCGACGACGGCGGGCGCCAGCGGGCCATAGCAGTAGCCCGTTTGGACGGCGCCCCAGTACAGGTGAAGAAAGATGATGGCGATAAACGAGAGCGGGAGGGCGCGGATCCGGAGCATAGGCATGTCGCGGCGGCGCCAGAGATAGGTCATACCGAGACCAAGAAGAATAGTCCATGTGAGGGCGAAGACGATCCAGAAGATGCCGAGGCCGTCGAGTTGAGCCTTGGGTGCAGCCATGACGGAACCGGTTGATGCCATGATTTCAGTAAAGTTGTTGTTTCTTGTTTCTTGTTCTTGTTCTGCTTCTTGTTCTTCTTGTTCCCCTTCTTCTCAACAACACAACACAACACACAACGCACACACTTCACACACTCTCTTACTTCTCTCTCTTCAGAGACGGGTAGGAGCTCAGTGGGTGATAGGATAGGCGTACAGTGGAGAGCAAACGGTAAGGAACGTGGTGTTGAAAGGAATGTGATCAGGCCCCGTTGTCATGGTCGACGTGAGGTGGCCATGAGTTATGTATCACGACGGGATACGAGGGAGCGACGGGCAAGGAAAAGCAAGGAACGACTCGTGCGGGAGGAGGGAGGAAGGAAAAAGGAACGTCGTGTCGTAGGGTTGAGAAATGCCGTCCGGGGGCCGGACAGATCAGATGGTGTGGGAGGGAAGGGGAGGGGTGGCGTGGGCGTGGGCAAGCAAGGGCAGCCAAGGGCGTTCAGCAGCCCGCGTGCTCGATCCCTGCGACAGTTCCGCGAGATACGGGATCCCGATCGCGTCGATCCCATCTCTTTTTGCTGGGGGCACCACTGGGGCACCGCTCGATGGGGCACCGCTCGAGGGGGGCACCCAATGCTTGGCTCAGGTCCGCAAGGGCGAGCGAAGCAACTGTTGGTGGCTGAGACATGCCGCTGGGATCGACAAGACACCAGGGCCCCTCGCAAGCCAACCACAGCTCGAGGCTTCCTCCGTAGAGCAAGCGACCGTCACCGGGGATCGACATGGCTTTTTGGCCCATGAATTGGTGAATCGGCCCTGTTTACGGTTGGTGAAATGTGCCAAACTCTCGAAGCCACCACATGTTTGCTGACCCCGACTGCTGGGTTTTTTCTTTTTTGTGCTGCTTGAGCTATCCACACCAAGGCGCACTCTGCTCCATCGTCACTTGTCTCCATCTCCACCCTCTCTCCCCTCATCCCTTCGTTTGCCCTCTTTTTTTTCTTTTTATGCCCTGTAAACCTCTTCAGCCCAATGAAAAAAATAAAAACCATTCCGCCCTTGCCATATGGCTTTTTCGGACGGTGGGCCCTCCCCTCCTCCATCCATCCAAAAGAGGCGGCGTTGAGCATGGGACTGGAGATCCGCCGAGACATTTCTAGGGCAGAGGCCGGTTTTACCCCATCCGCGCATCCTCCCCCTCCCAAGTCATCGCCCTCTCTGGTCGCCCCGACGAACAAGAGGGCCAGAGTAAGGTTTCGTAGATGCCGTCACAATAGAAACGGGTCGTTCCGCTAGCTTGTCTTTTTTATTTTCACGCGCAAACGCCGGCTTCCCAGCGGCCTAACAGCTACCGCGATACCTATCAGGCCAATCGCATTGCACCATCACCTGCATAGTGACAGCAGCAAGTTCGAACAAAATGACGACGCTATTCCCATCACTTGACCTGTTCGAAAGATGATTGTTCATATTTTTCTTTTCCTGTCAGTTGAGGCCCCCCGTCCTCGCATACGCGGGGGAGAGGATTCGCGGCCGGCATCCCATTATCTCTCTCATCACAATGATGCCACAAGTGCAGCAAGCAGCAGCAGCAGCAGCCCTCGCGGCGGGCTCATCACACACATACTAACACCCACATTGGCACAATGAGACCAGGGGGGCCTCTTTACGGGAAGTGGACCTCGTGGCTTCCGCTCCCGCGCACCGTTTCCACCGGCATTCCGTCCCGACACCATGCAATGCATTGTCTGTCATATGTAGGTACGCTCTGCTGTGCATCCCCCCTCGCATTGACGTTGCGCTTCTCTATTCAAAGGATCCTGAGCGCGTCTCCGTCTCCCCTCGCAGTAATCTTCATCGTATTTATCCTGCTTTTAAAGAGCACTGATGATTGATGTATATTGTGCACGGCGGGTCTTGGATCGCCTGCCGGCCTGCAAAAAAGCCACTTTCACATATTTGATTCAGGCCAAGAGCTGGCAGAGGTTGATCATTTCCCCAAACATCCGCCACTTGCAAGCAATTCGCTTAGTCTTAGCGTCCCCAAGCGTGGCCCAGGGGTGAATAACCCCCCGTAGCCAATCCATCTCTCACCTGGGGCATTAGCGGCTCTTCCCCCGGCCCATTGTTGTCTTTTCTTTTTTGGTTTGTTCCCTTGGCTCGTTGCCTTGCCATGGCCAGCAGCCCACCTCACCGGCGCTGTCGCTTGCAAGCCCTGTTGATCCCCCTCACCCCCCAGGACTCGCAGGGAAGCTAGAGGCGTCAAAATGCACACACACACCACTACCAGCGCTAGAAAGAGAGAAAAGAATCCACCAGAAATCAAGATTCGTGTCCCCTGCTAAACCCTCTCGAGCCCATCGTCACAGCGTCGATCCGCTCCCCAAAGGTGATCTCAATATCACCTACCAGACCACCCAGTCGGGGGAGGCGTAGATGCGCACCGTCCCAGCGGATGCCTGTCGTTCCGGTGGGCTGGCCCTCGGATCTGCCGATGGCGAGATTTCCATTCGCGTCCTGCCATCAGAGATAGCGTTTCCTGTCAGATCCGTCACATGTTGGCTGTCAACCTGACTAACAACCAACGTCGTCATCTTTTAATCGCTGTGCGTGATGCGGGCTCCATCCGCGCACATGGCTTTCGTTACCATTACCACGGATAGGCCTTGGAAGGGCAAGACCTGTTGGTTGCTCATGTAGTTTTTTGCCGACAACATCCATTGTCCACTCACAGACGCCCATCCATCCCGCACAGAGCGCACGTACGTATGTGTATGTATGCTATAGATTTTGCTTTTTGACATGGTTGCACTCGCTTCCAAGCCATGTCCATCTGTCTAGCCAAGCCTTTCCCGGCATCACAGAAGTGCATGCATCTGAGTTGTGTTTGCCGTGTATGGATGTATGTATGCCTGCCAGCTGAAAAAACTACCCCCCATGACGTCCCTCATCCCATCCTGCGGCGGCCCCCCTTTCGCCCGACCTTCCCTGCGGCGCTCATCACAAGGACCTTTCTCGACCATCAGGGCTGACAGGCGACAGGTCAGTTAGCAGGGAGAACAAGATTGCATAGTGGGCCGGATCGGCAGCGCCCAGGGTCCCCCTTGGGTGCGTCATGCAGGCCCAGGAGGCTTTTTGGCAATGGCACCATGGCCAAATGTGGACATGACATTTCGCCCATCGCGCTAGACCACCGCAGAAGAAGTCCAGTACGTGCGTGCTCAAAAGTTCGCCTCTATTTTTTTCTTCCACCAGCTAAAATAAAGTAAAGTGAAAATTTAAGGCCTCGAAAGGCGAATCCCGAGGCCCAGCCTCCGTCAGGAACACCTACCTGAAAAAGTGCCCCGTGATGGCGGCGAACGAGGAACGATGAACGAGGCTCTGCAAGGGTGGCTTCGGCCCGAACGACGTGACTGACTGCAGCGTGGGGTTGGGCCGTGACAACCGCCGCTCTGTCGTCAGTATGGACGGGTACGGCACCAGCTCGGACAAAGAGGTTTGTCTTCTTTTTTTTTTTTTTGTGCGTTTTCCGATATGTTACAAGGGATGGGAGGGGGAGAAAAGAAGAAAAATACAGGGTCTCAAACAGGCGACAGTTAACCGTGTCGCAGCTCGGAACAAACATGGCTGTGCGTGATATGATACATGCAAACTTCCGCCCTCCAAGGTATGTGTCACTGTGCTTCTGCCTGTGGCCACGGCAATTTATTGAAACATGCTAGACAGTTTCTTGTCGGGCCAGGCACGTGCATCCCGAAACTTTTCCACCACGCCCCTCAACGCTTTGCGTTCGTAGTGATCTGTAAAGAAATCTCCGTAGAGCTCCATCCCGAAGGCTGCATGGACCAGGGCTGGAGGACAGGCCGGGTGACACAGGCTGATGCCACACAGATCGAGAATCATTTGCCGTACTTCGTTCTCAATCTCCCGCCATCGCGCTCGGGTCGTCGATTGTCCTCTTTGCCGGAGGAAAAAAAATAAAGAATGTTAGACAGGATACGAGAAGGGCTCACTAGGTCGGGCATATTCCCCCAGGGCCAGGACCGTGACTTACCCTAGAAACGGGTTCTCAGCCATCAGCACCATCTTGGCAATGATTGTGAGCTGGATGCTCGTCACCTCGAGCGCAGACGAATACCAGATGGTGGGGAATATCTCCCCGTTGGATCTGTCGGCCTGGCGTCGAAAAAACGGCTGGAATTCGCGGAGCGCCTCCTCCTCGAGCTGCTCACCCTGTTTCTGGAGACGCACTAAACAGCATGGGGGGGTTGTCCGTTAGAAACACATTCCATGAGAGTTGATATGTCACTTTGTGTCACTTACGCCACTCCCGTTCAGACCCATCCGACCAGCGCCATTTCGCGACTTGTGCCGTGTGTAGGACTATTTTATTAGCTTTAGATGCGCCCAAACCATATTCGGGCTCGATGACCATCTGGGGCGGGTGTCTCCGTGTAAACGAGTGGAAAATCTCCTGTCGCACCGCCATCCAGTACGCGGCTTGCATCAGAGGTCGACGACCAAACAGCGCTTGCGACGGTGCGCTTCTAAGAACGGCATCAATTACCGCCAGAAAGTTAGGCTGTCGCTTTGAGCGCGAGTCAGTAGACCCTTCATCTGTAGCTCCATCTCCATCCTCTGCCTCGTCTTCGTCGTCAATCTCTTCGAGCTGTCTCAGAATGACGGCCGTGGCGATGATGCTCTCCAGGCGTTCGTCGTCTTGGATGTTGTGAAAGTCTCGCAGCGCCGGTATGCACTTTAGAGTGTACTCGACGGCATCGTGCGATGTGAGGTTGGGAAGCAGCTGCCCCTGGTACAATATGCCCTGTGGTGTTTTGAACTTTGGCAACCTGGTAAGGTGGCGGGCTGCGAGCGCGAAGATGGCGTTGAGTAGCGGCGGGTGGTGTCTCGCTCTGATGGGAACTATCAACTGAAAGTGCCTCTTTTCATCACACAAGTCAAACTAGGAGCGGGGGTCAGTGAAGTCAGACGCAGGGACGCAACAGCTTGTCTCACCCAGTGTGAGAGGTCCTCGACAAAGTATCGCAGCAGACAGGCCTCTTGAGGGTCTGTCAGGGGAAAACCCGGGGTGTCTCCGGTGCGATACAGTGGAACATGGTCGGTTGGGGAAAGGGGGGATTTGTCTATAGTCTCGTGGCCTCGGCCGAATGGCTGGGACGCCGGGTCTTGGTTGCGAGCAGAGAGATCCGAGTGAGTTGTTGAGCCAGGCGAGTCTTCGCTCAGCGGCGCTTGCCACTGCTGGTTGCGGTACCCATGGGCGGCCGGGGCTGCATCTTTGCCCCTTGTTGATGACCGATCATGAGCGCTTCCATCAAATATGGGTGCAGAGTTCAACGAAGATGTGTCACTGAAGGCCGTAGCTGCGCCTAGCGCAGGTGGTGCCGACACGGCGTGGCCGTGACCGAGGAGGGCGCCTGTGCTTCGTTGAAGGTTCTCGTCGCCTACGCGAGAATCTAGAGAAACTAGATGGAGGCTAGTTAGCTCATACGAGAGGAAACGGTTGTCGGGATGAGTCGTACATTCCTTGATCCCGCCACTCACCCACCTCTGGTCGTTGTTAAATGGGGCCGTCGAGGCGTTTCTGAATACCGTCTTCTTCGCCGGCCGCGTGCATGTCAGGTTCCGGGCCTGGCAGCGGCGGCACTTTGGCCTGGCCTCATCGCCTGAGGGCCAATTGGTTAGCAAATGGAGAATGACACGATTGTGTATGCCCTCGGCATCCACTCGCGCGCCCCCGAGTCGCATCCTTGTCTGCACGGTTGCCAAATCAAGAGTCGGGACTTACATTTAACGTGCTTTTCTGTGGCCCTGGTCAGCCCACATTCGCAGGAGCGGAGTATCGACGGCTACTGCACCTTTACACTGGAGACATGGCCTCTTTGCCAGTGGCATTTTGGAGTTGACCAAGCCTATGAGACACGGTCGTCGATTCTCGCTCCCGCCAACCCCGCCATTCCCCAGAATCTTCACTTTGCGGCCCTGTCACGTGACGCAATCTCGCCCTTCTCGCCGATCCCCCGGATTGGAGCTTTGTTACCCTACACTCTTCCAACATCGTGAGTTTTTTGGTGGGTTTGCATCCATGGTTGGTATTTCTGCCATCGTGGCCTTGTTAAAATGTTCGGTTCAACGGTCGAACTCTATATTATACCTCTTAAATAGATTAGCTACATGGTATTTGTGCCATCAGCCACTAAACGCCATGAATTCCTTCTTGCTCACGGATGACTGAAGCTAGCCACATCTTAGTCAGCACTATATTCACGCTGGCATTTCTCCTTTATTCCAACAGCACATCTACCTGGCAGCGAATCGCGTCAAAATGCCGAGACAGACAAGGTCTACATCAAAAAGACCCACAAAGACGCGTCCGGCGATAAAAAAAGAAGCACCCGCAGCCCCAACCGACCCCGAGAGCCAGGTCTTTGACGATGCCGCTGCCTGGGAATCATGGCTAGAGGACAATCACGGAACAAACACGGGGCTATGGCTTAGGTTTGCGAAAAAGAATTCGGGCGTCACTTCAGTCACGTACGATGAGGCGCTCGATGGCGCGCTCTGCTACGGATGGATTGACGGCCAGAAAAAGACATACGACGAGCAGTACTTCATCCAGCGATTCACGCCCCGGCGCAAGGCGAGCATGTGGTCGAAGCGCAACGTCAACAAGGTCGCCGTCCTGGTCGAGGCCGGTCGCATGAAGCCCTCGGGCCAGGCTGAAGTGGACGCGGCCAAGGCCGACGGCAGATGGGAGCGCGCCTACTCGTCCTCGAGCAACGCCGAGGTGCCAGCTGATTTCCAGGCCGCGTTGGATCGCAACAAGTCGGCCGGAGAGTTCTTCAAGACCATCAACAGGTCCCAGCGCTACTCCTTTCTTTGGAGGCTGGAGACGGCAAAGCGACCCGATACGCGACAGCGCCGGATTGAGCAGTTTGTCACGCTGCTTGCGGATGAGAAGTGCTTGTGAGGTTGCAGTGAGGATGTCGATCACGGTGCTGGGTGAGGTAGTCACTAAATTTTGGGTGGATCTAGGATTGGGTAATAATGGAGCTGCGTCGCGATTAATTCTGCCTGGCATAAATGCCCTGCGGAGACTATATGGTTTAGTTCCATGTAAATGAGAGCCATCTAGTATGCTTGTGCTTTGGTAATGTCTTGGATCTAATTTTGAACAAGCCGCACCGGAATTCTTAGCGGACGAGATAAATACGACAAAACTTTAAATGGCTGCCATAAAATTGACATTTCATTAATTGTGATATGATTAATGCTTTTCCTAGCCGTGATTGGCTCAACTTGTTCCCTGGTGACGTCTTGGGAGCTGTTGACAAATACCTTTTTACGTAGTCGTCGGGACGCGCCAAGGCCGGTCCCGAAAGCCCACGGAGGAATCTCAACTTTGACGCACAGCAAGCCCTGATACCCGCGGACATTATAAACGCGACCCACGATTCCCATGAAGATCACTAAAATTGCTGGGTACAAGGATGCGTGGTTTTGTGAATGCAAGTGTAGTGATTGGAGCGTCATGAAACCCAATATGCATCTCGGTACGGGGATAAGCACACAACGCCGAGGCCAACTTGGCAAACAAAGGAAGGTTGAATCAATTGGAGAGGTTCTGTAGAAAAAAATGAAACGATTGAGAGCATTGAGAGCATTGAGAGCCGCGACGCTGGAAGAAAGGGGTGTGATGGATGCTCAACCGAGTAAATACATCTCTATCAGGAAACAAGTAGCTCGAGCTGGAACCCAAAAGTTCGTAAAGGGACTTCATTATCATATTTTTAACCCCTATAATTGGCTAGAATAATGAAACAGGAGTCGTACTGCAGGCCCTCTCGGGCTGTCGGGTTTGACTGCATTCCGTTTATGCCTGCTTATAAGGACGTGGGCTTTGGACTTCCAGATGCAATGTGAAGCAAGCAACTTTACTTACATTTTTAATCAATGATAGATCCTTGTCCTTAAGTCACGGCTGTTTTGTGATACTCTCCCTTTTGTTCTTTATCCGACTCGACTCGTCCAGAGTTCGTTATAATGGCGGCTTTCGGCAACCCGCCCGAGAACAGCTTGCCAGTTCGCGCCGTGCTGATCTTGGCAGTGATTTTTGCTGTGAGTACTTTCTTTACTCAAACTCTGGTACTAGAACTTTTTCTCATACTCCCTGAAATCAGGTCCCGCTGTACTATATTGGCAGAGGTTTTTACTATGCCTACTTCCACCCGTTGGCCAAGGTCCCAGGTCCCAAGCTATATGCATTCAGCCAATTCCCTTATTGTACCATTTAATTTGGGGCGACTGGCACGAGGTCCTCAAGGAATTTCACAACCAGTACGGTCCCGTTGTCAGATTCACGCCCAACGATGTCTCCTTCATCACGGCAGATGCCATCAAGAAGATTTTCGGCCACAAGAGCGGAGGGGACCAGACTTTTGAAAAGCACCCCTACATGTATCAGCAAACTCGCAGTGATCCCGACATTATTAATGCCAACAACGAAGACCACAAGCGTATGCGCCGCCTTCTCTCTCACGCGTTCTCAGAAAAGGCTTTGCGCAACCAAGAAGATGTTCTGAAGCGCTATGTTGACGAATTTATCGACAAGCTTGCGGAGCAGGCGAAGAAGGATGCCCCCATCGACATCGTCCGATGGTACAATTTCGCTACCTTTGACCTGATCGGCGACCTTGCCTTTGGCGAGCCCTTTGGTTGTCTCAGCAGCGGCGGCTACCATCCTTGGGTGAAACTCATTTTCGACAGCGTCAAAATTCTGCCCTTGAGGCAAGTAAGCAGACGCCTCGGAATCGAGCGGTTTCTCGACATGCTGGTCCCTCCATCCCTGAAGAAGAGCGCAGCCGAGCACTGGGAGCTGAGCCAACAAACGGCGTTGCGTCGACTCGATACTCAAAACATGGACCGAGAGGATTTCATGTCGTACATTCTTCGCCACAACGACAAGAACGGTCTCTCAAAGGGAGAAATACTTACCAATGCAAATATTTTAATCGTAGCAGGAAGCGAAACGACGGCTACACTTCTGAGCGGCACCAGTTTCCAGCTTTTGACGAATCGCCACACCTATGACCAACTAGTGATGGAGATCCGGTCCACTTTCGCCTCCGAGGATGAAATCACTCTCAGTGCTGTCAACCGACTCAAGTATCTGATGGCTGTTTTCAATGAGGGACTCCGAATGTGTAAGAAGTTAAGTCTACGTGTATGTGGGATTCGATTTGCTGACAGTTTTAGATCCACCTATTCCAAGCAATCTGCCCCGCGCGAGCCCACCAGGCGGCGAAGTCGTCGAAGGATACTTTATGCCTGAATATGTGAGTATAAAAAAACGCAATTTACACGTATACATGGTGGCTGACCGAAACGATAACCAAACGGCGGTATCGGTGCCACACTGGTCGACCTACAGGGCCCGAAGAAACTTCCGAAACCCCGATAAGTTCGCCCCGGAGCGGTGGCTGGACGATCCTGCCTACGAAAGCGACGACAAGGCGGTCCTGCAGCCTTTTTCGTTTGGCCCTCGTAATTGCATTGGTAAAAAGTGAGTTCTGCTCGAACCCTAGGGCGCTCAATAAAGAGAAAGAACTAACCTGTTATGTTTAATGCAGTCTTGCGTATGCAGAGATGCGACTTATGCTTGTGCGTCTGCTGTGGAAGTTTGATGTCGAGATTATGCAAGACAGCCTAAACTGGGACCAACAAGGTGTCTTTGTGTTGTGGGAGAAGGGAGACTTGAATGTTCGTCTGGCAGAGGTCAACCGATAGAGGTGCAGTGTGATTACGTAGTTAAGCCTCGCAAGTGAAGCTATACATGACCATGGCAATTCCATTTGTACACTCAAGTCAAAGATCAGAAAACTCGTTGAATAAAAGTGTTGATTTCGCCATTCCTTGGCGTCAACCATGTCATGCCTGCTTCCTCTATATTATTTTATCCCAGCCAAATCCTGCCTGCCCTACATGTACAATATTAGTGACACCTTGTCCTACTGATTCCCAAAACGCTATATAGGAAAGATAGGAAAGATCCAATGGCTTGACTGCCGCCTCCTTATCCTTCGCTATTATAAGAGCGACTCATCATAGTCGTCTTCCTCGTCCTCTTCTTCAGCCATGCCATCGAAAAACATGCTTGCGCCGCCTCTTCTGTCATCATCACTTTCGTCCTCTTCATCCTCCGAGTCGCCTGCAATATCGTCATCTTCGCTTCCGTCTGGCCCAGGTCCATCATCGATAGGATTGTCTTGACGGGCTAAGCGAAGTCGTTCTGCTAGCGACATACGAGGCGGCGATTTTTCTTCGTCTTCGGATTCACTCTCTTCATCTTCGCTCTCTTCGCTGCCTTCAGATTCACTTTCGTCTGAATCCTCCCCTTCAGAATCAGATACGACCACAGCCCTCCTTTTGGAAGGCTTTTTCGCTGGTTGCTCCGTTTCCTTGTCATCATCAGACTCAGAGTCTGAGATGACAATTCGTGATGCCCGCCCTCTCCTGTCTGATTGTGTTGGGGCCTCATCTTCTGAATCAGAAGCAACTGCACGACTCATTCTGGACCGCTTTGCTGCTGGCTGCTCATCCTCCTCTTCCTCGTCTGAATCCTCCACAATCCGGCGCTTTCTCGATCTGTTGACAGTTTCAGTCTCAGGTTCAGGCTCTGGGCTTGAAAACTGAGCCTCTGCACCGTGGCCTTCAGCATCGTCATCCACAGAAACCTCATCACCTTCCTCTTCCTCATCGTCAGAATCCTCCACGACTCGTCGTTTCCTTGTTCTGTTGACTAGTTCGTGTTCAGGTTCAGGGCTTGAGAACCGAGCCCCTGACGCGTCGTCTTCAGCATCGCCATCAATTGAAATCTCATCGTCCTCATCAGGACCAAAGTGTTCGATTTCTCCATCGTCGATTCCGTCGCTTTCATACTGGTCTAGATCGGTGCCAGATTGAGACTCCTCTTCAGCTCCCGAATCTTCGGAGCTTTCGCTCTCCGAACCATCTTCAAACCCATCTGATTTGTAAGAGTACAGCGATTCGTAACGGCGCAAGCCTTTCCTATTCTCGAACGCAATCATGGGCCAGACGCCAATACCCTTTTCTCGTAGGATCTTTGCATCTGCGGCAAAAACGCTGTCTGCAAAGCCTTGTGGGATTTGGAATTTCGCGAAATCCGCATGGTTTTCAAGGTCAGGCCAGCAGTACAAGACCTGTGAATCCTCACCGTAGGCAGGCGATCTTTCCCAAGTTTCAACATCGTGTTGATGCACTAATTCCGAGATGCACCAGACGAGCTTCTTCCGCTGAACGCTTATGCTTGTAGTGCATAAGAACAAAGCCTCGAGGCTGCGAAACTTGTGGAGTAAGATAGGGATAACGCCGGGATAGAAGCGGTCCCTCAACTCCCATCCGCCGATAGCGAAATGCTTGAGAGTGCTGAAACACTCAGGCAGGCGGCACTGGTCGGCAGATTCAATCTCCTCAAGATGACCCAGGCCGTTGAGGATGGGCACATCTTTTTCGGGGTGAAATCGAATGATTGTGTCTACATCCTCAGCCATGATGGGGATCGGGTCTGGGAACCGCTTGAGTGCCAAGGCGCGAGACTCCTGATGCACAGCAAGAACAGTCCTGGCGGCCTCGGTTTGATCGTACAGAGCGACACCGTCGGTCAGGTGCCAAGTCCTGCTTGTCGTCCCTTGGAATTGAGTGAGGTTGAAGTCCAAGGTGAGGGCGCGAGATGTGAGCTCAGGACAGAAGAAGTCCCAAATTTTATGGCGCAACTCGATTGGAAGCTTTGAAAACTGCGGAAATGGGTAACTGGGAGTTAGGTCCTCCTCATCGTCATCCTCGTCGCTCTCCTCAGTATCGTCGCCCTCTTCGGCCATATTGTCGAGGAACCCCTGCGTCTCGGACGCCTCGGATTCGGACTCCGCGTCGGACTCTGCACCGGGGTCTGAGGATCCATCGTTGATTTCGGATCCTTCCTCGACGCTGTCGTGGTCGCTCTCGTCGTCTGACGGATTTCTCGACATTTTTTCCTTTCCCGTTTTGGATGAGCGGCGATGATTCGCGCTCACACGTCGTGCACACTACGCGCCACGGCTGCAAGGTTTGATTGCCAAGGGACCCACAATTGGAGCGTGCTCACGTGATTAATTAAGGGATGACAATCGTTATCATCACGTGAACACTCATCTGACTCGGAGGAAATTATCGCCGTCTTGCACATCTCGGTAAATGCTCGTTTCCCGCAAGCCCCGTTCATACGTCAATGGCTTCTGACTCCGACTTCTCGCGGAGTCAGGTTTCCCTTTTTTCTTTTTCTTGCAACCATCGCTGGGCGGATGCCCAATGATTGACTAAGCCCTCTACATGGTGACTTCAGCATGCTTCAGCAAACCCCGCCTTATGCTGCGGCTTTGTCAGGTACCACCAGTACCAATGGCTTGCGGCTAGACTGAATCCTTCCAAGGGCCCACGTTGCCATTTGCGCAGAGTCCCCCACTCGGGCGGTCTTGGCGTTTTCCGATGCGCCGAACTAGCGAGCAAAGATTGGTAAGGCATTGAAAATGCGACACTAGGCTCAGAGGTGCGTTGCCAGTGACGTTTTGGAACCCTCGTTCTCGCAGCCAAGGATAAAATGGAGGGAGGGGTTACAAGAGTATATAAATCTGTAGAGGAAGACCGTGGTGACGGAATTTTGAGTGCTGAGCACAACACCAATCCGATCAACACTCTCCATTCCAACTGCAATCGCAATTCTCATCAAATACCACCACAATGTCGAAGCTTATTACCGTCTTTGGCGCCACTGGTAACCAGGGTGGCTCTGTTGTGCGAGCTCTCCTCAGTGACCCCGCGCTCTCCCGTGAATTCAAGATTCGCGGCATCACTCGTGATGTCTCCAAGCCCGCTGCGCAGGCCTTAGCGGCCAAGGGTGTTGAGGTCGTCGCTGTACGTTCATAATTAAACGCTTTTCTTGTAAAGGCTTGGTTTGCTCATTCCCATCTAGGCCGACATGTCTACCATCGAACAGGCCGCCCCCGCTGTGGCTGGTGCCCACACTGTCTTCCTTGTCACCAACTACTGGGAGAACGGCTCTGGCCCTTCGGAAATTTCCCAGGGCAAGGCTGTTACTGAAGCCTGCAAGGCTGCTGGCGTCAAGCACCTTATCTTCTCATCCCTCCTGAACGTCACCAAGGCTAGCGGCGGTAAATTGCCCAACATCCACCACTTCGATGGTAAGGCCGAGATTGAGGAGTACATCCGGGCCAGCGGCATCCCTGCCACCTTTGTTCTGCCTGGTCTCTTCATGTCCAACATGTTTGGAATGATTAAGAAGAACGAGGAGGGTGGTTATCGCTTTTCTCTCCCCGTGTCGGGAGACAACGCTCAGGTGCCCCTTTTCGATTCTGCTGGTGATCTTGGTAAGTAACAATAATTTTCACAATAAATTAAGCAAGGGTTAACTTTTGGATAGGCAAATTTGTCAACGCCGCAATCAAGCACAACCCAGACTCCCTTGGCAAGAGAATTTACGCATGCACTGACTATTACACGCCAAACCGCATCATCAACGAGTTTTCCGAGGTCATCGGCAAGCCAGCTGCCTTCAACCAAGTCCCCGACGATGTTTTCAAGTCTTGGATGTCGGAAGCCCATGGCCAGGAGATGCTGGAGAACATGAAGCTTCTCGAGGACCCCGGCTACTATGCCAAGGCGGATCTGAAGGAGAGCCTAAGCATCCTTGATCAACAGCCAACCACCTGGAAGGAATTTATCGAGAAGAACAAGGAAAAGTGGCTGTAAAATGGATTAAAACCACGGCAAGGAAATGTCAGTGAATTTTCTTAAGGAACAAAGTCATATATCAGTTATTCTAAATTGCACAAAGCAATGAAGTAAAATAATATTGTTTAAGCTATCTCTTCATTATTTAGAGCCGCTATAAAGCTCTCCCTCAACTGGCCGCGAGACATCCTGTTCCATGGTCCCGAATGACAAGTGCCTTACTTGAGAACCGACGGGTAACATGCCTCCACTGCCTGGGGCTGTTACTTCTCCCCATTTTAATTTACCCACAACCATATTCTGCAGTGCATCAACCTGGGAATCATCAATCAACGGAGCTGCAATATTCTTGCTATCCTTTGTGTCATGGATAGCTGGATTGTTGAGATCAGCGTAGGTTATGGGCGTGCAGTGACAGGCTGCAGCCATCACGGCTGATCTACTACCCGCAATAGGCATGTTTCCTGGCAACTTCATATATGATAGGAAGAAGGGCGTAATTGCCACGAAGATAGAAACTAAAAGCGCAATCAAAACTGCGATTGTCGAATGTTGCAGCCCCAATGTGACCTTTGTGGAGTAAGGCCATTTGCCACCATAACCTACGAAATGAGTAAGCCATCTATCTAAAGGTTCGCAGGGGAAAAAAGCTCAAAAGTAATCCATACCTTCATAATTGCTCACGTAGATACAATTAGAATAGATCCAATGAAGTAAAATGCTGACGATGAGCAGAGGTATGGAGAAGCGATAGGGTAGCTGGAGTCGGTAGGCTGGCCGCTGCTGGCCTTTTGGATGCGTGACGCGTAGTGTTTGGAACTTTAGGCTATAACTGGCCCATTCAAACTCACCCAGCATGCGGGTAAAGAGTCCATTGTATGCCATATAGCAAATTGACAGGACAAGTTGAGGAATGTTTGCGATCATCGTTAGCCCGACTAGACCAGTGCCCTGTAGCTCATCAACGCGCGAATTTCCTGCGTCATGGCTGAATTTGGACGCGCCACTGGATTTCTTGTTAGTATGTCGACTTGGTTTAAAGCATACATGAACGGAAGGAAAACCTACATTGATTGACCACGAATGGATAGGATAAACATGACGGCGCCAACGAGAACTGAACCTCCGATAAGGCCATAAGACAGGTACCAGATACGCCGAGGTACGGCTAGACCAGCTCGTCTTGATTTGTTCTGCCACTGTCGTGGACCATCAAGCCACTTCGGTCTCGACCCGGTAGCAGCAAGTTGGGCATTCGATGCCTTATTGCCGGCCACGAGGTCGCGAAAGTCTAGCGTGCACATGCCCTTTGTTTCCTCATCGGGCTTCGTAATGAAGGACTCGATGGCATCACCTGGTGTGAGTAGTGGATCTTCCGCACCCCAAGATCCCCACGTCAGGTACAAAATGCATAAAAGACATTTTAGAATGCACATGACGCCGACAGTTAGTAGAATGGGATTGGCAATGGTCAATCGACATCTGTCGTTGAACTTCTCAGACATGCAATACTGGGCTCGCATGGTCCGATAGGCTGGGCGAATGTATGTAGAACTCATGGATAGTACTCCAGAGGACGAACCAAAACTGACAATGGAACTCCCCAAATAGCTCATAGGCCTGGAAATAGCGCTGCTTTCCCACGAGTGGATTCCGACATCGGTTCGATCATAAGTGTGCTCCCACCAGAGTGAATTGAGGGACTCGGTGTCTGAAAATTTGCCCTTCTCCAAGTCTTGGATGACCTGTCTTCGGCTCCATCCCTTGGTCGAGTTCCCGTCATTATCGCTGATGACCATGACAACATGTCGATACTGCGTCAGGGGTGTTTCTGGGTCGTTGTACCGAGCCATGCATTCAGCGAAGCTGATCTTTTCCCAATTTCCTTTCGTTTCACTTGAAGATACAGATTTCCACACTTTTTCGACTGTTTCCGAGACGTAGACTGGGTCTTGTTGATATCGATTTGAGACCTCGGGCCACATGTACGGTGCGCCGTCCAGGAAGGATTCTGATGCGATGACGAGTTGGAAGCCGGTGGAAGCTCTCGATTCCAGGACGCTTCCGTTGAAGAGCAGGTGCAGAGGGACTGAGCTGAGGGCAAAAAGCATCCAAAAAACGACATTTCGGCGGGATACGAAGCGCATGTTCCAGATGGACTGGACACCAATCTCGACCCAGTTGCCGGAAGCGTGGGCTTTGTCGACCTCTTTTCTCGTTGGCGCAATGAGTGCTTGCATAAAAAAGTTGGACGATGCGAGCACGCCGGAAGCGATGGCGTTTATCGCGAGATGGATCCACAGATTTGCCTGCGACACCTTTTCGCAGTTGCCCTGAATCAGAACGCTCTGCCCCGAAACCGAACCGTGTCCATCGTCGAGGACGTTGATCGATACGATTAGCGCTGCGATAATGAAGGAGGTTATCAAGATGACTAGACAGGTGAGGCCGATAGCCACCCGCCTCCAGCCCGAAAAATAGGGCGCCTTAGCGGCCGATTTCCCAATCAGCCATGCCGTCGAAGTCGGATTGGTTACCGCTCCGTTGTGGCTGCTGTCGATGAGAGTGTCCATGACTTAGTGCAGCGACATCTCTAACCCAGCTAACCATGTGTTGGACTCTGTTTTATAGAAATCGCCCTTTCGGCTCACGCGACCGAGTGTCTCTGGGGGCGTGGATCTGGTTTGGGCGATCTCTGGCCCATTCAGGTTGCCTGTTTCTGCCACGGGCGCTGCTTTGAGTGCCCCGTTGGCTCAATCTGGGGGGTCATTTTCAGCTACGGTCTTGGCAAATCGCGGCTGAAATCTTGGCTTTGGATCACTTTTGATCAAAAGTGGGAACGCGGTTGAGCGCCCAACTGGGGCCGGGTTTTGTGACAAGGAACAGACCCTAGAATCATGGAAATAACCCCATAGGACACCTTAAAAGTAGGCTTAGACCCCTGCATTCCCGTGCACCTCGGTCACGGAGTTTATTTAACTGCGCTGAGCGACAATTCGAACGTTCTGAAGGAGCTGGAGGAACGTGCCCGACGAATGTGCTGGCTCCGCTTGCGGGGCGGCGCCTGACACACCTTGGCTGTCTAAGGCTAGCCTAGGCTAAATTCACTGAAGAATGCGGAATGTGCGGAACCAAATGGGTAGAGTTTCTTGTCCTTGTCTGGATACGATATTGAGCGTATCCAAAGAAGCAGGGCGCAGCATCATTATCAGACCACTGTGAGGCCTTTTGCCTTTGACGTAATCTATTGGATGGAACATCTTTAGGTTCTAGAAAGGTTAAAACTGAAGAGTATGCGATGTTTACATATTTTCGGCGCCCTGTTTGTCGTTTGTTTTGCACATCAATTGCAAACATGGAGCAGATTGGCATTCTTATCAATAGGTTGGCAGTTCTGAGTCTTTGGGTCTATTTTAGGATTTTCGCTCGTGACGAGAGGAAATACGCGCTATTGAAGACACATTATTGACGTTCTGTCATTTGATATACTATTTCGTAACTTGGGACAGAGATTGCAGTGTTGCTTACTTAACGTAGGATGCATTTTCTTCACTTGGCCGGTATTGGTGCTGCTTTGAAAGAGAATATAATTTATTTAGCTTGCTGAGCCTATTGCTTAGACACAACGAGCACCGTCCACCAAAATCTCAACACCGCTAATAATAGAACTAGCAGGGTCTGCAAGGAACAAAGCTACATTTGCCACATCGGAAGGCTCCACAAGACGTCCGATGGGGATGGCCTCGCACTTGGCCTTGATAATCTCGGCAGGGACCGGGCCGTCTGCGATGCCGGCAAACTTGTTGAGCAGGGGTGTGTTGCCAGAGGTGGGACAGATCGTGTTGAAACGAAGCTGATCCCTGGCAAACTCGAGGGCCATGGATTTGGTGGCAGCAGAGACACCGGCCTTGGTGGCGTTGTACCACGTCTGCAGGGCACCCATGCGGATAGCGTTCTCGCTAGAAATGACAATGGTCGAGCCAGGTCCATTCTTCTTCATCTCGGGGATGAGAATCTTAGATGCAATGAAGACGCTCTTCACATTGACGTCGAAGGCCAGTGTGAATTCCTCCATTGTAACGTCGACGGCGGATTTGTTGGGGTAGCTCCAGCCGGCGTTGTGCACCACAATGGAGGGAGCCTTTCCGAAGCGAGCGATGGATGTTTCGAGCTAATAAAGGAATAATAGTTAGTATTATGAGACAGAAAATAGATCGTATTGAAGACAAAAGCGTGGAGGAGAGAGAGCTCTTACAGCTTTGATCCAGCTAGCTTCCTCGGCAACATTGGCCTTGATCTGGTATGCTTGACTCTCGGAAAAGCCTTCGACGGGGCCATCGGTAGCCTGGAGATCCAGGCCCAAGACAACGGCGCCCTCACGGACAAAGGTCTCGAGAATACCCCGCCCAAAGCCCTGAGTAGAGCCGGAGACGAGGGCAATCTTTCCGTCCAGACGACCAGGCATGGTGATGGAAATTGGTGGTAAATGGTATTGAGATGAAGGGATTGAAAGAAAAAATTGGTTAAAACCTGTCTGGATTCAATGTAATATGTAGATTTGTGATAAAAAACCATACTGTCATGACGTCTCAATCGTACTTTTATGCTTCATCTCATGGTATCCAAACGGGTTTAGCCTTGATCTCGGCCCGAGATAAGAAAAATGCGGAGGGCGATCCCGACTGGACGCGCCCTGCCCCCGACATTGAACTCTGCCGGCTGAACCAAGCAAATCTCTCGCCGGGTGTCTTTAATGTTGGTTTATGCCGATAATTCGGCCCGTTGAATCGTTCTCATGGCGCCGTCCACCGCAACTCCATCGAACCTGCATCGTGCCCCAGTGTAAGTAGCACGGATGCTGGCCGCGACAACCACGTGCTGACTTGGGCTCCAGTGCTTGTCTTGGCTGCAGGGCAGCAAAGGTCCGATGTCTTGTTTCTCAGAGACAAGACCGATGTGATCGCTGTATTTCCAATGATGCCGAGTGCGTCTTTACTCAGCCGAAGAGAACTAGGGCGAGAGCCCGGCCGTACACTTACCATCGTGTGAGACAGCGTGCGGCGCATTCGCATGACCGTGCCGAGGAGCCTGTTTCTGTTCAATCAGTGACTTCATCGCCGACGGCTCCTCATGAAACCATTTCAGTTCTTCCGCCGCCGACGCCAACCAGTCATGAGCCCCAACCAACGGGCCCTCGCATTGATGATGCATCGCCATCTGTGCCTCTCATCACGGCCCAAACTAGAGCTAGAATCGTGGCAACATTAGCAACACTTAAAGGGAAGAGAGGGTCGCCATTCAGTTTCATAACATCGGGAGATCGACCATCGATTAGCACTAGAGCCGCACCAGAGGAGCCAGCACATGACGCCTCCCAGCCACAGCATGCGCTTTCTGAAAAAGCTACATCCGGCCCGCCCTCGCTAAAACTTTCATGGCTTCTACGTCCTTTACGGGCGGGGTCCCGGGCGCCACAGGGTGAAGAAGATCAACAGGCGTCCTGGGTCAAGATGCCGACCTACATCTCTTCCATGACACTCGGCCAGACTATTGCGGATCCAATTGAAAGTGGCATTCTCACTCGAGTGGCATCCATGGCGCTATTCACCCACTTTCTCTTAGAAATGAATGCAAAGTGGGAATATGTGCTGGATCCCCATTTTGATACCCACGATGAAATCAGGCAACGCAGCCCACTGCTCTTTGCCACTGTCCTGTTTTGCTCCTCGAAATTTTCCAATTATTTAAATGGCAATCTGGTTTCAGTAACAGACCCGTTTCTCCAGAGTCGGCTGTGCAGCTTGGCTCGGAACCTAGCAATCAAGGCGATTGCGGAGGGCGATAGATCTATCGAGATGATGCAGGCCTTTTACTTGCTAGTTTGCTGGAAGGATGCAGACGACGACGTGTCATATCTGCATAGTGGTTACGCTTTTCGCATACTTCATGATTTGGACATGGAGGAAAGCGATGGGGATAAGCGCCAGGCGGCACGTCGACGGCGGACATTTCTTGCTCTGTTTCGGCAGGACAAGCAACAGAGCCTGTTCTTTATGAGAAGAGCATCGCTCAACCAAGGCGATGAAGACACCCCGTTTGTTGGTGACCTCGACACCTGGCTTAAGATGCCGCATGCACTACCGTTGGACTTTGTCGCTTGCTGCAGCGCTGACATACGTCGCGTCCAGGCGAAACTGCGTTTCATGGTTCAAAAGGCTTCGTCGCCAATGCTGCCGTGTCTGCTGGATCTTATGGATTCCGAGTTGAGCAAATGGAGAGCATTGTGGAAACGTCACCTCCAGGGCAATGGAAACGACGTGTCTCTTGATCGTAGGCTTTTGGGCCCAAGCAAAGACCATATCAGCGCACTGTTGGGACTTTGGGAGTATAGTGTCAGACTTAACATTTCGTCAGCCATTCTTCGGCAGGCATTGATGGCGTCGGTGACATCATCACTCCGCTCAAATGGACAGACGCTCCCTTCTTCTTTGGGCCTTGACCTCTTTGGGATAGACAAGACCTTGTCTCTCGACGTGCCTGGTTTAAGCAGCAGTGTCGAAGGTGCGTTTGGTACGCTTCGCCACTTTCTCGCATTTCCGATTGAAGATCTGAGGCGCGGCCCAGATGCCGTTCTCCTTCTCGGGCCGAACGCCGCCTTGTTTCTGTGTTTGCTTTTGTGCCTCCCTTGCAATGGTATTCTTGGCCCAGCCTTTCAAAAGACAGCAATAAATCTTATCCAAGATGTCGCCAGGCACGTAGGACAGGCTATACAGTCGCCCCAGGACACGCTTGTTCTACATTCGGCGTACCTTGACTCGCTAGTTAATCTCTTGGCTCCGACCACTCCGGAGTGGCCACCGAGCATGCATGAAGCAGTAGGTGCATCGGCATTTGATTTGTCACAGACGAATCTAGATGCGGATGAGCTTCACCTCGATGAAACTGCGCTGCAAGCTGCTCATGTATTGGCGGGCGGAATGGGTGCGTTGAATGGCAGTGGGGATGTCAATGATGGCATTTTTTGTTTCACGAGCGAGCCTGAACAGAATCTGCACATGCAGAGTCTAGCAAATTTGTTAGATGCGAGTTTCTTCTGGGAAATGCCGCCAGTGTCGGCAGATGTTAACGTAGAAATGTAGTAGCAATGCGGATTATCATGAATTTACAACCAACCGTAGGAACTAAAGCGTGTTAAAATGAGAATTACGTTTAGTAATGGATGTTTGATAATCCAGGGAGAAGTGAGAGTTGAAAGTCAAAAATTTGTCCCCCGTTTGAATGCTTCGCCAGACTCAGTGAGTGACGGTTCATGCTTCCACTATAGGGTATCCAGAGCAAGCGCATGCTCATTAGCTCTGCTGAAGTTGAAGACGTAGAATTCGCTGATCGGTTGGGAATTTGTCAAAACTACGATTACCTGGTTAGTACCCGGGAAAGTTGTCGCGTGCCTGGTAGCCTGGAATATCGCGGCTGTGCCAGATGGCAGGGTTGCATGGTGCACCAAGAACAACGAAAGGACTGATTCTTGAATGTCCGAGTGATGGGGCTAGGACAGATAACAGCTGGGATCTCGCCCACCCTCACCAATAAGAGTATTTTCTCACCAACGGCATTAGGAAAATGTTCCAGCCCGTCCAAACGGACGGAATTTGGGGTAGGTAGAGTAGGTGGGCGACGCTTCCAGATAGTGCTTTTCTGGGTGCGTCGAGCTGGATTTCTTGGCCGGCAGCTTTCACAAAGGCATCATAAAAGATGAATCAGAGAGGCAACTTCGCGCACACTCGGCTGTACCGCGTAAGGCTTGGCTTCGTTGCCTAACCTTGACTTAGGATCGGCGTAGTAGATTCGTCGCATGCCTAATGGATGGACGAATACGAGAAGACAAAACAAGGCATAAGATGCACCAAAAAAGCAAACTGAGGGCTGCGATTGACAAAAGTCCCAAACACGGTAACAGGTAGAAAGTAAATCTAATTCAACGGGTGATGGGCAGGTAAGCACATGATTGGGCGATGATATCTTGCACACTACGTGGTGACATCTGCAGATATTCCAGCCTTTGTGGAGCAATCGCGATTTGTGCAGGGGTGCTGAATCCTTCAGAATATGGTGTGATCTGTACAGAGGTCCAAGCTCACCGCGAATCGCAGCCCAGTTGCACTCTGAATATCCACCCACCCGGCACTTCGGGCGGGGGCATGTTTTCTTTTGCTGACCCTGACTTTTCGGTCTGCCCAATCACGTCTGCACTGCTGGTCGCGACATAGCACCAAACTTGGCTCAGCACAGCCCGGGAGATTGACTCCACATAAATCAGGTGCCCCTCACCCGAGCTCTGTACATAGGGCTGACTTGTCCCGATTCTTGGCTCGATCGGCGGCGTCCTTGGATAACCTCACGTTTCCTTGCCAGGCAAGCCCAGCCAAACAAGCCGAAGCCATGGTAGGCGTTCCAGGCAAGTCAAAAGCATGCATAAATTGCCGCAAGCGCAAAAAGAAGGTGAGATGAGGACTTTGAAGATGCAAATCCTGTATGCGAAGCTCACGCGGCATTACAGTGCGACTTCGTGCAGCCTGCGTGCAGCCAGTGTCTGAGATTGGGTCTTACCTGCGGTGGCTATAGCAGGCAAACTATATTTGTCCACAACACTGCGCAACAGGCCAACGATGGTACTTTTTCATTCCAATCGGCCATGTACAAGGGGGACCAAGCAGAGCCGACAGTACCCAGACAGCGTGAAGGAGGCAGAGTGTCATATTCTAATCGACCTCCGTTATTACTACCCGACGACCTCGCCCGAAGTGCCTTTGAGGAGAAGGTAGTGGGCAACTTCTGGTCCAACTATCTACCATACGCACGGTCTGTGCCAGGCAAGGTCGTACAGTATTCCAACTATGGCTGGACCAATGTGGCGCATGAGCTCTACACTAAGAGCCCCATCATTCGGTTAGCATTACTGGCCGATGCTATCGGAGTTATGGGTAGGCATGAAAATAATACCCAAATGGTTCACAAGAGCCAGCAACTTTATGGAAAGGCCCTGCTGGTCGTAGGGCAATCTCTTCGAGATCCTACCAGGCTCGAAGCCCACGTGGTACTCACAGTTCTCAAACTCCTGACCTTCCACGAGGTAAATTGACCAGTTTTTCACTTAGGGCTATGCATAGGCCAAGGCTTGCTAACTCGAATCTAGCTATGGTTTGGCGCGAACGGGGATCAAACTTCAGACCAGTTCAAGCGATTTGTCACCCATGTCAATGGCACTACTGCTTACGTACTTTCACGCGGCCCAGAGGCATTTGTGCATGGTTATAACCATAAACTCTTTCTGGACACGAGAGCCACAAATGTAGGAGCAAAAACAACTGGCTGATGGCCGCAATTTACGCCAGGCTGCTAACGCCATCATATCCAGGCTCTTGTAGGAATACAACTTCGCAAGCCGACACCCCTGGCGGAGCCAGAGTGGAAATCAATTCCCTGGACAAAATATAAGAAGGGACCCAAGGACACGTTGATTGACATATTTATGGAGTTTCCAAGTATCTGTGCCGAGATTGACGCCATTCAGGCCTGCCAAGATGAATACGAACGGATGAAGCAGGAAAAGCTACTTTCATTGAAACGCTGGTCTGTAAGCCTTGACCTGAAAGCCTGGGCTGTCAACTGTGGCCGGGATATCCTGCAACTTGCCGAATCAAAAATCAACGACAAAAATCTCGAGTACTCTCCGCGCACGTCCTTTGAGGAGTTTGCCAAGGGCCAACTGGCCATGCAATACTGGGCCAGCTGCCTCATACTCTACGACTCCACCATTTACCCCATGGCGACAACAAAAGCATTGTCAGACGAGTCAGACCCGTTGGTGTATTGTCGAAAAATGGCCAGCTTCATTCCCTTCTTCATCGGTCCAAACGGAGGGTCACATTTCAACATTAGCGTCTTCCCTGCAGCTGCAGCTCTTCGGTATGTGAACAAGGTGGGAGACAAGGAATTTCCAGACGAGAAGCCGTTTCTACTCAAGGCCTTCAAGACCTACCTGGGTAGGGGCACATCCGGAATAATTAACAGCTTCAGGAGCTATGAGGAGTCAGAAAAAGATGGCCCTTCACAGGCGCTGAAACCTTGAAACTGAGATAGACCCGATGCGATTGGCCTAGGAGGCGAGAAATTGGGCCGGAGCCAAGGATAACAATGGCGAGAGACTGGGAATCATTTTATGAAAACTTGCTGGCGCCGAGGGTTGGATGTTGATAGATCTTAGATACCAAAATTGACTCACGTTGCAGAACTAAATAGCGGCTAGAAAATGTTTTTTCTTTTTTTTTTTTTTTTTTTGAAAGAGGTTTTCTAAAGTGAGAAGACTGCCAGAAATATCAACGGTGAATTCAGACATTCCGGGAACCAGCAAGGGTCACCCATTTGCATGGCATTCGGTATTAACATTGTCGTCCGCATGATTGTGGGAAATACGAAGCTCAAGGTGACAGCCCCATATTTATCCAATGTATCTCGAATCACAGTCATACGAGGCTGAGGATGGCCGGAAGCGGGGTTAGAATCCATCAATCTTTACTTCAACATCATTCTGACATCCGACGAAACGCTAAAGCGGTAGATTGTCTAAGGGTCAATATTTCGATAACAGCAACGAAATTCCGAAGGACGCTGCCCCGAGGGTATTTCCTGATAAAAGAGTCAAGGCCCTCTTGTTTGTCGGCCGCCAATATCCCACGCCTCCTGATTATTAGTTCCAAGATGTCTTCTCTCAGTGGACCTTCCTACGTTATTGTCTTCAATGTTCCGGAATCGCACTTATCTCAGTGCAAAACAGCCATGCTTGCAGCTGGCGCAGGGCGCGCTCCGGGGGCCTCGCCTCAGCGATGCTGGAGCACACCAGGCACAGGCCAGTTTCGACCAGGTGATGCAGCAAACCCGCATATTGGATCCGTAGGAAATTTGGAGCAAGTCACTGAGGTTCGAGTTGAAATTCCGTGTACCGGAGAGGATGTTCTTCGAAAGGCAGTGGAGGCATTGAAAAGGTACATTTCCATAATCAGTCTTGCTTGAGCGATATTTCTAGTTTCCTCCGAACGGGATGCTTTGGACTTAGCTGACAACCATCAAGCGCACACCCATATGAGGAACCTTCTTACAAGGTATTGAAGGTGGAGGACATTTGAGACTGGGAATCTTTGTCTTTCGCCTTACTTAAGTCGGATGCGGCTTTGGACAGCGTCTCCACCAAGATTCATGGCGGTCTCACTCAAATGGAAGGTGTGTTTAGTGGAAGAGAAGGTGCTAAATAAAACTCCATTGGGGATATTGTAAGAAATCTAAGTCTAAGTTCTAAAGTCTAAACAAAAAAAGGAAAAAACGCCGAATCAGTTGCTTTTGAACCAACGCCATCTATAAAAAAGAACGAACGATCATCAAGGTTATTCTTCTCCCATATATGGAGAGATCATAGGCATTCCGCTCTCTAGTAGAGCCTCAATATAAGCAACAATCAGCGGGTCCATGCCATGCTGGCCTGCACGAACCACCCATTCCTCCATATCGAGCTCATCGAAACGTCCGCCATAGACCCTCTCCAAGTGGGCACGGAACTCGCCCATTGGTGACTTGACACCACCAGAGTGGTGGCGGAACTGGATTTCAGCCTGACGAGAAATCTGGGATCGTGACGGTGCTGCTAGGTCCAGGGCCGCCTTTGTGATCTGGCCAATAATGGTGTCCAGCGGCCCAAAGTCCAGATAACCTTCAGCGCGCTTCAATTTCGGAGCACAGCGCATGGACAGGGAGTAGCGCAGGATACCGTTCATGGCATCCGAGTTGGGAGCTTGGTCACTGACCAGTGTGCATGGTCGGTGAACGGCAACCTTGAGCGAGGATCGAGAACCGGTCTTGTCGTTCAAGTGGGCCACGAGATTCTCTAAAAAGACCTCACCAGCCCACTTGCTCGCTGTGTAGCCATCCTTGCCATTTACAGGGGGAGGAGTGGCCTTTAGGGAGCCCGGCTTTGGTGCCGGGTTGCCCGATAGAAGGACGGCTCGGCTGCTGGAGAGGAATAGCAGTGGGACAGACCGTGGCAGCGCGAGGGATGTGAGGAAGTGTAGAGATTGCAGGTTGGGTGTGCGCAAGGAGTCGAAGCGGTTGAGGCAGTGGCCGTTGGCTCCAGCGTGCACCACGACGTGGACCGTTTGCTCGAGCTTAGTGCGCTCTTGGGGCGTAAGACCCAATGTGGGAGAGAGCAGACTTCCGCTGTAGGATACGGCCTTGGAGTTGCCCTTGGGCAGCTTGTCTTGTTCATCAATCGGCACAGCGATACAGTGGACCTTTGCCACAGTGGGAGACTGTAGCAGAGAGCGCAAGAGATATCCGCCCAGGAAACTGGTGGCACCAGTGAGTAGGACCTCAACACCCTTAGTCGTATTAGCGATGGTCTTGATAGCCTTTTCAGTGGTAAGCGTTTGGACGCGCTCTTGCAACCAAGCAGGCACTGCTGTCTCAACTTCCCAGTCAACTGGAGCCGCTTCCTGCTCGGACGAGCCAGTCTCAGTGCCTCGGTCAAAGACACAGCTGGTCATGGCACGCAGCGTCGTAGCCTCGTAAAGTTGTTTGGTGGTGACGTGAACGCTAGTGGTCTCTTTGATAGCCTTCTGGAGCTTCATGAGAAGTAGCGAGTTACCTCCACATAGGAAGAAGTCGGAAGAGGGCCCAAGTCGGGTGTCGCCAAGCGCGGGAAGCACGCGCTCCCACAAGAGACGCAGCTCGCCTTCGCGAACGGTCATCTTCTCAATAGTCTTGGTGGTTGTTCCACTTTTGGCTAAGACTGAGACTACAGGGAGATTGGCAACAGCCTTGCGATCCAGCTTACCGTTGGACGTCGTGGGCATCTTGGACAGGATTAGGATGGTCGCTGGGACAAAGGCCTGGGGCAACTTCACGCGAGGAAGAATTCTTTGCGATGCCTTGGACTCATCATCAAGGCAAGCATCGGGGCTGAGGTTGGAGAGCGTGGCATGCGCGACAAGTACATGGTCGCGCAGTGTGACGACTACGGACTCAAGGGTGCCCTCAGATGCCTGCAGCACAGCCGATTCAACTTCTTGAAGCTCGATACGCTGTCCACGCAGTTTGATTTGGGTGTCTCCATCCAGACGACCCAGGCACAAGAGTGTGCCATCGGAAAGGAGGCGCCCTTTGTCGCCAGTTCTATACATGATACAGCAGCTGTTTTTAGCATCAGATTCAGCCATGACATCTGTGACGAATTTGGAGTTGGTTTGATCAGGTTGATTGAGATAACCCATAGCTACACCTGCGCCACCAATGCAGATCTCTCCAATGTGTCGGGTTGGTAGAGGGTGTCCGGCTCCATCAACGATGCAAATGGAGTAGTTGGGGAGTGCTTTGCCAACTGCATATTGGGTCCAGGCTCCCGATTCTCCCGATAACAGGCATGACGAGGCGACCTCTGGTTCCAAGGAGATGGATTGGAATGTGGCCGCTGCCGTGATCTCGGTTGGACCGTAGCAGTTGGTCAAGGTTAGATCGGGCAGACCCAGGCGGTGCAGCTCGGTCTTGAGCTGAGCAGGCACTTGTTCACCGCCAGAAAAGGCGAATCGCCAGTCCTTGTTCTTCTGCAACACGTCTGCGGCCGAGCTTGTCCAGGCCAAGTATTCCGTTGGTGTTGCGATGATCATAGAGACGCCGTTGCGGGACACGAGCCTCGCGATCTCGACGGGGTCGCGCCTGATGTCGCTTCCGGCGATGACAAGGTGGCCACCGTTAGCAAGGGCAGAGAAAATCTGAATGAGGGACATGTCGAAGCCCAGAGAGCTTTGCTGCAGCACACACTCTTGCTTGAGGCCCATTTGGTGGGTCTTCAGTGCAATGTGGTTGACAAAGTTGGCCTGTGTTAGGACGATTCCCTTGGGCGTACCCGTAGAACCGCTAGTGAAGAGCAGGATGGCGGGTGAGTTGGGCTTAGCGGCAATGGGTGGAACAGGAAATTCGCCCTGATCGTCATTGGAGCCCAGTCGGATCACTCGCACATCACAGAAAGGCTTGAGCAGGTCCTGGACACGCTGCTCTGTTTGCGCATGGCAAAGCAAAAGCTTGGGGTTGCAGCCGCTCACCATGTCAGTGTGACGGGAAGCTGGCAGGCTGACATCCAACGGGACATAGACGCCACCGACGTGAAGAATAGCCAGCATGGAGGCGACGCTGTCAATTGACGGGTTGCACAAGACAGCGACTCGGTCCCCAGGGATTGCTCCTGCATCTAGAATACTTTGAGCCACTCGGTTGATCTTGGTCGCGAGCTGGGAATAAGTCATGCCCTTGCCCGACGGGTCTGTGACGGCGATCGTCGTTGGGTGCAAGAGGCACATATCTTGCACGCGATGGACCAGTGTGCCGGGCCAACCGAAATCCATCTCGGCACCCTTGCCCATCTGAAGAGCGTGGTTTACTGATGGGACATCATGAAGCTTGACGTCAGCCACCGAGACGTATGGATCGTGAGCTAGCACTTCAAGTAGACCGAGGTATGAGTCCAACATTGTGCGACACGCATCCTGACCATACAAGTCGGCCAAGCACCACATCTGAACGAGACAGCTGTTCTGGGTCTCGATAAAGCCCAGGCTGATATCGTAAGGGTTCTCAGCTTCCTTGGCTTCCTCAGTGGACAGCTGCATACGACACTCCTCGCCCAGTGGCAGGTTCCACATGTCCATACCACCCACGGCAGTACGGTAGTTGATGGCGGCTTGGAATAGCGGGTTGGTGCCGACCGCCCGAGGTGCCTGTGTCTGGTCGAGGACGCGGTCAAAAGGAACAGTGCCATGTGCAAAGACGTCCATGGCCTTACGGGATGCTCCGACAGCAACATCTGCAAATGTGGCCGTACCTGGTACGTTGGAGCGCAGGGGCAACATGTTCACAAAGCAGCCCACAGTGCCACTGAAGCGCTCGTCTCTACGGTTGGCATCTACGACGCCCACACACACATCTTCAATATCAGCCAGACGAGCCAGGAGGACTTGAAAGAGGGCGAGATGCAGGTGGAAGGGGCTGACACGAAGTCGCTTGCAGAGTTCCTTTTGCATCGCCATCTGCGCCGGGCTGAGTTCACGATCTAAGTAGTGGCTGCCGTTGTCTTGCTGTTGCTGAGTCAAAGTTGATCGGTTGAGCCCACGGGCCATGGGAAGCAGCGGCAGAGTGTCGGGCAGGGTTTCGAACTCTTTGCGCCAGAAGGAAAGGTGCTCGTCTAGAGCTCCCGTCTTCTCCTCGGACAACTGATGAATGGAGTAGTCCACGTAAGAGGCCTGGGAGAGCTTGTCAAGGGGCTGCAGACGGTAAGCCCGGTCCACGTCGCGAAGGAACAGGGCTAGGCTCCAGCCGTCCATGAGGATGTGGTGGTAGCCGAGAACAAGGTCGTGCTCAGTTGAACTGCGGCCAAGTACAGCGATAGCCATGGTACGCCCTTGCTCCAGGTTCCAGACGCGAGTCTTGAACTCCGAGAGGGTGTCTCGGAGAATGGCCTCGTACTTTTCGGCATCATCACCATCATCGTCGGCGTGCTTCACGGTCAGCTCGAATTCCGATGTGGCCATGACACCTTGCATGGGATGACCGTCCTCGAGCCTTGGGTAGAAGCAAGTGCGCAAGCACTCATGGTGGTTGACGACCAGCTGCAAGGCGCGTCGCAGTCGGGCAATACTGATATGCCCTTGGATACGATAATGAAAGGCAGTGTTATACGCTGCCGGGTCGTCGTAATGCTTGGAAACGAACCAGATTCGGGATTGCGCCGCCGACATTGGCGCCTCACGAATGATGGCAGGCGGTGGGGCTGTCTCTTGGTCCTTCTCGTCGTCTTCGCACTCCGACTTCTCCGAGTCATCACTGTTAGCGTTGCTAACAAAGGCAGACCCGGTCATTGGTGTAAAGGCAGCGGTTTGGATGCCGGATCCGGACTCATCTCCAAGGCTACTGGACTTTGTGCTAAAGTAACTAGCATCCGAGAGGGAGCTGGTTGATCGAGCAGGGGTAATGACGAGGGGAATAGAGGTGATCGGGGCGACATTAGCAGGAATAGGAATAGAGATGGGGACAGAAACAGGAGCATGAGAAGAGGCGGCAGCAGGAATAGGTGCAGGAGTGGCTACAGGAACTGGAGTCACAACTGGAGCTTTGGCTGGTGTTGGTACGAGAGTAGCGGCGGGAGCGGGAGCGGGAGCGGAAGCCGGCTTGGCCTCCTTGACTACCTCCTTCTTTTCCTTGGGAGTGCGGTTAGCCCAAATCTTCTTGGTCGCCTGGGCGCAGATCTGCAACACGGTATCGCCACCCAGGATCTTGACCACGGCCACCTCGGCATCGACGTCCTTGAGGAACCATGTTCGGATCTCGGTGGCAACCAGAGAGTCGATACCCAGATTGATAACAGGTCGCTCGAGATCCTCGAGGACAGATCCGGTCGGGAGCTGCAGCATGGTCTCGAGCTTGGATGCAAAGGCAGCGGCCACAACTGCCACAGCCGCCTCCTCAGAATCGGCAGCGTCGACCTGCTCTCGCACATTGCTGCCGGAGAGACCTTGTCCCGGAAGCTGCTGCTGCGATGATTCCGAGAGAGTGCTGTAAGGGCACAAAGACATGAGTTGTGGGTTCGACACCCACAGGGCCTTGTTCTTCTGGTTAGGCTGCATAGGCGCCGTTGGTGGATCAAGACCCATGGTAATGTCGTGGCTCCCTGCGTCATGTGCTTCGAATCCAGATCGAGGTTTGCCTGCACGAACTGCTTGGGCGAAGGCATCGTGCACATCCGTCTCGGAGAGAGGAATGAAGCGCATGCTACGGAAATGATCCTCAAGCAGCTGGTACCTGTCTGAGCGGGTGACGTAGCCCGTGTCGGCAACCCATCCGATGTGGATGACCGAGCCAGCCAGACCGCGAGAACGGCGACGCTCGACAACAGCAGCCATGAACAGATTGGCGGCGTGGTAGTTGGCCTGTCCGACGTTGCCGACCGTGCTAGCCGTGGATGAAGTGAGGACAAAGAAGTCAAGCGGCGGGTGTGCTGCATTTGCATCCGTGTTGCTGAAGATTTCATCAAGAATCTCGGTACCAATGACCTTGGCATCCAAGGTGCCGTTGAGCTGGCGGGCCGACATGTCAAGGAACATCTTGTCGTGGAGAACCATGGACAAGTTGCACACACCGGCGATTGGCGGCATGGTCTCGCGCACCTTGTTCACGGCGGCGACCACTTGGTCCCGCTTGGTTGCGTCCATGGCCACCATCTGCACGGACGCTCCAAAGCGATCGGCCTCCTTATGCAGGCCAGCATCGATCTTGGGGTTACGGCTGGTGATAGCGATGTGTCTAGCGCCATGGCGGATCATCAAGTGGCAGAGAGACAGGCCCAGTCCTCCAGAACCACCCACAAGGAGATAGGTGCGGTCTGATCGCAGAACTTCTAGAGGGTTGACATCGAGGGGCTGGACTGTCAGAGAAAGCGCCTGTCGCTCGCTCCAGTCCGTGATGTATCGCTGGTGTGCGAGAGCGGCGGCGTCTGCTCCGGCCAAGTTAGCTGCAGTAATGAGCCTGGAGTGTTGCTGTTGGGTGTCCTTGATATGAGTGCGTGCAGCGTCCAGAAGAGTAGACAAGGAGGCGCCAGTGTTCTCCAAGGCGTTCTGCAGAAGCTCCGCATCTAGCCTCCACGTCTCGCATGCGAATGGGAGACATGCTTGGAGCTGCTCGTAGCCATGAAACCGCCTCTCATACTCGGTGGAACAGTTGACAAACAGGTCCACATTGCCAGAAGGTAGGCACTGCTTGGCCATTCTCTTCGAAGCGTTAGGGTGGATTCGGATCCAGCTGCTGGGAGCATCAGCCTTAGATGAGACGCAGTACACGCGATGACCAGATTGGGCGAGCTGTGCCTTGATCTGTTCAGCCATGTACTGTTCAGGCTCAAGCAAGAGCACAGTCACTGAGGCCCCAGCCCTGGATGCAGCGAGCGACTGTGCTCGACTGATGAGGGCATGTTGCAGGAGAGCATCAGTGGTTCCTTCCAAGGCTCCTGGCGTGCAGAGCGATGCGTCAATCCTGGCTAGTTTATCAACCTCTAGATACAGCTTTGAGGAATTGGTGCGACTGAAAGCCATAACAGGCTTGGCCAGCTCACCATCTTTCTGCTGGAGCTGCTGACCGCAGAGCACGTAGAGACCCTGACTGTTTTTGGAGTATGAGGGAATGTGCATAGCATATTGGACCTGGATGCCTTCAGTTAAGGACGACTTTTGCTGTGCAGCTTGGAGCACCATCCTTGAAGAGTCCAGTGGCGCAACGGCTTGAACGGCCACATTGGTTGCGTCGACAGTCTTTACAATTGACCGAGACTTGGGGTTGAACCGCTCATCCAGATTTGTGTCCGGCATCACACGCGGGATCCTGATGGTGCCATTGGTCAACACCTCAGACTCGGGCTCGACAGTGAACAACATAGTTTCCGAATCCGCCTGTGCGGCCTTGGTCTTGATGTCTTCCTGGTGCAGGAGACGTAACAATGCCTCAACACAGTGTCGGCCATTGGTGGCAGGGCTTGCGCTACCGGCCTCAAACTCGAGTCCAAGCACTTGCATGGTGAGGTGCGGCATCTCAACGGGAACCACGCGGGCAATACCGCGGATCATGCTAGCTCGAGGAGAGTACGATGAGCCAGCGCCTGTCACCCACAGCATGTTCTTGGCCGACATGAGCATCTGCTGGAGCTTCTCTAGCCGGGCATCTGTGATGGGCAGCTGTGCGAACAGGGACTCGTCGGCATCTTGGAGACAGACGACATTCATGGCGCCCTCAAGCTGGTCCAGGGTCAAGGCGTCAATGCTGGACACGACATTCACCAGGTCAGCCTGCTCCCACGATCGCGGCAGGAGCTTCTCAATCTCGTCAATCACCTTGCTGCTGTATAGACGACGGCCTCCAATAATCAGGAGCGGCGTGGTGGACTCGGGCATAGAAGCAAGGGGCTCCGCAAGGCGGAGGAAGTCATCATTGACGGCTCGAGTCACAATGCACGAGTGGACGTGCTTATCCTCATCCACATTGTCATAAAATACGGCGTCCGCACCAGAGAAGCCAGAACGGCGCAGCACCCTGTGCCACTGACGCATCGAAACAGTGGGCTTGCCGCCGAATAGGAACTCACCGACCACGTTCTCGGATCCGGTAATTTCAGAAAGCACCAGGTAGCCACCAGGGCGCAGCAGCGATCGGGCCTTTTGCAGAGCTTCCTTTATGGACACGCCACCTGCAGCAGTGTTGGCAGATAGCACATGAGGTGCGATGACAATGTCATATGAGTTGGGACTGAATCCCTGAGACTCCACATCTTCCTCAATGTCCAGCGACTTGTACATGACTCTCTCGAAATCGGCTAGTTCCGTGGCGACACCGGGGAAAACATCAGACGAAGCATTCGTATATGTGTATGAGTCGTACATGTTCTCGATGGAGCCGAGAATGCTTCGTGCTGTGCTGGCTTTGCCGGTACCATTGCCAATCTCCAGTATTTGACAGCGCGGGAACTTGAAGGTAACTTGCTTCAGCATCTGGCTGATGGCATGGTCGGTCACAGCAGATGCCGATGGCAAGTACTGCTTCAAGTTCCAGCTGCTCTCACCCTGACCCCGAATAACCTGCGCTAGTTCAGTTCCCATAGCATGCACCAACTTCAGCTCAGAGGCCTCAGGATCGGGATGGTTAAGATCTGCCAAGCGGGTCTTCAGATCATCTTGAAGGCAGCTGCTGCTGAGGAGAGTGGACTGGCCCTGGCGCACTGTATCCACTTGACGCTCAAAAGACTGTAAGAGGCTTTGCTGCTCCGGCTGCAATACACCTCGCTCCTCGACCTTGATCTCATCCAAAACACGTCGCATGTAAAACAAAGCCAAGCGCTCTGCAGCAATGTTGGCCTGGAGCGCATGAGCATCTCGAACGGAGTCGCGCGACGGCAGCACTAGCCCTCCTAGGGATGCATCGTGGCCATGAACAGTCTTCAAAAAGAGGTGCTTGTCATGAGCGGCATCCTGACCACCACCGGCAGAGCGAGTAGACAGACCTTCGACCTGAACAAATGCACGACCCGACTCAGCTTCATAGATGTTGATGTCACCGTCAAGAGCCGTTCCAGTCGCCGAAACAACCCAGGCATCAAAGCTGCAAGTAGTGGCAACTGCAGTAGCGTCGCTTTCGGGCAGGACTGGCACGTGAGGGTCGACAATGACTCGGTCAATGTGCGAGGGAAGCAATGCCGATGTAAGCTTCTTGCTGGAGGGGTGAACGTGTGCCACAAAGAGGGATTGGAAGGCCACGTCCAGGATGGCTGGGTGGAGGACGTATTGCGACTGTGCACTTGCACCCACAATGGGCGAGTCGGCCGGCCAGACACCCGTGGCAGCAGTGTAACCGAGGCAGCGGCGGCTCTCTGTGATGGCATCAAAGGCACCAGTGTAGTTCAGTCCAATGCCGCGGAACATGTCGTACACTGGCTCTCTCTCAATGGGGACCACATTCTCCGGAATTGCCTGTCGAGGAGGCAGGACGAAAGCCTTCTCATCAGATGCAGCATCGGAGTCCTGGCCAAGGTGAATGACCAGGAGACCACTACACGTGTGGATCATGGCGCCCGTAGCCTCGTTCTGGCAGACATAGTACGAGAATCGTGCGCGCACCACGGTCGAGGCCTTGCTGTCAGCTGAGAGCACTTGAGCTGTGAACAAAGTCTCCACTCCGTCCTTGTTATCAGGCACCACAACCGGTCGAAGAATGTCGATGTCTTCCACTGAAAGCTGGCTGATGAGTCGTCCTGGAGCAGCTATCGTAGCCAAGCTCTGTGCCGCTTGAGCTGCGATAGACACGTAGGCGGCACCCGGAAGTAGTACCTCTCCAAGCACCTCGTGGCCGCGCAGCCAGGGCATCTCACCCAGCCTGAGTACATTGCGCCATCGCAACTCACGCTCGTTGTCATCAGGGACGCGGCGACCCAGCAGCTCGTGGCCAACATCGCGACCGGTTCGGTACCGCATTGAGGTTCGCGACTCGCGCCAGTACACCTTGTCGTGGTCCCATGAGTAGCCCGGCAGATCGCTGATCATCCGAGGCAAGGCCGGAGCAGACTCGGCATCGTAGAAGCTGTTACGGTAGCCCGCGAAGTCTACAGAGGATGGTCCCAGCTGCGACCAGATCTGGCCAATGGCATCCTGGAAGGCTGCAACATCGCTAGTCTTGCGCTTGAGGACACCGATGTATCGCGGTGCTGCACCGTAGGCTGCCTTGAGCGTCTGCTCGGTCGGACCCTTGAGCGCCGGGTGGGGACTGATCTCAATAGCCATGTCCCATGGACCTCCGTGCCAGATGGACGACTCGATAGCCTGCGAGAACTTGACCGTTTGGACCATGTTGGCAACCCAGTAGGGGCCCTTGAGCAGATCCAGATCGCCACCTTCCCTAAGCAGACGCGTATCACCGCGCACACTCGAGTTCCAAATGCATCCTCGGTTGGGCCTGGAGATCTGGATGTCACAGGCAACAAGGGCCTGTAGGTATTGGCTGGCGCATGCCTGCATGTGATGCGAATGATACGCTGTGTCTACCTGAAGCTGTCGGGCGAATGTGTTTTCCTGGTCCAGCTGTTGTTTGGCCTCTACCACGGCGTCCAGATCGCCAGAAAGCGTGCAGCTCTGCGGGCTGTTGCTGGCAGCCACGACCAGGCGTCCCTCGAAGACAGGCTGGCGACAGAAGCGCCAAGCAGCCTCCATGGACAATCCGACAGCAATCATACCGCCCTTCTGACCGTCAGCTCCCTGGCAGAGATGAGCATAGAAGCCACGGTAGTACGAGATCTGCATGGCAGCCTTGCTTGTGATAATGCCGGCTGCATAGGCGGCGGCGATTTCACCAGAGGAGTGACCCACGGCGGCATCGAGCCGGATGCCAGCCGCGTTCAGCATGTCGACGAGGCCAATCTGCAGCGCCGTGCTGAGAGGCTGTGCCAGAGCCGCCTCCGACAAACGAGACTCGCTAGCTTCCTTGGTAAGTTCCTCGATCAGCGACCACTTGGGCGCATCACCCGGCAGCAGGTTGTCCCGGAGAACAGCCTCGCAGGCCTCTAGGCTACGACGGAAGAGCGGCGATGCCTTGAGCAAGTCGCGGCCCATAGTAGCCCACTGCGCACCTTGGCCAGTGAAGACACCCAGAGTACCAGGAACTTCCTTGGGGTTGACCAGACGCGCGACGGTTCCAATGTCGCCACCTTTAGTAGCCGACTTCTCATAGGTTGCGACAAACTTGTTCATCGAGTCCAAGACATCCTGTCGCGAGGCTCCCGAGAAACAGGTTCGCACACGGTGAGCAGATCGTCGCGTTTGAAGAATCCTGCTCAGGTCTCGGAGATCAATGTCCTCGTGCTCCTGCACATGGGCCAGATACGCCTGCACGTTTCGCAACAGCGCCGGTCCCGAGCTTGCGGAGAAGAGAAGAGGGCCCACAACGCCGCCGGAAGGTGGGGCTTGAACCCGAACCTCCGATTCCGCTTCTCCGTTCTGCTCGGAGGTGGAAGGTGGCAAGCTCTCAATAATAATATGGGCATTAGTGCCACCGAAACCAAAGCTGTTAATGCTAGCTCGCATGGGTGTGCCAGCGGGCAGCTCTGGCCACGGAACTGGCTTCGTTGGGATCATCAGGGCCTTGTCGCCGTAGTAAGGTGTAAGCTTAGGTTGAGCTCTTTGAAGTGCATATTAGGTGGGATAGTCTTGTGCTTGAGAGCAAGAAGCACTTTGATGACACCCGCAAGACCAGCGCAACCTTCCAAATGTCCAATAATCGCTACAAAAAGTTAGTATTTACTTCAAAGATCGCAACACGACTTCAAATCAACGTACTCTTGACAGATCCAACATGAATTGTCTGCGGATCCTGCTTGGCGTCGCCCGTCTTTCCATCACGGTAGAAAGCCTCAAAGACAGCACGCGCCTCGACTGGATCTCCGGCCTGCGTACCTGTACCGTGGCACTCGAAATACTGCGGCGGGTCCCGCAGCGGATCCAGCCCTGCGCGACGATATACATGCCGGATCAGCGCCGACTGTGTAGGCGCAAAGGGCATGGTAATTCCCGGGCTGGTGCCGTCTGAGTTGACTCCCGATGCGCGAATGACACCCTGAATGGGGTCGCCATCTCTCTGGGCCGCGCTGAGCGGCTTCAGCAGAAGCGAGGCAATGCCCTCACCTCGTGCGTATCCATTGGCCGACTTGTCCCACATGCGGCTCTGCGAGTCGGGCGACAGCATGTGCAACTTGGACTCACCAATGTAAGGCGTGGGCTCGAGGAGGAGATTGGTGCCGCCGACAACGGCCATTTCACAGTCGCCGTTGCGCAGATCCTGAACAGCGTGGTGCAGCGCCACGAGCGAACTGGAGCAGGCCGTGTCGAGAGTCACGGATGCGCCTTTGAGATCGAACACGTACGAGACGCGATTCGAGAGGATACTATTAGCCGTGCCCGTAGCGTTGTACTTGGGCAGCGTCTCGGTGTCGCGGGCCTGCATGACCGAGTAATCGTTGCTCATGACACCCACATACACGGATGTCAGTGACCCCCTGAGCTGCTCGAGAGTGACACCGGCGCTTTCACTCGCCTCATATGTCGCGTCGAGCAGCAGCCGCTGCTGAGGGTCCATGCCAGCAGCTTCGACAGGGCTGATGGAGAAGAAGCCCGCATCGAACAGACGGTTGTCCTCCTCCAAGAGGTACGACTTTGCTTTCACGTCTGTGGATCCGTGTGTCTCGCCATTGGGGTGGTAGAACCTCCCCAGGTTGAACCGCTTGGGGTCAAACGGCCTCACGACGTCACGGGGCTCTCGGAGTAACTCTCAGAGCTTAGAGGTGGAACTGGAGCCACCGGGGAACCTGCACGCCGAGCCAATAATGACAATGGGCTCGTCTGTGGGGGGAAGGAATGGCGACATGATTGCAGGTTTGCCCTTGGGTCAAAAAGGAGTGGAAGTGTAGTAAATGTATTAAGTTGCGTTGCGTCCTCAGAGATGTGACTGGGTTGACATGGGAAAAAAAGAATTAAGAGAGATACGAGGTTCAAACACTGACCCAAGTGCAGACTGTATCTCACGCAACTAGAGAAGAAAGAATTGAAATGACTGGATAGTCTCAAGGCTGAGTTGGAGGTATTCGCAACTCCTGGTGGGATGCCCTTCTCTTTTGATCTCAAAATATTCTCATTACGGTTCAGCGGTAAACGAGGCATATCCAACCGGAGTGCCCTTGACGAACAGACCAACTCTCTAAGCCCAAGAACGCGGGAGCCAGCGCTGGGGGGTGTCTGATTAGACGACGCCCGCGCCCCAGTAGCGTCAATTACGAAAGGGGACTGTTGAGTTACTCGATTTGGGTTTTGGGTATAGAATACACTTTTCTTTCTTGTTCGACAGTGCGGCATGTCAATTTCGCAACGGGCAAGACGAGATCTCAAGGTTCGTTTCGGCATCACAGATCAACCGTGCTGGCCTCAGCCATGCAATACGGTAAACCGAGCGTCGTCGCCGTAATGAAACGGTCCCCGTGCTAGGAAAAGTCAATTGAGACAATGGAAGCTGTGTGAATTGCGACTGGTGATTTGAGTTCCATCAACTCTGCGCTGCGGGGTTTCCAATGGCATCATGGTGATCTTTACCCACAGATGAACAGGTGGGATCTTTGGGGGCTTCAGCTGTGCTCTCATTTTCCATTGCAAAAATAACTCTATCTCGGATTCCTCAGACTTCCGATTAGTCATTTTGAAAGAGGCCAATGCTGCCAAAATTTCCCATTCAGGGTCTTCCAGGAAGGTGGGCCTCTTTGCGGGCGTCGTCTAGACTAGACTCAGGGAATACCCGGTGGCCGAGTGCCGACCTTTCGGACCTAGATCGTGGCAATCGCCCCTAAATCTGTTAGTCATCGTAGCCCTGTCATGAGCCAGCACGTTCCAGCATGTCATGTTGAGGCTCACTGTCCAGGGAGCTACCCCTGTCCTGTCCACTACGGGCGAGGCCGGGGTGACCCCACGTTCCCCAGGGCTGTGGTGTTGGGGCTACGCGTAGAATGGCACGGTGCAAGATTTGGCGGGTAGTGGGGTGCGTTTCAGAGGGGAAAAGGCCAGCCAGCAGCTCGGCGATAATAGCCGCCGCAAAATTTTTATTAAATTAACAATGCTTGTTTTTTTTTTTCTTCTGTAAACCTCGCTATCGCTAATTGAGGCGGTGTGTGTAGACGAAAGGACATGGACATTGAACCATGTAGTCGAAGCGAGGTTTCGGCTAGGGCAATGCGATACGTCCCGACCCCTTCCAAAGACGCGGTGTAAAGATTTTTGAGTTTGTTGCGGCGACACCGTCGTATCGCAATTGTTCTAGAAAATTTCCATTTACTTCGCTCAAACCTAAGTTGATTACTAGAGCATCAAAGCAAGAAGAACAGGGTAAAGAAGAAAAAAGGATACGAGGCCTTCAGGGTTTCCAGAATCTCGAGAAGAATCAGCGCCCAGTTCTGATCTAAAGGTCGGCTTGCTTAGGCCCCCACATCCAACTCAGAATCATGCTAGTTAATGAATGCTGTGAGGCTATCTGGGCCTGAGTATCAAGTATTTTGTGCCGGTGCTTTCGTAGCATTTTAGAACGTGTTTATAAAGTCTAACCTTTCTGGTCCATTTCTGCCAGTTCAAGTGTGCCTATTCTTTGCAATAGTTCGACTTGTCATTCTTTTTTTATTCTTTCCTTTTTTTATCCCAAACATGGAGGGTTTACAGTCAGCTCTAAAGACTATGCGCTCTATAGCACTTTCCCTTTGGGCCCTTGCAGAAGAGAAGATTGCTCTAGACCCAGTCCAATTTGGCATCTCTGCAGTGGTCAGCGTGTTGGCTGCTTCTCTGATCAGCATCGCCATCTACCGCATCTTCTTCCACCGACTGAGCAAGTACCCAGGGCCACTGCTATGCAAACTCACGAGCATGGTCTGGACATATCATTTTGCCAAGGGAGACATCATCAAGTGGAATGATGCGTTGCATCGGAAATACGGCAAAACGGTTCGTCTCGGACCTAACCGCCTCAGCTTCATCGCCCCGCGAGCTTGGAAAGACATCTACGGACACAAACACGGGCAGTACCGTCCCAATGTCAAGAACTTGGAGCGCTTCATCGGCAAGCTGACAAGCAATGTCCATCCAATGGCCACTGAACCAACCATGGCCGGCCATGCTGCGCAGAAGAAGCAGTTCAACCACACCTTCAGCGACCGTGCGTTGACTGAACAAGAGAGCTTGATTGGAAAGTACATTGATCAACTAATTGGGGTTCCCAAGAAGGGAATTGCTGCAAGCCCCAACGGCGAGATCAAGGTGGACATTGGCAAGTTGTACAATTTTACCACCTTTGACATCATGGGCGATCTTACCTTTGGAGAGGGTCTCGGCCAGCTCGAAACAGGTGTCGAGTCTTCATGGGTGCAAGCAGTGTTTGTTACTTTTAAGTTCATGAGTAAGTCAGCCAATCACAGTATCAGAAATACGGATTTTTACACATGGCTAACCTTGCTACAGCTGTAAGATCCGTCATGAAGGCGTACCCTCTTGGTGGGCTGTTATATGCTGCCTTAGCGCCCAAGGGTGTCATGAAGGATTGCGCTAAGCACATCCAAAGCTCAAACGCGCTAGTTACAAAGCGTCTAGAGAAGGGCAACAACGGCCGGCCCGACATCTTTGGTTTCATTCTCAGACAGCCTGGGCAGCCTATGACTAGGCCTCAGATGAACGCCAACGCAGGCATGTTCATGATGTCTGGAACGGAGACCACTGCCACCACTCTGACCAGCATGACCTGGTTGCTTCTCAACAACCCCGACAAGATGGAGAAAGTTCTCCGAGAGATTAGATCTTTCCCAGACGAGTCGGCGTTGACGAGCCATGCTATGAAGGGCATGACCTACATGAATGCCGTGATTGAGGAAGCCATGAGAAGTGAGTAAACTTTTCCTTCTTTCCTTGCGCCCCCACACCCCGGATATCGACGGTATTAACCCCAACGCAGTGTACCCAACTGGTCAAGTTGGCCTAGGAAGTCAACGGGAGATTGCCCAGGGCGGTAATTTCGTTTGTGAAGAGTGGTTCCCTGAGAAGGTCAGTGCTCCACGATGCCCCTCGACTACGTCGTCATTTTGACAGGTGCTGACCCACAACAGACCCAAGTGGCCATTCCTAGCTGGACGATGTTCAACTCCCCTCTGTTCTGGAAGGACCCGCGAAAGTTTGTCCCGGAGAGATGGATCCCAGAGGAGACCGAGTATTCCGCGTACCACGAGTACGATGACCATGTCGCTTGGGTGCCCTTTGGAACCGGACCCCGGGCGTGCATTGGCCAAAACGTGGCGCTGCACGAGATGCGTAGCATTTTGGCCAGGTTCTTGTACAACTTTGATCTCAAGTTGTCTCCCGAGTCCCTGGATTGGCACGATAAGAAGATGCAAGGCATCTGGTCGAAGCCCTCGCTCAAGGTCTTTGTCACCCTGGCAAAGTAGCCGCACTCATCAGAGTATGAGAAAATTTGAGAGCATTGTAAGATTAGGCATTGGTGTTGTTGGAACAGTTGGTAGAAAATATGCAGTATCAATGGAGAGAATACTTGAGGCAACAAGAGCCAAGAATTACCCACATTTCATCTACCGGCAGTTAAGTTTGGCCTATGATCCTCGCAGGGCGAAGTTCAAAGTTTGAGTTCCTCGTATATGGGTGCGACCCCATCTTTCGCGGCAGCTTTTCCGGGAAACACTTGGCACGTCTGTCAGTGGAGGGCGCACTGAGGAGACAAAATGAACTTCATAATAGTAGGTACAGTATTTGTGTCCAATAAAAGGACTCCTTTTTCGTTTCTGAGCACGGAAAAGGTGCCACGCAAGGTTGATGCTTCAAGGTCCAACGGTATCTTCAAGGCCCCAAAATATCCATTCAATCGAATATCCACCTCTTCCATCTCAATGCATTCATTTGGGATATAAGTTGTGTGGGTTTATATCGTGCTTTCCTACGGGGGTTCCTTTTACGAAAATTATGATGTGGTTTCTTTTATTTTTAGTCTAACATGCACCCCGTAATTTATTCAGGTGCACTACTGGTGCATCACCCGGCTTGGCCTTTTAGGGCTATTCCGCGTAAGGCAGAATTATCCTGTAACAGACTTTAACAGTTTTTTCTCTTTTCTCTCTGATGTGGAAAGCTAAATCGTATAGCCGAACAACGGTTCCTAGCGTAAACCTTGGTGTCAGATGAAACAATGCCTACCATGGACACGGCCTCCAAATTCATCCTGAATAATGTACATCCGGATTTGGAATGTTTCCGCTATGCCGGACCAGAATCCAATCAATGATCATTCAAATGACGAGAATCGTACGACCTTAGGAAGTTTTTTTTCTTATTATTATACCTTTTTGTTTTCAACGCCTTGTTCCTGTCCATACCCTAATTGCTTTTAAGTACACTCCCCATCTGTGTAGGGTAGCACTGATATGAAGTGGACAGTGCGCACTTGAGAAAAGTAGAGGCTTGCCCAGTTAAAAATAAACCCGTCATGATCTCGGTTAATATTTGATAGCAAGGACTTGAAATCAATGGTTTGTACTGTAGAATGGATCTGAATTACATCTCAAATGTTGTGAAACTTTTTCCTCTAGTGTATAATTCAGCGGCCTCACTGCGAAATCATGGGAGTCTAGAAGTGTCACCAAAAATAACACACGAAAAAATGTAACCATGGTTTACTCTTGAAAATAATCATATTTTTAACTAAGTGCACCGTTTTTTCTATCTGTCTAGGGTAATAACGCTCTACTATGATACTGAGATAAATCGAGATGCGAGACCGAGATTAGATCCGGGGTACGCGGGGTATACAACACCATCCACAGCTATCCCTCAAGCAACACACAGCTGCTCCGAAATACGGTGTACCAGCTTCTTGCCCTTGATCTGCCCCTTGCGCACCTGCTGCAGGGACTCGGCGACGGTAGATAGGCCACCACGGCGCACCTCGAGAGGGTGAGGCTCAACCAGGCCCTCGTCGAGCAGGCGCTGGGCCAGCACGTACCAGGCTTCAGCGCTGGCACGGTGGTCAGGGCGGGCGTCGAGGTCAAACGGCGGGGCCCAGGCGACGTCGTGGCCGAACTGCGTGTAACCGCAGATCCAGTCGGGCTGAACGCTGCGGCGCGTGTGCCCGCGGACGGGGAAGGGATCCAGGGCCACGTAACGGCCGCCCGCAGGCCCCAGGGCCTTGTAGCAGGCGTCCATTGATTCCGAGTCGGAGATGCAGTCCAGGGCCAGGGCCAGCGAGCCGCCCGTGTAGTCAAACATCTCGGTACCGCAGTTGGGCGAGCGGTAGTCGAAGGTGGCGGCGGCGCCCAGCTTGAGGGCGCGGGCCGCAGAGCCTGGCGAGCATGTTGTGATGGGTGTGAGGCCAAGCAGCCTCAGAACCTGGATCGCCATGGCGCCTGAGGCCGTGCCACCCCCGTACACTAGCGCGTACGCCGGGCCCTTGCCCTTGCCCGCTGTAGCAACCCCCAAGGGTCCTGACGCATCCGGCATGGGAATCTGCAGGAACGAGAAGAAGGACATGCCTACCGTTGCCAAGGCGGCTGGAAGCGAGGCGGCTGTTGCAAAGTCCATGTCGCCGGGGACGTGCCAGACAAGCCGGGCTGGGACAGCCACGTACTCGGCAAATGCCCCATTGTCGTGGCGGAGAGGGTTATTACCGAAGATGCCGCCCATGACACGGTCTCCGATGTGCCATTGGGCTGAGTCGACGTCGCTGCCCATAGCCACGACGACGCCGGAAAAGTCTGTACCGCTGGTTGCGCCGGGCGTAGGTGACATGTCAACCGACTTGGCGTCGACTGGGTTGACGGCCACGCAGGCGACTTGCACAAGCACCTCGGACGAGTCTAGCACAGGTAGAGCAGCATCTTGAGTCACGCTGAGCTGGTTGGAACCAACGACCTTGAGGGCCGCGTGTGTGGGTGGTAGGGAGTTGGAGATGGTGGCTGCCATTGTATTAAATCGACCAGTGCAACGTTGAAAGGGGAAAAAAAGAGTGATGATGTGGCTTCCTTGACGCCTGGTATCAGATGAGATTGGTTTGAATGGCCTGTTTTACGTGTCGTTTATTTCTATGGCTTTATGTAGGTTTATATCCCGGATGAACAGATGCAACGTACGCAACCGGCTTGGCATCGCTTTTCTAGTGTAACTCAGACCTGAGCTACTGAACAACGTCACAAATCATCTCGCAAGGCTCCAGTCGGCTTCGGGGTGACCGATGCAAACAGTAATCTCCGTGTAATGTCGACCGACCCCTCCAGCTTCAATCGTAGCTGTTGTGAGACTTACTACCGAGAATCTTGACTTCAACCGCACGTCTCAAATGTGTAAATCCGAATGTCTCGATTGATCCTAGACCCTTATGATCTGGCTCATCTCGGCAGCATGGACCAGGGCTTACCGGGCATGATCCGTTTTTTTTTCGCCCGAACGGGCTCAACCAAAGTTTAAAAACAGAAGACATTGGCTTTTTTAAAATAGTACACGAAATACCGATCATGGGCCCCCGTTGTCAATCATCATTATCACTAGACTCAATCGAGAACATGAGACTCTTCTCGAACTTTTTATCTGCACGCCCTCTGGAGCGGTCGAGCGCGGCGGTTGGGCCAGCTCCATCCTGGGACAGGCGTAAAAGACGAATGAAGTGCTCTGGTTGGATAATTTGAAACGGAATTGATTATTTAATTTAAGTCTTCCAATAGGAGAGCCCGCGTAATCGATTTGAGTTGGCTGCAGTGCAGAACTGTCAATCTCGTTAACTTCGACGAGACGTCTGGTCTGATCGCGTCTGGCTGTCGGAAAAATGCCCGGTGCACGAGACTACGCGAAGTATTCCCTCCGCGCCTTTTATTATATGTCGTAGTTCTCTTCAATCCATTCAAGACACTCCGTAAGCAAGGTGGTGCCGACTGAAGACCACAGGCGAGATGAGCTTTCAGCAGGTTATTGGTGCAGCTTCTGGTCTGTCATGGACTAGTTCGGCTTTGTTGTTAGCAGCGACATATGTGGTCTGCGGGGTCATCTACCGACTGTTCCTTAGCCCGGTCGCTCGGTTCCCGGGTCCGAAGTTAGCAGCCCTCACCTTTGCCTATGAAGGCTATTATGATATTTTCAAGGAGGGTGGCGGTCGATACTGGGTCGAGATCAATCGCATGCATGAAAAGTATGGTAAGTAAACAGATCAATTATGAGCAGGAATCTCACCCAGACTCCCAGGGAAATTGCTAACCCGGTGTAATAGGACCCATTGTACGAATCAATCCTTGGGAAGTCCACATCAGGGACTCAGAATGGACCGAGGCCTACAAGATGAAGGCGAAGGCATCTAAGCCTGCGTGGTTCTACAGGTCTCAAGGTCCACCAGCTACTGTTCTACAAGCGGGGTAAGTAAAATGGTGATTGAGTGATGCCGTGAATTTGTTTCACAGAATCATTGCTAACAGTAGGTGGCATTCATAGCCCTCATGAACTTCACCACATGCGTCGCCAGGCTTTGTTGCCCGTCTACGCTACTCCTGTCGTCACGTCTCGTGAAAAGGTATACGAGACCTTGGTACACAAGTTGATTGCTAGATTCAAATGCTTCAAGGGTACCGGCTCTGTTGTGACGTGTGAGATAGTCCTACCCGCTCTTTGTGAATATTGACTGCTGACATGTGTAGTGGGTGATGCTTTTCGGTGCCTTGCCATCGACGTGACGTGCACCACGTCTCTCGGCCGGGACTTTGGCTTCGTGGACGTCGAAGACTTTGAAACTGAAATGTTCTTGGTCGGAAGGCCTTTTGGTCGTATGAATATGGTCACGCGTCAGGTTGGGCATTGGCTGTTTGAGCTGCTCCGGGCTCGGCCGCGTTTTGGCAAGAACGCGGAAGTAGCCGCTCCAGGCGTCGTTCGCATCCTGCGCTTTCGTAATGTAAGTAGATTCCTCATGCTTCCCGATTTGTCATTTGGATTCTCTAACTTGATGCACAGATGATTATGGAGGCCATCAAAGATGACTTTCGCACTGTGACAGGTGCAAGCGATTTCAAGCGCACAAGTGGGGAACCTCAAGCCGGATTCACCACTGCGGTCGAACACATCATGAAGTCCAACCTTCGCGCCCATGAAAAAGACATGACCCGTGTGGTGGATGAGGTCTGGCTGAATATCAACGCTGGTATCGAGACTGAAGGCGTCATGATTACATTTGCGACCTTCATGCTGATTTACTGCCCAGACAAGCTTGCTAAACTGAGAGAAGAACTCAGCGAATGCGAGAAGAGGCTTGGAAGGCTCCCCAGCTTCCAAGAACTCAAGGAGCTTCCCTATCTGACCGCTGTCATCCAAGAGTCGTTCCGGCTCAACCACCCCGTATCAAGCCGCCTGCCCAGATTTGACCCTCACAATGATATGAATTATCGCGACACGGTCATCCCCAAGGGCGTGCACGTCTCCATTTCCTTGTATGATAACTACTTGAACCCCGAAGTATTCGCAGACCCATACAAGTTTGAGCCAGAGCGATGGATTGAAGAGAGCGAGCGAAAGCGGCTGCGCAAGTACGTCAACCACTTTGGCCGCGGCCCCCGCGCCTGTCTTGGACAAGAAGTGGCGAACATGGAGATTTATCTGACTCTGGGACGACTTTTTGCTCCTTCTTCTGGGTTTGATATGGAGTTGCACGACACTGACTACGATCGCGATGTCGCTTTTTACTATGACTTCTTTGGAGCTTTCCCCAAGAGCAACAAGAATGTTAGGGTGAAGGTGGTGTAACTGAATTGATTGACTAGAGTGGTGGATGGATGAACGCGAGAGACAAGGGGAATCCTGTTAGGGAATGAGGGTAAAGAGGCATATGTAAAATTAGAAGCATCGTGAACTAGAATGCAATGATTGGGACATGTACTGATGTATTTCCAATTCCACATTTCACTCATCAGTCTTGATTATGGATTCTAGTAGCCACACAGTTTACAGAAAGAAGACAAATTGGAGACATGATGTTTGTATATGGACAAGATGAAGATAATGTTCGAAATTAAGATTCACACTATTCTGCCTTTTCTGTACACGTAAGAATACACCACTGAAGAGTTCAGCCTCTATAGACGGGGGGCGGACTACATGCAGGTCTCAAGGCCAAAACCTTCCGGATTGGAGTCGATTCAACAGAAGATGGGGGAGTGTCAAGGCATGAATTCTCGCACCCATCGGAACCATTGGCAGAGAAGACAGAATCACAATCCCAGGAATCAGAGCCATTGTCCACTTCACTCTCATCTTCACTGTCCTCATCGGATATCGAGACAATATTGTTCTCGTCCAAAATGGTAGATAGTGCATCGGAATCCGAAGTAAGGACGGCTTGAATGATTCTGACTCCTTCCACGACATCTCCTTCAATATCCGATAGCTTTTGGCACATGATCCACTCGAAAAGCTGCCGTGGGATTTTGCTGCAGTAACATGCTTCGCGGAGCGCTTTGTCTTTTGGGACGAATATTTCTAGGTCGTTGTTAGAGTCATCAATCTGAAAACCGATAGCTGTTGTCTTCTCGACAATAATATTCTCTCCACCTTGTTGAAGTTGTAGTTTCGCGGTGAATCCATCCGTCTCCAAGGTCTTTGAACTTTTTAGAAGAGAGTAAAACCCTCGCCCGCCGTCTTCAACTCTTGGGCTACCATAGCTAACGGCAATGCTATTTCCCCAGTTAGTGTCAAACCTCACACAGTCGCTGTATTTGTAAACGTACCGGAACAGTGCATGGGCCTTCTGCCTGATATCCCGATCCTGGCGTGAGATGGGTTGCGAAGCGGGTTTGTTTGGGAAATAGGTCTCGTTGACCATCCTTGACAAGCGCCTGTCTCCAAGACCAATCCATTCGAGGAACCGTAGAAGCGAAGGCACCTCTTCTGTATCAAAATCAAGAAGTTTCGCCTTGCCATCAAAATCCGACGCCAAGGACTTGTGGTCAATTATGGCAAAATCTTGAGAACCTTGAACAAGTTGAACTTCACCATTGGGGAGTCTTACTGGGAAGATTTTCTTCTCAAAAATGAGACGAGGATCAACTGATTCATGTGCTGTCGGAAATAATGTCTTCAACTCCATAAGAACGCATTTGGCATCGTTGATTGATAAGGTCAGTTCTTTTGTGCGCAACATTTCGTAGGTCATTTCAAAAGTCGCCTTTGGAACAGAGAGACTACCCAGGAAGAAGTGCTCAAGGCCGTCATAATGTTGCTCGTTGTTTAAAGGCGTTTTGCCATGAAGCTTTGTGAAGCTTATCCAGACGCACTCTGAAAGCTTGTGCCAGGATACACGATTGTCGACAAACGAACAGAGAAGAGCCTCAGAAGTGAACGCGGCTCTACTAGATTGATTAATGATGATTCCCATGATCAAGTGGTGAACGGTCTCAGCCTACCTCAGTCTTTCCGAATCCAGCCCGCCTAGATTCATGTTGTCGAGACATTCGTACAGTGCTTTCACGTGGTTAATATCAGTGCACTCGTCAATTTTCGATGCTCGAATCTCATCGACCACAATCTTCCATGTGAACGATGGAATTTTGAAGGTATTTCTGAAAAGGCTCGTTAGACGATTTCGGTTCTCATCGAACTCCTTGAAGTCTTGGGCGAATTGCGACTCTAGGACTACTTTCGTAGATAGCTTGATAGAAGGAGGATGCCAGATGCAGTCATTAGGACGGCCCCAAGAAGCCTTCGTATTCTCTGCTGCTGGGATCAAGATAAAACCAGAAGACTTGAAAAACTCCCTGATGTTAGGGAAGTTAGCTTAATTCCTGTCATGCATTCTAGCCGAGAAGACATGTAAAGTCTGTTGTCACTTACCGAACCATTTGTCTTGCAGCCGGAACATCTGCAGATTCACAGATCTTGATCTCAATAAAACAGTAAAGCTCATATACTCTCTTTTGAAGGGATTTATAGGTTGGAGACTTGTTGAAGAGAATGAGCGACTTCATTATGGACAATGCAAAGTCCAAATCTGTTTTAGGAAGCCCAAATCCTAGCTCGCCTGTGATCTTTTTCCATTCAGGCGGGTGAGATGCATGACTGAATGGTGTTTCCAGTTCCAGCCACGGGAATACATCAGAGTCGGTCAGAAACTTCGCGGCGATGGATTTCAAATATGTCGTGGGAATATAAGTATTCTTCAAATGGAACGGATGACCATTCTCACAGAGCACACGACAGAACCGAAGCTCATGATAGAGACGGTTCCTGTTCATGACCTGGGACCCTTGAGATTCCCAAACTGAATTCAGCAGAGAGAGGAATTTCCTAGGCCGATGCTGGGCTACGTACTTGGAAGCATCCGAGAAGGAGCTTTTCTCCGAGGTTACCACCAGTTTAATATGCTGATTTATGCCAAGGACTTGGTGGAGCCAGTTCTCCCACGTCAGTGATGCTCCTGAGGGCTTGGATGGGATTTCTGAAAAGTAGACTTTGTGCAAGTAGGTGTTATCGAACCCGGGTGCTCCATCATCGTAGTCCAGTCCCTGGGGGGTGGGCGCAAGAATGGTGGAGGTGTTAGGTGGGATATCGCCCGCGATATACACATCTGTCACACTTGGATTCTCGAGTTGTCCACAGTCTGTGAGAACCAAGACTTTTGTATCTTCACCTTGTTCTCCTGAGACAAGATGATGGGTTGAATATAGAAACTGCAAGTCGGAAAAAGACACTTCTGGCGTCAAGCTTTCGGGGGGAGTGGGGAAGTATCTCTCTCTGATCTTTTCACGGATTAGAGCCACTGGTGCTGTTTGAACGCCAAGCATGTCGAACAACTCTTTTCGCTCAGGGTTTTCACAAGCCTTTGCATCCACAACATCGATGCCAACATCGGATGGGATGTTCAAGCCACTCACTTCGACAAAGTAAAGAGAGCCTGAATTTGCAGAGACCCAACGCCCATCTCTCAGTGGTATAAGATCAAGAGATTTCAATTTTTCAATCTCTCTTACCCACGGTTTGTCAAAAGCGAGTTTGAGGAGAACAGCCGCTCGAGAATGCCAACCATCATCCACTGCCTTTGACTTCATTCGAGAAAGAGGGGATTTGAGATCGGCCTCAACGCGAGCCAAGATATCCTCGATACTGAGGCATGAAAAGCCATGCTCTTTCAATTTATCCAGGCCACTTTGCTCATAGGCTAGGGCGACATAGAGCTCAGGAACAATGTCAGCGAACAGAGGGTGTCCATCTTGATCTAGAGCCATCAAAGGGTGCCGCTTGAGGCTTCGAATTGGAACCAGAGGGCCAAGGCTTGCCGGCTGGAGAATTGGGGTCACCTGGAGTCGATCTGTGATCATGGTGACCACAACACTCCAATAGCTGTCATACTGGTACGCGTCTTGCAGAGATGGCAGATAATCTATCCACGTGTACTGCAGAGTTGGATGCTTGCTCATGTCTGAAATGGCAATGATGAATGCATCTGCAATACCTTCAGCAAGGCGCAAGTTTCTGATTGCCGCTGTATCAATCCGCTGTCCATTGTCTGTAGTGATGAAGTTTGCATGGACGATGAACTATGCATGCGAGTCAGAAAACAGAGTGTATATGAGGGTATGGAAGTGCTACCTTGAAGCCCGATTTGTAGAGGGGTTGGAAAGGAAAGGACCACGGATTCAAGAGAATGGGGGTTGAACTGTGTGGTAATGGGAAAGCCAATATAATTTCATCTTCGCAATCAAGCTCGGAGTTCAATTTGCCTTCTGTCGAGCTTGAGATTCTGTGCTTCGTAAAATGAAAGTGCTGTGACTCTGATGGCATCTTGTCGCGGGTCAATGTCTTGGTCATCATCTGCGAATCCAACCTAGTTGAATAGGTTGTAGCCGATGAGAGATCCCCATTGCTGGAATAAACTTTGAACTCCACTTGCTTCAAGTTTCTTGCGAATAATATTCCCTCGCCCAGGCTTTCGAACTGCTCGCAAATGTTCGAGCTCCCAACGAATGGATCCAAGTCCTTGCGCAAGAACAGGGAGATTTGAGTAAAGTTGTCTGACAGAAGGTTTTCAGATGTTTTCTTCACTGAAGAAACCACCCTGAGCCTATATTTGCCATCTTGGCGTGTGAATAAAAAAGACAATCCTCCCGACTGAATGAAGAGTTTATCGGAAATATTAGCATCTGGCTGCGACTCAACATTGCTCGTCTTGGCATATCGCGAAAAGGTTGCTTCGGCGATCTGTACACCGAACGCTGTAAGGATCTTGTGATCAGAGAAAGTGTCTTGGTTGGAAATAACGACGAGTCGATCGTCATAAAGCTCAAAAGTGATGTGAGGGGTGCTCCGACTAGCGGAAGCCATTAAAAAACAATCGTCATCGATGATTTGCATCCACTTGGCGACGAATGTGGACCTGCCAACATTCGAGTCGCTCTTGAACCTGCGATTATTAGTCTGGAAGTCTCATAGTTGAAAGAACATAGAGTTGGTAGTACCGTGTAGAGGATGCACTGATTATGCTATCTTTAAGCACAAGAGTCTTCTCAGCTTGATAACGAGGGTTTGGGTTTGCACATGGTTCCCCATCGTAATTGGCCTCTTCCTTCGCTGCCTTGTGTTCTGACATGGATGATGGCTAATGATTTAGGTCAAGAAGGTTTGGATGGATTGCTCAATCTGACAAAGAAAAAAAAAAGACTGCTACAACTTCTGAATTCAGGAAGCAAGGACCATGTACAAAAGCAGCTCTTTTATCACACATTTTGCAGCCCTGTTGGCTGTTGGTTCTTGATCGTCGGAGGCCGGCTGCTGCGATGGCGGCCAAGGCTGTGGACGCAGGTCAAGCCTCAGCGGCACGGACATGCCCAATCAAAAACCTCCCCCCCTGGCATGGCTTATCTGGAGAGAAACATCTTTTGCTTGATTGTTTGTAGGCTATTACTGTAATTGTGCACCATTTTGGCGACAAGGAAACATAATCCCCGGCCGATCTGATATCTATTGAAACGCAAAAGATTGCCGGCTTCACCTTAGAGCACGCTCTGTAGACACGTCAACTGGCACGACTATCGAGTAGCAATGGATGCTAGGGTATGTCGCGAATGGAAATTTTGGGCGCGTGCTGAGGGAGCGCCCCAGCTCAGCTCGTGGGGCGGCGCGAAAGGATTCGTTGGGAAGATTCGTGGTGTACATCCTTGTAGCGCTAGTGAGGCGCGGCTTCGCAGGGGGGTACTTGGCGACGGCAGAGTAGCCGCCCTGTTTCAGGAGACGCCAATTGCTTTGCTGCCAATGGCTCAGGCCATTCTATAATAAGTGATGCAGGTATTCATATTAAATTAGAATCCTTTTTCATTGGCCTTATTCTATTGGATACTTGGCTGGGGGTGACAAATGCACCGGCAATGGCAGTCAAGTTTGGTCCCAATCGAAAGGCCGGGTATGGGTGTGGATTCTCGTTATCTCTCGCCCTGCAGCCATCAATGATTGTATCTTCCTCGAGAGATAATCTGCCCTCACTAGAAGATGATATATGAAATAGAAAGCGGTAGTGGGACTCTCTCGAAAAGCTTTAAGAAATAGTGAACGCAGATACACATCAAAGGCGACGCGCATTCCATTATTCAAGGCAAGTTTGCCTTTCTGCAAAGGTGGCATAACTAAATGCAAATGGGATGGCAAGGCTCTCAAGTTTGAAGTACATCCTGGATTTCTGAGGATATATAAATTTCACAAACAAACTCTCAGTCTGGTTTACTACTTCTCCCAATACCAATACCCTTCCAAACTTACCACAACGTAGATCAGTCTAATGTCCATATTTCTCGCCGGCATCCCAGTCTTTGCTTCTGGCGCCGGTATGCAAGACAAAATCACCTGCTTTATCGGAGGGGGTCATGATTAACTGCTGGCCTGACTTGCACGCGTGGAAAAGCCGCGGCGCTGGCTCTCACCTTCATGGAACTTGATGTACCGCTCCGCAGCACCCCGGCCATGCTACTCTCTGATACTAGCAAGCCACTCCTCTTCGGGCGCAGGCAGTTGCTGCTTTTCAGGCTCTGCCCCGGCGTCAGGCAGCACTTGGAATTGTCCGATAAGCCCCGGATGGCGGCCGCGTTGAGCGCACTGCCATACTTGCCGCCTTGGGTGTTGGGGTCGGCGCCCCATTTCAACAACAACCTAATAACGTCCGGGAAGCCCGAGTACGCCGCTGCCTGTATGGTCGAGCCGAACAGGCTTCCCTGTGCGTTGATGTCGATTGTGGGGCAGCTTTCGAGAATGAGTTTGACAATGAGCATGTTATCCTCGGTGGCGCATGCTGATTGTAGAGGGAAGCCGTAGGTCCTTAGTGGTCATCTTAGGCATCGTGATATAGGGGTCTTTGGGGATATTACTTACGCAAGAAGTACCCCGACAAGTATTCGTCTCTCCTAGGTATGAGAATAAAGGACCTATTATTGAAGTTTACTAGGTCTATAACTACATCTATATCCCCAATTACTTTTAACCCCAATTATCTTCGACCCCAATACACCTTTGCCTTCTTTATAACCTTTCCATAGTCAGATAGGATTTTGGGGTTTAATATCCCTTTTGGTAGGGATAGCCAATTGATTAGTACATAAGCCTATCGATGTTCCTTTATACTTAGCTTGCCCAAGCTCATTAATCTATAGACCTTATTTATTAATATTAGCTTTTCCCTATTATCTATTACTATTTATAATCAGCTATAGGTTCCATCTATAAACATATAAGGGAATATACTCACTAGCTTTATAGATATCTTTGTAAGCATTGTTTATAAAGTAGTAGTTAATATATTAGAAGAGTAATAAATACAAGTAAACTATAGTAGCAATAGAACCTGGTATTTTATTGGTCTTTTATCTCTAGGTTGGGATTATGCTGTAAGAGTCATCGAAAAATTTATTGTTGTAAAGCTTTTCGAGCCTTTAGCTCTTTTTTTTATTAAATCCAAATATCTAGGTTACAATGCATTACAGAAACCTTTACTATTGGTCGTAATTACCCGATGGGGTAGACTGCAGTAGGAAGGTTTGATAACCCATTGGATTATGGTTTTTATTTGTCAGTGGCAAAGCTAGGCAGAGTTTTTTCTTAACTTAACTTTTTGAAGACTTGGTTATTGTGATCTTTTCGAAAGAGAAGTTTCCCTCGGAGGAGGAAGATTTAATATAATTTAATTTAACAAGTATTCGTACTTCCTCATGGTTTTCGAATTAGAGGATGGCTTGATCACCAAATTCACAGAGGTCTTCAACCCTCTGAGCTTTATCCAAGCCTGCGGATGTTCAAACCCCGAAAAATTGTTTCGCCGTCGAGCTCCTCTGAATTAAAGCTGCCTTGAGAATCGCGTCCTGCTGTTTCATTTTACTCTACATCCAACACTGATTTATCGGTCGGGTCACCAATGACTTGAACATCAATTTGGCGTGGAAAGGTGGAGAAGTTTATTGTTTATTACAGTGACATAGGATTGGTCCAGATCCTCTGTGTTTTTATGTAATATGCGGGTAACACCTCCACATCGGTATTGTTGCTTGAATACTAGGTTACACCGCCATGGGACAGCTCAACCTGCTCCTCTTCCTATTCGTTTGGTTATTTTCTTTCTTCAATCAATTAGTCAGTCTTTTATCATGATTCTGGTAGTTCTTATTCGTCTATTTGCAATAATAGTCTATACCGATTTAGGTCGCTTTGTCACGTGGCTTGCGGGGTAAGATACCGTAACAGAACGAATGCCATCCGAGCTTCCTCCACTTCCCGAACTCAGTCCATCAAGTGATCATTGTCAGATAGAGGGTGGATTGCCACCTTAAGACGAGGGAACTAAGGGCAAAGGGGGAAATAAGAAATGTATGCGGAAACAGAAAAGCCTCGGGGGAATCCGCGCAGATACCGAAAGTGATTCAGAGGGAGAGGGAAGTGTTGGGAACAGAAAGGGATCAGTCATACAGCCAGTTGTACGCAAACAGACATGAAGATATCTCTTGATGCTCTGGATTATCACTCCATATTCCGCTCTGATCTATAATCTACACAAATTTGAACCCGCCCTGTGGGGAGAGTAATTATTTCCTAAAGGTATGCGCTTGATATCCATAATCGTCAATACTGTCGCTTCTAAGAGTGTCAACGTACTGATCGTAAAAACGATCTTCGTATTTCCATTTTTGATGTTTAGATGCTAATATAACATCTACAGAAGCTCAAACATGACGGTTGGACAATATGCTTTTCCTAATCCAGTAAAAAGATAGGCCTTGTGCAGACAATGACATTTGGCCTGGATGACTTATTGTACCTCTTGCTTTCCCTAATGTGGTAGTTTCTTCGGTGAGATTTCATTGGTTGACAAGGCAAACATTCGGAATCCGCGGGCCCCCTGCCTCCGTACAAAGCAGAAAATCGGCCCGGCAAGCTGGTCCGTGATTGGTTCGTGGAAATCCATCTCGCATGCCTCAACATCCGCGGATTGCATCTCATGTCATGAAAAATGGCATTCTGTGCACGGATTTGCAATGTTTGATCTACAGCTTGGGTCTTGTTATCCCCCACATCCCGAAGGGCATGAATTTCGTTTGCTCTTGACACGAAGAGTCACAATCTGTCCTTCTGCCGAACCACAAGACCTGATAGTTAAAGGCAGGCCTGATCATCATGACTCGGTGCTGACGGCGGAAGAAAAGATACAGAACAAGCGGACAATGACCTGTGTTTCGCGATGCCATGGGCACATGCTGGCTTTGGACCTTTAGTAGCTGTCATTTAGACTTCCCGTTAAGTTGCCACGAACGTGCTCCTTATTTCACTATTCATTAAAGCCATCTTCTCGCTTGATCTATTCTGCTCTCTGCCCATCCCTACTATACACCCTTACAAAAAGATCTCAGTTTTAAGACATCTAACACCCTGACCACTAACAGTTTGCCTTGCAGGTTAGGTCTAACTATCATAATCTTAGTAATCAACTATTCAGTGACGTAACAACGTGGATCATATTGCTCAGTGTGCAATGCCCTAACCTATCTGTTAACATAAACCAAGCCCGATTTGACATTATCCATTGAGAATCTAGTTAGATCGTTACAAGAATGAATGAGCAAAGACGACGAGGTGGCTTTGGCTCCGGCCCCAACGGCACCCCATCGGCACCCCATCGGCACCCCATCGGCTCCACCTCCCGTCGGGAATGGTCATGGTTAGTCATATAATATGCCCTAAAGGGCTCGCTCATAAACCAATTGAGGTATCCTGATATAGTATTTTCAGGCCCTTGATTGCACTTGGCTTCTCCATTCATACTTATTCTCTGCTAAAAAGTCTGTATGTTGTAATTCTCATTACAATGGCCTCAAGCAAGGTATCTCCACAAGGTCTGCCAGTTCCCATCGTATTCCGTTCGTTGCCTTTTATCTTGGACTAATGACTCGTAAGATGTGCTCGAGCTGGCGGCAATCACCTTTGAATGGGCAGATAGTTATGATTCAAAGGTATTTCTATCAATGCTCTAAGCTGTAAGAGACGAATCGTTCTAACCAATTCAGGATTGGGGCCGCCTCCAAACTATACTGGCCCCTGACTTGGTTGTTAGTGTCTCCGTTTTGTTTCTTTTAGATCTAACTTACGTGCTCATCGTCAACAATAGGTGGACTACTCGAGCGTTATGAGTAGAAGGTGGGACTCGATGCGCGCTCAGGACTTTGTAGCTATGATTAGCGACAAAAAGCTGTTGGGAAACCCTCTTGTGCATACCCAGCATTTTATTGGAGGTTCCAAATACGAAAAACACTCTGAGAACAAAGTGCTTGGATTTCACCAAATACGGGCGGCGCATCAAAAGTATACGAGTGTTGATAAAAGTGAGGTTGAGGCGAAGGGTCATGGGCACGCTGTCATGGAACACACATACGAAAAAGTTGAGGGAGAATGGAAACTGGCTGGGATTAAACCAAACGTATACTGGAACGAATATGAACTTGAAAAAGTCTTCCCAGAGGTTAATCATTAATTTATTAAACCTATCATATAATAATATTCTTAGTTCCAAAGGTTTATGGCACGTTACTCACCCATTGCGCTTTATTCATCATCTACTCATGCGTTGAGTTGAGAAGACTGAAGCGGCCCAAGACGATATCACTGTTAAGAGATTTGGGTCCTTGTAACTACGCGAGGGGAATCAAGAGTTTTGAAGGGTACAATGTTTCATGGTAAATTGCGATCTCGACTTATCTATTCTACTTCATTGCATGAAACACAACACCTTGACATTCACCAAATCCTAGGAGCTGCTCTTTACTATTTTAATCGCCAAAATAGCCTTTTAGATCTATTCGCTCGCCGTCTCTGAGATATCTGAACCAGGTTCCATCTACCAATTCAACGTCCTTGGACCCTGATTCTGTCGCCTCATACAAACAACCGAGCTCTAGCTTCCTACCATTCGCGTCCACAGCCTGCAAACATTGGACCTGAACTTTAATATGGCGAAGTTTCACTTACATCACCAGATGTTGTTCCAGTTCCAATTAAGTCACCGGTACTAAGGCCGCACATGGCGGATACATGGTATGTGAGCTATCGGAATGGCGCCGAGTAGAGATATCCAAGGTTACTGGTTCCAAGAGTCATCTTTTTCGGTCATGACTGTCAAGGTTAGTCATGAGATAAAACATGAATTGACCAGGTAAGATACGAATGAGCTCAACTTCTAATGTAATCTTGAAGGTTCCATCAGCTCTTCTACTCTTCTATTCTTAATTGTCGCTTACCCTTACTTGTTGCCTATCCCTGTAAAATGATCCACATTCTCTATATCCGGCCGGTTTCCATGATCTCCCCCCAATCTCGGCGTTTCTTCGCGTCTCACCATTTTGGTGGATATGTTTATTCTGAAGGAAGCCATCATTTTTCAAATCACCGCCGAGATAAAACCTAGCCATGGATCTTCATGACCTATTTTACTATGATTCCTTTTGGCGGACTTTTGTATGCAAGGAGTGCAAAACTGTCCTGCAGACCGATCTTTCCCGTCATATCCGTCTCTCCCACAACCCATTAGGTCTCTATGAATCCGCGCGGCAAGCAAATCCAGAAAAAGCCTCAAATTCTCTCCGCTTTAAACGGAGTACATCTCGTGAAATGGATTGCATGAAGATAAAAGTAATATCATCAAATTTATGGTGAATACGCTTTCTATTGATACACCGTTGATGAATATTATGATCTGTGCCAGTTGTTAATGTAGAAAACCGTGTTAGACGGGTTGATTTCAAACCCACCAAACGGCAAGACCAACCCTACCACAAATTCCATCATTAATTATGAAACTCCTTGAGTTATTAACTAAATAAATAGAAGGCCCTCTTTATACTACTAACTCCCTTGCTGGCAGGCACAGCATTCCAGCCACTCGCGTCCCTCCAGCCAGCGCCACATTAGCTGCCTTCTTATAGGTCGTTGCAGCCCCTGTAAGGGATGCTTCTAGCCCCTGAGAGTGATAGCCACAGCGGCCTACGGTGGCGCTAGCTGCCGCAGCTAATGGTACTGATACCAGCTGCCTCTAGATATATAACAATAAGGAAATTTTATTTTAATTAAAATATTAATCAGATTCTACTTATTGGACTCTATCCAGTAGCATATATAGTCTAAAACTGATGACGAGAACGTGCAACGATCTTTGGTCCCATAAAAGTCCCTCACATGGGTCGCATGGTTCTTAATATTAAGCTTGAACTCAACCTAACCCCATGCATATATCCGGTTTGGCAATTAGGTCGCAATAACGTTTTTCTTTTGTGGAATAAGATTCTTACATGACGCCGCTTACACTTCCCGGGCTCCTGATCAGACGGCGACCTGACCCGACATGTTGGAGATGATGATTGGACCAAGGTCCCCATTGCCCTCTAACCGAATGTGGGGATGGGGCGGAGTAAATACCTGGAGATTAACGGTTAAACCCACCCAACTCTTCACCACGCATTTCGGTGCGGACAGATTCCCAATAGCTGTTCAGCTAAGTGGAACCGGTGACAACACGCATACCGCACCACTGGAAAAAGAAATCGCTGCGGTCGGCCCCGAGGTTTCCATCCGGCGAAGTCAAGGGCCCCTGCCGTAAGCGGGTAGCTGACAGTCGTCTCGCGCACTCCGGCCGTAGCATATTTAGCCGATGCAAGGTCTAGCAATGAGCGTATGCTATTGGGTTTCAACTAGGAATAGTTTCCACTCAGCTCAGCTGCTGCCTCAAGTCTCCATGACTTGCTGACAGGCACAAAGAGACCCCTGCTTCAACAACAACAAAAGCAGATTCAGCCACGATGCATGCGATTCAACTGCGAATGTTCCTCATAGACTTGTATATAAGATGTCTGGCACTTCAAGGTAGTTGTGCCTATTTCCCAACAACAATTATAAAAGTCAGCTTCACTCTCAAGAGTCAATATAGCTTCACTAGCAAATGCGCTAAATTTCTTCAATTACTTGCATCCTAGCACAATGTCTCAGCCAATTCAAATTTGTTCTGTCAGAAGTGTCCCGGAGGACCTGGACAACGCTGCGAAACGCTTCGCCATCCAGGAGCGCCCGAGCAATGCAGGTGAGCGCAGAGAAGACCGCCTCGCCTTTCCGATCAAAAGAATGTGGAGGCCCGGTCGTGAACTACGCATCCGCTTCCTCGATGGCGCGCCCGCCCTCCAGAGCAAGATACGCGAATACGCCAACCAGTGGCCTAGGTACGCAAATATCAAGTTCAACTGGGTCGACTCGGGCGACTCAGAAATCCGTATTTCTGTCGGCGACGGCGGCGGCTCTTGGTCATACGTCGGCACAGACAATGCGAATATTGCGCAAGACCAGAAGACGATGAACTTTGGCTGGCTCAAGGACGGCAGTACTGAACAAGAGATCAGCCGAGTTGTGCTGCACGAGTTTGGCCACGCCCTCGGATGTCACCACGAGCACCAGAGCCCGGACGCCGGCATCCCCTGGAACGAGCAGGCCGTGTTGGAGTACTACAAGCGCACTAACGATTGGGACGAGGCCCAAATCCGCCAAAACCTACTGCAGAAATACCCGGCGTCAGAAACGCAGTTCTCCGCCTTTGACAGGGAGTCGATCATGATCTACGCCTTTCCAGCCGAGCTGACGCTGGACGGATCTTCTATTCCCTGGAACACGTCACTTTCGCAGACGGACAAGGGCTTCATGAGCCGCACATATCCTCTCGAAGGCGGCATGTTGGACAGCTTCTACACCATGGAGATCCAAGACGGGCCCTTGACATCGCAGGAGTTAACCAAGCGCGCCAACTTCGGACGCGAGTTCCCAGAGCCGCCAATTGTTGCCGTAGGCCTAAACTACATTGATGCCGACCGTGAACACAATTTCCGCGTTCAGGCTGCGGCGGAACAGATCACTAAAACCTCGGCCGACGTGCGACTCAGCCACTGGTCTGACACCAAGGCCTACGGCCTGGGATGCGCCTGGGGTACATTCGCCGTTGACGACCCAGAAATCCAGGTGGGCGAGTTTGCCACGAGCGAGGACCATCCTTGGTATGAACCCAAGCAAAAGACGGTGCGCCATGTTACCTTCAAGCGGCCTTTCTCCGCCGGGACGCCTCGCGTCGTGGTCTGGTACAAGATGCTCGACATGGACAGCGGCAAATGGTGGCGCACCATGGCTCTCGCGGAGAACGTCACAGCTGAAGGCTTCGATCTCAGCATCGAGACATGGGGCGACAGCATCTTGTACGGAGCGGCAGTGACGTGGATTGCACACCAACAGAACAGAAAGGGCCTCGTAAGCGGCACCTTCAGCACGGGAGACGTGCGCAATGAGAGACTCCCACAGCTCGAAACATATGGACGGGTGGATATCCCCAGCGGCCTGTTTGACGCACCACCCAAGGTTCTGGTGGCCTTCCGAAGGATGAACGTTGAGAACAGTGAGAACTTGCGCATCAAGGTTGGCGTGAGCAACGTTTCTGCTACTGGCTTTGACTGGCATATCAACGGATGGGCCAACTCAAACATCTTCTCCGGTGTGGCAGACTACATTCTGTTTGCGTAAGGTGCATCATTTCGCCTTGTTCTTATCTCTCGTTTGTTTGAAATATTATTGTCATGGTCAGCGTTCGTAATTAGATAGACAACAATGCATTTTCTTTTCGTACACTTTCAGGATCAAATTGACATAATTCAAGAACTGCACTTTTTTTCTGTCCGGATAGCACCCTTGATCATCAATCATATATTTTAGAGCCTTCGACTAATTCAACTCGAAGACTTTCCCAAACCATGGTCCATGTAAGTTCATATACATACTACTATCAGTGTTTGTATTAGCAATAGGGTTATATTAGGGTACCTGTCGAGAGACAAATGTTACAACCCTAGTGCTCTCGTTCATTTCACATATGCATGATCAATGCAGGAAAAGAGGACCTAGTTCATGGCTGTAATGCAATTTCTTTATCGAAGAAAAATATTCTCTACATACACGAAATCCTTTTAGGGACAAGGTTTAAATGGAATTGTCGGCACAAGAGAAAACACCCCCAACATCTCCTTCATCATATGAAGCTTTTATGCTCCGAACGGTTGCATAAGTTCCACTAATAATGATGAAAAAACCAGAGAGTATCATAAAAACCCCAAGGACTACTGCCGCCGCCTCTTTCCACCCTTGCTTGTAAGCCTGCAAAGAATCGAAGAACCAGTGCCTACCCGATCTCGCTACTTCTTCTTCGTTCCGTGGAGAAATACCTTCAGACACCCTAGCCGGCTTTCTAGCAATGAAGAATAGCAACATGAACCCAGGTAGAACATTCACAAAAATCGGGTTGATCACCGCTCCAATGAGACTCATGAAATCGCCGAAAAAAGGCACAACGCCAACGATGACGAAGCCAAAGACGGTGGTCACGACCATGGATCCAACCCAAACGGTCCAATGTCTGACCGTGTTGTTTTGGAGATGTCTTGTACCACGAAGGATTCTCACAAACCAGTACTTGGCTGCCATGTGGCTCCATAGTATGGCGGTCACCAACAAGCCTGGCAAAGCGAGGCCATACGCGACCTTCTTAATCAAGGGCCCAGCTGATCCCAGCGCTGGACTCGCCAAGTATGCACCGACTTTGCCATAGACAATAGAGGCGATGACAATGCACGTCAACACAATGACGCTTTGGCCAATGATCAAAGCACGCGTAAACATCCTAGGATTCTTCATTTCGGCTGACACCGAGAAGAAAGTTCCTGTACCTCCCACTGCAACGAGTTGGCTGGCAACCGCAGTCATGGCGTCTGAAAACGATGGGCTGGAAATGACCCGAATATCAAGGTCGAGCTGTCCGGTTGCTGGTGCTGCCGCAGGTCGGTTTTGAGTAAGACATGCAATAGCGGTTGTCCAAACTGCAATAATAATCGAGGCCCCACCAATCCAGCTGATCCAAGCCACCCTCTCCAGAGACCTAAAGCCAGTGCCAACAATTAAAGCGAAAGCCATTGTGACGGCCACAAACACCATTGTGCAGGCGCCGTGGTCGGAGAGGGCATTGAGACTGACTGACGTGGCAAGCATGCCAGCGCCTCCAACCAGGGCCAAGTGAAGGTAGTAGAATACGCCAACAACCTCCCTTGCGCCTTTTCCGAAAAGTAGATGGGCAGCATCGCCTACGCTATGCATGTGGGGATAGTATTGTCTTGCGTTTCCGCAGAGATATCCGGCAATGGTCGAGATGATTGACAAAATGATGAAACAGAAAATCCCGGGGAAGAAACCCAGAACATGAAAGGTTTGCGGAAGACCGAGGACTCCAAGTCCAATTTGTAACTTGATGATAAGGATTGTCGTTGCTGTCCATGAGAGTCCGCTGAAGGATACATCTCCATGTTCATCATCGAACAAGCCCGCAGCAGCATGTGTTCCAGACTGCTCAGGCTTGGTCCCAACAAAACCCTCTCCATAATCAAGGTCGGCGGTCAAATCATGATTATTGATCGGGTCTTTCTTCTCTGGGCTCGCCATCACGGGAATATTGAATTGAAAGGTGCGTAATTTGAAGTTGGAAAGACGAGGACAGAATGTCGAGCTGAGCGGAAAGAATAAGGAGCTCAAACGAACCCTCATCTTCTTATACTTGATTCATTTACAGGGCTTCTACGTACTACTTATCTCTCCGGGCCGAGGATTGCGCTGAGATTAATAGTGTCTACTAGACAGCTTATGATAAGGCCTCAGTCCCCTGGCCATGCTCTTAGTATTGTGGGGAAAACCTGGGGAACGACCCTGGGTGGAGCCACTTGAGCAAGAAGATATGGACTAAGATGCAGCTAGAGAAATGTCAAGACCAGCTGATTGTCCTTTTCTGGGCCAGTATGGGAGTATAACTGTTAATCTTAGTGCCAGAGTCGCCATAAAATACTTTTAGAAGTTAGTACAGGACGTTTTGAACAAATTAGCCTTTGCCGTGTGGGAAAAAGTTTGCAGGAACTTGGGGTTGACTCAGCTATTTTTTATTTGAGTGCCAACCCTAGAGCCGAACATATTTGGGACTTGGTCGCGCGCTCGACAGCTAAGACAGACCTAGCCAAGGGTATAATTTGCTTCCGCTGATTTTTATCATGACGCGTCGAAATATAATGCTCTTTAATACAAAAGCTTCACATCGCATGAATGTTGTTTTGTGAAAATCAATTTAACGGTAAACTTGCCCTGGACTTATTCTACCAGAGTGGGGCCAAGCTATTGGATCTCCTCACTATTGCATTTTTTCTCCGCATATTCTCGGAGAAAAACACTACATAAGAGAAGTTGGTAAGGTCAAATCGGAGGGTAATGGGTACCTTGATTGCAGGAAGAATTGAAGCGCACGCGGACGCGTACGACGCGACTGGCGGACCGAGATCCTTGCCCCCCCACATTCACTGCGCTTCGTCCCGAGAGATGACCCATCGCTTATGCTCGGGCCGGGATGCTCCACCCTGGAACTCGAACGGGAAAAGGGAAATTGAATACTTGTGATAAGGGTTGAGGTCGTGCCATGTAAGGGTTATCGCAGACTAAGATAGGTTCTTCCATACCAATTGATAATGGATGCATAATTTCGAATCTTATCATCTGAGGACAATATCAATTCTGAGCTTGGTTTCGATCCCAGTCAGTACTGAAGGAGCAGGCCGGGCCGAGAATTTAGAATTTAGTCGCACGCCATCGTCACTTTTGTAGATGACCAACGTTTTTCGCCCTCAACATCTAATCTGCTCGTATCTAGCGTGGATTTGATAACGCTTTCCTAATTTCCAAAATGTTTGGAGCAAGGCAGCGAGGTTGTCTCGTAACTAGGCGTTCGCTGTTGACCACATCTCCACGCATTACTCGACCGAACTCAACCTTTGCGCAATCTTTGACATGGAAAGGCCGGACACAGTTCAAGGATAAGAGAGTTATTGCAGCTGCTGGGGGAGCTGGAATAGCCATTATTGCGTTACTGTGGCCCAAAAAGAGTGGTCATGACTTTCCCGAGGACCCCAGGGACACAAAGGCTCTCTCAAATGCACCTTTCGGTAAGGTGCTTTCGGGCTGGATGTAAGTGCTAAATTCAACGCTGGGATCACGAAATTCTAACTTTGGGTACTCAGCACCTTTGCATTTTGCTCCTCGCCCACTTGGGTAGATTCCAGCGAGACTCTTTACAATATCGTCTCAAGAATACCTTTGGTTTCTTCCATCACGAATGCATTCATCATCCGAACATTTTTCGCCCAGTTCTTGGGAGGGGAGACGACTAAAGAATGCATCCCCAATATTGAGAGTCTCCGAGCCGAGAAAATTGGGACTCTGCTGGGCTACTGCATTGAGGCAAAATTGGACGGATCGAGCAAGGATCCAGAATTGATCCTCGCGCAGACAAAAGAGGTCCTGTCATCAATCGAAGTTCAAGGAAAACTGGCAAAGAAGTATTTTCCCGATGCCAAAGCTACTAGCGGGGATAACCGATTCTGGGTCAGGATTAAGGCGACCGGTTTGCTTCCTCACCCTGTCGCCCTCTACCGCGCCTCAAATGCCATCTTGAAAGCGAAAGAAGAAAGACGACTAGACAAGGACGTTCCTTATCCAGGATTGCCTCATGATGGCGATTGGGAGGTCGCATTGAATGGCAAGGGTGTGACAGACGCAGACCGCGAGCAGTTGACTGCCTTGCGGGCGACTTTGGAAACAATTGCAGCCAAAGCTAGACAAAATAACGTGCGCATTGTCATTGATGCGGAACAGACATGGTACCAGCCAGTCATCGACAGTTTAACCGAAGAGCTCATGCAAAAGTATAACACATTGGATGGGCCCGCCACTTGTATCGCTTCATTCCAGGCCTACTTGCGAAGGTATCCACAGCTTCTCGACCAGCAGATTCTTCGAGCAGAGGAGAAAGGATATAAGCTACTCTTCAAGCAGATTAGAGGAGCATATATCGTCACTGAGGCTGAGAGATGGAGCAAGGAAGGAAGAGAAGGAGAGGGCCCAGTTTGGTCTACCAAGGCACTGACGGATGCAAGCTTCAACTATGGTATCAAGAAGACGTTTTCAACCATCGCCGACCAAGTAAAGAGCACAGGCCATTCGAAGATTGGTGTTGTGTTTGCTACCCATAATTCTCACAGCATTGACCTCGGAATTAAACTGCTTGAGGAGCACGGGCTGGCTCAGCGCCAGAGCGACGGAAAACTTCTAGTTTCCAACGAGGTCGCTGGAAGTGTCGCCTTTGCGCAGTTGTACGGTAAGTACAAATGAATCTAAAGACTGCAAATCGAGATGTTTCTAACATGTGATCTTCCCATTTTTAGGAATGAAGGACGATCTTACGAATAGAATTACTGGATCCATCACAACCGAAAGCGGGCTCCCCTTTGTCGTCAAAGTAAGTCAATATCTCTACAGCCCCCGCGACCTATCTAACCTCTAGAATAGTCTATGAACTATGGAGATTTGAAGGAGTGTCTGCCGTTCTTGGCTCGTCGGGCGACTGAGAATAAAGCTGTGCTTGAAGGAAGAGGCGGAGCTGAATCCGAGAGAGTTAGATTGGGTCGTGAGCTTCGACGACGCCTGTTGCCATTTTCTGCTTGAAACTTGAGATAGTATAGTAACTGATTTCTAAAAGAAAATTAAAAAAAAAAAACAACTTGAAGTTTTTGCTCAATCACTTTTGATTTCCCAATGTGAATAATTCTTCTCTATCTCTCCCTCTTTCTTTCCCCCCACGTGAATGATATTGTGAGACGGTCGCATCGGAAGCGCATCCCGAAATATGCCCCGCATCTTGATCTTCATCCCGACGTTCCTGCTAACAGAGGTCAACAGTCCTCTGACTCCTCTTTTAGCGCCAGAACCACTCTTAATAGCCCCAGGCCAATCATTACTCGGCCCGGGAAAAGGCGCGAAATATTTCAACTTGAAATCTCCATACCGGACCGAGGACATGCTACCATATCAATAACCTAGCATTGCTCGTCTCAAATTCAACAAGATCGAGGAATATTATAACGAAACGCCGCTTTGAATAAAACCAATCCTTTTAACATTCCAAGAGAAAGAAGAATCCCCCATCACAATGACTTCCGTTCGCTATCCTGAGCCGGCTAATGCTGGTGGAGTGAGTGATCACTGCCTGGCCCCATGTGCGTTGGGTTGTCTAACCGGGATTTCTAGTTCTCTTATGCCCCCGGCTCCGAGGAAAGGAAGCTACTGACAGCTGCCTTGATCGAAATGGAAAGCGTCACTGCCGAAGTACCGAGCATCATCAATGGTGAACGCATCTACAGTGGCCGTGAGAGTGCCCAGGTCAATCCTTGGAACCGGAACGGGGCTCCGCTGGCCAAATACTACGAAGTCGACCGAGAGACAATCGAAAAGAAGGCGATACCCGGTGCTCTAGAAGCAAGAAAGAAGTGGGCCAATACGCCTTTCCACCAGCGAGCTGCGATTTACAAGCGAGCGGCCAAGCTCGTCGAGTCTCCAAAGTACAGATGGAAGCTCATGGCCTCCACCATGATTGGACAAGGCAAGACGTGCGGACAGGCCGAAGGAGATTGCATTGCAGAACTTATTGACACCTTTAATTTCCATGTCTACTTTTGCCACCAGCTTTACCAGCAGCAGCCACCCAAGCAGACAGATTCGGCCTATAGCACCCTCGATTATCGACCCTTGGAGGGTTTCCTGCTCGCTGTTTCGCCCTTCAACTTTACAGCTTTGGGAGCTCATATTGCATTTACTCCAGCGATCCTCGGAAACGTGGTCCTATGGAAGCCCTCGCCGATGGCTGTCTTGTCCAACTACCTCCTGTACCAAATTATGGAGGAGGCTGGGCTGCCAAAGGGTGTGGTTCAATTCCTCCCCGTTGCAGACCCAACCGTTGTCGTCGATCCCGCCCTTTCTCACCCTCACTTCTCCGGTCTTCATTATACTGGATCATCCGCTGTCCTGAGGAAGCTAGCATCCCAGATCGGAATAAACACCGGTATTTACAAAACTTTCCCGCGCATAGTCGGTGAAAGTGGTGGCAAGAATTTCCACCTGGTCCACAACTCATTTGAGGATGTCGACTGGTTGGCCTCGGCTGCTGTGCGCTCCTCCTACGAGTTTCAGGGTCAAAAGTGCAGTGCCCTATCTCGGCTCTTCGTTCCAAAATCCATGTGGGAGAAGGGCGACTTGAAGCAGGCTCTGTTCAGAGAGGCAGCCAAAATGACACATGGAGATGATATCAAGCAGCTTCACCACCCCCTTGGCCCAGTCGTTTCTGAGGCATCTTTCGAAAGATTCGGCGAATTTGTGGAACGGGCCCAAAAGGATGGCCACAAGCTTCTCTTCGGAGGTAAACGAGACGGCAGCAGAGGATTCTTTGTTCAACCTGCCATTTTTGAAGTCAATGAGGCCGACACAAGCGCACAGTCGGATTTAATGACGAGAGAATTATTCGGACCCCTGTTTGCTGTACAGACATACGATGATGCCTCGCCAACTGGCTTTGAAGATGTCTGCGAGCTCATCGACAGCACTACCGAGTATGGTCTTACAGGCTCCATATTTGCAAAGGACAGTGATGCGATTAAGATTGCAGATGAAAAGTTGAGGGATTCGGTTGGAATGTTCGTGATCAACGACAAGTGCACAGGAGCAGTCATTGGTGCCAATCCATTTGGCGGAGCGAGGGGCAGTGGAACAAACGACAAGGCCAATTCAGTCAATGTGCTCCTCAGGTTTTCAAGCATTAGATGTGTCAAGGATTCATTTGAGTGTGGCAGCAACACTCTAAGCGCTTGTAATGTCGCTGAATGATGGGTGAAATATTCTCATCTCCTAGTTATAATGGAAATAAAACTGGACGTTCAAATTGATTAAGTGCATTATTGCTTTGGATTTTATAAAAATAAGTGCTAATGTAAAGGAATATTGAAATAACTGGAAATGTATTCCCTCATCCCTGGGAGCATGATGATAGAATGGTCAACCAAATGGACGGTACGAATCTTGTGTATAGCGGCTTTGGCAACTTTGTGCAACAACATTGAAGTTGGACTCAGATTACCGCTCTATCAGGACTTAAAAATGGCTACGACGGTTTGAAAGAATAAATTCTTGAAACGCGTTACACAGATTACTAAGACAGAGATCGAGAATTACCGCGTACTGGACACTGAGGTCCAATACACTAGGAGATACTCTTGAGTAAAGTTTATCTTCCCAATCTAAGGCGCATGCCATTTTGCCAAGCGGCCTCATCAAATTGACACCCTGGTTCCTCAAAGGGCGCACCCAAAGACACGGCGTAGAACTTGCAGCGGCATTCTCGGGCCGCGAAACTGAACTTCGGTCCGAGTCCAACATCGGGACCTCTCCCCGCACCAGATCGGCGTTGATGCGGTGCTGTTAGGTGCAATTGCATTTTTCGAAAACACAGCTCATTGAACTTTTATTCTTCATTAAATATTTTCTTCACTGTTCTTATCTCAAGTCGACAAAGTCAGGCGCCGTCGCTGAGAAAAGGTTGATTCAAAATTGAAATGGCTACCACAGCGCCATTGACATTTGCCGTTATCGGCTGCGGTTGGTCTACACACAATATCGAAAAAAACAATAACTGATGAGTAAACTTGCAATAGGAAACTTGGGAACCGCGATTGCCACAGGAATCCTCGCTCCAACCGATAAGAAAGACGTCAATGTCAAGCGCCTCATAGCCACTGTTGGCACCGAACCCTCCAAGCTTCGCGTCGAAACCGCGTTATCCGCACAATCATCTGGCCTTGAAGTATTGCTGCAGCAAAACAATGCTGATGCCATTAGGCAAGCAGATGTGGTGATTTTCGCCACAAAGCCCGTAAAGCGTGAGGAGGTCTTTGGGGCTCCAGGAGTGCGCGAAGCGCTGCGTGGGAAATTGGTCCTCAGTATCATGGCCGGCATCACAACCAAGGAGCTACATCGTTTGGCCCATGACGGCGAGAATATGCCCAGTGATTCAGAACCATTCCAGGCCATTCGGGCGATGCCGAATATGGCGGCCAAGATCCGCCAGGCTGTGACGCTGTACACTGCCAATATGGGCACAATCTCCAAAGACAGCCTCAACATCGCATCTTGGGTCTTTGGGCAGGTTGGAGAGACCAAGCTCATTGCAGAGAGTTCGTTTGACATCTCCGCTGTGCTTGTTGGATGTGCGGGGTCATTGCTACTTTTGGCCATTGATGGCCTGCTAGATGCGGCTGTTGCTGAGGGCGTTAAGCGGCCAGACATGCAAGATTTGGTCGTCAATAGCGCCATTGGTATGATGAAACTAGTCCCGGCAGGGGAACATCCAAGTGTGCTACGAGAGAAGATTGCCTCTCCTGGAGGATGCTCAATTCGGGCTCTTCTGGAATTAGAGCGGCAAGGAGTGCGATCGGCATTTACGAGCGCCATCATGGCTGCGGCTGAGCAGTCGAAGCAAATGTCCAAGTCCTAGACAAGTAGAATTTCATTCAAAACCAGCAGTTACTGTGTTCTCAAGTGCTTATTGGTGTCTGCTTCTTTGCGAGGTTTCTCAAAGGCAGTTGGCATATTGCGGCTGCCCCACCATCACAGAGTGCGGAGAAGCATGCAAGTAAAAGCCCAATCCAGGTTGATTATGCCATCTGGGTGTCGCAGCGATGTTACTTACCAATTACACGTGAAGTCGCGATAGAAGAGGCAGAACTACAGGTCGCACGCGCCCACACGCCGTGTTGTTTGATATTCAGGAGTCTTGTTTAATTGCAGGGGTCTAGACTCCACCGACAAGGAGCACTTCGTCACGTGCATTGACAGTCTAGTGTGCGGCGTTAGCGTTCAGAAATGAGGGGCTGGTTTCCAGATTCCACTCAACGCACCCAGTTTGCCACCAAATTGATCAACGAAGTCCACAATCCTTTCCAAAACATTCCAGACTAGAGGCGACGCCTAAGCAGTCCGCGATATGGCACCGGGTTACGACTTTCCGTCTTGGGCAATTCTCCAAGGCCCTGGCGATTGGCGAGGATGGATTAGGATGACTAGTTGCAAGACGGATAAGCAGATTTGGAGTCTCATTGACCCAGAAGGAAGAGATAAACCAGCAGCCATTCCATTTCCAGTCATGCCAACGATTGAGGACGCTAAAGACTTAACGAGTAACAGAGATGAACCAACTGAAACGGACTATCTCCTTCTAGAAAGCTTACTTCTACTATATGATTGTAATATTCGGAGTTATGAATATCAGCAGGAATAACTAGCCGAAATTCGATCGCGCATCACCAATAGTTCTGGGCCATATCATTACTTGATTGCTCATGAGTATAATCCAGCAGAACAACTCTTGATCCTTCGCACCAAGGTCAAACCAACTGCAGAAGAGGAAAGACACATTGCAACAAGCCGTTATTACGCTGCTCTCGAAAGACCTGGGCAACCTAGCTTGCAAGAATGGGCCCGTAACTGGCAAGATGCTTATGAAGCAGCCCGAGAACTGGATCTCCCCTTCGCCAAACCCCAGCGTGCCGCCCGACAGTTCCTGCGGGCACTCGTATCAGCCGACCCCCAAACTTCAGAAATTTGGGAATTCGAGATCGAGGAATCACGTCAAAAAGCCGATCCCGGTTGGGAGAAGGAGATTTTCGATCCAATGAGTATCATTGACTTCATCGCAAAATGGCATGAATGGGATGAAGGTGAGGGCACAACCTACCGGAAGCCTTGCTATGAGTCATTTACACGGAGAGCCCACTCTCTTCAGAAAGCATCAGCTCTTGGAAAACGCAAAAGGTCTTCAGGCGGTCTTAAGCCCGTCGACTTGTTTAGCGTCGATGGAGTGCTTGATCTATACGACACCTTATGCCAAGGAGTAAACCAGCACAGGTTAGACGATTACATCAAAAGTTGGGAAAGAGTTATTTCGGAAGCCCAGCGCGCCCAGATTATGGACGCAACAGACTACGGCCCCATAATTCGGTTCATCATGGCTGTCAAGTACATATACCCTAGCTTCACGTCGTATTGGTTCATAACTCCTGAAGGTTTGATGAAAAAAGGACCAAGTAACTTTCCGAACGCTTTTAGAATTATCGAAATCTTCCGGAGGTGTTACCGGAGAGCGGTTCTTGGCTCCATAGACATGATGATTGATTCCAAGGCAAAATCTTACGATTTCGAGGTATTCAACTCGCCGAAGGACAGACAGGTCAGGCGAGTAAAGTCGATCAAGCGGACTAGTTCACCTAGGTCGGCATGCCTCTGTGGCAAGCAACATTTTTATACAGAATGTTTCTATTTGGTCGATGATATCAGGCCTGCATATTGGATGCCATACACAGATATAGCATCGAAGGTGTTTGAACGGCTACAAGACTCCAAAGTACAGGCCAGGGTACGGAGTGCGATAAAGAAGATGGAAGAAGAAATCAGCACACAGTCGCTCGGGGGGACCTCTACCCCTTGAAATACCTCCTGAATCAATTGATGAATGAGCTAGAAACCAAAAGGCCCGTTAAAATATCCAATCTTAAAGGGGTAGAAGTTGAGTTAAACCCACAGTTACTATGGTGCTGGGGTTTAGTGGCGACTTTTTGCAAAGCATGTGCCAACGCAATTGATGGTAATTTACATGTCCGTAACGATCTTTTCATGCCTATTTTCCAAAAGACATAAAGAGGCGTTCACGAGATATGATATCCATAGCCACTAATGGAAGTCATTATGATTCTAGACTTGAGTGCCTGAGTCGTTTCAAAAATTGTGGGTAATAGTAGGGCCGTGAAAGCATCTAGAGGTTCATCTCATTCCGATTCAGCCAACCAACAGTGCCACTTGGTGCCATCCTAGGAATTCGGAATTTTAGGCTCTAAGTTTTCTTAAAAAGAAATAATAAGACCACATGAGACTTTTCAAGGTTAGGGGCGATCTTTGAGAGGTCCTGGTTCCACGCGGGATTTTCCGATGGGGCCGGCACCCGAGAAGCCAAATGATGAAACAGGCCGAAACCGGATGAAATTTCCCTAACAGATTTACAAAGCACCCATCGGTCATCTGTAGCTACTTAATAGCTCATACACCTTGTGATGTTCTCTCTTTATATCGCAAAAATGTAATCCTGCTTTACTAATAATGTAACGGTGCCAGATGTTCCATGAAACCGTTACAAATTTCCTCGTCAACCCGACTCCCTTACATTACCTAGGACTGCGACTGCGGCAGGGTCGGGGTCTGGATTCAGTCGCCAAGACCTAGGTATTATGCAGAGAGTGGATGATGTAGCATTTTTCATGCCTCATAATCGTCTGATGGATGGAGATTTGCATCTGTGCACGCTCTGTCGGGAATATTATTGGCCATGTGGTGGTGGTTGCCGGCGAAGCTTAAACTGTGGGCTCGTTCATCCGTTCTCAAAAGTGGCGTCATGTATGTGAAGAGCCCTGGCGAATCCTTTGCAGCAGACACAAAGTAGCATGCAGCATTGGGAAAATAAGATTAAAGAATTGAGCAGCGGCTCCGCGATTATACAGGGTTGTTTTCTGGAGGACAGTCTTCCGGAACCGCATTGGGGTTTAAGTAGGCGTTTCTTGGCGGGATACAGGTAACGGGTGGCTCGATATATTAGCACGTATTCCTCTACCAACGACATCTTGTTGCAGTCAATCGTTTTTGTTCTGTGGTAACCCTTTTACTTACACGCCTCTCCATCGTGCGCTCATTTTTCCTCTCCACAACCTTGGCTGTGGGTGCCCTAGCAGCTCGTCCATTCCTCAATGAACCCGACACCGGACTGGAGGAGGTTCTAGGAAACACTACCAAAGGTGCTTTACCAGAATTAAGTGCTATGGTCGGTCTCCCAGACATGGACTGGGCAGCAAGGAACTATCTGCCAATCAAGAATTATACTTACTATCGAAATAGTGCCGCGGGCGAATGGTCGTATCGAAACAACATGGAGGTGTTCAACCGTTACACCTTTATTCCTAGCGTCATGAATGATATCACTGGCATTGAAGGCTCGCTAAAGTAAGTGGTCGCGAGACACTACTGAGAGTGCGTAACTAATCGGGCTATCATTAGCACAACGATCCTCGGTCACAACTTCTCGGCTCCATTCTAAATTAGCCCATGCGCCAGTGGTATCTACGGGCACCCTAATGCTGAGTTGAACTTCGTGAAGGGTGCAGCTTCCGGGAATATCCTTTACATTGTAAGACAGTTTGCCCGAACCCATCTTCGTATCTTGCTCACAGACCACAGCCTTCTGGTTATGCCACCCTTTCTATTGAGGAGATCCACGCTGCCAAGGCCCAGGGTCAAGTTGTCTTCCAACAGGTATGTCGTCGTTATTATCTTCCTTCTGCTCCATGCTGATCTTTTAGCTCTACTTGACGAGAAATGATACTGCGACCCAGGAACTCTTTGACCGAAGCAAGGCGGCCGGAGCCGACGCCCTCGTATTCACCGTTGATGCCCCTATCTTCGGCGCCCGACAACGGGCTGCACGCCTGGATGTTAGTCTATCGTAAGAGGATTCATTCAACCAACTATCTCTGGGTAATAGTTTCTAACTTGACACCAAGATCCTCTACCTACCGCTACATCACCGTAAGTGTCAATCGCAAATCTTATAGCATCACTCAGCAGTGACAATTCCCATGCTAATCACCCAAATAGTGGGACTACTACAAGAAGCTTCAGAACATGACTGATCTCCCCATCATCGTCAAAGGCATCATGAGTGTCAAGGATGCCAAGATGGCTGTCCAGAACAAGGTGCCTGCCATTGTCCTCTCCAACCATGGCGGCCGACAGCTTGACGGAGCTCCCTCTGCCCTGGAGGTTGCCATTGAAATCTACAAGAAGGCGCCTGAGGTCTTTAAACAGACCGAGGTTTATGCTGATGGCGGTGTTCGCTACGGTACTGATGCTCTCAAGCTGCTTGCTCTCGGTGTCAAGGCTGTTGGTCTCGGCAGACCTTTCATGTACGCAAATGTCTTTGGTCAAGAGGGTGTTGAGCGTGTCATTTCGCTTTTCAAGAAAGAGCTTGCTGTTGATGGTGCCAACTTGGGATTGGGTAACTTGAAGGAGATTGATGCCGACTATGTGAGTACACTACAGTGGTAGATTTGATATTTACTAACTTTCTATCAGGTGAACTGGACACCGAACAACTGGTCCGGATGAGAAGCGACGCTCTAGTGGAGCGACTCAAAGCGTGGTTGCCTGTTCCAAGTTTGTGTCGCCGCACCGGGGGATAGGGCTTGGCGGCTTGCAACCAACACATATAATTCAAAATCAGACCATCAACATATATGTAACAGTGCCATAGTATAAAAAGCTCAAGATTGCTTAATTCAACGCATATTTACTTCTAATCCATAATTTATATCAACACTCAAATTGACAGTTTGTTGTCTGCCTTGAAGAAAAAGTGACTGGGCAGAACATTCTCGCTTACTCCACCTCTTACTCATCGGCAATAGCAGTCATGTTAGGGTTGCCGACCTTGATAAACTCCTTCTCCTTGGGGAGCGAGTCGATAAGCTTGTCGGAGAGCTTCAGGTGGTCCTTGACCACCTGCTTGGGGGTCAGAGCCAACCACTGGGCAACAGAGACATCCGAGAACTTGGTAGCCTGAAGGACTTCGAGGAAGATGAGATCCTCGGTGCCTGTGTTTTCAACATAGTGGCTGTTTCCAACAGGAATGTAACCAACTCCTCCAGCAGTGAAGTCAAAGGTTCGGGCAGAGCCAGGGGCCTTGAAGACGGTGACACGGCCGCTTCCCTGGAGGAAGTAGCTCCACTCGTCGCTGGTGGTGTGCCAGTGGATCTCCTGTAAGCTTTGTTAGATCAATGTCATCATTTAGTGCAGAATTTCTACTTACACGAAGGGCACCGGGCTGGACAACAACAAGGGCAGCAGAGAAACCCTTGGCAATGGGGAAGGTGGTGGGGTCGACAATCTTGACAGAGCCTCCGGGAACGGTGTGAGGAACTTGCTGAGACCAGTGGTAGGTGTATGAGTCGCTTCCGACGATGGCTCCAGCCGAGGAGGTCACGTTCTGCTTCTCAATGTCCTTGGGAGCAGGTGTTCCGTTGAAGATCTACGAACAGTTAGTCTTTCAGAATAATCTCTAGTTGATTGCAAAACTCACGTAAAGCTCGCCCTGGGGAATGTTGTCGAAAGCCTTGGCATCGGTGTGGAAGTTCTTGGCGAGGACAGAGACGGGGTTTCGCTGGAAGAGCTCGGAGACCAGGAATGTCTCGTCTTCGGAGAACTCACCCTGGTCAAAGACGAGGAGGAACTCGACACCCTTGTCCATGGCCTGCAGGCTGTGGGGAATTCCAGCGGGGAAGAACCAAACATCGCCGGCACAGACATCGTCAATGAAGCTCTTTCCCTCGTCGTTGATAGCAGCAACGCGGACACAGCCCTTAGTAACCAGAGCCCACTCGGCAGCAGTATGCCAATGCAGCTCACGGTAGGCGTTAGGAGCCAGGCGCATGTCGACACCTGCCATGGCTGTGGCTTGAGGGAGAACATCCTTGTTCTGCTGACGGGCCCATCCAGCTCCTTTCTGGCTACCGTGACGGTTGTGGGAGAGACCGAGCGGCCACATGGCGTTTGGCACATCTCCGGTGTCAGTTCCGGGAGGAGCGTACAGATCGGGATTCAGCTTCTCGTATTCGAAGGTTCGTGGGCCTGGGTCAGTAGCTCCCAAGCCACCGCGGATGGGCTGAGGAATTTCCTCGCCATCAAAGTCGAGGTACAATCCAAGGTCTGCATCAGCATCCTGGCCATTAACATACTTTGGGTTGTCGACGATGGCGGAGTCGGAGTTATCGGGATCTGGTCGCTTGGCATTGCCACCGAGCAGACTCGAATCACCGTACAGAGAGCCACTGGTTGAAGTCACGGTGGGAGTTGGTGGCTTTACACCAGCAACAGGGCCATCGTTTTCGCCATAGTCGCCCATTCTGCAACCTGTTAGCTCTGCTTCATGGCAAATTCCACCAACTTTCGCTTCGAGGGTGGCTCAGAGAAATAGAAGATCTAGTCAACTTACTGCGGTGCAGGGCGGGCGAGAGCACCAGGCAGCGCGAACAAGCCGCTGAGAAGGATTGCACGAAGAGACATGGCGATTATTGCACTCTGTAGTTTAAACCTCTTGTACTAGATGAGTGAATGAAGGGAGAATGATTGATGGTGATGAGGAAGACTTACGGCTGCAATGCTTCTCTCTTATATACAATGCATGCCTCGTCTTTGAACTCATCCATGCTACATGATCTATGCTCTTGGTAAGGCTAGCCTTGCTCATGCGTGAGGCTTCTGTTGTCCATTCGGGTAAATCGGCTTCCAGATATGACCTCATGCAGGTAATCAATTTGACGCCTCAGTAATTGGCTCATCTTCCAAATGCAGTGGTGGCGGGTTGACATCGGGGCCCCTTGTCACAATTCAAGGCTCGGTAAGACTGGAATCTCGGGAAGTTGATTAGTGCACGCTAGAGCATCATCTGAGTTCGATAATGCTTCTTGAGGCTCAACGTTGTCGTCGCAAGAATTGCTCGTTGCGGGCGTCAATTCGTCCAAATGGCTCGCTACGTCATTGAGTTTTGTCGATCAGTGCGGCTAAAAATAGAAAAATATCCATCACTTGGTGGTTTGCATAAGTGATAAACAACAAATTAGACTTGAATTTTGAACCCCAGAAGTCATGATGAAGCCAAGGCGGCCCCGGGCGTCGCTAAAATCTCGGCATCTGCAAAGCCCACCGGACTTAGTCGCGCCCGCGTCCAAGGTCTTACTCGCTTTGGTCGGGCCTTTTGTCCCGCGTTGATCCTTCTCCAGATTTCCTGGTAAAACATCCGATCATGCTCACAGGGCGTGCTCCGCGGGGACAATATGCCAAGCACTGCAAATGGCTGCAGACGGGCCGAGAAATCCGATCCACTGAGCTAAGCCTCAGAAAAGGACGTGTGCTCCCCACAGCGAAAGGCCTAAGCGGTCGATTAACCATAAAATGATTGGTACAATGGTGCCAAGAGGGGACTCAACTGCCGAATGCCTAGCTTCCGATCAACCGGTCCCCACGCCCTATGGAGAAGCTCCAGCTTACCTCGACTTCCCCAGGTGCCGGTTATCCGTTGCCCTTATATCAGGGCAGCGCGCTCGGGACGTCCGGGCCCCCACAACGGATCACCTTTGAGATCGTCGTCGTTAAACCCGTAACGCCCGAGTTTCGGGGCGAGTGTGATGCCATCGGCTTGTTCAAGCCCTTCGGCGAATATTTGACAAGGTTGCGCTAGACGCAAGGCTGTGGCAAAAGTGCCTGCAAAGAAGTGATAGCGTCCATGCCAACTACACTACAAGCCGCTTCGTATCGTCAGAGCGACATGAAGAAAAGTAAAATCACCAATAGTAATCAAACAATTAGTAACCATCAATCATGCATGCGTGTATTCATCTGGTGTCCCTATGGTTTGCACATTCCTCAAGTCTAAAATTATACATAGAGTAAGCTTGCAGTAGATCAACAGTGATCAAATTGCGCCAATTACAAGACAGGTGAGGCGGACCAACCGCTCAAAGCGCATCGCTCGACAAAGCCATTCCCTTCTGACCAATTATTCCCACAATGATGGAATTCAATACTGGTCAAATTACAGCTTTGAGAAGGATCAGAATGTCAAGCACTCGCTTTCCGGTCGGGAACCTTTCCGAGTTGCATTGAGAAAAAATGATCAAGTACACCGAGTCTGAAACGCGTAAATGGTCCACCGCGGTCGGGATCGTGACCCCACAATCCGTCAGAAACTCACCAAAGTTTCCCTTTGCAGTTGTCACAGCATATGAAGCGGGGATTTTTATGCTGAACAGTGCAGAAATCTGACCCACTACACTACTACGTTGCTACGAGCGAGCGAATTGGAATAAAGTCATCCACAATAAACATGACACAGGAACATGGAACCGGATACACATAACCTGTGATTGGTTCGGCAAGATATTCCTGAGTATATTGATTGATCTATATTGCTCCACCTTGATCAATTGCCGGTAGTTGTTGGGGAAAATGTTGCGCGTATTTCATCTTTTAGGAATTCGCCTAAGCCCAGCAGCTGCAACCTCTCCATTTATGTGGATGCAGATGATTGTTGCAGCAATCATTGTCGGCATTGGCTTTGCCGCTGTCTCAACAATATTGCCTGAGCAGTAATATTACCAAAGTGGCTTGATAAATTTCCACTTATCACTTGTCACATCCAGTGAGGGAAATATTGCGCAAGCGTGAGCAACCGTGACGTCAACTCGAAGAATTCACGATGATTCAGGTTTCGATCATTTTGAGGCCCGAAATTGAAATGCCCACTTTTGATCCGAATTAATTAAGCTTATGACGAATTTGGTCCCATCTTGTAAAATTTTCCGGTAAATCCCAAATGTCCCGCTCGATGACCCAGAAGCCCAATTAATATGGTGGGCAATGCGGGCCGCGAAATACGTGGAGGAGACTCCAGGCCCAGCCAATAAATTTTGAGGCAATTCAAGTTCGTAATTCTAGACTTTAATGGTTGTGAGCCAATCGAAAGCTGGTTAAAAACAAGGAACTTGAAAACTAGTGGGCGTTGCGAGGTGAGTAATTGTGGTAGTCGGTGCCTTCAACTTATTATGTAAACATAGATACGGCTATCTCGTTTATCACTCCACACGATAAGGTAAATCTTTTAGGTACGATTGGAATATATCTAGCTTTTTATTTCATTAAATTAAATCTTGGCACGGAGGAGTCGACAAAGTTTGTTTCGTCCTGGTCAACTTTATTCCAGTTTTCGTGACAGTTCGCCAAAGCGGCAATACAAACACAATCCAACCATATCTGAAAAAGAAATACCCTAGCGACTATCTACTCAATAAACTAAAATCTGTTCATGGGTTAGCGCACATGCGCGCCAAGATGTTGATGAAACATGACCGCCAGGAGTGTGCTACCCTAGACTTGGCATCTCGGGTTCGCATCGACCAATCCATTGAGAAGCTAGGTTCAATCGCACCCATGAGGGTTAGCTTCTCATGAACGAACAAGGTTTATCTCCGATATGGACAGGATGGGTACAGGTCCAATTCATGACACAGAAAATAACGCCAAAAAGGCTTATTACGGAAAATCTTAGTCCGCAATCACGCTCTACGAGGCATGCTCAGTCCCGCGCAAGTCCTCTTCTACTCTGAACTCGCCACGTCCTAGCACATACGACCATAGCTCTCAGAAAATACGGGATCCCGTCCGCTCTCCCATAGTCAAGCTGAGAAGCGGTGAATTAGTACTCGGGTCGGTGACGACCGGGGAATCCTCGCTGTTGTATGTTTTTTTGCCTCTTTTTGCCCCTTGGCCTCCAAGCCCAGTTTCATACGTCAGGGAATTCTTCACTGCCTCTGTTGCAAGTACCAAGGCACCAACACGGTTATCCAAGCCCAAGAATTAAAATTCACGGAATTAAAAATACCAAGATATCTAAAGAAGTGTTCCGAGATTGGTTGATAGTAAGTGCAATGCGTGCATTACACCCATGTGCCTCGGTTTGCTGCGGCTTACTTCAAGCCTCCAGCGAGGACAACTTCCTGTCCGGTCATGTAACCTGTCTTGGCCATCCTGCGCCATACATTAGCTACTCTGATATAGTAGATGGATCCTTAGTATCTGATTTACTTACAGCACTACCGTATTAGCCACCTCCTCGGGAAGACCCAATCGGTGCAGGGGAATGCTTCCAACGATGGCTAGGCCGGGGTCTGAGACTTTCAAAGCCTCCATGTCCGTGTTGCTCTTCCAAGTACTATAGCATGTCAGTTGGTTGTCGATGTGTAAATTAATGGACGAATTACGTTTCTTTAGGTTCTGGAATCATGCCCGTCGAGCCAATCATGGCGGGTAATACCTTGGAAAGTGGTCAGCCTAGATCAGATCTATGTGTCTAACAATCGGCGGGGCATGGACTTACAACGTTCACATTGATGCCCTCAGGTGCCAACACTGTCGAAAGGTTGAGTCCCATGGCACTATATCAAATCAGCATGCATCACCAAGGCCATTCCTAGCAGAAACTTGCCTGAGAGCACCCTTTGTGGCTGCATAATGACACCCATTGATACCACCTCCCTTACTAGAGATACTTCCAACAAGAACCACGCGTCCCCAACCCTGCGCCCTCATGGTCTCGACGCAAGCCTTGGTCACGACAAACTGGCTACGGGCGTTGATCTCAAACATCTCATCCCAATCGTCCTCCTGAATGTCCCGAATGTCGCGGATGCGGCGCCCCAGGCCGGCATTGGCCACGAGCACCGAAACGGCCTGGTGCTTGGGCGCCACGTCGGCATGCCTCAGCACATGGGGGACCAGGTCCCGCGTGGCCTCGCGATTGGAGAGGTCGGCGCCCGCGATGACGAAGAGCTGCGACGGGTAGAGAGCTCGGAGCTCGGAGGCCAGCTTCTCGGCCTTGTCCTGCACACAGTCGGTCCCCGAGCGGGAATTCGTCAATCAGAGTTTCTAAACGCGCCCAGCAGCAACACTCTCGCAGGTCTTGCTTACCTGACTCGCCGAATAATGCAACGCGACATCGCAACCCTCGGCAGCCAAGGCTCTAGCACAGGCGGACCCGATTCCCCCGCTGAAATGCCAAGTTAGCGGGGTTATGCACGGGACGAGTGCTAGCCGAACCTTGCGCCAGTGACAAGGGCGAGGCGGCCCTGGATTTTGTTGTCGGCCTTGTTGAGATGAAGTGTGGTCATGTTGGGGAAAAAAAGCGAGTTTGAATTGAATGGAAAAGAGTAAGGAAAAAAAATGACGTGCGGGATAATGATTGTCTGGTGAGGAGATGCTGTTGCGTTGGAGTCGTGTAGAGCGAGCGGATAGTTGTGCGGGGGAGTTCGCACCGAAGGCCGACGTTGCAGCGGGCCAATGGCCGAGTTGCGCCTAGATCCGCAACGGGTGAGCAGATCCTGGGGTGTAAGCCGCCTGTAGAGCCTAAAGATCGGGCGCTGGAATAAGCTTAAACCAAGGATCTAAGTGGCGCCGTCTCAAGTCGGTGTAAGAAATACTTGGCCTTTGATTGACGGAAACGTGCAGGGCCTTGGTCTGGGCATTTCAGCCTGGCGTGATGGTTCGTAGTGGTTGTCCCCCAAAAAATTAGTTGGGGAACTGCTGTTGCGAACCCCAAGTCAACATCAACTCCCGCCACGCCAACCCCAACCAGTTGCCCGCCCTTCACCCACCTCGTCCAACTCCCCCCCAAAAAACACAGCAGGAAGGAAAAAAAGCAATGAGCAATTTATTTTTATTCTCTTGGCAAGTGTCGTCAAAATAGTCTTTTCACCGTGCCCATACCCCAGATCCACAAGAAATCCGACGAGCGTGACACACCAAAACTCCACTTGCGGGTCTATATATCCTCTTGGCAAGTGATGCCACCGGCATCCCACCCGCGATCTGATTGGCATCCTTGAGCGAGCCCTACGAAGCCCCAGTTTGTTTCTTTTTATCCCTAGTTCGAAAATAAAAACGTGGCACAGACATGGTAAGGGTTTTCCCCCCATGTTTAGTCACGCGGGCAGTTGAGTGTCGAGTAAGCGAGGAGGCCACCAAGTAAGCCGCCCTTGCTCAACGGGTCCAGATGGTCCTCGTTTACTCACTGTGAGAACACACGGCTCTTTTTTTAGTCTCCGTAGCTCGGCAGTTGAAGGGTAATATCCTAAGATCCGGTTTTGTCCGCGTAAAAAATGCAGCCAATTTTTGTCGTTTCTCCTAGTCCACGTTTTATGCTTCGAACCACTTCTGGTGCAAAGACAATTTGGCAACGCTTCGCTCGCAACCCAATCGCAGACCAAACTCAGCATGAATTCATTTTCCTTTCTTGCCATTTTTTTTACCACGGCAGTCGGGGTTTTCCTCGGCGCTACATGGGCCGCAAATCTGGCCTCCGTCGAGTCATCTTTCCCGAGTTCCCCCGTCGTGCTCTTGGCAACCCCGCAGTTCGCTGATGCTGTCGATATTTTGCCGAATATTCGCTGTCCCACATGAAATGTTGCATCCGACCCTGCTTCCCCATGGGGTTGCTGCGGGGTAGCTCGATTGTGTTGTGACATGACAGGATTTTTCGTCGCAATGATCGCCGCGGTTCGCCTGGTTATCGCACAGGGTTGTCGTGGAAGGGTTAGCATGCGTAACGGCCTTTGCTGTATAAAGAGGACCGCTTGGTCTCGATCGGTTTTGCTCACTCAGACACTACCAGAACTCTGTTAGTACAGCTTTGTAAAGGCACTCTCGCCAGGACTATCTATTCACTTTTGCTCAAGATATGGGATGGAGTACTCACGCGTCGGGGACAAATGATCCCCCCGAAGTCAGAAATTGGCGTATCCATATGATCGCCCTGGTTGCAAGCATGTCTGCTCTTGCCAGTGAGTCCACTGTTGTGATTTTGTCCGGGTGACGCCGTGATATTGACGTGACTCCAAGTGGGATATGATACCGCAGTCATTGGCGGAACGATGGCTCTGAAGAGCTTCATTCGAGACTTTGACATGGATCCAAACAATAGCAAGTCGAGAGATAACACTCAGGCAAACATTGTTTCTACATTTCAGGTGAGCAAAACTGACTTGCGTTGGGAACTAGTTTGTACTAACCAGATCAACTTATAGGCTGGCTGCTTCTTTGGTGCTCTTCTCACGTTCCCAATTGCCGAACGATGGGGTCGTCGTAAGACCGTTATGGGAGCGGCTTTGATCTTTCTTCTCGGTGGTACACTTATGACAGCTTCAAACGGTAACATGAGCATGGTTATTGGCGGCCGAGCCGTTGCTGGCCTCGGAATCGGTGCTTCTTCCTTAACGGTGCCCGTCTACATTGCCGAGACGGCACCTCCCTCGATTCGTGGTCGCCTGGTTGGTATTTTCGAAATTGCATCTCAAGGCGGCGGCATGCTGGGATTCTGGATTAACTACGCCACTGATCGCACCATCAACGTGAATAACAAGGCACAGTGGATCGTCCCCTTGGCCCTTCAGCTTGTCCCCGGGCTCGGTCTGTTCCTCGGCATGATGTGGTGCCCCGAGTCTCCTCGCTGGCTGGCCCGCGGCGACGACTTTGAAGCGGCGGAAGCCGTCCTGACGCAGATCCGCGGCATTCCGTCCAGCCACGAGTACATCCGGTGGGAGATGGGCGAGATCCGGGCGCAGGTGGAGGAGCGCAGCACCAACAGGATGGGGTGGCAGGAGCAGTTCAAGAAGCTGTTCCAGAAGGGCGTGCGCAACCGCATGGGCATCGGCATGGCGCTCATGTTCCTGCAGAGCTTCACGGGGGTCAACATCATTACATACTACGCGCCGCGCATCTTTGAGAGCCTGGGAGTGCCCGGCACGTCCCTTAAGCTTTTCTCCACGGGCTTCTACGGCATCGCCAAGACGCTTGGCATGTTCCTCTTCACGTTCTGGGTCGTGGAAAAGGTTGGACGCCGCAAGGGACTGATTTGGGGAGCGGCGCTTGGCTGCATCCCCATGTGGTACATTGGAGGCTACGTGATGGAGGCCGACCCGGCGGCGGCGGCGGCGGCGGGCGTGGTCAACCGGGACGGGTGGGGATACCTGGCCATCGTGTGCGTCTACGTCAACGCCGTCATCATCTGCGCGACCTGGCAGGGCATCACCTGGACGTACGCGTCGGAAATCTTCCCGCTCGATATCCGCATGCTGTGCGTGGCCGTGACGACGGCCGACACGTGGCTGGGCTCCTTCATCATCGCGCGGTCGACGCCCTACATGATTTCGGATCTAGGGTACGGCGCCTACTTTTTCTTCGCGACGGTGCTCGTGTGCATGGGCATCTGGTCCCTCTTTTTCGTGCCGGAAACAAAAGGTCAGTACTTTGAGGGGAAGGGGGCTTGCTTGGCCTTGGCTCCTGCGGATCAGCCAATCCATCTGGTTTACCCCGGATCTTGGCTTGGGGCTGCCGTGCGTTTCTGTTACCTAATGACTAACCCGTGTGTGTGTGTCTGAACAGGTGTCACGCTCGAGGACATGGACAACCTCTTCTCGCGTCCCGTCTACAAGACGGTGTGGGCGCAGATTCGCCGGAGACCGATTCCTACTGCGGCGCGGTCCGAGTCTCCTTTGGAAAAGGAGCTTTAGCGAGCTTTCGTCGTCGCATCGGCGGGAAATGATGAGAGCGACGGCAATAAGTCTACGTGGCGCGCGTGCGGTGCGAAAAGAGGGATCTAAGCACATCCCTGTCATCCGGCAGCGCAAAGAGAACCGAATTTAAAGCAGATGAATAAAACAATGCGACCGTGCATTGCAGTAATAGTGTTTTAGGTTATTTTATTCTCTCACTTTTTTTTTGGCTTCATCTTACTCCTCTTTGCTCTTCTTCCCCTCCTCCGAGTCCTTTGCTCCCGCGCACTTTGTTCTGTCTAGTGTCCCATCCATCTTGCGCTGCTGGGGCGGGGCACAGCAATTCCTGGACAATCGAGGGGCGATCCCACCGGGGGCGTCTTGTTGGTCGAGGTTTCACCCCCCTGTCGCATCGACTCAGCCCAAAAGACGGTATCTTAACTTTAAGGATAAGTTAAAATGCATGTTTAAACGGCTCAGTCGGGGGGCGGGCCTCACTGGGTCCTGGCTGAAGAAACACCGAGAATGGAGACGCGCTATCGGTGGTGGCGTGCATGCGTCTGTCGTGTGTCTGCCCAGCGCCTCAAAACTTGCCTGTTGTGTGATTTTTCCCATTCATCTGCCCCGTGCATGGCCCATGTTTGTTGATACCTTGTTGATGATAGGCCTCCCAGCCAGGCCAGCCCACATGTGATTGCCATCTCAGCATCCCTGGTCCTGGAATCAATCCGCGACGACTGGACGACGCACCTCACCCTCCTCAGGTCTGCCAAGACGTCGTCTACCCCATGATCCAGCAGCTATAGGCTGTGTTTGCATCACCTTCCTTTCTCGTTCGCATGCCAAGAGGTCCGCTCCGAGCCTCCGGGGTGTCTGTGCCCCCCCATGGCGCTGCGATACGACCGATAGGATGGTAAGTTAGGCTTCATCTAGCTAGCTCGCCACCCCTGGTCGCCTCCACCTGCTGCACTCCGAGATAGATGGAAATCTTGGCCTTGTGTTTTTTCACAGCACTTTTTTACGATGAGAGGCCCAAGTTACCGGAAACTATTACGAGAGCTTCAAGCGACATTCCGGTAGCGCTGGAGTAGGCAGGTCAGCAATTAGTGAATGCTCGGCGTGTAAAAAGTGCCCTTTTGTTTCTCTCCTCTTCTCGTCTCCTCCAAACACAGTGGGCCGATGCGGTTCTCAGCTCCTCCCCCGCGGAAGCGGGATCCCTTCGGTTCCTTGCGTTGGTGCAGCCGGCTGTTGACATAGAGTTGGCTCGCTTCAGCGCTGTCAATCGCCTTCCCGTCAGTCGGGCGTTTTCCGCTGCACGATCGGAGCGATAACAATCTTCTAGAACGCCTAGCCGGGCGTTCTAGAAAGATTTTTTCATCGCAGGCATCCGGCATGAACCGAGAAGAGTGGTTGCAGCCGCAGCGTTATCACCTCGCTCCAGACCTGTTGCGGTAGGGTCGGGTGCCCGGGGGAGGGGGGAGGGGGAGGGGATTCCCATGGCATGCGGCACCTCGGAAGCAGCCTAGAAGCCTCGGCGGTGGTCAGACAGAAGCTTCCGTGCAGAGCAGCCAGTATCCGCGCCGGCTAGAGGCTAGACTGTTCGGACCGCACCACACACGCACTGAGCGGAACGGGGGCTGATGATAAGAATTAAGGTTGTCATAATCGTAGCGCCGGGATTGGCTCACAAGACGCCGGCTTCAACTACACGATGCTCTCAGCTTTCGAGAGCCAAGAAACGATCGATGGCTCACCTTCCATTCTCAGGCAACGCCGCTCTCCTCTCTCACAAAGACTAATGTGTAACCGGTCACGCGGCGGCCGAGATAAGCTGCAATGGCTCTGTGGGTGCGGTGGAGTCTGCCAAGGTGCGGGGATTCCGACAAGCCTCTTGGCGAACCGCAACACAACCTATAGTACGTGCCAACTTTATCTCTCTGCCCTAGACTACGCGTAATGCCAGTAATTGCACGCGGCCGGGGAGGAGCCAACGGCCACCCTCTGCTAGCCTCTGCTGCCTCTGCTGCGCTGCTCCAATTGGGAGCCGCCAGCGTTTGGTTGGCCCGTCGCTCGTCCGATGGCACCCCTACCGGCCTGCCGTGGTGCTACCATCAGCGAACAGACGTTCCTCTGGCCTGGTCCAGGGATCGTCCTGGATCTGCTCCTGCCTGTTTTGCCTTCGTACGCGCATCTAGTGTCTTGGTGCAACGTCCAAAGGGTCCCCCGTCCGAAGCCCGTTGGTCAATAAAAGCCTACCTGCCGCCGCATCTTTGTCTCCGGCTTTCCCTCTGCTCTTCCCGAGACAGGTCTGTGTGAGTCTAGGCAACTCAGCGCGTTCTCGCCCTTTCACTTAACTCTATTTTATTCTTTATTTTCCTGCACATTACCTGTGCGCCCAGTTGGACTTGCTTATTCCTTCTTCACTCAGCCCTTCCTTGAGGCTCACTCCCCAACCATGTCCAAGGAATACGACGAGGCCGTGGTGCCCGCCACGCCACCCTCGGATGGCCACGAGGCCGAGAAGTCGGGTGGTGTCCCCGACTACGTCCCCGACGATTTTCGCGAGAAGGACTTTATGACTCGTAACGGTCTCAACCTCAAGTCTTTTACCCGACGTATGTTTTTTTCTCTCTTTGTTTCTTTGTTTCGTTTTCGCTTTCGCTTTTTCGCTTTTAATTTCCTGATTTTGGTAACGGGAACTAACCGCCAATGCAGGTGACTATGGTACCGGAGACATCGAGCTGGACCGCTCCATGTCCAAGCGCCACTTGCACATGATCGCCATCGGTGGTTCCATCGGTGCCGGTTTCTTCGTTGGTTCAGGTAGCGCCCTTACCAAGGGTGGCCCTGGTTCTGTCCTCCTCTGCTTCCTGATTTGCGGTGTCATGATCTTCAACGTCTGCCACGCCCTCGGTGAACTCGCTGTCATGTACCCTGTCTCTGGTGGTTTCTACACCTACTCTGCCCGCTTTGTTGATCCTGCTTGGGGTTTCGCCATGGGTTGGAACTATGTAAGTTGACACCGAGTTGCTGCGCCGCTGCCCGAGTGCACACGACTAACACGCCTATGCAGGTCTTCCAATGGCTTATTGTGCTGCCGCTCGAGTTAACAGTCTGTTCTTTCACTGTGCAATTCTGGAATAAAGACATCAATGAAGCCGTGTGGATTACCGTCTTCTGGATCTTCATCATTGTCATCAACATCTTTGGTACTCTGGGTTACGCCGAAGAGGAGTTCTGGAGCTCCGTCTTCAAGCTCATTGCCATTGTTGTCTTCATGATCATCGCCCTCGTTCTTGTCTGCGGCGGCGGTCCCTCTGGTTACAAATACGACGAGTTCTGGGGTGACCGCCTCTGGCACGACCCTGGTGCTTTCCAGAACGGCTTCAAGGGATTCTGCTCCGTCTTCGTCACCGCCGCCTTCTCTTACTCCGGAACCGAGCTTGTCGGTCTTGCCGCTGCTGAGGCCCGCAACCCCGCCAAGACTCTTCCCGGTGCTATCAAGCAGGTCTTCTGGCGTATCACTCTGTAAGGAAGCACCTTCTCTCGTTCTCGCTGCTGAAAATGCTAACCAAAAGCTAGCTTCTACGTCCTTGGTCTTACTTTTGTCGGTCTTCTCGTCAGCTCCACCGATGACCGTCTCTTGAACTCCGCCAACCCTTACTCCGACGGTACCTCTCCCTTCGTCTTGGCAGCCAAGGATGCCGGCCTCCACGGCTACGAGCACTTCATGAACTTTGTCATCTGCGTCTCCGTCGTCTCCATTGGTGTGTCCGCCGTCTACGGTGGCTCTCGTACCCTCTCCGCCCTTGCCCAGCAGGGATACGCTCCCAGAGTCTTCACCTACGTCGACAAGGCCGGTCGTCCCCTCGCCTCCGTCGGTCTCATGCTCATCTTTGGCGGTCTCGCTTACGTCGTCTTGGCCTCCAACGGTGGTGTCGTCTTCGACTGGCTTCTTGCCCTCTCCGGTTTGGCTGCCCTGTTCACCTGGGGTTCCATCTGCTTGGTAAGTCTTCACGCGCAGTTTCCTCACTTCATTCCTAGCTTGTCTAACCACCATCGCAGGCCCACATCCGCTTCCGAGCTGCTTGGGCGCACCAGGGCCGATCTATGGATCTGATTCCGTTCAAGGCTGTCGGCGGTGTCTATGGCTCCTACATGGGTCTCTTCCTCTGCTTCATCATTCTTGTCGCTCAGATCTTCGTCGCCATTGCTCCCTACAACAAGTCCGGAGTTGGTGACGCCGAGAACTTCTTCAAGCAGTGCCTCGCCATCCCCGTCGTCCTTGCTTTCTGGGCTGCTGGTTACCTCTGGAAGAGAGAGCGCTTGCTCACTCTTGACACCATCGATCTTGACACCGGTCTCCGTGAACACGATTGGGATGAGATCAACGCCTACCGTGCCCAGGTTGCCTCTTGGCCCACCTGGCGCAAGTGGTTGGACAAGGTCATGTAAATGGTCTTGGGGATCGGCCACAGAACCAAGCTTGGGCTTGGGACATATATTATTGTAAAAACCAAATGGGACTCTTAGCTCTCGACTAGAAATACTGAATTAGTCTATACCCTTTTCTAATAAATCCAGTTCAGCAGTTTGCTTCTAAACATTTCCACTTTGAGGTCCTAGAATGTTGGACAATAAACCCAATCATGCCATCTGGGACTTTAACCTTCACTTAGCCAATGCCAGTGATAATCAACAGCAGAGCGACGCAAGTAGAAGGGGCGAACGTGAAAACTTGTCCAACTGACGTGCCGAAAGAATGAGAGTCGTTTAACCATTAACCCAGGAACTCTTGCACTAGAATTTCCAACTAATAAACTGAAATGGCGTGAGCCTAGATATTTGAATAAGGGCTCGTAGTCTCCTAGGACGGTGGACACTTAAGGCAAATGCAAGTTGTAAAGCATATCGGTTATTTACTTCAATAGCCACTCCACTGTACCATCCATATCTTGTAAGCATAGTGATACTGGAGGAGCGGCACGTGAACCTGTCCAATCCAGCAATTGACAATACCTAAATTCTGGGATTAATCGATAGGCATCGTGTCGTTATCGCCTGTCTCTCAGAAGCCTGACACCAATCCAACATAGGCAGTGGTTGCACGGATGTGGAATACTTGCCCCGCATCAGGTCAGGTGCCCCATGTCAGACTCCTTTCGAGAGGCCTATAGGGTAGCCAGCTAGTTGCAAGTCGGGTTGCAACAGTGCTTACGTGCTGACCACCAAAGTGCAAACGAAATCTCTCATTTTCCATCTCAGACCTTGTCTCATATTATCAACATCTCGCAGTGTCAAAATCTAACGACCACACGGTAGGCATATCCACGTTGACGGTGTCACCGTCGCGTCTGGCTAGAGGCGTTGTGGCTGACCGGATTTGGGAGACTAGCCGACCGCCCCAGATGGCGCACGTGCAACTCACCGATTTGATACAAAAGGCGGCGCTCTGTGGCGTAGCAGGCACCTGCTTTCTTGGAGGCTTCAGCCGTTTCACTCACGGGCAGTTTACGCCTGCCTTCTACGCATACCAGCTTGATCGGGCCCCAGATGACGAGTCGACGCGATTCGTCCCCTTTGTCGATATTGCCCTCGGCACGCTTCTCTTGTTTCCAGAGACGAGGGCTGTAGCTGCAGCTCTTTGCACTCTTTTTCAAGGTATAGTAGTGGGCATGCGCATTAGAGAGGGGAAATCACCTGCTCCAGATATTGCCTTAGCCTTATTGGCTTCTTTTGTTACGTGGTATTCAATTTGAAAGTATCGCCAATAGGACTGTGGAAAGGACCTAGTACTAGAAGAGAGTAAAGCACATATGTAGCCATGTTGGATGAATCATAATGTCCTACGAACCAAGACCAATTACCTCGTGACATTGCAGCTCAATTTATTCCGCGTCGCCTATCGAAGGCGTTGGTGCACGACGCAAAGTGCACTTTAGACATGGGGACTTGGAGGAAACTGCGTAACCTGCTCTTGAGCTCTGGCCAATCGTACGACCTGTGTCAGCTGGGGGGAAGCAAAAATAGCACACGGCTAATAAATAACGTAAACGCGTCTCATGGCAAACCCCAGAAAGTCCACTACTTTCACTGAACTAACCAGTGAACCGGTGAGCTTTAGCTCTCAGCTTAGTCCGATGCGGGGCAGGAACTCTGGGCAGTTTTTCGACAAGGCTAATGGTAGCATATTGGTATCAAGAAAATCATCTCGGGTTCTACAATTTTGCGTGATGGAGAGTGTTTCCACAAGGTCTAGATAGTGGAATCGAATTTCTATTGTAACATCTAGGATAGTGCTTTGAGAATCCTTCGCTTATAACTCGATACGATAGACTCGCATTGATCATAAAACAAGACTTCATTATAACTCAACCAACTCAGACTCTCCTCGCTTAAACCACCCTCTACTTCAAATCTCTCAGCTAGTGATAGTGGCGTATTTCCACTAGCATCTTCGGAGTGTGGGTTGACACGGCCCGTTGCCATGAGTGTTTCCACAACCTTGACCTGCCCGTCATCGGGATAGTCTCCAAACGACAACGGCGGTCCAATGCACGCATATGATAGTGGGGTCTTTCCGTTTGCGTCTTTGGAGTCTGGTTCGACGCAACCCGTCCCGAGAAGTAGTCTCACGACTTCATCGTGGCCCGAACCAGCGGCATATGAGAGCGACGTTCGTCCCCTCGTGTCCTTGGAGTCTGGGTCGACGAAGCTGGTAGCAAGAAGCATTTTGACAACTTCAACTTGACCCGAACTAGCGGCGTGTGAAAGTGGGGTGCGTCCCTCTGAGTCTTCGGAGTCCGGTTCAACGCGACCCGTCGCAAGAAGTATTCTCACACATTCATCTTGGCCCAAATCAGCAGCATATGACAACGGCGTTCGTCCCTCTGAGTCTTTGGAGTCCGGTTTAACACGATCAGTCGTAAGTAATCGCCTCAGCGCACCTTTTTGTCCATCTATCACTGCAAGGAACAATGGCGTTCTCCCTTCATTATTTCTGTGCTCAGGGTCTATCCGATGTTCCGCAAGAAGTAGTTCCGTCATGTCTTCCATGTCCATCGTCGTTTTTCCTGCTGCCACGCACAGCGCATTGTTCCCTTCTTTGTCCGTGCAACTGACAATAATTTTATCGCTCCGCAGAAGTAGCTTAACGACGTCGCATTGCCCAAAGTAAATAGCCCCCAATAGTGGCGTGAAGCTGTTATCATCCTCTAGGTTTGGTTCAACGCGAACGTCAGCAAGAAGCCAGTTCATTATAGCTATGCATCCTCTCCTAGCAGCAACTGAAAGAGGATGATTGCCCCTATTATCCGCAGCGTTGATGTTGAGGCTGTCTTTTGCAAGAAGTAATTTCACTATTTCGTTATAGCCATTATCCACAGCACATAGCAATGGGGGTTCTTCAAACCAGCCTCCCTTGATATTTGGGTCAGTGCCGTCGTGGGTCAGGAGTAATTGAGTAATCGCCCTGTGCTGCTCTTCGACACTCACGAAAAGTGCCGTTCGACCTTTGTCGTCTCGAAGATTTGGTTTAATCCGTGTATCTTCGAGAAGCAACCTCACCACCTTTTCATGGCCTTGCAATGCAGCTTCAATCAGTGGTGTTCTGCTCTTTTCACATTTGGCATTTGGATCGACATCATCCTCTGCGAGAAGAGATTCCACTACTGCTTCATGGCCATGTGTAGCAGCGTATGATAGCGGGGTCCGTCCAACAGCATCCTTGGGATCGCTATTGCATCCACCTTTTATGAGGGCTTCAGTTGTTAACTTAAGCCCAAAAAATGCAGCTAGGTGCATTCCTGTAATATTGCTGCGATCTAAGATTTCTGGATAGAATCCATTGTCGCTCATCAGAATTTGACTTGATGCTTCAACTTTAGCTTCGTTTTGGAGAAAGCTTAGAGGCAACGGTGTCCCATCTATCAGACCTACGCGGCCATGATAGCCCCAATATCTGGCTGCATACTCATAAAGTGGATTCGCGGCTAACCTCGCCACCAGACTTGGGTTCTGACAAAAGCCGCTTGTGAAGGCATTAAAAGAGATGTAAGTAAGACAAATCTCCGCAATCTCTTTGTCCGCATAAGGAAAGAAAAGATTTCGGTTTCGCTCAAAATATTCTTGGGCGGTATAGTGGACCAATTGGAGGATGCCACTTTCTTTGCTGATCTTGACTAGCCCCGCGCATGGCGCAATCATATCTTCCACCTGCGGGAGGTTATCATCGTCAAGATCAGTCTCGCCCATTTCTACAGCAAGGGCATGTTGCATTTCTAGCGCAGTCAATGGCCTTCTTGCGCAGGTAATCCATGACAAAATCTGCTTTGCGATTTTGGTCTTTGGCCTCAGTTGGCCCTCAATACGCTCCATGGCTTTCTGGTATGCGCCATCATACGCATCAGACCCGGTTGGGAGCATTTTCAAAGCTACACGAATAGCTTTAGCTGATACTTGTCCTTCCAGTGAATTCAAATGAAGATTTGCAAGTAGAAACCTAGCGAAATTAGTACATGGTGGGTTACCCAATTGATTTGAACCTACATTCCATCCACAGCTCTACCGATCTCGTTCTTAATCTCCTTTTGCAATTCAAGATTGGATCCGACAAAAGTAGGTAATTGACCCATGTGACTATCCAAATACCTTTGAACGTCTTCATTTTGTGCATAAATTGGCAGCGTTGGCTTTCCTTTGAATTGCTCCTCAATTATGGGGATGAATCTTGAAGTTGCGAAGACATTTACTTTGGACATAGTTTGGAGTTTGAATAGCTCTGTAAGAAATCTCGTTTTGCGATCATCGGATACTTGCCACTCATCTAGTGCATCAATGATGATAAAGACCCGAGAATATAGAGTAACTACCGATTGGAGCGAAGTCGAAATTTCTTGAGATGATGGCCGTGTATTTTCTTTCGCATGCTTTTTATGAAGAGAAGTTAAAGTCTCTGGAAGAACCAACTGACCCCTGGATAGCTGCTTCAGTAGACTGGCGAAAGGGTGAAGAGTCACTTCATCCGTTTGATCAAGGAAACTGAAGTAATTGTAGGATACGATGACGTTTGGATCGCCCTGAAACCGTGTACGCAGATTTTCGATAACAATTGAGGTCAGTACAGACTTTCCGGCGCCAGGAATTCCTGGGCAAAACAGAGTTCCTGTGTCAGATTTTACCCATCCCTGGTATTCCGGCGAATCTAAAATCCATTGGCCAGTCCCTGGTTCTTGCTTCTCAAGGTGCTGACTTTGCCTTGGGCCGTGCTCTGTCGTTGTGAGCCAATTGAGAATGGCCTGACTTTTGTCATCGTAATTCTGAGAGTGTATTTCCTCAATTTTGTTTGACATTTTCTCAATTTTGCGATCAATTTCTAGCAAGTACATATCGTCAGCGATGCATACACCTGAAACTCGTATTCTGATTGTCTTCTTCTCGGCATATTTCCTTTACTAGTCCAAATCTCTCAAGATAACACAGGAGGAAAATGAAAAGACAAAGAAATCACTGCCGTAACTCGCATAGCTTAAAGTGGCAGTATGAAGCAAACTTCAGAAAATGATCTATTCCTTACGTTTGATGGTTGGCATATCCTCCACCTCCTGCGCCGGCACGACTGAAAGAAGTTCTTTGGCATAAGCAGCGGCAACAATTGCTGCATGTTCTTGCCAGACTTTGTTCTTAGAAGAATCTGCATAGTCGCAGATGCCTCGAATAACAATACAGGGGAAATCATTCATTAACCCTGCTGCCTCCATTTCGACGCATAGTATATTGTTACCGAAGCTCTTGTTAAGCTCATCCCGGAACTTGGCGTCCTTGATTACCTGGTTCCCTGACGCAATCAGGCCGTAATGAATCTTTGTAACAGGGCGCTCTTCGTGCTCATTCAATGCAGCGTTACCATTATTGGCAATATGATCGGGGCCGTGTTCGGCGGGGGCCACAAGCTTCTGTCCCAAGAGCAACAGCAGAATAGTGAAAATCTTATCCCAAAGAATCAAGAAAATAATTTTTAGTACTGTCTGAGACTCTTCAGGACTACTTTTCATAGACAAAGGATCCTTGAGAGCAGCAGACCTAAGATATTTGGCCTGAAGGGCTGGCCACTTCTCTTTTAGGTCGTCCAGGTACTGCGGTATCTTGGACCCATAGAGATCATGTGTACTTTCCAGTTTGGACAGTGCTGTCAATAGTGCACTTGGGGGGTTACTTAGTGCACCGGTTCTTTTGAACTTGCCACCCTTCTCGGTCTTGCCAAGATCCCACTGGACTACTCCAGGATATTGATCAGCAGGTACACTGACAACAACATCACCAAGTCGAATGTTGGGTGGAATACCACCCCCAATACCAACCATAAGGCCAAACCTAATAGATGGGAAAGTATTGATCATTCGAGTGGCAATAGTTGCCGCTGAATTAGTGCCATACTGGCCCTTGGGTAAACAGGCAATGACAACATTGTGCTTGTCAATTGACCCAAAGGTATATGTATTGTGGTCGGTAGGTGGCTTGGAAATGTTTGAAACATTCGAATGTATGTCATCGAGCATGGCGGTTGCGGCCGTCTGCTCTTTTGGCAAAGCACAAATCCATCCAACAGTGTAGTCGTTATTGGTTCTAGCTTCATCCTTCTGCATGTCCGCCATGATGAGATCAATGAGGAACTCCTAAATGATGGTAGCGGGCTTGAGGCAGGACTTTTCTCTACAGCTGAATAGCAGTTCCCCTCTGATGGACGGAGGGTGAACGATTCTAGCATCGATCGTTAGCAAGGGCTCCAATGTACTACCAACATTAACAAGTGATTCTTACGAATGATGTGAAAATAAAACAAGAAATAATAAATAATAAAACCGTGGCCTTATCGCAAAACTCTATGTTGGATCGCAAGTTTATTGTGTCAAGTTGCAGTGCAGTCTGGGCAGAGTGAAGAACAGCAAAGGATATTAAAGCGGGGTTTGGATAAATAACGCAGCTCCGTCAGTTGACTGTAAATGAGAAGTGGGTGAGCAAAAGAAATGGCCGGGGTGTCAGATAGACCCTGAAAACTTGCCGCCAGGCTGTCATGTCATTTTTGTGTGGGTTGGCTGACTGCATCCGACGAACTGGGGGCGTACTGTATGATTGGGTGGCCCCACCCTGCATCGATGCGATTTTGAGTCGCGTATTTTCTAATTTCCTGAGCACAAATAGTTATCACAGCAAACTAGGTTTGTGATGTGCCAAAGTCCCCAAGCTATTATCTCTTGCAGTCGTATACCATTAAGCCATCGATTGTCACACAATAGTTTTCACACACGCGATTATATTAACATGCTTCTCACTTATTTATTTAGCTATCTTCTTATTGCTTCTAAGGCTTCCCTCCTGTGCCACCCGATAGCCTTCGGCTTACTTCCACCTCTTTTTGAATTAATACAATTCCTATGAGAGCTTTTTTATCTAAGGGAGATATTAGTTATTGTCAATTTCTTGGAAGAAGCTCCTTCTTTTTTTGGTTCCTTTAGTTAGGTTATTATCCAATACTAATTCTACTCGTTTAAAGTTCTTCTATTGCTGTTAGATCAAGCACCGCATTTATTTCTAAAGGCAGACTCGGTTTTGGTGGTCTACTTGTAATCTATACGATGACAAATGGTGGGAGCCGGCCATTTAATGAGTATTTTAGTTGATGGAGATATGTTCCAGCGTCGCAAAAGTTGACTACAGGTATGTGCAAAGAACAAGAAACAGCGGTGAACTGGCGGGCGTTGGTGGGGAACGCAGGTGCATCGTCTTCACCTGCACCCCCCTATTCAAGAAATGGTCAGCAGCCTGAAGTTAGCAGAGGTTAGTAGTGAATGAACTACGGGGCGTGGCGTGCGTGGATATTGAACTGATCTACCAGGAATCTAGTCATCTGCGCAGTCTGCGATGCAACTATCTAACGAGCCTCGGATATCAATAATTCTTTGAACTAAAATGCAGGCCATCTAGCGGAGCGCCAAAAAAAGAAAGGAAAAAGGAAAGGATGTGCTTGGTGCCACCCCAACTCATTCCACGAAGCTTAATTCGAAAGAAAGATGGAGTTGTAAACAAATCATGGCTCTGAACAGGCTGTTGCTTAGCCCCTGGGAAGAAGGTATCCAAATCTGACAATCAAGCAGTTGGTAATTGGCCAGTAAGACGGCCCCAAAAACGTCGCCACTCTGTTGCGAGGTTTTCATCCATTTCCACAAATGAGGACCCATCCAACCGTCGTGCCGATAACAAAAGCCCTCTTCTCAGCATCCGACCTGGTTGATTGCCCTGTGTCTATCGTATCGTCTCGGCGCTGAACTCTGCGTGACGCTGGGGGAAACGCCGGTGGGCGCATCAACAGCGATGCTTCCGGATCCCTCGTTCAGCAACCTTGGGTCTGGCTCCTAATACGCTCACTTCGGCCGTGGGCACCAATCTAATCTCTATGTCAGTTAAGCTAGTAAGCCACGTCTACTTTTCTCTCTCTCTTTTCTCTTCTTCTTCAGAAAACTTGCTCGGGGTGGTGGTTGAAGTGTCAACGTTGTAGCACCTCACATAAATACCCACCAAAAGATGCGCTTCATCCCATGTAAAAGATCTACACTGACCCAGTGACGGACCAACGGATGATAGCGTGACGTGGATATCTCGGATAACAGTGGCAAATCCTACCAGGTACCGAGCCGAATCGAAGTGATTGTCATGGGGATACCAGGGACAGGCTCCTAGCGAGTGTAAAAAGGATCAGTTTCAGGTCTGCTGCAAGCGATGACTATCCAAAAGGGGGCCTCCCTAGCTAGCTAGGTTAGAAGAACAATGAACATCATTACAAGAAGAAGACCCCTAGCAGCAGCTGCTATTGTGACCTTGACTACGTCATACAAAACTCCGGGATCTACCTACATCTATAGTAATTATTTTTTAATAAAATCAAACCCAGCCATCTTAGTGGAGTTCTAGGTATACAACTAAGGTGCTCATCGCCGAACATACCAAGGTTTCGCCCTCCGCCTCGGGTCGCGCCGGAACGCGAATGCGATCGCCGATGCCGCTTAGTAACCAAAAAATCACATCGCGTCCTTGCAGCCTGTAATAAAGTCCTGGGCATGGCCTTGTTGCGGTCCTTGCGCATAACTATCGAGAATCGACTTTAACTGGCTCTGTAGATGTATGATAGCATGCGATTCGCGTCTTTAAAGCCATGTCAGTCAAACTATGGACTGGTATTACTACTGGGGTTGATTACACCAAGTCCAGCGTGGTCCATCTCATAAATCCACAAGCTCGGTATTTGTCAGAGTTCAAAGGCAAAGGGCGCTTGATATCCCCTGAGGCTTCGCTAAACAAAAGCCATAATTGGTCTTCCTGATTATCAAGCCGGCAACTATTAGTAATACATAGCCGAAAGGAGCATTCGTTCATCGGTCTAACCTTTTTCATTTTTCTCACAGTGAACTTTTTGCGATGTGATTCAAGTCGAGGTCTGTATCCTTTTTCATGCCAGTTCAATTCTATAAAGAGATGAGCATTCGCTCGCAGCTCTGCATAATTTAGCTAACATCATCAAAATGAAAGCTTTTCATCCCCTTTTACAATCCATGTGGTCACTCATTTTCTTTGCATCGGTTTGCTGGGCTGCTGCGACAAGCCATGAATTGACCCCTGTCGTCAAGGTCAGAAATGGGACGTTGGCAGGCTCACATGATCCAATCCGCAACCAAGATGCATTCCTCGGCGTTCCTTTTGCAGCAAGTCCCACCGGAAACCTCCGCTTCAGCATGCCTCAGCCACCAAAGCCTTGGGAGGGAATCAAGTCGGTCAGGTCATACGGGCCGTCATGCTTGGGCAACTCTGTCGGGCTGGTCGGGTTTAGTCAGAACACATCCGCGCCCATGAGCGAGGATTGCCTCCAGCTCAACATCGTTCGCCCATCTGGAATAGACAAGTCTCATAAGCTGCCCGTCTTTGTCTGGATTCCAGGCGGCGGCTTTTTTGAAGGCAGTGGAGCGGATCCCAGATATAACGGCTCATTTCTGGTCGAGACATCCGTTAGGATGGGGAATCCTATCATATTTGTCAGTCTGAACTACCGATTAGGTATTTTCGGCATGATGAATGGACCGGCTGCCGCAAAGGCTGGACCACCGAACATCTTTATCCATGACCAGCGGCAGGCGCTTCGTTGGATTCAGGAAAACATCATTCATTTCGGTGGCGATGCTTCGAGAGTCACTATCGCTGGAGAATCGGCGGGCGCTTCCTCTGTAGGCCAGCTTCTGATAGCTTATGGTGGTCAGGACGAGGGACTCTTCAGCGGGGCCATTGCCCAGAGTGGAGGTCCTCTATCAGTCTATCCATACCGGAATATGAGTGAAACCGAGGCTTATTCTAACAAGGTGCTTGAAGAGACGGGCTGCGCCGACAAGGATGAGCTAGAATGTCTACGCGACATTCCAGCTGAGGAATTGAGAAGAATCAGCAAGCTCCTTCCTGCCTCCTGGGTTGTTGATGGGGAGCTTTTCACTTCAACGAGCTCACGTCTTCTTGAAGCGGGTTCCTTCGTCAAAGTTCCCCTCTTGATCGGCTCAAATAGAAATGAGGGGACATCTCTTCTCCAGTCGGTTGGTTCTGGTTCTCTACCTTTAAACTCTGATGAAGAGTTTCTCTCTTTCGCTCAGAATTATCTCGGGCGACCAGTGCAACGTGAAAGTTTGAACAACTGGTCTAGGCTATATCAGCAGGAGATTGAGAACCCATCCCCTGCAGGACTGGGAACAGTCTTGCCAAATCCAGATACTCATCTAGGAGCCCGGTATGGCAAGGCAAGCCTTTGGCTGGGAGATGCCCTGTTTACTGCAGGCCGGCGATTCGCCAATGAGAAGTGGGCCGATTATCAAACACCAAGCTACAGTTACTTCTTCGACACTCCTCCCGCCAACCTCGACGTCAAGACGCTTGGTGTGGCTCATTTTCAGGAAATCCCTTTCACCTTTGCCAATACTGGGGCTGTTGGCTGGGATACGGATCCATCCCCTTTAGAACCCGAGAAAAGACAAAAATACTTTAAGTTGGCTGAGATTATGAGCCGGATGTGGATTAGCTTTACCGTTACAGGGTCTCCCAACTTTCACCAACGTGAGTTATTCCTACCAAGGCGGTGTTTAACTTCTGCCAAACCGTCGAAATTTTCGAATTGCCAACTGACATTTACCAGTCGCCGATGTTAACTTAAAGTGGCCTGTGTACTCTAGAAACGACCCGGTGAACCTAGTCTTCAGCGCTGAACATGGACTCTCTCTACAACAGGATAAATGGAGGTCTGAGGCCATGGGCATGTTCTCCAGCCTAGCACCTAGTTTTGACTGGTAAAATCGCTCCACATAAACTCATTAGCCGCAGCACTGGGTATTTCTTTGCAAGGCATCTTGGTCGTCCGTTTCAAAGGCAAAGTGATTATATAATAAGCCTGGTAGATGTTTACGAGCAATAGCCTCGACCTCGTTAACGGCAATTACGTCTTGGCGGGAAGACGCGGATATGCAGCCAACTATCCGGAAAATTAGCTGGGCAACGGGACTCCATATACATGATACCTTAATAAAGTGTTTAATCATCATATCCACTTTCGCCGCCACGGCCGAGTTGGCGTGTCGAGTTAATCGTAAATCGTAAAATGCCAAAGTGGGATGCCCGGCTCTGTAATGGGTCGGCACAAGGTGGGATGAGGGTCCGAGTGGGATAACTGAGCACCAAATAAACCACTAAACACGCTGCAGCACAGGCTTTGTCCACTAAATTCTCAACCAAGTCAAATTTGTACACTGGCTAATAAACTTCGATGTTGGTTTAAAACACATCAAACATCTCAACATCTCTTCCACTTTTCATTCCAACATCACAACTCATTCCTCACAATGCTGGACGACACCTTGAAACATCTCATCAAAGACAGCCACAGACAAGCCAGTGGCCCTCGGTCAGGATCTGGCCACTCATGGAGGGATCAACTCGAGCACTATGAAGAGCATATGGATCACCTCGAAGCATCAGCAAAGCTACGACTTGTCCAAGAACTCCTTTGTGTCCGGTCACCAGAGCCACCTCTTCCCGACCATATCCTACGGCAAATTGACGCCATTTTGGGCATCCAACGATCGCACCGAATGCTAACTCAAGCTGGATCACTGACGCCCCTGGCCGTATCAGAGCAGGGGGTCAGAGTCATCCATTGGAAAGGAGACATCACTGCACTGGCAGATGTGTCTGCCATCACAAATGCGGCCAACGGACAGATGCTGGGATGCTTCCAGCCAACTCACCGGTGCATCGACAACATCATCCACAGCTGGGCTGGTCCTAGGCTACGTGCTGAGTGCTTTGAAGCAATGCAAGATCGTGGCCGTGACTTAATGCCAGGCGAAGCGCTTGTTACTGGCGGATACAGCCTACCAGCTTCAAAGGTCATTCATACTGTCGGCCCGCAGTTATTCAGAGGCGCTGCGCCCACAGAAGAACAAAAGGAGCAACTGGCACAGTGCTACAGGTCCATACTCGAAATCCTGGAGTCTCTACCTGTGGATGATAATGGACGCAAATCAGTCGCGCTTTGCTGCATATCAACAGGACTGTTCGCCTTTCCAGCTCGACAGGCAGCCGAAATTGCGACCGAGGCTGTCTTTGCTTGGCTCAAACAATACCCTTCAACAACAATCACCGACATCATCTTCAACACATTTACAGAATCAGACACTGAAATTTACCGCGATGTTCTAACCTCGTTTCCAGATGGATGGTCGCCATATTTGGAAAAGCCTCTGCCTCCCTTGGTTCAAGCAGGTTCGCTCGGCCTCGCACGCAGGTGGCTTGAATCAGCCGATGCCGTCATCGTCAGCGCGGGCGCCGGTCTATCTGCCGCCGAAGGACTGGATTATAACTCCACAGAGCTCTTCAAAAAGCACCTTCACGGGTTCTTGAAATACGGATTGAGGACTCTGTATTCCGTCTTCGGGTTTTCCAGATGGCCAACTGAGGCAGACAAATGGGGTTATTATTTTACCCACCTCAACATGGTTAAGAAATGGCCAGCATCGCCTATTTACCAGCAACTACTCTCATTCCTGAGCAAATTCGGACCGGACGCTCACGTTCGAACCTCCAACGCCGATGGTTTCTTTGTCGCCAACGGCTGGCCAGCTGAACAGATATCTACTCCCCAGGGATCATACGGAATCTTGCAGTGTCTCAAGAACTGCCGACCGGACGCAATCGTGGACTCGTGGCCACTGGTGGAGGATGCGCAGTCATCGTTGGATCCCGTCACTCAAAAACTGACAGATCCCAAAAAGATTCCAACATGCCGGTTTTGCGGTGGCAAAATGTTCATTTGCGTGCGAGCTGGAGGTTGGTTCAACTCGAAGCCGTTTCGCACCGGAGAAGTTGCATGGGCCGAATTCAAAGACCGGGTGCTTCGAGAGGAGAAGAAAGTGGTGATCTTGGAGCTTGGCGTTGGCATGAACACTCCAGGTGTGCTAAGATGGCCAAACGAAGATCTTGTATCAGAGGCAGATGGAAATGTCAAGCTTGTGCGATCAGGGCTTGGAATGGAAGTCGCAGTGCCTTTTGAGTTGGAGGAAGCCGGGCTGGCTACCAGCATCGAGGGGGACCTAAAAGCAACCATCAACCAACTATTCGATTAGACTAGATTTTACACACGTAGCATAAGCGTGCAATTCAATTCACAATTCTAAATAATACACAACTAGAAAATTAGCCAATTATTTTCCTCCGATTCTATTCCGTCTAAAAACGCCCCTACATGAAACCCAGGGTATATGGTAAAAATATCATCAATGGCCTGGAAAGTTAGGGCCGGATGATGATAGCGAAAACGAGACCGATGCGAAAGCGAGACCGAACCGGCTGGTCAGCAAACGCGCCTTAATACCGCGACACATCCACATTCGACTTCCTGTATTCGCTTTTTGTGTCTCCCCAGAATTTCTTGATATTGTCCACATACTCCTTGATTGTCTGCTCTAGGTCCTCCCTCTCTTCCCTGGAGGTTCTGGAGGTTTGGGAAATGGCATCAGAGTTAGCGTCGCAAACCTCGAGGTGTTGCTTCTTTTCCCTCTTCTTTTGCTCCTTGATTTCCGCTTTGGATTTCCACCTGGCCACTATCAGGTCCCGGGCGATCTTGGGGGAGATGAGGGACAGCTCTTCATCCAGCTTGGCGCGGGTGATGACTTTGCCGTCGCACAAGGCTTTGACCAAACTATCCACCAGATGCTGACAGTTATTTGAGAGAAGACGGTAATTAGGGTTGGAGTTCATGTGCTCCATTCCTGCGTCTTGGGTTAGAAACAACACAGACCATGGCGACGAAACACCAACTCACCTGCTTGCTGAATCTCGCTGTGCGATTTGGTCGTTTCACCTATGTAGAAGCACGAACTCCACGTCTGCACAAACTCTGGCGTGATCTCAGCCACACGGAAATAGTTCTTGCCGAGGGCGTGAAACTCTACTCGGTCGCTCATCAGGTCGTAGCAGTAGTCCGCGTCAAACCCGCGGCTGATGACGCAAATGGCCCAGTGGCTCACGCTATCTAAGCTCATGCCCACGTGCTTCGCCAAGAGCGAGTAGGACAATTCAGACAGCTCAAACTTGCCAAACGAGATGGGGATCGTGACCAGGAAGACGGCCTTGTGGTTCGTCCTTGCGTGGTACTGCAGAGGCTCCATCTCGGACCTGGAGTCGCCCGTGATCTTGGCCGACACCAAGCCCAGGAACATGTTCCGCTGGCGAATCTGCTCGGCCAGCTTAGGGTCCAGCCGCTCCCTGAAGCTCTGCGCGGTGCCCTCCCTGCAAAATCGGCCGTGGTCAGCGTTTGCCGGATGCGGCGGCGACAAAATAAAAGCGTCAGGCGCCTACCATTTTTTGGAGATGGATGCACGCGCAGCCCCACCAGCAGTGGCTAGCTTGTTAAAGGCATTGAAACCTCCCATTATCGATTAGCCGCGTCGGCTGTGGTAAGAGCCGTCATAAAAACTGGAGAGTGGTATAGAAGGGCTCAACCTTTGAGTGCCACCCTTTGTGGCTTTTGTTCCGTTTTGCTTCCGTGACCAGAATTTGTCAGGGGGTTAGACCCGAAGCGGCTAGTGCGAGACTTTGCCAAAAGCCGAATCGGATAGCATGGATCGTCCCGGCAGTGCCGTGGCTGTGCAAGGTCTACCCACTGTGAGGCAGAGTGCTGGGAAATGAAGTGGATTAATTATGCCTATTTACCAGTGAATCAGTTCTTCCAAGCCACATCGTATCGTCACGAGTCAGCAGATTGGTCCCCAAAAGCTGAAACGATGAGGCTGGTGCCATGATTGCGGAGCGCTCTGTTCGTCATATGAGATAAGATCACCTCGCCTCCCAGTGTTCTCTCCCCCTCCCCAATTCCTATCCATCATCCACTGATCTTGGTCGCGCTTTTCCCTCCTCCTCGCTACAGCCACGCGTTCAAGCCCAGTGCGGGGTTGGCATGATCCATCATCGGAAGACTGCGGGACCGTAATCCGGAGTTTGACTGAGGCCATCCATTTCGTTGGTTTGGATCGGGTCGTCTGTGCCCTCGTTACGAGGGAACCAATGAATTGAACGCCATCGGCTAAGGTGGAGCCGTGATGTCTTGGCTTTCATTGTTCCAGCAAATGTCGTTCCGGTGTCGCTTTCGAGAGTGAAGGGCAAAGGGAGCATCACCGTAGCTAGTTTTTGACTCGGTAGAGGCCTTCTTAAAACCTCATCGCATTCACTAAACCATAAATAAAATCAGATAGGATAAAACTGGTTTAGCGGCACAAAGCGATGATGACTTAGCCTTGGCCACAGGCAGCATCGGAAAGATCAGTGATACCCTGCGGATTAGCTCAAGATTGTTGGATCATCTTCTTCGAAATTTTCAACGCCATGCCAGACTTCACAAAACATAGGGCGAGCTTTGAAAACGAAAATATGACGTCATTCTATTAATGTTATTTGTAATTTTTATGCATGTACAAGTTTTTTTTGTTTAGCAGACTGTGATTCATGGTCAGCTTAGAACAGTCAATTGGCGATAAGTACTCACTTCCAATGACACCGTTGACGGGAATATCGATCGACGTTGTGTAGCTGGCAGCCTCACTGAGGAGGTAAACATAGGCACCACCCAGCTCCTGGACCTTGGCAAGGCGGGGCATGCCTCCGTAGTACTTGAGCTGCTGCTCCCAGTCAGGCTGCTGGGGTACCCAGTAGGTCATGGCGGTCTCGACAAGTCCGGGTGATACTGAGTTGACTCGGATGCCGTACTTGGCCCACTCCATAGCCAAGGTGTGGGTCATGTTGCGGACACCAGCCTTGGATGCACCGTAGGGAGCGGATGGCACACGCTGTTTGATTGTTAGTGACATTCTTAAGAACCGGCTCATTCAATGTCAAATTCGCTTACCTTGTTGGGTCGGTATGAGGCCATGGAAGCAGTGAAGACAATGGAACCCTTAATTCCCAGCTTAATGAAGGCGCGAGCAGCAGCACGAGCAGAGTAAAAGGCACCAAAGAGCTATTGGTCAAAGAATGTTAGTTTTCTCTCTTCATAATATAGTTGCACTCAAACTTACGTTGATAGCAAAGAGCTGGTGGATTTCCTCCTCGGTAAAGTCCAAGGCAGCCTTGTGGTTCGTACGACCAGCGTTAACGACCATGCCGTGAATAGCACCAGCCTCCTCAACAATCTTGTCAACTGCGGCAGTGACACTGGGCTCCTTGGTAGAGTCGGCTTGAATAAACTTCAGCTTGCCGGGGTACTTCTTCTCAGCCTCGGCGAACTCCTCGCCAGGCTCGGCCAGGTCGAGGGAGTAGACGACCTCAGCACCATTGTCAAGGCAGCACTCGGCAACACCAAGACCGATTCCTCGGTTGGCACCAGTAACTAACATACAGGTTAGAACATGTGTTTGATATTAACGACCAGTATATGTGTGCATGCTTGCCGGCAATAACCTTTCCAGCCAGGCTGACCTGAGTCTGGACCTGAAGAGGTGCAGCGGAACCCTCGGCGGCGCTCATGTTGATATGATTATTTGAAAGAAGATGAAGAGGTCTGAGGGGAGAGGGCTTGGTGTTGAGAAGTGATGAAAGATGGAAAGAAAACCATTAACAATTCTGGGAGAAGTCCATCTTATAAGCAGACGGATTTGCGTTATAAATTGCATTCAATCATATAACCGAGCAAGCTAGAAACGTCAAAGAGACCAACAATCTTCGTCGTTTGATGCGGCTATGGGTCGGCAGTGGTACAGTGTTCCCCGCGAGGAGCGATCGGTGGAGTCGCCCAAGCAGTAAAGGCTCCACATTGCCCCCGACTCGCGGTAGATGCGTTTTCCCTCGCCACGAGGGCATCACGCGCCGAGCCAAGTCGCAAGTTATTGGGTGCAAGTGCGTGATATCGGCGGCATCTTCCATTCGTTTCACGTTCATACGGGAACCGCTCAAATGCTACATTCGCGAATGCGACGTACTGCGTTGTTACTGGTGTGTTGGCGTGCGCCTCTGGGACACCATCATGTGGGTGTGTCGAGGGGTTCATAGATGAGCTGAAAATCACCACATCTGAAGTGAAAAGGGCTAGAATAATAAAAATAAAATATTATATATAAGAGATTGTTGAATTCCGGTTTTAATTCTGTTTTTTAAATTCCTCCTTCCCTCTCACAGCCGCATCCCATTGAATCATGAACCCTTCCCCAGAATGATCCCCATGGAGATGAAGGCTCACGCTAGCCCAGTGAGGGGTTGTGGGGACGCCGTCGGCAAAAAATGCGTTGTCTACCTCAACGTCATAAGCTCCCATTGACACAGATTCAACGCCGCAATCGCTCGCTGTATCGTAAACCGGCGAGCTCGGGTCTAGTTGTAAGCGGCATCCGGTCAAGAGTGCAGCCCGCGTTCACGGTTGCACGCCTTGACAGGTGCAAACCCTCGGAGATGCAATGGCGAGCAGCAGCCCGGTAGCCCCCACAAGCCCCCAGCCAGAGCCCCGTTTCACCCGCAATCGCCTGTCCCGCGGAAAGGGTCTCCGCAAGAAGACCGGCTGGTGAGTCGTTGCACTATTTACTTCCGCTCAGTTCCAATGTTGACTAGCCGTGCAGTTTGACCTGTCGCCGTCGTCATGTCAAGTGTAATGAGGCTAAACCAGTGTGCGGCGGCTGCGCCAAACGCAAAGCTTCGTGCGTGTACGAGACTCAGGGCGTCGCCAACAACACCATTTCAAGCCCTGTCAGCACAGCCAGGCCGAAAGTGATTGAACAGAAACCCGATGAACAGGAACATGAACAAATCCAGGCGGGAAATACTCTGGAGGGCATCTCACCACTCGAAACTACCAGATATGGAGCGATACCAGGCTTTGTTGCGGCCTCGGGCTCATCATCCAGCCATGGCGTCGATACGCCGAGTGCGAGATGGCTGGGGCTCTTGATAGGAGACGCCGTACTTAGCAATGGCGAATTGCCTGAGATGGATTTCATGGATGGCAGGCTCGGGATGCTAGGTGATTCGGCAATGCCAACGCCATTACCGATAGCTAGTTCCAATCCGGCAACACCAGTCCATGTGAAGCATTCGGACATGCAATTTGGAATATCCAGGTCGTCAAATGCTTCATTGCAAGAGCGATTGCCGCGGCTAGGGAGAGATCAGATTTCTGAGAAGCAAGCCTGGCATTCAGAAGAACCTATCAAGCTCACGCCACAAGAGTGCAAAATATTCCAACACTTTGTGAAACACATCAGCCAGTGGGTAAGCATTCTCGCCTCTCAGTTATAATGCGCAAGTTGCAGTCTTGGCTGAGCACAGGAAATAGATTGACTTATTCGAGCCAAAGAAGCCGTTTGGTACATTCGTTCCTCACCTCGCTGTAAGCTCGATGATCAATAGTTGCAAATCCCTTCCTAATCATCGATAGATGCATAGCTTTGGTTTGATCAATGCAATTTTGGCTCTATCCTCGCGGCATCTTTCATTAGAAACCAGCCAACCGCATCACTATCTGGGACTCAGCCGCCCCGACCCCAGTGATGCAATTAGATACTACTACAAGACCCTGCATTATAGCCAAGAAGCTATGCAGTACGACACGTACAAAGTCAGCCTGGAGCTTTTGGCCATTTCCATCATCATTTCAACTTATGAAATGCTTGACGGGTCAAGTACCGACTGGGAGAGACACCTCAAAGGCGTCTTCTGGATCCAGCGATCACAAGTCATTCACGGAGATTCTGGGGGCTTGAGGCAGGGCGTCTGGTGGGCATGGCTGTGCCAGGATGTCTGGGCCGCTTTCCGGGAGCAGCGCAAACCCTTGACATTCTGGAGGCCGACGCGATCATTCGATGCACTCGACCCATGGGAGCTAGCTGCCAGATCTGTCTATCTTTTTGCCCAAGCGGTTGGCTTCTGCTCCAAGGAGGAAATGGAAGAAGACAAAAGTGACCTCACTTTACGGGAGTCCAAAGCCGATCATCTAATGGAGAAGTGGAGTGAGTGGAAAAATTACCTGACGGTAGAGTTTGAGGCTCTTCCCGCTCCCCTTGACACGGGAGAGCCTTTTAAGCCTATATGGGTAAATCCGCCTGTTTTTGGTGAGGTCCACCCGGATTACTTGCTTTTCTGATTTACTAATATCGATGTAGGGGTTTCTTTGCAACTATACTACTGCGCCATGATCCTAATAAACCTCCATCGCCCTGGGACTGGGGGCATTGGTGGCTTCCTTGAGCAAAAGTTATTATTAAGACAGTGCATTTTATCTGTCTGTGGAATAGCAATGACGCTCACAGACTACGCTTCCAGTGTCATGTCATCGCAATGCATCTTTATTGGTATGTCGCTCTGCGTACTCGGTTGCAAGGATCCATCTAATTAGTTCGTTGGGTATAGCCGGCATGTCTGTTGAGGAGGCGGCACAGCGTGCCAGCATTTTAAAACTTTTGGATGATTGTAGAAGACGAACTGGATGGCCAGTGAAACCGCTTGGTGATGAGCTGACACAAATTTGGCAAAGTTTTGACAAGCCATTGGCGTAGTGGATGTCGAGCGTGTGAATAAATAAAGCCACGCCACGACAGAGGGACATGATGTCTCAGTATAGAAAGAAAACTATACTACGAATAATGAATAAAGTGATATCCAGATTTACACTGAATTATGATTGAAATACTCATGGTGGATGCCTTTTGTTACATGACTAGCGCACTGTAGGGTAAACACAGGACGATGTAAGAAGACAAAAATCCTAGCGAATTATTGTAAAATTGTATCAAGAAGGGTTTGACGGAGGGTGAAATCATGTACTGTCACTAAAGAAAAATGAGTCAATGATTGGTGATAATCCCATATGTTTGTGATAATTTGTCGCACGTATTGACTGGAAAATTTGCATTGAGTTTCAGAGCAAGTGCTCATTTCATGGTTGGTGTCCAAGCGTTTTGAGAGGCAAAAACAGCGCATCGAAGAAAAGCCAAGGCTAAAAAATAAAACGATCATTAGTTGTCCAACCTGTATTGCAATAGACAATTCCTTGAGGTCTCAATCATGGCCAAATATAGCGTCTGTCGAAACAATGCGAGCGATTCGCAGGCCCCAACCTCATCCAATAACCAGGATACAATCTTCAACGGCTGCCGTGACGTCTGCCCGCCGCTGAGACCACCTCAAAATGATCCAATCCCACCGCTGCATGTCACAGCAAGTCAGGGCGATGGTGGAGAGCCGGAGCAGGGGCCTGTTTGGACTAGCCTAATTTGGAAATGACGCGTGTATTGACCACGAAGTAATCTTAGTAATTTCCACTGATTCCTGCTGAGCGTCCTCTTGTCCTTCTCCGACGTGAGGAATGCGCAACGACGAAGAGGCATGCGTTAATCTTCCACAATGCGGCTGGCTCTGAGATGGCTGGCATTCATATTCCTGATCGCCATTACGCTGTTCTATCTCCGCCAATCAGGCGGCTCCAGCTTGGCAACCGTCAAGGCCAATCTGCCTTGGCCTACCGGTAGTTCACCGGCACCTGGGCTGAACACGACTACGACTGTACCGGCCACGACACTGGGCGAGTTCTGGCAGAAATGGGGCCAGGCCATCTATGACGCCCGACCTAACGCGAAGGCATCCATTAGGCTTGCCGGCTCAGCGAATACACTCCGGGCATCACACCCGGATCAACCGCGCCAACCGAATCGGGATCTTGTGCGCAATTCGGATGACGAGATCCAGAGTCTGCGCAAATCGCATGCATCATTTGTGAAAGCGCTGGAGGGTCTAAAGACCAGTGGCGACAGCGATGTCTTCCAGGGACGAGGCGTCGTGATGGTTGGCGGAGGGGAGTATTTTGGGCCGGCCATTATTGGAATCCACATGCTCAGACGGACGGGAAGCATGCTCCCCGTGGAAGTATTTGTACCTGATCAGAGCGAGTACGAAGCTGAGATATGCGACGGATATCTGCCCAAGCTGGGCGCAAGATGCGTGGTGTTGGATGAATTCACGCGACAAGGGCCAAAGGACTTGGAAATTTTGCACTACCAGCTCAAGGCTCCTGCATTGCTGCTGTCCTCTTTCGCCGAGGTTCTGCTGCTGGATAGTGACAGCATCCCGCTTGTTGACCCCAACACGACCATTTTCAACACCGAGCCATACACTTCCAGCGGCCTCATCAATTGGCCTGACTACTGGGGTGCTACCGAGTCGCCCAAGTTTTGGGAGATTGCTGGGTTCTCGAGCTTCCCGGAAAACTTGCCAGCAATGTCGCGAGAGTCTGGACAGGTGGTTATCAACAAGAAAACGCATCTGGGCCCCCTCCTATTGGCTACATATTATAACCTTTTTGGACCGAAACGGTATTACCCGCTTCTAAGCCAAGGAGCGCTGGGAGAGGGCGACAAGGAGACCTTCCTGGCGGCTGCTGTCGTGTTAAAAGCACCATACTACAACATCAAGACAGATGCGGCGAGCGTTGGGAGATTCAACGGCGAAGAGCAGAAGTCAACCGCCATCGTTCAGCACCTGCCCTCGGATGACCTGGCAAGAGTCAACGGAGGCATACAGCTACCGATCCGCCCTGCGTTTTTGCACTCAAACACACCAAAGATGAATGCGGGCCATTTGGTAGACGAAGGAGATTTGATCTCGATAGATGGCAAATCTAGATTGAGACTGCTTGGGCCAAAATCAAAGGCAGAGAACATGTTTGGATTCGACATTGAGGATACCATCTGGGACCTGTTGGTGCAGACTGGGTGCGAACTTGCCGGAAGCATCCGCGAGTGGAAGAATAGAGAACGGCTGTGCGAAAGACTGACCGAGCATCACAAGCTGGTCTTTGACGATTTATCATGATGCTTGGGAGAACCGGTTTTAAAAACTGGATGTGTACAACAGTAACAACATGGACGGCGTCCGGCAACGCAGTTACGTCGGTCAGGCTAGTCCAGTCGGCTGCAGACACGGCTACAAACGCGCTAATGGCCACAGAATCGAAGGTTGCAGATACACTGACAGCCTAGAGGGCAAACAATGCCAATCCGAGCCCTTAAATGGTGGTCAATATGCTCCGCGCTATGATATGATAACATAAACACCGAGCAGCGCCCAATCGGCACTGAAAGCTGCACAGGATGGCTGGGTGGGCGTAGACGATGTACAGACTACTAGAATTTGCAGACAACATTCCGTTGGAGAACTTGGTCTTTATCTAGCCAGAGTTGTATATAGTGCATTTTGTCTTATTCGACGTTTTGTTTGCTTTTCACAGCTGCGCAAATAGATGTACATTATTATCAAAGTAGAAATTACAAGAGACTCATTATTAAACACTTGTATGGCATGGTGGTGCCCTATTTCCTTGACCGCCCAGGTGAGCCTCCCGCCTGATTTCTTTATAGGACTTAGCCAAGGCCAAGAACAACTGAAACTTTACGTACGCCTGGTATTGTGATTAGGCAAGAATACATTGTTCAGTAGGATTCTGATTAGTGTTGATCTTGGTCTTTTAATTCGCATAAGGTGGCATATCATGGTAAAAAATGTGGACAATCCTTTTCCAGTTATACGACAAGACGAGCTTAATGAAGACCATGCCAGCCAACTTCTGAAGAACCTTCCATGAAGGTTTTCGGTGTGAATTTCGTGAAATGAATTCAGATTATATGAGCTTTAGTAGTATATTATCTTGTGTTATGAAGTTGGCCTGACTACCCCGCACATAACTGGAGCCCGCACGACCTGTGAAGATGATGAGCCGGTCATCGGAATGACGCAGCCAACACCTCACCTTGCTCCGCATTAGCTAACCTGGTCACTAAATTGATAAACTTTAAAGATTTATAGCCTTCTCGGCCCCATATCTGGATGCACTAGTACAATACACACCCAAAGATGGCCACTGCTTGTAGGGCAATGTCGTGATACAGTTGACTAGATTGTTCAGAAGTAAACATTGCTGGAATAAAGAAGAAAAACATTTCCACGTATCAAATGCAGTTACTAAGCAGCTGCATGTTTGGACCAGTAGGACGTGGCGGCATGTGAATCAACCGGGCGTCTGCTCATTTGTCCCCGCACGTGAGCAGACAGTCACGAGTCACCCACCGCCCAAACAACACTCGACAAGAAACCCCCTCTTTCCTACACTCAGGATTTGAGTGATTTTTAAGTCATGACGAAGAATTTCCCATTGAAAAGCCAGCATCTGCTCCACATTGACCCACAACAATTCGACCCTCTGCCCGAGGAAGTGGTTGGCAATGTGACAGGGTCTGGTGTCATTCAATTTGAGGCCACCAATCCCCAGGTCCAGTCCAAGTTTCTCCAGTTACTTCCAGTCGAGATTCGCGACAAGATTTATCTAGAAATTTGGCGTCAAGCTGGTCTTTCGCAGCATATTCTAGCGTATTCCAACAAAGACGGGGCAGTCCATTATCGGCATGCCAGGTGCGTCACTGAGTTCGATACCTCGCAGGGTGAAAACTCTTGGCCAGAAGGCTTGCCTCCCCTCGTGGCATATCAGCGTTGGTGCTTAGAGGCGGTATCATGGAGCAAGACTTGTTTTACTTGCACAAGTAGGTTCAGCCACGGCTGGCCCCCTGCACCCATTGAGAAAAAGACACCATTTTCAAGCATGATAATGTGCTGCAAAATAATGTAAGCATTTCAGATGGAAGATCTATATTCATCAAGGGCCCCCCAGACGTGACTTTCCATGCTCATTAGCTATAGCCATTTCGAAGTATTAGACTCCATTGCCCGCAATGTTCGGTTCATTTTCGAGGATTTCATGCATGCATGTAGATTCCTTTCTATTCCAAGACAGCCGATAATGCTCCAACTACGCCATCTTCTTATTACAGATGGATTCAACGTCGATTCTGACCAAGAAAATGGATGGAACAGCGTTATAGAGACAGTTAAAGCTCTTCGAAACCTCCGAACATTGTATATTTGGATGGAATATACTCGAAAGAACTGGCGCAATGATAAGCCTCGTCATACTCTTCACAGCCCTAGGCTGTGTGCTCGTTTTGCCCCAGTGCCTTCTCATATTGAGTTCAAAGTTTCTGTCCCTCTTGATTCCATAAAGACGAACAAGAGCTCTGAAGAACCCTTGAGCTTTGCCAGGCTTATCGAGAAAAGAGGTGGGCTTCTCAATGGGGCTACCATGTCAATGGTAGTGGGAGTTGAGAACATGAATATATAAGAAATAGGTATTATTTTGCTGCTTTTAATTTTCTTGTATTGCTTTTCAAGTATATGGTAATGTATTAGAGACAAGGGATAAATTTGACCTAGCTAGCTAAGAAACACCTAGCCTTATTATTGCCTCTTTTCCGACCCCTTCAATCAAGACCTTCAGCCACCGCCTTTACTACTAGGTCAGGCGGACTCCAACTTTGACACTAAACTGTTGAAAAATAATTGGACGGATCGCGAGGGACCAGGTCCTTTGGAATAAAAATCCCATTTTGGCCAATATCGATGTTAATGAGATCTTTCTCATACATCTCGCAAAATGTAAATAAACCTCGAATTTTCAGCGGACCCCACAAAAACACCTCCATCTACCACTTTTCCTGCAAGGCTGGGAATGAGTGTGGTTTGCATCTCTGTGTCTATCGGCCGCCGCCACTCCCACTTCCTTGGTACTCTGATAGTGACGATACCGGACCACTTCACAACTTTTGGCTCTGCTCCACTTCCATGATCAAAGGTGAGACGCCTTTGCTCGAAATATCTAGCTTGTGAAAGCCAATACAAAATCGGTAAATTTATCTTCTTCTCAGCGAGCCTGTTGATGAAGAGTTTGTCCATTTGCAGTGGAACTGGTATTCCACTGTGCACTAGGAACTTGACAGTTTCCAGCCTTGAGTTGGAGGCTGCCGCTTGTAGCAGCGATCCATGTTCTGGGCAGACCTTTTTGACATCCGCCCCGTGTTGAATGAAATTCTTGAGAGCTTCGATTATGCCCCAGCATGCTGCTTGGCATACAAGGTTGTGTTTTCCCGGGAAAGCCAAATCGGATATGTACCGCATTTGATTATCGTTTAGATATTTTGCAAGAAGTGGCAGCTTTTTCGATATGCTAGTCAGAGCCCGGATTGGGAAATCGTACACCTGGTCGAGGAGCGATACGGGCCATCTGACATCCCTCCATCGCAGGGATTCAGCATGTCTTTCCAGGACTGCTTCCAAGTACTTTGGAGAGTCATGTCCGACCAGCCAGTGAATAGTGCTGAAGCCATCCAAATCCGTTTGGTGTAGATCAAATCCTTTTGACAGGAGTAGCAAAAAGGTCTCAATCGGTGGAGGAGGCTGTGCCCACAACATGAAAGAGAGCGAGTTGCGACGGTAATAGTTTGGTCGCGTGCTCACTGGGTAATGCTCAAGCATAAAGTGAACAATTTTCCAAGCACCCACTCGACAAGCGGCCATATGTGGGGTTTCTCCTTGAATACTCAATGTATCAATTTGAGCACCACTCTTCAAAAGCATCTTGGCCACTTGAGTCGATCCTGATGCGCATGCCACAAACAGAGGCGTTCCGTCATGGAGATCTACAGCATCAATATCGGCCATGTTGTCAATTAAAAACTCCGCAACCTCAACGTCGTTTTCTCTGGCTGCTACATGGAGGGGGGTGCCGCCATTGAATCTGACGTCCTTTTGATTTACCGCGGCACATATGACGCCCAATTTTCGCTCATCCGTATTTCTGTGATTCGGCGACAGACTAGAAGCATTGTTAGTCATGCTAAATTCCTCTTTTTCATCTGAAAACTTACACCGGGCGTCCTTGATCGAATTCCCAGTCTTGGAGGGCCTCCAGAACCATGAGTAGCCCGTCGATATTTCCTTTTTCCACTGCGATATGAATCGGACTGTAGTCCGTGTTAGGAAAGTTTCCGCCCTCATCGAAGTATCTGGCGAGCAAAATGGGCAAGAGAGGAATGAGCTTTGGTTTTGACATGGCAGCCTCTAGAGCCGTGCACACACGAGTTCTGCCGTGGTTTGGTAGCACTGCCGAGACATTTGCACCATTGTAGAGAAGCCATTCTACCAATTCCAGACTTTTCCCATCTACGATGGATTTGCATAGTGGTGTAGAATCTAGAAACCCTTTCAACTCAATATCAAGTGGGCAGCCTAGATCTAGCCACAATTGACATTTATCAACATCGTCGTTGAGGATAGCTTCGGAGAGCTCATCAGCCATTATCGACAGCTCTTTAGAGCCCATGGGACCTGTTCTGTTATGATAACGGTGAGATTGCAACATCTCCAACAGGAATGCATCCCCGGAGATGTGTGCGTAGACGAGGGGAGTGTATCCCGATGAGCAGACCGATTGATGAGCACCCAGCTCCAGCAAAATGCTTACCGTGTTTACGTGGCCTGCCTTGGCGGCTAGGTGCAACGGGGTTTCCCGAAAAGCTGACGTGGCATTGATATTAGCGCCTTTACTTTCAAGATATTCAATGATTTCGAATTTTCCAAATAGAGCCGCATAGTGAGCAGGAGTCTGAAGCTCATCGTCGGTCACATCCAAGTCGGTCAAAAGGCCCTCATCGAGATAGTATTTCATGCAGTCAAAGCGACCCCATACAGCAGCCATGTGAAGGGCGTTTCCTCCGGCTAAATATTCACCGCGAAGATCAGACTCCCAACGATGGTCCCACATGACAGGAGGAGTGTTTGTATCCGTGGACATGTGAATTCTGGCTAGCAACTGTTGGTTGCCAGTCCAGGTAGCGGCCAATGGAGCATCAAAGCCCTGAGAGTTGGTCATCCACAGGTCAGCCCCATAATCTACAAGGATCTCCGCGGTCTCTGCAGACTGGTTGATGATGTGGTGTACAAGTGGTGAGGCATTGTCGTTCGGTACTGGAAGGTTGCAGTTGACGCCAGCTTGCAAAAGCCTCTGAAGCTTCCACACTGAACCTTTTACTTTCTTATTGCCCGTTGTGAAGTGGAGGAGTCCATATCCTTCATGCGTCTTATTTCCAAGGCTCACCAGCTCGGCAGAAGCATGACTTAGAATATAGTCAAAGTTTGCCTCGCTTAGATTTACCTGAGGGAAGCATGCAATTTCCAAAGGAGAAAAATCGTTGGATATCCCATGCACGCTCACGTCCATTTGCAATAATTGGGCAATCATGTCGTCATCGTTGTGAATGATAGACTCGGTGAGCATCGCAATCATGTCGGGGTGTTCCTTCGCGTCCATGGATAAAACGTTGGATTCTCGTGCTATCCGCCTAAAAACGGCAGATATCCATTTCCAATTTTGTAGAGGCTCCACCTTTGCAGCGCCGACGTAGTTGACCGGCCCCAACGACTCTAGCCTTTTGACGCTATTGTCCGGTGCGTGGATAGCATGGTGAGCAAACAGAACCAAGGCGGAAGTTCCCGTGTCCTCTTCGAAGAGCCTGGCGAGACCGCTTTCAATGACGTAGATGAAAAAGTCTTGAAGCCAAGTATAGTCTGAACTCGAGAGCGAATTCAACATGGCCGAAAGGACTTCTTCGCACAAGAATATCCACAATTCAGTCGCCCCGGAATGCGTCGTAAGGCTATCCTCTGGAAGTAGCGCCAGACAAACCTCAACACTAAGCCAATGACCTTTGTATGCAGCTCGAATGACTGCTGATTCAAAGGGAGTCATCTTATCGTGTTGTCTCCTTCGATCCACTGGGAAGATCATGGCCAAAATTTCGACAACGCCAAAATCCGGATTATCTGATAGGTGATGAAGCGGATTGCCTGAGAAGTCATCGATGCCATCAGCAACAACTCCAAGCTCGACCAGCTGTTTGACAAATTCCAGACAGTTGAACTTGGCAGCAGGGCGGTAAACTGATTTTCGGTGTTGGAAAACCGGTTCAGGGCTATTGTGCGATAACAGGAGAAGTGCGACCTCTTTATGATTTCGCTCCAGCGCCAGATCAATCAATGTGTGGTCCATCCCTTCTTCCATTTGTACTATTTTTTCATTGTCTGCCGTTTGAAGCAGAATCCTTAGCATGTCGGCTTTTCCGTGATAGACCAAGTCATCCCACACTGTGCAGTTTCCATTGTCCGGTATAAATGGCGAGGCACCGTATTTTATCAGGACTTGCAATGTGTGCCCAACCTTGCACAGATGGAGAGGTGTTTTCCCATGCTCGTCTGACTGGTTGGGGTCGCACCCTGCCTCCAACAGCATTCGCATGATCTCTGTCGACCCATACCGCGCGGCGCAGTGGAGCATAGTCCAGCTAGGTTCATTGTCGCTAAATCCAACCGACTTGACGAGTTCTGCTCGAGGCCCACGGAGAAATTTCGCCATCTTTCCCACGTCGCATTTCCTGGTAATCTGATACAGGTATTCTTTTGCCAGATCATCGTCCACAAATTCATCAGAAGCCCTATTCTCCACTTGGTATGCATCAAACGCTAAGACCTCGGAGAATTCCAACGTCATCCTATATAGGTGCGCGTTGAGACCATCTGTAGTGTTTGTGGATTCAAGAGCTTGAAGCATATTCAAAATCGAATCGGTAAACTCCCTGAACCCATCCCAAAATACAATGTGGTTATAGAGCTCATAAAAGACACCTAGGTCATCTTCTTCAAGAATAGCGTTAGCTCTAATGAGATCTGAGACAACCTCAAAGTCTTCATTTGGGGCCGACGACACAACAGCCAGCGATGTCAAAGTGGACGGCCAAGGCCAAGTTGATAGCGTTGGGTTCAAGTCAGCCCTGGCACCCTTTTCTAAAAGGACTTGTACCGTGGCTCGACGAGCAAACGCCAACTCGGCGTCTCGCACAGGATATTTTCCTTCCCGTGGACTCCATGGCAGTCTATCCCACTCTTCTTCCAAGTGAGCGTCGAATATGAGACGAGACCCGAGCGCAAAGTGCAAAGGCGTTCCCAGTTTACTCATGAGATTAACATCGATAGCCTCTACCAATTCGCCACAGATATGCACCAAGCCAAGAGCCGCGGCCATGTGCAGTGGGGTAAAGTCAGGACTTATGATGGCTGAAACGATGGTAGCCCAGCCGCGTTCGTCAGAGACTTCATCTGAGAGACTTCCAGTTCCGCTAAGAGTTTCCCTCCATTGCGGATTTGTCCAATGAAGGACAAGCGTAGTGGCCCAGGAGGAGAATGCTGATGTTTTCGTAGCTGAAAATAACGAAAAGAGGTGGTCTGAAATGCAGGATGGTCTCTCATCGGACATTAATCTTGGCCATCGTATGGCTGCTTCTTCATAAAAGGGGTGTAATTCAATCCTCTCCTTGATACATCGAAGCGCATCCTCAGTTGTAGTCGGCAAACTATCAAACTTCTTCATTGTCAAGAATTGAAGACAAAGGTTGTCGAACATGTCACAAGCCATATCGTCGGAGATTCCGTATACGCTAAGCTGAGGATGCGTAGGACATACATCTCGAAGGAATTCAAAAATTGACTGGTGAGCATACTCGAATGAGTTGCCGTCGCTGGATTTTCGAACAAGGCCTCGACATTGCTTTATGATCTCCTCCTCGCTTATAAGAGCATCGTCAAGGACTTCCGAGTCATCTGAAATCGACACTGCCTCGCATGTGGCTTGAATATGAAGAAGCTTCGTAGCACTGATTATTTTGAGGGTCCTTTCCACAATGCGTTGTACTCTCTGCGATGAATCCTCAACTTCCATCAGGATTCTTTCATAGGTTGCTGTAAGGGTAGGTGGCAAGTTTTGCAAAACCCGTCGTCGATCCTTATCCGTTGGAAGCTCACACATGTAGTCCAATTGGCAAGTGACCCAATAGAAACTTCGAGTAGGAATTAGCCAGGGGACGTAAATGAGGAAGAGAGACAGGATGTAGTCATATACCTTCCGTTGGCTTGGTCAACCAAGCGCGTTAGAATCTCTTGCTTCAGTGGGATGTGTCGAAGTTTCAACTTCCTCTGTCGAATGCGCTCATCCAGTTCCCAGGACAGGTATGCCCTTATATCATCTTTCTGCGCTTCAAGGTCAACAGCAGCGAAGTCGGTTCCGATGTGTCGTCGAATCGAGGGTTCATCCCGACTAAATACAGCCGTATTAATGTTTGAGGCGGTTGATGCGAGCACATGAAGGCATTGTGCCATAGCCTCAACATGTGTTCCGCACTCGTCCACACCGTCAATCACAAAATGAACTTGTTTGAATGACTCGCATATTTTGTTCATTGTCTGAATCATGCCATCCAATGTTGGAGTTTCTGGGTCAGAATCGTTTGCATTGAGGTCGCTGTAATAGTTCCCCAGGAGCTTATATGCTCTTTCATTTTGCCGTGCTAACTGAGCAGCCAATGAAGAGAGCATTTTGATTGGGTCATGCGTCCTGGTATTTCTGTGAGTGCAAAAAAAGTATCCCACTCCGTGCTCAGAGCTGTCCGAGCTTTGGAGGCACTCCATGATGGCCACCCCTGACAGGACCGATTTGCCGGTACCGGGGATCCCAGTAAACCATATCCTTGAGCCAGGCACACCATACCAATCTCGGAACACCTGGCTCTGGATCAGCCACATGCAAGTTGAAGGGTGCCGTAGCCTCTGATTCATTTCAAACTCTGATCGAGGATCAGCTTGGTTAAAATGATCAAGGACATTTTGCCGTTTTGGATCAACGGTGATGGTTGTTTTAATGTCAACGACCTTTTTCTTGGACTGTTGAATGTTCTTGACAACAGCATCCGTTCCCACCTGTTGGGATAAAAGCTCCTTGAGTTTACTTAAGGATCCGGATGCCAAAGCGAGGTTGATTGTGCTCTTCAGGCGTTGAAGGCGTTCCACGAGCTCATTGGACTCTTGGGATGAAAATGGCCACTGTAGGTGCGTTTGGATATTTTCCAGACCAGACGATGACGTCATGCCTCTTTCGTTCTCGTGAAAACCACGATAAAGACGATCAAGCAGGCTCTGGCACTCATGAACAAAATAGAGTTTAACAACTGGTTCATCCACAGATTTAGGAGTGGCTCCGAGAGTAGATTCTTCCTCCAATCCTGCTGTAGCCATGTACAAGTGTCGCAGAAGTAGACTGGTGCCTCTTACTTCCCCTAGCAGGCTTTTTACTTCTTTATCCGTCCCTCTCACATCTTTTGCATATTTTGTTCCCTTAATGAAAACGGTCTCAGAACGATTTGCTAAGCTTGCAATGCTAGACGCAATGTTCATCGACTCCATTTTTGGGGTGCGGGGTGCTCGTGTTGGAGGATAAGAGCTATTTTTGGCAGCTGCAACATGAATAGTTTAGTCTCGAGATATAAAAGTTAATGAACAGGTAGGATAAGTGAGACCAACATCTAGTTAGTTCATCAAGTTATAAATCAACATCAACTTGTGCGGTGGAGGCGGATATGAGGGGTTTTGCGGTGCGCGGCTTTTAATTGGTCAGAGCAACCCCACAGCGAGCCGCCTGCTATTGTGCTTAAAAAAATAATACCACACAATTCTCACTTTAGGGCATTAGCCAAAACAAACAAAATAACTCTTAGACTTAAGATGCATCCAATATAGTCGGTTCATTGTAAAAGCATTGTAGTAAGCCAAAAAAAAAAAAAAAAATGCTATGCTTCACCATGCATATACCCATGGACATATGCCGCGCCAAGCACGGCTAAACAGCCTTTGGCGGTGAACGAAGGGCTGAAGATAAGTGGTACCGTTGACCTAGGCACAATCCATACAGTGTCTCCATTTTTTGTAGACCTTGCACCGGCTCCTATGTAGCCTTGGGATGTGCGAAACAAGCGAAGGAGTGATGAGTGAGCATATTGAGTATGAAATCGAGTAGTTCTTCTTTTGCAAGTTTCTCTTCAGTATAGATTGGCTCACCCATTTGACTTAGATGCTGAATCAAACCAGTCAGCTTGGATCAGTTGGCAGGCTGTTGATCCTGTGTAGCACTGTGCAGTTTGTTCAATTGCACACCAAAAGTCAAGTGATTGCTATCCCAATTTGGAGCCGGGGTTTTGCCACGCTCGTCTATATTTGCCACCAAGGTCCTCCACAACACCTCTTGGCGTCTTTCATCGTATGGTAATACTCCTTCGTATTTTCGAGGATGTCCAGCCACTGAACAAATGACAGCCCGGAATCGATCTCTTCCTTCGACTCTCCTACCTGGACAACTTCATCCAAATTGTAAGCTCTAAATTCGAGCAACCTTTGCTCCGGAAATAGCCGTTTGACACATAATTCGGAACCAGAAGCGTAATACAGTTCGTAATCAGTAATTCCGAGACCCGTATTGTTCTTAATGCTCCAATCGGGAACGCAGCTTGGCAAGCGATGAGTATGATAATCATAATTCCAACAACTGGTGTACTAAGTTCACGTATAGTCCATACTAGCCAACAACTCATGCCTTTGGTTGGCAAGGGGCATCGCTCAGGAATCCAGTCAAGCGTCAAGATGATTCATGATAATCGGGTCGGAGAATGTCTCCTCATGGTTGAGGGTTTCCGCTAGGGCAACAACAGCAATATTTGCGAGGCATGATGGGTGGTACATACCAGGATAGTGTAGAAGATGGCGATATTCATGATGATTGTGAGGTGATGAGGGAGTGGATGAGAAGCTGCTGTAAAATTTGATGGTAAAGTTATTGCGGTTATCACGTCTTTCACAGGTCCAGTGATGAAATTCAATTTATCTAGTCTATCTATTTAGTATAATATAGGTTTTTAGCCTTAGTCTATAATATTTTGTTCTGAATGTGTATGTTGAAATGCTCTGTGTGCCATGTCACAGACTACCTAAGATAGGATTTTATGATTAGTTTCCGCCGGCTTGACTATGCGTACTTGTAATCATTGGATACTTCAATAACAATGTTCTCAGCCTCTTGTTCAGACGCGTCGTTGAAGTCGACCTTTGGTCCACCAGGTCGCAATGTACAGAACCATAATGTTGGTCAAACAAAAGCCGAAAAACACGGCCAAATTCCACCAATGCTCGGAATAGGAAAATTCCAGTGTTCTAAGGTAGTCATCTCCAGTTGAGTACTGGCAATACTGGCAGCCTTCTGTTTCCTCTCCGTTGAGCAGGTAGCCTGCACTTGTGTTGAGGTAACGCTGAGCATACGCTGCGCAAGTCTGACCAGGCGGTGGGTTGAAAGCCACCAGCTCACTGGACGCACATTCCACTTGAACATCATGAACCACCGTTCCCACAGTTGCCCCAAAGAAATAACGCATTGGGTCTGTCCAAAACAGCCACGGGCGATAGAAGGAATTCATATACGAGTGCGGAGTGAGCACACCCGAGAATACCATTAGGATAACCCAAAACAGTGAATTGGCATAACCACCCATGAGCGCATTTGGGAACATTGCTGCGAGAACCTGCGAGTATAGCGTGCCAAATACGGCCAGGAGAAGCCACATGAAATAGTTGAAGCCGGCCACCGCGGTGGCAACGGGAAACCCAACGGTCCAGTACGTAGCCAAAAACACCAAGGTATAAGTTCCCAGCTGCCAAGGTAGTTCGACAACGATGAGGGCAGTCAACAATGCTTTCCAGTCGTAAATCCCATTCTTTTCTCGGCCCGTGAAAATATCCCACTTGCGAAACCACATGTCTTGGATATCGGCACAGGTGGACGGAATGACCCACGAGAGGAGGAGGATTGCCACCATGCGGTTCTGCAGCCCTTGCATGCTGTTTCCAGCCTTGAAGAAACTAAACGCGATGAACATTTCAACAAAAAGAGACTTGGCTACTTTGCTGAAATTATACATGCCGTCTCTCCACACTGAAATCCAATGTCGCTTAGTCACAGCTACTGTCTGTTCCCACAAGCCCAGTGTGTACTGGTTGCTGGAACTGGATACATCGGAAGTCTTCTTGGATACGATAGTTTCAGGTTGTTGTGCAGCAGCAGTAGTGTTTAGCTGAGAAATGGTAACATCAAGGACTTTGCGCTCGTTTGATTCGCTCCAAACATGGGGCCAGTCCTGCGAGCCCTCATCTTTCGCCGTCACCGTAGAAAGAATAAATTCTGCAGGGTTTTCCTCAGGGCCCATCTTCGCTCCATATCGATCAAAATAATCGGCTACTTTGGCCGCGTTCTCTTCCGTTTCGCCAAAATAAACTGTCTTGCCCCCGGGTGCGAGGAGCAGCACATGATCAAACATGTCAAACAGCACACCAGACGGCTGGTGAATGGTACATATAACGGGAATGCCTTCGGCAGCAATTCGTTGTAAGAATTGGACCAGTGAAAATGCTGCTTGACTGTCCAGGCCGGAGGTTGGTTCGTCCAAAAACAACAGGGAGCTGGGCCGTGCCGCAAGTTCTACGCCAATCGTCACTCGTTTCCGCTCCTCGACACTCAGCTGCCCGTCACCGGTCTCCCCTATGAGCGCATCCGCTATACCTTCCAGGTCGAGCAGGTGAATAACATGCTCCGCGTAGGAGACCTTTTCTTCGTCTGGCACATGACGCGGTTGACGCATCCTGGCAGAAAACTCCAATGCCTCCCTTACCGTGGCATTAGGCTCATGCACATCTTGCTGCATAACAAAACCACATGAACGGGTAAAAGAGTCGTCCAGAGGCATTCCGTTGAGTTTGAATGTGCCAGTTATTCGCCCAGTACTCTTTCGTTGTGATAGAACATCCAATAAAGTTGTCTTGCCTGCCCCAGACGCACCCATGAGGGCTGTGAGTTGGCCGGGCCTGGCGTAACCACTGACACCACGCAGAAGCTGCTTCTCTTGTCCGCCCACCTGAACAAAGTAGCTGACATCTTCAAAGGTGAAAGTGCTGGAGTGAGTGGCCTGTCCATCATCGTCTGTGGGCGCGGTTGCTGGCATTGCCTCTGTAAGAGTAGACGAGCCTGAAGACTGAGGCTCATTTTCCACGTCGCGCTGTTTTGAGGTTTTGAATACGCGACTACGGAAGCCACTCGTCTCTCGCGTCATGACTGAGAGACCAACACATCCAATGACGGTGTACAAGAACCACAAAACCAGAATGATGCCAAAGTTGCGCCATAGGTGATCTCTAGTGAAGCCAAAGTGGCCTTCAAGATACACGGAACCAGCCACAGAAGGACTTCCAATATCACTGCCAGGGATGCTACAAGATTGATACCGGGAGTCTTGGTAATCAGCGCCAGACGGCACCATGTCCGAATCTGAGCACGTTAGGGTGATCCCAGAGAACTCGTTACCCATCAGGGCCTCCAACGCCCACGGAGAGGGAGAGACACGGCGTAGCCAAGAGCCCCAGCGGTGCTGGGAAGGTCGTGGCGGTCCAAATCCGGAGTAGAGAAGACCCACGGGGATGGCGCTCCCAGCCATCATCAGCGTGAGGGAGACATTGGGCGACCATGCACCTAGCATACGGAACAGACTTTGTACAGCTGAGAAGTGAGTGAAGACGATGAGAACAAAGATCCAGAAAGCCGAGGCTGTTTGCTGCAGACCGATTTGCCAGTAGTAACAGCAAGCAAACAACAAGCATTGTAAGAAGGCAATGGGAATCTCGGCAACGGTCTGGGCAATGACGAAGGCGCTGGGGTGAAGGAATCCGTACTGAACTTGTTTAAGCAGAATAGCTCGTGACCGTACAGTGGATGTCGCCTCGGTGAGGGCATTCAAGTAGAAGTATATGAGGGAGAAGAAAAGGGCGCTGCTCTTCTCATAGGATCCAGTAACGTCTTTGGGGGCCATGTAGTAGGAGGAACCATTGATGACGGCATTCAAGAGATTAAAGACAACAAGGGTGACAAAGGTTCGCTTGTCTCCCCAGATTAGCTGGTAATGGCGAATGATAGCGGCCCAAATCTGCGCCAAGATACTGCGCGGCGCAATTGCTCCCCGCGGGATCCATCGTGAGCGAATCTGCTGCACGTTATCCCGGAAATCTGCCATGATAGTTGTGTCAGAAGCAATGGTGCTCTTGTAGGTCTGCATCTCCGCCTGCAGCTGACGGAACTCTTTGCTCTCGTGGAATGCTTGCGCCAGTCCTAGGGCGTCTGTCGGCACCTCACGCCCATGGTCTTTACGAATAAGGCGTTCGGCAGGTGAGGTGACCGACGTAAGGAAGTCTGGAGTGGTTTGGCGGTGGCGGCATTCAAAACCTAGCCGGACAAAGTAGTCTTTCGCCTCATTTATCTTCCCGCAGAATATCGTGTGTCCTTCATAAAGGACTGTAACTCGATCAAAGCAGTCGTAAATAGTCTCGGAAACTTGATACATGGATATAATATTGGTCATGTTCGTTTGCTTGGAGATGGACTGGACCAACTTGACAAACTGGGTAGCCGAGGAGCTATCCAGACCGCGTGTGGGGTTGTCCCACGAGCCCAAGACTGGGTTTGTTGAGAGCGCTTCGATGAGCGTCACACGCTTACGTTCGCCTCCAGAAACGCCACGAACAAAGGCATCTCCGACAATAGTATTGGCAGTATGTGACAGCCCAACCGAATTGAGCAAGGAATCTGTCATCTCATGAGTAAAGTCGGAGTTCTTATGCCCTCCACCCGCTGGCTTGCGAAGGCGCAGTGCAAACTGCATAGTGTCTTTGACGGGCAGCGTTGGAAAGTGCATGTCGTCCTCGCTGGCGTATACCGTTTCGGACCGGAACCAGCGTGCCATATCTTCGCTACTGATTCCAGCGTAGTGAATGCTACCTTGAACCTCGTGGAATGAACCGTTGCTATTGGCGAGCGCCTTCAAAAGACTCGAGGTACCAGCACCTGGACGGCCAAGCACGAGCATCGCTTCACCTGGGAAGAGAACTCCATTTGCGTCGCTTATAATGCGGAATGTTTCTTTGTTCCTCCCGGTAATCCGGCCAATGGCATTCACCGGCCATCGGACAATTGCCGACAGAATCGATGGCAGAGTAAGGATACCATTGGCCTCTGCGGACATGCCCATCACGTTGACATCTTCATAAACAATTCCAAGCCCGCGACCCTGGTGGCGGTAAATTGCATGCGCAGCTTGCTCCATCCTGGTATCAGAATCCATCCTCTGTGTGAAAGCGGTTAGCAGGGGCTAATTGTGTCAATTGGGAAGGTTACTCACCCCAGTCAGGTTAAATTGGGTATCCAACGCTGTGACAAGTGGATGATTCTGCATGATGGCTCATAGCTAAATCCTTCTTGCGCTCTCGCAACCTATATAGCTTGTAAATCTTTACATTTTAATTCTTGTTCCTCCGAGCTCAGACTGTGATTACACAAACATGTCTCGACCTCTACTCCACATGTCTGTTAGCTTTCTTTTTTTTTTCTTCGTCTCCAACATCTCCAAATCGATTACTATAAGCGGGCCACTCGCCCCAATTAGTGGGTGGGACCGTAGTGCTTAGAAATAGCAAGTGGATCCACGCAGTCGCGGAATGCCCTTTCCGGTGCCCAGTCACAAAGTCCAACATTACTAATCCACTGAACGACAATGTGGGGACCGGGAATGTATTACCCGTTTGAGTTATTCCCTAGTTCTAATTACCTTACCCTAGAGGGACTGACTAGCAACAACTAAGAAGAGATTTTACTTTTAGGTTAATTATTAGGTAAATATTTTTATTTCATTAATCCTATATGATTATGTATGTATTCTTGTTAGCTTTTATTAGTTTAGAACATAAAAATTTAAACAACAAAATCATACATATATTATTTTTAAAAATCGTCTTGAACACGTTTTGATAAGATTACCCAAGCTCAAGACTTGACCTTCATACAAGTATTTAATTATTCTTATAATAAATTACTTATTAAATACAATATTTTATTTAACACCAGCAGTTTATTGTACTAGTGAAATGGGGATGTGAAACACAGAGGAATAACCACGCACCTAAGACAGTGAGGTTCAGGGTAGGTCGACCTCTCCGGTGAGAGGCATCAAGTTTGTATGTAATAAAACAACAGCTGCAACGGCTGCAGTCACGAAAATCAACACATAGTCTTGAAACCGATTGATCCAACGATCCCTCAAAACGTATGCCCCAAATCGGACCAAAAATCGCGGTTGAGCCTACCGGGCTTTATCGTCGACTTCGGCGTTGCGACCGACTAACGCTTGGGCCAGCTCCACTTAACTCCGGCATCCCGGTTTTAATCGTCCATCCAACTATCCCCAACACACCAGCAAGTTAATACCATTAGGACCTTGAAAAGAATAGACTAGATCATAGGGTAAAGTATTGTGGAAAGGCCCTATGACACCCAGGTATCGCGTATCAATGAGCTCTAGACCAGATACGAGAGGACTTGTATACAACGACTTCAGAAAGGAAGAGGTTACTATGTTGCGTAACCCCCACGATGTGAAGGGTTCTGTGCGTCGCCAGTGTGTTCGCAAAAGATCTTGGTCCTGTTCCAGACTAGAGATGAGACATAGGCATAACAACGGATGATTGGACCCTCTTCAGATGGCGGCAAAACCTTGCCCTCGATTATAGGGCTACGCAAGCTGTCATGACTCAGTTCCAAGAGGCGTCCCCAGATGGAGGTGTAGAAGATAAATAAGTCATATCGCTAAGGACTTCGACGCGTTCCTGGTGGATATTCTGTCCAAACATGCCCTAGTCGCGCTGATACGGCACCTTTGGGACGGGCTGATAGAATTGCCCCCATTGCTCTAGAAAGGCGCATAAAATGAAGACGGCTTTTTCTCCAGAGCCTGGAACGACTTTTGTAATATCAGGCTTCACCGAACAAAGAATTGCAGAGTCGGACCCAGCGGACTTCCACCCAAAGGCCGTGCCTTGCAGCCTCGACATTGGAAAATACGTGGAACTGACGGTTCGAGACAAGGTTCTGGTTCAACTTGGCAAAAGAGGCGTCAAATTAAGCCGAGACATCTAGCCAAGCGTGTACCTCCATAGTTTCTAGGGAAAGCATAAAACTGTCAGGTGAAGAGGGGAAGGTGAGATTTTACTTGTTGCAAGGAGGAAGGGAATCAATTGACCGGCAATAGTCCTTCAGGATAAAACAGAACGAGGGCACGCTGGCCGAATAAAAACGTATCTCCATAGTGTATTTTTTTTATAAAGCAGGGATACCCTTGACGTACGGCTCAGGGTTGATGTTCTCAGGGCCACAGGGAAGCCCGTGTACGTACTGCGCAATGAGGAAGTGATCCTCAGCAGCCTCGCGGAACAACACAACGAATGCCTTGGAAGGCCATATTATACGAATCCTATTTTTGTTCTTTGTTTGTTTTTGGTGGTGGATTGAATCAAGGCAGGTTTGCGAGGGAGGGGCTCTTTTATTAGGTCATTATTAGGTTTCGGAGATATATAGGTGTCACAGTTTTACCTTGATGCTTTTTTTGACCAAAATTTTATGAGCTTTACTTGTATGGCACGATGGGTATTTGGGCGATAAAACTACCTTCTTCTTTTTCTTAATCTGCTGGCTATATAGGCTGGAGCTGGATGTATATAGAAATAGAGCGGGGATACGCGGGGTATCTCGAACGCCTCCGTCGACCGCTGAGCCGGCCAAGAACGTGGTGAGAATTGTGACTAGCAGGTCATGTCTTGGATCAAGAGATGTTAGTAGTGGAGTTCGACGCCAACTATTCCACTAGATTCGGAACTGAGGGCAGTGCAAATGATGGAGAATACAAACCTGTCTCTGGTAAGTCGGCGCGACGGTTAGACCTGGACCTGCAGAGTAAATCAAAGGATCTTCGACTCCCGAAAGAAATGGTTGAAACATATTCACCCGCCTGGCGTGGCCTGTAAAAGGTCCGGGATCAAACCCTTGCTAAACTTCCACCCGAAACTCTAACTATTGGTGCATGGTACTACGGGGAATAGTTAACCTTGTCCTTCCGCTGACTAAGGTCTCGAGCCTGGCGACTTAATTCCACAGATACTCTGTTCCAACCAATGAGGCAACCATGATCCGCTTGATTCCTTACTTTTTGGGAAACTTGGCTGTTGTCCTTTGCCGCACGAGGTGCGTCATTCCACCTTCGTACCCACTGTCTTTGCTGATCGGATATACGGGAGCGGATTTATTCTGTTTGGAGTTCGAAAACACTACATCTTCTTTGTATACGACTCGAGAAAACTCGATGATCGGGCTCGCTAAAGGCCCTGCTCTGTTGGAATCATCAGTTCTAGAGGTGTATAAGTAGACGAGCATGCCGCAATGTATCTCTCTGCTCACACTCGAATCAAGCTTCAATCAAAATTCAACAAGCCTCCGAATCGCCACAAAATACAAATTTGAAACCAGTGCATCAGCTACAATCCTTTAGAAAAGATGTCTACTCCTCTTATCGAGACCGACTTCCTCATTGTTGGGGCAGGGCCCGCGGGCGCCACTTTGGCGTGTTGCTTGGGTCAAAACGGTGAGTAACTATAGCTTCATGGGGCATTTCTATCTAAGGTTGTGGCTGAACATGCGCAGGATTGAAAGGAATATTGATATCAAATGCCATGGGAACGGCAGACACTCCCAGAGCGCACGCTGTAAACCCAGCTGCAATGGGTAAGACCATGCCCTCACGAATAACTTTGTGAATTTCAGGCTCACATCCTCTCAGAGTGCATGCGTGACCTCGGTCTCGAGGACGATTGCTTGCGTTTAGGTACCACGGGAAAGACCCTGGAATCTTTCCGATGGTGCAAGAGCATGGTAGGCGAGGAGTACGGCAAGGTTCTTGCATGGGGTGGGCATCCTCGCAACTTGGCAAGTCGCCTCCCACCTTGATCTAAATTTGACTTTATGACTAACCAAAGGATGACAGGTGGATATTGATGCGGCAACGCCCTGCAGATATCTTGATCTTCCCCAGTCATACATGGAGCCACTTTTGGTCAAGTACGCGAGTCATCACAACTTTGAAATACTTTTCCGAAACGAGCTCATCCAGGCGCGCCAAGTTTCAGAGGGCATACTTTGCGATGTGAAGAATGTAATCTCCGGCTCCACCTATCAAGTCAGGACCAAGTTCTTGTTTGGAGCCGATGGCGGACGGAGCGTAGTGGCGCGTTCATTCCCGTTCAAATTTCTGCGCGAGCCGTCTGGAGGTGTTGCCTGCAACATGCTCATTGAGGCTGAAGCATCCCACATCATGAAGGAGCGCGAAGCCGAGCTGCACTTCATCACAAACCCGAGTCGCAAGTGGCAGCTGGGAAAAGGATCGTGTCTGCGCATGGTGAGGCCATACAACCAATGGCTGCTTACGGTCGTGGCGCCGAACACCACGGTGAATCCTTTCCAAGACTTTACGCCTGAGAGTCCGGAAATGATTGGCTATGTCAAGGAGGTTTTCGGCGACGACAGCATCGACGTCCGGATTCTACGACTGGACCCTTGGGTCATACGAGAGACGGTAGCTGAAGAGTTCAGCTATGGAGACAACATCTTTATACTCGGGGATGCAGCACACCGCCACCCCCCTGCATACGGGCTGGGCAGCAATACTTGCATAACGGATGCCTACAACCTGGGATGGAAGGTAGCCTACGTTCACAAAGGTCTGGCCGGAAAAGCCCTGTTGGGATCCTACAGCACCGAGCGTCAACCCGTAGGAGCTCGTGTCGTTCAGACGGCCAACGAGGGCGATCGGCAAGCGTTCGTCTGGAGAGAGTTGGGCGTGTTTGCGCCTACGCCGGAAGAGGGAGTGAAGCAGCTTAATCAAATCTACGAGGCTACCCCGACAGGCGCGGAAAAGAGAGAGCGACTTCACATCGGCCTCGAGGAGTCTGCACGCATGGGTGAGAGCATCGGAATCGGCTTGAACCACTGGTACACTTCCGCCGCCGTCTATCTGGATGATGAGACTGGCAAAAGACCTGAGCTTGACGGCGACTTCATTACAAAGCCTTTGATCAGCACCTACCCGGGGACGCGGCTGCCTCACGCTTGGTTGGATATTTCCACTCGCCAAAAGGAAATATCGACTCATGATCTTGCAGGTCATGGCTCATTTTGCATCTTCACCGGGCCTGGCGGAGATGCTTGGCTCCTGGCCGCCAAGAAGATATCCGAAGCGACCGGCATCCCCATCAAAGGCTACAGCATCGGGTTTGGCTGTGACTATCACGATGTGTACCGGGACTGGTACCGTCGACGCGAAGTCGACGATGACGGATGTGTTCTTGTGCGTCCGGATCGGTTTATTGCGTGGAGGGCAGTGAAATCAGCCCCTGATTCCGAGCGGAAGCTCCTCCAGGTTTTGAACCAGATCTTGTGCCGGGATGATCTGTAGATGCGAGTTTGAGCTTATTTCCCATCGCTTGGGGATGGCAATCAGCATGCATCTTTAAATTGAAAGTTATAGAGAATTTAACCTATCAAAACAAACTCTTGCCGATCTGGTCGAGGCTTTTCATTTCTGCTACCGTTGCATCAGTGCTGTCCGTTTCAGTCAATGCAATTCTAGATCCCTCCAGCCGCCTGTACGCAGGTGATTCAAGAATGAGACCATAATAAAGATTCAAAGACAGTATTCAGCTTAACTCATCAATGCTCGTGATCCCACTTCCACTATTCGTAAAGTGATCTTCCTATCATATTCAATCTGATGAAAAGTGATTCCTTTACACTAAAAGCCATTGAGATGGTAGCATCAACTAATTGAAAGTATGGCCCCCTTGTGGCATTTTCAATCATCTTCTTCCACATTTTTTATGTCTGAATCTGGAACCCCGCTCAATTCACACCCGACGCGCCCTCTGCACAAAAGCGTTGCAAAGCGTTTAGCTTCTCTCTCATCGGGGAAAAAGCCGTGCTCGCGCTTATCCCAAGTGATTTCTGAGATTTTGGCTTGGTTTCCATGAGCCGTGATGACGAGTGCAATCTGTTCCTGGCTCGTCCAGCTTCTACAAATGTGGATGATGGTGTTGCCCTGTGAATCGGGCATGTCACCGCCAATCACCCACTTGTCATCCATATCTGTTGGACGAAAGCCCTTGAGGAGCTTCTTGTAGTCGTCGGCGGTGAGAGACACGTCCCACGAGGCCTTGGCTGGATTTTCAACGGGAATAGGGGGCCTGTGCCAGCTGCCTGGGTCGCTCACTTCTTCGGGATTGTACTCCATATCGCTGAAATGATGTAAAACTTATAACAAACGTATTGCTTCGTTAGGGAGCGATGATGGCCTTGGGCGTCGTGAGGGGAAAGTTGAGCTTAAATACGACAATGCCAGGCAGCGGATAATACATCATTCTTGAACAAATCCGGAACATTAATGTTCCATATCAAGAGCGGGGTAGCTCTTGTTATTATTACATGCTGGGCTCATTGTCCCTTCCAAATCAAGCCACAGCACCAACCGTAATAATGCCTGGTTCTACTCGTGGAACGAAACGAAGTAACAATACCGTACAGGATGGCTCCTCGTCATTATTGGACAGTATTGCATGCAAGCGATGCCGTAGTAAAAAGATCAAGGTACCTAACTCGCTCTACGCAAGTTTACGCAAAAGCACCTCGCTGATATCTATCCATAACGCACACAGTGTGATGGAGAATACCCCTCATGCTCTGGTTGTGTAAAAGCCGATGTCCCTTGTATCGTGGCAGACTGGTCAGCTCCACGCGACTATACTAGGCAGTGAGTCGGAGCATAGCCAAGCTGTGGAATCGAATCTCTTTGACAATATCCAGGGAAGTACGTGAGCTAGAGAACAGGCGTCAATCGCTCCAAAACTTACTATCATCGATGAGCTTTGGTATCGGCGATGAAAATGCCCGGCAAAACGTACCGAGAGCCACCCTGATCGATGTAGATTCCAAGTCGGCTCAGTTTGAAAGCACGGCTAGTTACCAAACGTGAGCTGGTTGTAAAGCCTCCCACCCATGAAATTTGGGTTCTAACCTATCTGGTTGTCAGGGCCTTTGACCCAATGAATGATCATCACCAATCACAGCCGCATGTCTCGTTCAGCCATATATCAAATCCCAACTCGCAGACTTCATCCATCATCTACCATCCCCCACACCAGCTCCCCTCGCAAGAAACTGCATCACTCATAGTTGATGAATAGTATGTCATGAAGCTATCCACATCAGGTTGCTAGTACTGACGCCGGCTTAGCTTTCGGGGTTTCCACGTCGCGCATCCGTTCCTTGACAAGGAAAGGATAGTATCAATGATGCGCTCTCATGTTTACATGATGGGAGAAGCTCCACATACAAAACATGACCTGTTCAACTTTTACATGGTCTTGGCAATTGGAAGCATAAACCTTTATCGTAACGGTGCCATGGCGCTGCATCCGTTTGGGTTTTTCACAGCAGCGCTTGAAGCTCAACCTCCTTCCGAGTCATCCTTCAATTCAATTGAAGACTTGGAAATGTTTTTGCTAATAGCACAGTTTGGTGTGTATTATAATATTGGTGAGTCAGATGATACCTCCACACATTATAGAGTATTGATCTAATTGGAACATGACAGGATGCTCTCTCTGGGAGTTGGGCCGGCTCTGTGTTCGAATAGCAATTGAACTTGGGCTTCACCGGAAACGAGGAGCCAGAAATCCCAGCCTCGCGATGGATGCACAGAAGGATATCATCATATTCTGGGATGTTTATCTTTTTGATCGATTCTCGTCATCTACACTCGGCCGGCCGTTCGCCATCGACGACTCTGCCATTAGTGCGGACCTGCCGATGCTAGACCCCAACGAGCTGCCTGCTGGTACCTTTATACCTACAAGTTTTAATCAGCTCGTACGGCTTGGTCAGTTGACCTCCAGAATTCGTTCCTCTGTTTACCAGAGAGATGTTGCTACTCAGACTCGGAACTCGCCGTTTCATCAAGTTTCCGACCACCCGTCCAACGTTGATGCAGGATTCTCCCAGATACGTGAGCTGGCAGCGGACCTGGCTCGGTGGCGAGAAAATGCACCGTATTTTGAGAATCCGAGATGCCTATTTGAGACTCAGGATTTCTTTGACTTTTCATATCAAGAGACCCGGCTGTGGTTGATTCGAGCCGCCATCGACAGGCTCTATCCATCAGGCTCTTTACCTTCTAGAACCATGCTCAGGTCCTGTTTGCAAGCAGCGAACAGCCTAATCGTCAAGTTTGACGGGATGCGGAAGAAGAAACTCGTCACCTATACTCGGGCATACACTCATCTCATTTTTGTTTCCAGTCTCGTCATTGTGCTTGTTGTCAATGTTCAGCTCCGCCACCGCAGACATGTCGATGAACAGTGTGTGTCCATGGTTGACGTTGATCACTGGCTCTCTGAACTGGAGGACCATACGCAGCAGAGATTGACTTTGAACGATGCCCTGGAGTCGTTGCACTCAGCGAGCGGCATTTTGAATTGGTTCGCCGACGAGATGCCGGATGTGGTAATGTATACTCAATTCGTCGAGGCCTTGAAATCCGAGGTGGAAAGGATGGCAGCCGGTGCGTCATCACGCCAAACCCACTTGTTTGATGAACAAGTATCCAGCTCGCGAGAGCGCGATGCACAATTCAATACCGTACCAAGCACCAGCGCGAGCCCTTTAGCAAATCCCATACCGGATGATTTTGGATACGAAAATAGCTTGACAGTCCAGGGAACCAGTAGCGGCCTGGACATGCCTCCCAGTGATGGTAGAGGCTTGTTGGATCTAGGAATCGATGTCAATGCGCTCTTCCCAGATCTATACCCCAGCGAAGCGTCGCAGACGAACGAAGGTACCCGAATCCCCGCCTGGCAGGATGCATCATGGCCCTTTTCGTTTGTCACTGGACTGGAGGGGGTGGAATTAGGAATCTCTGAGCATATTTGGGATATGGTGCCGCCATGGGAAGAATCACCTTCCGCCCCTACGGCAGACCAACCATCGTAAGCCAAACGAGAGGATGGGTGCGTTTTTGATCAAGAAGATTTCACCAGTTTTATTCTCTGCCTTGGCACTTTACAGTTTGGCACACACTAATTACACATTCGATGTTTGGAGGAACTGATACACCCCGTCGATGGCGGCATTGATGGTGGCAATCTGTGTCTCGTCTGTTGCAGCTGCAATGTGCGGTGTCCCCACAAACCGGTCACAATTCCACAGTCTCTCATATTTATCTTTAGTAGGGGGCTCTTGGACGTGACAGTCGAATCCAGCTCCCCAGATCAGGCCCTCTTCCAAGGCTCTGGTCAGGTCATTCTCATTTACGATGCCGCCTCGTGCCGTGTTGAGCAGAATTGAAGAGGGCTTCATTTTCTGGAGTTGAGCATACGAGATTAGATCGCTTGTAGATGGTGACAGCGGCACGTGCACTGTCACGATGTCAGAATCTGCAAGTAGCTCATCAAGCTTGTGGACACGCTTGTGGGGGATGCGTTCCCAAGCGTCGGCCCCTTTGGGGCAATAAGGATCGTATGCAACTATGGGTGCCTGTAGACCACCAGAGAACATGCGGGCTACAGCCTGGCCAATATTCCCCATGCCTATAATGCCCACGGTCTTGCGAGACAGTAGCATGCCACTGACAGTCTCCTTCCGAATGACTTCGCCATTGACACATTGTCGTATGACCATGCTGGGTACCTCTCTAGCGACTGCCAAGGCCAGGCTCAAAGCCATTTCAGCGACGGCGCTTGCGTTGACGCCAGGGGTGTTACGGACGGCAACGTTGTGCTTCTCGCAGGCTTCGAGATCGATCTTTTCCAGGCCGACGCCTTGCTTGCCAATAACTAGGAGTTGGGGTGCCTCCAGCAAATCCTTTTCGGTGATGTAATAGTCCTTGACAAGAATAGCCGTAGCCTCTGAACACCAAGTTTCGGCCTTTGGATCGCCGTACGGGACACAGTCAAAGAGCGACTGAGCGTATTTGACCGACTCGGGGTGAAAGTCGCTGAGTATAAAGAGCTTAGGCTTCCTAGTAGTGGAATGTTGCGCCTCCACGTTCGAGTTTGAAAGATAAGGTGCCATTGTACCTTTACCAAGTGAGGTAATGAATAAGTTAATGATGGGAAGAATGGGGAGCAAAGACGGTAAAGTATATCCAAGGGGTCTCACTTTTAGTGACGTGGTCTACTGTTTTACACTGGGACAAGGTCGCTCAAATAAGCAATACTCACTTAACGTCGCTTACGAGAGTAACCGGCCCAATCCAATATGTGCTCGGGTTGAGGCCGACAACCCCCCCTTCATCCATGCAATTACAAACATCATATGCACTGTAACCTCTTAGTGGCATTCAGCACAGGTCGCTTGCGTCAGCCATGAATTCCGTATCGGACACCTTGCGATGCTTGAACCGATGGGGTTCTAGTGGCGTGAGTCGTGTTATCGGTGTCGGGTCCGACGCGAAGCGCTTGTGCGACTAAGGCCATGACATGACCCATGTGGGCATGTGGGGCCATGCAGAATAGGGCAAGGCCAACCATTTTGATCAAGTACAAAATCTTTGATGTTGGAAGGATACGCGAGCTTTGCAAAGGACTGTAAGTCATCGAAATTCATTCTCTCAAAATAATTCTTTACATCTAGTTGGGCCGGCCCTGTTGGCTCCTTTGAGATCCTCCATTGATAACACCATGTGTGCAAAACTTGCTGTACCAAACAACCTAGCCGTCATGGCTGCGTCTGGCCAATTATGCAAGGTAAGAGTGCTAGCGCAAACTTATTCGAGAGTCAATCGGCTTACAGAATGGTGCAGGCATTTGGTATTAGACTTGTAACCAATCCCGCAATTGTGCAGCTGGCTCACAATGGAGGCTTTGATGCTCTTTTCATTGACCTTGAGCACTCAGCCCTATCCCTTGATGATGCTGCCCAACACTGCGCGGCGGCGATACTGATCGGCATTACGCCATTTGTCCGTGTGCCTTATCAGTGCGGCAATGGTTTCGTACAACGAGTTCTAGACGGTGGTGCAATGGGAGTTGTTTTCCCGCACATTCACAATAAAAGTAAATTTATCTAACCGTACTAAAAAGAGAGAAAAAAGACATATGACAGCAAAAGCGCTGACAGTTCCTAAACAGCTGATGCAATGGCCGCTGTCAAAATCTCCAAGTATCCCCCTCAAGGATCTCGATCCATGACGGGTCAGCTGCCCCTCTTTTCACTCCGCCCTACTCCTGCCGAGCATATTATTGAGGAGACCAATGCTTGGGGTTCTTCAGTGATCCTCATGATGGAGACCAAAGAGGCCGTGGAGCAGGTTGACGAGATTGCTTCCGTCGAGGGTGTTGACGTACTGCTGATTGGATCCAACGATCTCTCAATTGAGCTTGGCGTCCCCAGCCAGTTCCAGAGCAAAGAGTTCCGGTCGGCCCTTGAGTCCGTGGCTGCTGCATGTAAGAAGCACGACAAGGTATTTGGACTTGCCGGAATTTACGATGCACCAGAGATGCAGAGCTGGGCCATCAATAAACTGGGAGCTAGATTTGTTTTGGGCCAACAGGATTCTGGGGTTCTTGCTGGAGGTGGCAAAAAGTGCGCCGATGCTCTGCTTTCGATTTCCCAATACTAGCTTTGTTTGATATTGATGCACGGGAATTAATATTAAAAACGACAAAGTAAAGGTTCTCGATGATCCATTCTCGCTCCCATCAGTTAGGCTGTGACCCTTGGCTGTCAATGTCTTCTGCCATAAACAAAGTTGCAGCTGCAAGTCGTCTTAGGTGTATCGGACCGATACTCGCAACTAAACTTTCCATGGAGTTAGGATATGTAGACATCTCCATCTGCTCGGTCGAGTTTAATTTTTTGCTAACAAACTTGACAATTTGCTTGTATTGATGCATCTTTGGAAACTGTCGTCCGACTATATCTAGCTTTTCGTAGGCAATGGCGAGTATATCGTTTGTTGTAATGCACCTGTCAGGGGTCGATGTCTGAAAAGATTGAAACAAGGAGCCGTGGGCGAGATTTTGAGTACAAGAGTTCTCTGGTAGAATTGTCCCATTCCTTAAACGCTCATTAGACGATGTCACGGGTGCTGGAAAGACGGCCTGATGATATAGAGTTGCCAAAGCCATGGCAAAGGTACTATATCCAGTAATCAAGGAGAGGAAGTGGCGTCCATTCATCCGAACTCTGTCGATGCTGCGGCAAACGGCACAGCAAGTTGCAAATAGCTTGATCTTTTGGACTAATATCTGCTGAAAAGCGATGGCCTCTTGCTTGGTTGCGGGCGCGCCTTGCTGTTTGCTACAGTGCTGAATTTTGTTGCCATCCTCACCATCGAGTTCGCAAAACTTGTACGAAGACAATATCTCGTGAATGGCAATCCGAAGCATCAGGGTGTTGAACAGGGATGTTTGATGCAGATACGGCTCTCGGGCCTCAGGTTCCGAATGTGAAGGGGTCAAGGTGCGCCAGTGCAAGAGACGGCCCAGGAACCAATCGAAGCCTTGATTGGACTGGTTGCTGATAACAGAGGACAATAATTGGCCGTAGCAAAACAAGTGGGTATGAAATGAATCCTTCAGGTCGGGGGTGGTGTGGAGAGCTGCATCCACCCCGGGAAGCCAAACGGTGATAGAGTGGTCATCGATTGACCATGGGCGGCCTAGAGCGGAACAAATTAGGCGGTCCAAGAAATAGCAGCTCCAAAATGCCCAGCGCCGCTCCTCTCCCTCGGCACCAGTTGATGATCGTTCGCGGTGATAGCCCAGGGCAATGCACTTGTTCATGGCAAAGCCGATCAGATGCCATGCCGACCCAGCGGCTGAGCAGTGGATCGCAAAGATGACCAAAAGGTGCAGACATTGAATAATGTCAACACCATCCTCTTGACGAAAGACGCGGTCCAGGACCTTGAGGCACTTGCCCAGGAGCTGGATAGAGACGAAGGAGCCTTCAGAGATTGGGTAGTCGTCGCTAACTAGTGGCACGATTGCGATGACCATGTAGGCCATGAAGATGCAGGCGGGATCCGTGGCCAAGCGATGCTTGTACACGGCCTCATCCGGGTGTGTGATGGCACCGAAACCAGACGTGACCTTGACGATGGGCAAGCGGGGGAAGCGAAAGTCGACGAGCTCGAGATATGTGGCGAGGGCCTTTTCGGCCTCGGACGGCTCGACATAGAGGCGATGGGCCTGGCCGTGAGGGTTGCGCATGTACTTGGAAATGCCGTGCCAGAGGGGATTCATACGCTTCGTGGCCTCGGGGTCGCCTCCGTACGTCTCGGTGATGCCCGCAATGATGCGCGGCATCGACAGCTGCTTGAGAAACTCGCCCGCCCGGCTGCGAGGCTCCGCCATGGCGCTGCGCGAGAGCCCGTCGACGTTAGCATCGGTGCCCTCAAGCGGCCAGCGCACGTCGTTGGCCGAGGCGCTCTGGTGCTGATGCGTCAGTGTCGGAGCTGGCCGCTGTGCTCCAGCTGCAGCGGCGCCATCAGCTGTTTCCAGGCTGATGCCCGCGCTGGTGCCCGCCTGCGCGACCTGGTCTTGGAGCGACGCAATCTCCTCCAGTAGGCTCGTCACATAGCCTTTGCGGACGACTTGGCTGCCCTGGACCCGCACGACGCGCTCCTCGCGGCTCGAGACGACGCACGTTTCGCCCGAGAGGCGACAGTGAGCACACGCGGGCAGCACGCGGTCGCACCGCTTCTTGCGCTGCGAGCATCTTTGGCACGCAAATGCACGATGCGTCTGCGGCGCCTCGAACCGGGGCTGGGACTGGGCCATGGCGGTGGAGTGGTGCCTTCAGCGGACGCGGAGCGAGAGCGAGCGCCCTCGTTCCGTCGGGGCCAACCCGATGCTTTAAGTACAATCGCAACCTCTCCAACGCTCCAATCATGGTCATCCTTCTCTCTCCATGGGGAAGCGGTCGGGGAAACCACCGAGAGGACCCAGTATGACATTCCCCGCATCTTGCCATGCATGGTTGGACCCGGTACTGCGGATCGGTTGGCCGTGACCCCGTCATGAACGAACCAACTAAACGAGACGCAAGTGGCAAAGCCACCTTTATAAATTTAAACAACTGGCCCTGCATCATATAAACCTACTACTCATTTCAAATCAACCTTTTGGCTTCCAAGTCAACTTGAGAGAAAATCCGGTACAAGACTTTGAGCAGCTACAGTGGCATCCGATCAAATGCAGGAAAAGCATTTCTCCGCTTCCCACAATGAGTTTCCCCAGAGATGCCCTTCGGATATAGAAAATGTGCGTACTCTGCTTGTTTTCTTTTCTTCGTTTCCTTTTCTTTTATCCTTCCAGGTTATCCATCCCATACCAATTATCACGCCTTGTCAGTAGCTGACTCATCGTGCCACAAACCACCAGGCCAAGCAGCCTGAAGCTGGCGAAGCCCCTGCTGTCGACGCTTTCATCAGCCAACAAAACTCCCCCGCCAACAAGTCCCTCCTCTGGAAGCAGGACATGCGGCTGGTTCCCATCTGTGCCATGATGTACTTCTTAGCCTACTTGGACCGCTCCAACATAGGCAACGCCAAGGTTATGAACGCGGAAGAGGGTCACGACCTCTTGTCTGAGACGGACATGACCAACCAGCAGTACGTCATTGCGCTGATGGTCTTCCTGATTGCATACACCATATTCGAGGCTCCCTCCAACTTCTTTCTCAAGAAGGTGGGCCCCCGCAAGTGGTTTGCTTTCCTGCTCTGCAGCTGGGGCACCATCTCCATGTGCCTGGGGGCCGTCAAAGACTTTGGCGGCTTGGCTGCCGCCCGCTCCATCCTTGGAATATTCGAGGCTGGTCTCGCACCCGGCCTCGCTTACTACATCTCGTTCTGGTACCGTGCCGATGAGAGATCCATTCGTCTAGCCTTTATCTATTCAACTGCTACCCTTGCGGGTGCATTTGGTGGACTAATCGCCTACGGAATTTCTCACATGAAACAAACTGCTGGTCTTTGGTCATGGAGATGGCGTAAGTGAAGGCATTTCAGCATTGGCGGGCTGGAAAAGAAGAAAAAAAACCTTGTTGATACTAACTAACTGCTGCACAGTTTTTATTCTCGAAGGGGCCCCTTCGGTTTTATTCGGCATCTTCATCTTCTTCTTTCTGCCCGACTATCCAGAGAGCGCCAACTTCCTCACACCCGAAGAAAAGGAACTTGCTCTTCTGCGCATGGAGTTTAACGGCTCCAAGGGCACTGCCGGAAACATGAAGTGGGCTGACGCCAAGGAGGTTCTGCTCGACTGGAGACTGTACCTTCACTACATTGTGTACTTCTCAAAGTCTTGCCCCTTCTCTAGCCTGTCGCTCTTCACCCCTTCCATCACCAAGGGTCTTGGCTATGATTCGCTCCAGGCTCAGCTCATGACTGTTCCCCCTTGTAAGCTAAACCGGGTCCCGTGCTCCTTTTCTTTCTGTGTCAGTCTTCAATATCACCTCACTTACTGACCTGTACATGTTTCTGTAGATGCCGCTGCCTTTGTCGTCACGCTGGTCCTTTCTTTCTACTGCGACAAGTACAATCAACGTGCCCTCACTACCGTTGGCCTAATGATTCTTGGCGCCATTGGCTTCATTCTCTCGGCTTGTCTTCCTGCCACAGAATATCGTGGCCGGTATGGCGCTCTCATTGTAGCCTCTTGTGGAACTTTTGCAACCATCCCTATCCTATTGGGCTGGTTATCCGCCAACCTGAGATCTACATCCGCCCAGGGCCTGGCCCTGGCTCTCAACATTTCTTTTGGCGCCCCTGGTCAGATTGCTGGTGTGTGGATATACAAGAGTAGCGAGGCTGCCATCGGTTATCCCACTGGTCACTGGATCAATGGTGGCCTCTTGCTACTTGGTACTTTGCTCACTAGCATTCTTGTTGTGCTGTATAGATACCGGAATCGAAAAATTGACAGAGGTATTATGAGTGGCCCGAAGTGGTCGTTGTAAGTAGTTTTGGGAAACAAGGGCGAGAGTTGTGCTTGTTCAAACTGTAGCTAAGAGATACGCTCATTACTTTTGATATTGAAATTGGTGTTTACGTTCAATCCTAATATTTACTCGTTGCACTGGAAGCACTACCGACAATTATGTGTCTATATTAAGCTATATTAGCCTCTCACAATAGCAACTACTAGACTCTTGAGTGCTAATGAATCTTGTGCTATCTTGCTTTTTCATCCACTATACGCCCCCACGTGCAGAGAGTATGTTCGCCATTTTAAGCCACATACCTAGACCTCTTTAGAAATGCCATCTATAAGCTAATGACGGCATTCTGGCACGCCATGTATGCGCGAGGCGAATGGCCAAGCCTCGAGGATAAACATCCTGTCAATGTGGCACGGAGCTGTTGGAAGAGGCAATACAGCAGTGCCAAGGATGCCAAGCTGGACCTTATTCAAGAAGTCGGGACACAGGGGTGGGATGTGGTGGATGATGACTGTTTAAGGGCGTTTAATGCGGTTGAGATTATGGGAGAGAACACGAGGAGCAGCTATGTCTTTCCCCTGTACTAAAGAACGGACCGAAAACCCGCAAACATGCCTTTTGGGTTGAATCAGAGAGCCTGGAGTCAACGGAACCTTTTAACTTATTACAAAAGAGTAGCAAAACAGCATATATAGTGATTTCAATACGATTATATGCGTGTTAGCCCTCTAGAGCTAGTCCAATTATCAAGAGCAGCCATCGCGTTCATTTAGCCAACCCACAGATCCTGTTTGAGTAGGCATCTCCTGAACCTCGGCACGTTAAAATTATAATTACAAGAAGAAGATTAATCATTAACCATGGGCGTTCAGTGTGGCTGAAGCCACCGATTCAATCCGCGCCGCTACATGTAGTCGGCAGATTACATCCATGCTGCCAAATCCCCGCCGCGCAATATGTAATTTTATGCTTGGATTTAGCATCTGCCTTGAGGAACGGAGGCCCTAGAGATAAAGGTTAGCTTAAAGCATGCATGAACGGGGGGTGGGTATGCAACTTACTCAAGGAGATAGAACTCGTACTGGCCCTTTCCGCCGCGGGGGCAGCCGTTGACCAGGTCGGAGAGCATCTTCTCGCAAGTAGCAGGGGCCAGCGAGCTGCCGGCACCAATGTAGTTGCGGACCTGAAACTTGATTGTGTGACTGCCAATGGGCGTGTTGAAGCAGCCAGTCTTGATCTGGTCACCAGCATAGCCGTAGCTGCCATCGGTCGAATCCTTTCCATCGCACCAGTCCTTGATGGCAGCGTCGACGGCAGACTTGTTGTCGCCCCATGCCCAACCATCGGTCGAGCATGTCAGCGTAGTGGTAGGCACGTAGCCCACGGTGTGGACGCAGACATTATAGTTAGCCCACAGGCCGTAGCAGTTTCCGACGGAATCGTTCCACTCCAAAAGTCGATCGGGGTGGATGCCATTCTTCGCCGCAATGGTCGCGCAGGTCTCGCCAGATTTGACAAGGTAGAACTTGTCACAGTTGTCAACCATGCCAGGCTGAGCGGGGATAGGCGTCGTGACGCCTTCGGCACGACCAGAAAGAGTGGGTGTGACGTCGCTCACATCGCCGGGAGTGGGGATGGCGTGCACATTCTGGACAGCCAGAAGAGCCACGAAGTTGGTCAGGAGGGCTGAAGCTTTGCTGGAGAAACCCATGGTGTAGGATATTTTGAGTTGAGCAATTGGGGGGTTGTGGTTTGCGGTATGTTGTGTGTTGTGTGGGCAGTGTGGACTATTCAGACCGGGACAATTTATAGATAAATACAAGGTTGCAAAGAAAAGCACCTGCCTCATGCAGAAAGGCACAGGAGGAATCTGAGGATCGCCTTGCAATATGCCTCTGCTTGCTCTTGTTCGGGTACTTCGCAAAGATGGTCCCATTTAGACAGGCTGCATTCTTGGCAATCCGGGGTGGCTTGATGCTTGGAACCTTTGCGCACAAGGCCCCACATATGCCTAATGGTCAATGAATTCACCCGGACTTTTTCTAGGGCTGAAAAGGATGGGTGGTGATCTACCGATATGTCGGGCTATTTTTATCTTCCCCCCCCCTTCAAATCGCACATTGTGTTGTGGTTGGCTTGTCTCTTCAGAACATATCACAGTATCAAATTCTTTTGCTATCCTGGTAATTTTCTATTGGCGCTCAAATAGTAGTAAAAGCAGCTGCGAGCGCCACCCCATTATAAAGGGGAAGAAGGCAAGCAGGCTTGAACTACTGCGAGGTCTAGACGCAACTGAGAATTTGGAGGTCCCACAAAACTTCCAATAGCGGCGAAGGCACGTTGCAGCAGGCCTTTTCGGATGGCGCCACGAGGATCCCTCGCTGTGATAAAACAATCCTTGTAATATGCTAGCTGTGGAGTAATCCCTCATTTAGCTCATAGAGTTATTCCTGCCGCCTTATTGAGGTTGCATTGACCCAGCACGATGCAAAAGGAAAAGATCTTCTCCGCACTCAAATACGAAATTATCAGGCTACATAACTGGCCAGAGACGGGCCTGTCTGAATGCTACACTCCTAGAAACCTTCGGCCCGCACACTACACGCGTTGTAGGGTAACGCGCAGCTGAAAAGGTTAGCTGTTCCTGGAAACCCCCGAACAGGGCTGAGCTGTTGAGGCCACAGGTGGGGAAGCCCGGACAGCCAATTGGGTGAGCACCATGTGCCCCTGGTCTGCTGGGCGCATCCATTCTTGCAACGCTGACCCATAACAGCAGGACCCTGACAATAACCTCGTGGGTAAAAGCAAAGCTGCCTTGAGGACTGACCGACGGTCCGATCGGATCAGGGCTTGCTGGGCCACATATCCGATTGGGCCATGTGCTTAACCTTAAGGCATTAGGCAAGTCTACCGAATCTCGGACATGCGCTCGCATTGCGAACGAAGTCAGACTATGGATACTATAATTAAGGACTGAATAATGATGAAGTGCAAGAAGTGGGCATGTTTTTCCTTTTTGAACGCACCAAACACACATATTTGTCACGAGGTTGAACTTGATTTTTTATGTTGGTTCGTGTCTGTATTTGAATACCACCCTGGAGGGGCTGTGCGCTTGGCTGCATATAGCGTATTTACTCAGAACGTGCTGGAGGAGTCTTGGTACAGTACCCCTGTGGGGCTGGTGGGTTGTTTCCAGGCAACAAGCAATGGCCACAAGGGCTGAGTGGTATTTTCATCAAGAACAACTCATTTTTCAACCGAGACTAGGAAAGGCCCGCAAGCACATTAAAAATCTACCGATTTGACGGGGCGGCATTTCCTGTCATACGACACGGATCCAGATGGTCCCTACACATGACCTGCTGCCGCCTTTAGGGTAGCTCAGGCCACGTTCCGGCCAGCTTGGGTCATGCTTGATCACATTGCAACAAGTAAAACAATGAAAGCAAGTAAATCCAATCATTTATATTTTTCTTAGATTAGAAAAAAATAGAAGGCCATTAATTTGACAGAGAACCATAGTGGCAAACTCTTGATTGTTTGTGATTGGTGTGACTGTTACAGGTAGGGCCGACCCGGCTCATAGCACGGATGAACCGGGACGGCGCAGCCTATTAGTTCGGGGGCCATAATTCTTCAAATACACACCCTTGCACTGCATATTACTGTGATAAACCCGTTAAGTGATCATATTGCATGTGCATGAACCTGTTCATACGATAATCAGCTGGTACGATGCCGTCACTGGATGGCAAACTTGTGATGAAAGAAATAGCTATATTTCACGCTGTGATACCATACGTGGACTGTCACATCAGTCCGAGACAAAAAAGAGAATTCGGCGTCTTCGGCTGTGTTCATGTTCTAGAACCGTGCTTGGACCATGACTCAGAGTTTTCCGTTCAAAAGCTCAGACATCACACAATAATGTATCAAATATTGTCTTACTTTGCAAGTCTTTCACGGCATTGGAGTAGATTAAAGAATGAGGAATTGATAAAATTGGAATATAAAGGGACTTGCAATTGGAATCTATATTCGACTTCTTTTTTTCCTCACAAGGCAAACTCTCAACTGCATCTTCAATCTCACTACAGCTCGATTAAACCGTCTAAAATGGAGGTCGCTATTATTTCTGTCATAATTAGCCTCTGCAGCACTGCTTTGTCCAAGCACATCTCTGATAGTGCAAATGTCGAAAGGAGCGATGAGGGGGCGGGGCACTACGAAGAAAAGCGGAATTCTCGCATCGTCTTTATAGTACGTCCACATCCGATGTTTGCTTTCTACAGTAGAGATACCGAAAAGTCTTTCCAAAATTAAGAGACAAGACCCAATCAGAAAAAGCGGCATTGCCGCATCCTCTTGATAAAGACCCCGTTCGTGAGTGAGCGCTGATGAATATCAAAACGATACCGCCAACTAATTGGAGAGGACACTACGGAGTATGAGGAGGGGTATGTAGACCCCAATAACAGCTGATTAGGAAATAAATGAATATAGAAATGATGAAAACACAGTTGCTTTCTTTTTGAGCCCTAGGTGGCACATTTTGCATTGTTTACTTTGTACTCTGTTTGTTACATCGCCACCAACCGAGGCATAATTTGTAAAGCAATCCAGGACGGTAGTATCAGATGTAATTCCCTCGTTCTGCTGGAGGAGGGATCAGACTTTAACGAGTTCCAAGTGGCATTGTGCTTCTTCGTAAAGTGCCCTGGTACTTCAGCTTTAGGTACAAAGCCAATGTGGTCTGTTGGTTTGGTTATCAGCCCGCTAATACATCGTTATTAACGCTTCTTTGACAGGGTTCTCCGCCGCTGGCAAGGTGGGAATTCGTAGAACTGGTAACTTGCGTCGTTGCGAACCATGGCAAAGCGACCTGTATAGCCGCATCGCCTGGTCTTAGAGCTTCCCTGGAGACCGTGGGCCATCAGCTCAATACCATTAAAAGTAACAGCTCTGCCGTTTAGAACCTCCCATACCCCACCCTACTACTTGAAATAATTTCTGTGCCCAGTATAAATGCGTAAATTGATTTGTTATGACCTAGTTAGCTTGCGCGGTCTCAATGCCACCATAGGCTGACAAGCTACCGAAGCATTCGGCCTTCCTCTCTATCGTCGTTTTTATTCTCTTGCGCTTCCAATCATCTCACGGCTCCTGTTTTATCATACCCTAATTCGGATTTTCATTCCGCTTGTAATTTTAATTGTCAGTTTGATCCAGATGGACTTGAACGCTGTTAAGAAGTTCGTCGATATTAACATTGTCGTTCTGTATTAAGAGATAGAGTAGGGGTTAAAAAGATTATAATTTCTAACTAAGTGAATGACTAAAGGTCAAGTCTCTATAATGACTAAAGTAGTGACTGTGCCGTGAATAATACTGATCTTAAATAGTTAGATCGGACTTCTAGCTATCCAGGGTCTTAAGGGTCCAGTTGCTTCTCAACGCTAGCCCTTATCAAATGCAACATTTACAACTCAAGCTGACCCCCAGTGTAGTATCCAGGTACCACATTAGTATAAGCAGAGTTGAAGCATGCTTTGTAGTTGCCGTATCCAACGCCACCGTTCAGCGTAGTTACATCAGCAGTAACCATGGTCTGGCCATCGGCCTGAACCCAACCGCAAATCACGTCAGGGTGTGGAACGCCCATGTTGAGGCAATCGCCGTCTTTTGAAGGAGGTATTTATGATTAGCTTTTGAGCATTGCTATTGAACGAGACAAACTGAGGAGGGCAGAAGGGTGGTGGGGGATGGTTGAGGACCAGAACTATTACTTACTGTTGATGAAGGCGTTGCAAAAAGAGGTATAATCGTTGTCTACAGAGGTGATAACTTGAACGCTGTATCGGCGGTTGCCGAAATCATCCAACCAATTGGTACGCCACTTGAGGTGCAAGGAGCTTAGACTCTGGCTGTTACGCTCCTCAATTGATTCTGGGAACACTTGTTAGTATTAATATGAAGATGACAAAGAAAGCCATACCGGTCGGTGCAGCAACCGCAGCTGACAGGCACAAGGCAACAGTAGAAAGGATGGAAGTCTTCATTTTAAAAGATGCTTTGGATGAATTCTTGAAGAATTTGTTGCAGCGAATTCGATTGCTTCTGTGATGTTCTTGGTCTGTGATTGTGATTGTTCTGATCTGTTGTTGTTCAACTGAGCTCTGCCAGGATAGAGCCCCTTTATATACAACAAACTGGGTTTTTTGGGATCGAGGCCGAAACAATTCGATGACACCAATTAAGTAACCTCCGGAAGCAATAACCCTTCTCTCACTATCAAGTTCTCAATATGATTGTCGAAAAAGAAGAACGAAAAGTAAGCGAAGGATTTAAATATGGGGCAGTGCAGATCGTGATGTTTGAAATACGGATCTATTTCAATCCACCAAGTAACCCCTGTCTTCTCACTGTTAAATGCTAAGCTTCTTCTGTTCATAAGCTTATCCTTCGCTGGCACAGAATTCTACCAGTAAATTGACTGTTGAATAGATTGCAGTATAAGTAAGTGTATTGGCAGGGACTTTGTAAGTGCGGCCGGCCGCCAACTGTAGAATCTTGTAAAAACTGTGAGCGCCTCCAAGACCCGGCGCTTGCGGCGCTAATACATTGTGTAGGTCTTTACCTACAACTATCGTAACCTTTCGGCAACCGGCAAGTACGCCCCATGCTTTGCTGTGCGTACTCCACTGGGCTGCGCCGGGCTGTGCTGCCGTTGTTGTCCCTGCTGCTGACTGTGGGTGGCTTTTAATGGATTCTGACTTTGCTCTGTGTTTGGACAGACGAATAAAGTAGATTGTACATCGGCGATTTCCAATCTGGGGGCAACTATCCCAGCAGAAACGGCAGATTGTGTTATAATCCATGCATGGCCAAGGCGGTGAAGTCGGCGCTTGCCGATCTAGGACCACATATCCTTGCGGAAACGGCAGATTAGGTTATTACCTACGGGGCGGTTAAGTCGGCGCTTGTCTGACAAAACGTGGCGCGAGAAGTCGTGTCATTCGAGCGTTAGTCTCAATTTTCGCTCAGCCATGAATTCATTTTGCTTACCTTGGTCTCTACACCGTCATGCTCGCCTGTAGACGTATTTGGTGGCCTTTTGGCCTCTGCTATTAACCCTGGTAGCTTCAGCAGCCTCTATAGCCAAAATGTAATATTTCTAATTAACGCCATCATAACCCTTGGGCTTGCTTTTCTTTTCTTTGTTGTCCTATCGAGTGTCCATAAACTAGTTGAAGCAGCCGGGCATTTAGCCGAGGCGGAGTTGTCAGCTGAGAGGTGCAATGACAAGCTGAATTATGCCGCAGAAGAAGCTCAGGAGCTGAGGCGCTAAAGGATTTGGTTTTCGCCAATACAATGCATTCTCGGTTCATATTTTCGAAACGAAGCTGACCACCACCCCAAAGGCCGTCACAGCCCCACTGCCAATTTGGGGGCGGCTGTAGGTGTGACCAGGGACGAGGAGACATTCTTTCCTGGTGTAAAGAAAGAGATCGACAAGGCCATGGAGGAAATGCAGCCGAAAATACACCAGCAGGTTGAAACGTTCCGCTCCTAGATCCTGGACAGGATGATGGATAAATGGGCAGCAGTGGATGGATTGTGACAAAAGAACAAAACCACGGCTCACTGCATGAGATATTTGTTTGTAAGCAATAATGGCCTGCCCCCTGGCTCTTCCTAATTCTCATCTGTTTTAACATTGGGTTAGCGTGTTCAGGTCTTAGATCACGTAATCATATGGAGGAGAAACGAGGAATCCCTCACCGAGCTACGGGCTTTTGTTCCACAGCCGGGGCTGACAACAGGACAATGTCTAAAGCCAGCGCTCTTCGGCATCCATCGACGTTGTGCTTTGGGCCCTTGACAGAAAATTCCAGAGGACAGTCGAGAGGCTCGTCATTGATCAGCTGCCGTCCGAGACGAACGATTTCGAAATCGTGAACCTTCTGCTGTACTTGACACAATTCGCCAGCGACACTGCCCTTGAAGCGCTCCCCAAGCTTGGCAGAATTGGAGGTGCATTCATCTACCCCTATGTTGACCTCGTGGGCCAGGTGACCCGTGTCCTTGTGTCGTCTGAATCGTCATGAGAGCCATCTTAACCTTAACATAACTTTAGCCTAAGCAGGTCCATAATTCAGAGTCATTCATCTACAGTATTGGACCAACCCCTACATCAGGAGTGCTGGATTGTCGCAGAATATTGAGACGCTTTTGTCACTTGTTCGACATTAGAACACCACGTGATAGGCTTTGGCCACACTAGTCCGAGATTGGCAAGATTCCACACCGCTAGGCAGAATCGACGCATTTGGCCAATCACATCAGTCTGTGGCTTGCGCTAGCTGCAGCCACAATTTCGACGGTAAGGACCCCGCAAAAAGTGCTCCGTGCCTCACTCAGCCAAGAAGATCCTCATTTTGGTCATGGATGGTGGACCCAGAGCCGCAGCAGTCATCAACTATACAAATTCAACAAGACATATATATTCTACCTTCTCCAAAACTTCAACCGCTTTAAAATACCTCCTACAACTCTAGATAATTAAATCCCTCATATTTCAACCTCTCCCATAGCGCAACATAATCACAATGTCGGCACTTGGTGCTGTTGCCGGATGAAGAGGCTCAAGTTCAGTATCGTCTGCTCGATCATGGGCTCCGTTTTCTATCATCCAAAAAATTAGAACACCACAATAAATCCGTAGCAACGGTGATCCCAACCTAATCTGCGGCTTCCCCTGATTTTGCGCCGTTTGCAGAGATGCCTAATGGTGAAAACAATGGGTGGCAGGCTGGCGACACTGACAATAACGCCGACGATGGCAATGATGGCTTCATCTGATAGACCCATCGCGGTTTTCCGATTCTTATTTTTTTGCGTGGGTAATCCAGAGAGTGTCGACAACTGAATTCGCACAAATCTAGCAAAAGCAAGCGAGGGTGCGAGGGTGGATGTTGACAGGAGCAGGTTGCACAGCTCAAACCCACCTAGAAGCCCGCGAAGCCTGCGCACTTTCCATTGGCCTACCACTCATACCAATTCCAAAGATGCAGACAAGACTAGACTGCTGACTATGCAAATCTAACCAATAAGAACGGAAATTCGCCGCCAAAACTTGATGGTAGATTCGTCTTCCACTGCAAGAAAATTGCATCAACGCTATCAAGACTGAAATTCATTACAGATGGATTGTTGAACTAGCCAAACTTCACTTATTTTACAATCTAGATTCTAATTGACGTTCCGAGTTGAGACATCTAGGAATATCTAGAAGAGTAATATCTCAAATTTCCACCCGACAGGTAACAAGTAAACAACATAATGAAAGCTTCCAGACATTTCAACTTACGACAAGGATAAGAATATACATAGTCTTTTAAGTCTTATTCATTTATCAATAAGGCTTAGGCTTACAGTGCACTTACTTGCAGTACTCCTTTGCTATCCTTCACAGCTCCTACGTTGCATTGCTAAGGGCGACTTTTTTACCTTTGAACCACACAAGCTCTTGTAGGACATTATTGAGATTTATAACTGCAGTATTGTTTATTGACCTTGAGGTGTTTTGCAATATCCCGTCTTGATCCCAGTGATGACGTAGACTGGCTTGAGGTGGCGGGACTTCTCCAAAGATTGCCGCACAGCCGGTGTCTCAACACACTTTTTTATGTATTCAACTTTGGGGGTGAACTGCGCAGTTTTCAATCGTTTAAAGCTGTACAACTCTTCATTGCTATATTAGGTCAGCTATGTGTTCCAGACAAAAGAAAAACGCACATACTCTTTACTCTAGTTGGTGCTAACACTGACACTGACTCCGAGAATGCTTAAAAATTTGGTAAAGATAGAGAATTGCCCTTTCCTGGGCTTCTCGCTGGAATATTCAACCTCAGTCTTCACTGACACGAAAGGTTCCTCGGCTACATAACAGGGATCATAGGCCAAAAATAAATATGGGCCCAAGACCAGAACTAATGTTTGTACAGTCATACTATGATGCTCTGATTAATTGTGCACTGCATGGAACTGTAGAAGTTGACACAAGCTCGTCCTTGAATGAATGGTTACGATTTTGAGGACAAGTTGAACATTAACAGTTATTAGAGTTGGATTGCTTTATTTCTGGACCACCCATGCACAGCTTGATGCAGTAGAACCGGAATTGTAGAGTCATATAGGGAAGATGTAGCGGGGTTGTTCTTCTATTTGCTATATTCCCCTAGGATAGGGCTCACATATAGGCTTCCTAGGTGCCTGGGGTATGTATGTTATGCAGTTGCGGTATGTATTGGCACCAAAATCGCATTACAACTATCATTATCTATACTTTCTCTCGCTAGGATATTTTGCTTATGAAGCTATTTTGGCTTGTTACGTTCTTAGAAATAACATTCTCTTGTCATATTTTCATGCTAAAATATCGCGACCTTTGCTTCAAACACAAAGCCGAAGATTTTCGCCAAGTACAATTTTTTAACTCTAAATACACTGTTATTCATAAGAGCTTACGAAAAACACATTGTCCTGCAACTTGCATCGCACTCAGACCCATGGAGCGTTCGTCTGTGGATTATCAAATGCATCTGACCCTTCTGCATGGGGGCGTCATTGGCAAATGCCCCCCCAGCAAAAGTGGTTTTACATAGTATTAGCTCGAGGATGACTAATGAATGAATCAAATCATGGGATTGACGAAGACATACAAATTGGTTTTATAAATCGCCTTGGGGGACATTTGAGTGATGAGCCTCATATAAAATAGCCTCTTATTACTTCTATATTCAGATGTGTGCTCATCTAGCTAGATGATGTCACCTGTATGTGAAAATATGGATGACATGCCTCAGTCACATGCGACGGTCCACCATTGTACCAAGATAAGGCGGGAGAGTCGCTACCTATTTGTAATACATTATCCACACCATTAGCGCGTTTTCTGATCCTTCGCTACACCAGTGCGACCTATCCTTAGCTGCATTTCGGGTATAATTTCGGTTAGAGGTCACATCATTTGGTCCTATCACGGAAATTTTCCGAGTACCGAGCATTTGTCGGAATAGGTATTGTGTGTACGGTCACTCACTATGACAACCAAGTATGAATACAATACAAAGAAATCCATCTCGCTCAATTCTCTTTCTCGCGAATATATTTCATCTAGTAAAGCGCCAAGTAAAACTTAATCTGAGCATGGGCCGATACGGAAGACCGGCTTGCGAGGCCGGGAGCCGGACAGTAACATTCCAAAAAGCAACCGCGATAGCTATTCTTTTGTCATAAAAACCCTAAAAAATGCAACCAAATCTACACAAAAGGATACAGAGACCCCGCTTGAATGCATTTCGCTTGCTTTGGGCGGAATATCGGAACCAAATGCTGACATTTGCTCGGAAATAATTGGCGATCTGGCTCGGGTGCTGCACCGATCTTGCGGGGAAATCTGGGGTGCGGGCGTACCCCAGACTAAGCCGCAAGGGTCAAGAGTTCCTCGGGGCATCTCCAGAATATAATTATCTCTCGCTATCGCATTCTTTTTTCATTTTAATGTCCCTGTGTTCACAGTCAAGTCAAATCCGTCTTTGCTTACAGCTTTCTTTGACTGCACATTTTGGTCAAGATGGCTTCGTCCAGGACACCCATGCCGGGCGTGACCAACAGCAATGACAGCAAGCCGGTCGTGGTCACCATCGATGATGCATCAAAAGGCGACGACATCGTTACGATTGACGAGGCAACAAACAAGAGACTTCTTAGAAAGATTGACTGGAAGCTAATGCCCGTGGTATGTATCAGCCGAATCTGCGCACGAATTTCTCGCCCTTGCGGTGTTGCTAACCGGCACCCAGCTCTGCTTTACATATGCTCTTCAGTATTACGACAAGGCAACGATGAGCCAAGCGGCCATTTTTGGCCTGCGAAAAGATCTCCATCTGGAGGATGGCCTGAAATACTCGTGGGCCACCCTCGTCTTTTCCTTTGGCTACATTGCCGGAACGTACCCCATCTCCCTTCTCGCTCAGAAATACCCCCCGAGAATCGTATGTACCGTCATCTGCGTAATTTGGGCCATCATTACCTTGTGCACAGCAGCATGCACATCATACGCCGGCTTGTTGGCAAACAGGTTCGCTTTAGGTCTAGTTGAGGCCGGCGTATCCCCCATCTTCATGCTCGTCGTTGGACTTTGGTACACACACCCCGAGCAAGTTCTGCGCTCGAGTTGGTGGTACTCCTTCAGCGGTGGCTCCCTTTTAATATCCCCGCCCATCAATTATGGCATTGGACACATCACTAGTGGTGGTCTGAGCCCTTGGCAGTACATGTACCTGTTCGCAGGCAGTGTCACATTTATCTGGGGAATCTCATTGTGGTGGCTGTTCCCTGACAGCCCTCAAAACGCGAAGGGATTTACTGAGCAAGAGCATGAACTTCTGCTCGAGCGGGTGCGCCAGAATAATGCAGGAATGGAAAACAATCAGGTCAAGCTGTACCAGGTCCGAGAGGCCCTCGTCGACTATCAGCTCTGGTGCATCATCATAATGTCAACAGTTTCGACCACTGGCTCCGGCGCAATCAGTTCTTTTGGTTCCATTGTGTTTAACGGTATGGGATTCAGCGTCTACAATTCGCTTCTGCTCAACATGCCGGTTGGCGCCATGGCGCTTATTTGCGTTCTGGGATCCGGATACATCGGGCGTACGGTGCCAAACTCACGCCTTTACATCATCACCGGGTCTTGTTTCCCCGTGATTCTCGGCTGCGCCTTATTGTAAGCATCAAATTCTTTATTTACATTACTTCGAAATCTGACTTTTTTCTTTTAGATGGAAACTACCTAGCTCCATGAACTCCGGGCGCATCGTCGGATTCTACCTTCTCAACTTCTTCTCGTCCGCATGGGTACAGTGTATCGGCCTTGGCACATCAAATGTTGCTGGATACACGAAAAAGGCTGTATACGCTGCTGGAACCTTTATCGGATATTCTCTAGGAAATATCGTTGGCCCTCTGATGTTTGATGCGAAATACGCACCTCGATATGATAGAAGTTTCATGGGCATTATGATCTGTTTTGCAGTTTGCATTTTTGTCTCCCTTGGTCTTCGCTGGAAGTTGGCCAAGGAAAATGCCGACCGAGATCGGGAATTTGGGCAGCCAGAGCTCAGTCACGGTTTGGAAGATTTGACGGATAGAGAAAACAAATCTTTTAGATATAACCTCTAAGAAATAGAGTGTGCTCTCAGATAGAAGGATATTGGAAGTCTAGCCTAGAATTTCTGACTATACCACGATTGGCAATCCTGTACTGTATGTAATGAGTACATCTTGCGACTGCGCTTATGATATTATTTGAACGTTACACAGAACCATGTCGTCAATGTTATATTAGTCAAGATGTATATCCAATCATTATTTTCTTACGAGACATGCAAGCTCTCTAATTCATACATTCTTTCATCCGCCTGGACTGGCCTTACTGGAAACCAGTGGTATCGATTGCTTGGACTTTGCCTCCCACAAAACTTCCACCAATTGTCCCTGTACCTGTAGAGACGTACAGGGTCTTTGCATCAGCAGCTGTCCTTCCAAACTTGGCCGCGGTTGCGATTGGAACCTCGTCCGAGCCTGACGCTCCAGCCACGACAGTGATGCCACCGTCGGGTTTGACGGCAACTATTTTGCTGCCCTTGTTGGTGGCCACCCAGGCGACGTTTTTGTGTCCGGGGCCGAAAATGAAATCATCTGCCGCCGAACTTGAATCCGACACCTTGGCTACCTTCTGGGCTTGAGCTCCTGCAACCGGGTAGCCATCGTCTGTAACCTCAATTTTGTGCAACGTAGACTCGTTGTAGTTTGTCCACCAAAGATTCCCGGAGTGAATATGTAAACCGTTGATAGCGATGGCAAGGGTCCCATTTGACTGGTTCCCCATTTCTGGCACCTGGGCCGCAATGTCGTACTTCCCTGTGGAGATGTCTACACGCCAGACGAGACCAAGGAGAGAATCAGCGATAAAAATGAGGTTCTTCTTGTGGGGAACCGTTGTTGCGCCATTTAGTAAAACAGCTTCAGGGATGGAGGTGACGAATTCGGGCTCTTGGGCTTGGTCGGTAGAAAAGTCGACTTTCCAGACGCCGTATGTCCCCTTGACACCACCAGTTGTAGTGCTGGAATTTCCGCCCACAATGGTGAACACGTCGTCATCCGTTTCTGTGATGCCGAGGAACCCCGAAACTGAATGCACGGTGAAATGCCGAGTGATGGATGGAGATTCACTCGCAGGGCTGGATACTTCATAAAGCGACGCATTCGGCGATAGGCTGGTAAGGAGAAGATTGCCGTTGGGCCGGACAGCAATGTTCTCAATCCAGACGCCAGGAGGAAATCCGACCACCTCGTGGTTTGGGAGTTGAATGGATGCGGCTTGACTGCGGTGAGCTATTGGCGACGCCAGAGTCGACGGTATGAGAAGGGAAATGAAGGCGACCCCACGCATCGTGAAGATGGAATGCAAGGTATAATGCAAATGTTGAGAGTTGGAAAGGATGGTTGTATTGATGAGCTGTGAGACAGAATGAGCCCAGGGATGCTGCTTTATATCCTGCTTCTCGACGTCTGTTTGAGAATACACGGCCGAGCTAAGTGCTTAATGAATGGCTCTGCCGCAGGCGCGGCTTATCAAACCAGTCTATCCCGGGTCCAAATTACCTGTTTTGGGGCTTAGCTCAGCTACTGCATCCATCTCCGCAGGGAGTGGGGAACATCGGCCAGTGACTCAATTGCGTCGCCGAACGACTCTTCAGCCAACTCCATAATAAATGACATGAAGCGATCCCTCGCCCAACATCACCAATCGTAAACATTGCAAAGAAACAAATAGGTATCGTTCGAAATAATCAAAAAATTAAGATTGTCAATGGAGTTGCTGTGACAAGTCAATCGATTAATTCTCCATGTCTACAGTGGCCTGGGTTGGCAAGTCAACTAGCCAGCTAAATGAGGCAGTGCACAATACCAATCGCTGGTGCATCGGCTGCGAGGCGGATTATTAACGACGATGATTTATTTTTTTCGACATTTTTGTAGATCCAGCTCGTTAATATTGGCTGGAAATGCTAGTGAACCCATTTTCTCTGGCAGTAGAGTCGCGATGCTGCGATGCGTGACGACAGTGTGGCGGCGCGTTGCCGAGACGGTTTGGCGAGCCAGTAAGCACTAGTGTGCAGGGACTCAATAGTGGCAAAACGCAGCCTTTACTTTATTCGGGAATCCATCCGAGTATTCTAATAAGAACGCTACGCTGCTGGGGTTTGAGTGAGAAAAATATTCCAGGGAACGGGCGGCTGCATTTGATCGTTACTCATCCCGATCCTCTTCCTTATCAGAGGGCGATGGGTGCATTTCGACAGCTCAGTCTTGAGAGCATTCGCGAATTTATCAGTGAGGTTGACTCTGTGGAATATACTGTAGGCGATATGGCAGTCGAACCAAGAAGTGTCAGTGTTAACAAGAAGGAGATGTGAATTTGTGTACAAAGTGTTTATGTACATGTTTTAGGCGTTGCGTTTTGCAACAGCTGGATAGAAAATGGCCAGAAGACATTGACAAGGAGAGACAGAGAAGAGAAAATCAACAGTTGGTAGAAAGATGAAGAAAGGAAGGAAGAAGAAGAAAAGAATAACAAAACCCGGCGCTTCGCATGTAACTCATTTTTCCATGTTGTAAAAACAATTTGAAAAAGGAAAAGTTCGCCATCCACCCGCATTTAGAAGGGCTTCTGGCCGCCGTAGTTGCCGGGGGGAGAGTAGCGGCCAACGGTGTACCAGGCGCCCTTTCCATTGTAGGCAGTAGCAATGCCAACCTTGACAGTGGTGTTCCACATAATTTGAGCTGGAGGGAGTCAGTGGGTGTTTTTCAACGGAGAAAAGAGCAACTGACTGTAGTGGCCATATTGCGAGAAGTTGCCCATTGGAATAGCCTCGCCGTGGTAATTGTTGATCTCGGCCAACCTAGAAGGGGGACAGTTAGCTTGTTTGAAATGAATACCGGGGTCAGAACCCACTTACCATCCGTTAGTGCCGGCAGTGATGGGGTTTGAGACGGTACCAGAAGACCTGTGTAAATGTTAGTGTGTAAATCGGCGTGTTCTGGAATCAAAGCTTACCAGGCGTAGGCCAAGTTCTCTCCCTGGTTGGGGCGAGTGCTGGGGTCAGAGTGGGCAAAGGTGCCATTCTTGGCTAGCTGCTGGGCGTAGGCCAGGGCATTCGCCTCAAGGGTGGTGTCCCACGTCAGGGCAGAAATGTACTTCTTTGCGCGAGCAGAGTTGTGCAGGCTCAGGGCCTGGGAAGAGTCAGCGCTCAAAGCTCTAGCATGGACGTCGCCAAAGTGCTCGGCCGCGTCAAGATCCTCCTCTGTCTCGGTGCCATCGGATCTCTTGTCCATTTCGTGGGTAGCAACCTCGGGATGCCCCACGATGACTTTAACATCCTGCTGAACCGCCCTTTCGGCATGTGCTCCTTGCTGGCCGGCTCTGAGGGGAGTGTGGGGGTGTTCTCCACCACCATGGTGTTCTCCGCCTCTATGGTGCTGTCCGCTTCCCTGGTGCTCTCCGCTTCCCCGGTGCTCTCCGCTTCCCTGGTGCTCTCCGCTCTCTTGGTGATTCTGGTCGTCAAATCTAATATTGGAGTGAAACCCACGCGCCTCGTGGTGTTGGCCCTTGGCCAATCGAATGTTGGAGTGGACGGTCCGTTCGTCGTGGTGCTTGTCCTTGGCCAATCGAATATTGGGGTGGACGGCCCGTTCGTCGTGGTGCTTGTCCTTGGCCAATCGAATATTGGGGTGGACGGCCCGTTCGTCGTGGTGCTTGTCTTTGGCCAGTCTGATGTTGGAGTGGACAACGGGTTCCGCGATGGTAGAGCCAATGCCAAGAAGGAGAAGAAGAGGAACTGAGAGCTTGGAGTGCAACATGTTGAAGGAGGAGAAGGAGAAGAAGAAGAAGAGGTCGAATTTGTTATTTGGTTTGGGTAAAAAGGTGTTGAGAAAAGGTGATTGAAGTCTCTGGAAAGGAGTGTGAAGAAGATGGTAAAGGTGAAGGAATGTGAAGCTGAAGAGCTGTGAGATTGTGTTGTTAGGAGGAAGATTTGAAGACTCCTCGGGATTCTCTCAAGCCTTTATATAGGCGAGTGGACGCCTATGCTGCGATGGCAACTCACTCACTGCTTAGAAAGTCTACTTGAGAGACGCCATGTCTCACCTACATCCTTGCGTTGAGTTCACTTAGCCACAAGTCGATATTTTCTCCAAGTTGACGTCAAGCGCAAATGCCGATGCACTCGGATATCCCCACGCACCGTTACGTAGCCACCGTGCAGATCTTGGCTTGCGAGACTTTGTCTTTGAGTTCCGGTATGGTGTCAAGGCTTAGGGCGGAAAGGTATGATTCCGCGTGGCAAAGAAAACTATCCTATTTCGGGACAAAGTGTCAGCCCACTTGGCTAGGGTAGATGGGTAGCTTTTTTCCTTCGCCGTTGTGAGATTTGGAACAGAGTTTGGAAAGTCGAATCTTTCTTTGTGTCTTTCGACGTTGTTGTCCCAAACGTTTTGGATCCGAGGCCCTTGATAGGCTCGCTATTCGATTTGAGGACAGAACCTTGGAATCCTACCATCTAAAAGCGGTTTATACGTCATTTAATCGATCAACCATGCACACGATGGATTGAACACGCTCGAATTACTTATGATATCGTACTCCTCATCCATGTGCGTCAAAGTAACATGATGATGCATGGAGACTCCGAACAAAAGATTAGGCTTCTACAATATTATTATACTAATATAGTTAGGACTGATTAAAATGAGCAATATGATTCAATCCATGATCTAACCTTTGTGCTTGATTGTCAGAATAGTGTAGATAGATGAAGCCAAGCATCATAATGGTGTTTTCATGATTCATTGCAAGGTTCTAGTTCTATACTGATTTTATCAGAAGCGCAATTCCCCGCCGTTACACAGGCTGATGAATGTTGTTGCAGGCAGTTGCTGCGAGTAATGAAACCTGAGAAAATGACCTAGTGTCGTTTGACGCGACGATCATTTTGTGGAGGGTGGCGCTCGTTACATACAGCTTAACCGAAATCGAACAGAGTTTCTCAACTTCTTTTGCTCTGGGATTGACCACGTCCCCCACATTTACTGAGACACTCGATGGAATGCTGACGTGGATTTTACAGTTCACCAGCCATCACTAGTCCACGTAGAGAAATTCGTGACGAAAAGGAACGATCTGCAAACTTACAAGCGTATCGATCATGAGATTATCCAATTGAATTATTATTTCCGAAACTAATAGCCTCGTCTCCACGGGAGCTGATGCAAATCATTTCCATCGCGCTTGGAGAGGTAGTGAGCCCATGGCGCCGGTGTACGCCATGTACTTGGAAAACGCCCAGGATCCGGTTCCGGTGCTCAATTGCCCTTCTCGGACATCAAGATGCTTCATGAGCTCTGAGTTTGCTTGAGCCTTTCCTCCATTTGCTCTCTTGGGCTCTTTAACTTGACTTCGGGAAATCTTGGGTCTGGCTGCCAGGGCATGACATCGGCTCCTTCAAGCAGCCATTTGAGAATAACCTTTTCAAAGCCATCGGCGAGCTCTTTATGTTCAGGATCTTCGGCCAGGTTGTGTAGTTCGTGCGGATCATTTTGCCGATGATACAGCTCAGCAGGCTCGTACAGTCTGTAGACGTACGTCCATGTCTCGTTGCGCAGCGATATCGCCTTGCCCACGAGGCTAGTGTCCTCGTGCTGCAGACCGGCTTTTAGATCGTACGGGTATGGCGCCTGCTCCAGAAGCGGCTCTTCCGACGTGAGAAAGCCGCCTTCGGAAAAGGCATATTTTTTATGCTCCGTGGCATCTCCACAAAGCAGCGGAACCCACGACAGGCCATTGTGAGCAAACGTCTCGCCGACACCCGAGAACTCAAACATGGTTGGAACTATGTCCACCATTTCCGTCATTGCGTGAATCTTCTTCCCTTCGGGCAATCCCGCTCCTCCGATGATCAACGGCTCATGAACCAGGGTCTCTGACAGCCCAGACGGCCACTTCTCAATCAGGCCGTGATCTCCCAGGTATTCTCCATGGTCCGTGAAGAACATGGTGACGGTATCTTTCCACAGGTTCAGTTCCTCAACTTTTTTCATGATGCTGCCAAACTGATCATCGAGTCTGGTGATCATGCCGTAGTATGTTGCCTTGATCTCCTTCCAAATTTCCTCAGTGGCTCTATCCGTTCCGTAACGCTCACGGATCGACTTCATGTACCTCGGTTCGTAGCCCGTTTTCTTTTCCACAAGCGCTTCAATTCCAGAGACCTTTGAGCGATCATACATGGAAAAGTACGGCTCCTCCACCTGGAATGGGCAATGGGGGAAAATCAGTGGCATGAAGAGCACCCAGGGTTTATCCGTGGGAGGGCAGTCCAGCCAGGTTAACGCTGATCTGACGACAGCATCGTCGTAGTCGGAGGCATGGTCTGCATCGCGAAGCCCGCGATAAAATAATCGGCCCCAGATGCTGTCGTCTTTTTCTCGGCCGCCGCCTGCAAACTTAGGGACATATTCCGGCGTCTCGAGAAAGCCATACTCGGTGACGCTCAATTCTGTTACTGTGGGCGCAAATGTGTCGCCTCGAGGCGCGAGACAGGCAACATGGTAGCCCGACTCCTTTAAACTGCGGAACAAATTGGGTTCCCACGGCTTTATGAGGTTTTCAAGACTGCGGTGCCCACTGACGTGCGGGTATGTGCCGGTAAACATGCTGCATCGCGACTGGGAGCAGACCGATGCCTGCGTGAAGCAGTTCGTAAAGAGCGTTCCGCGGGCAGCAAACGCGTCAATGTTGGGTGTTATCAGACCGGAATCAGGCCCGGCGGTGCACTTGAGTGAATCGTAGCGCAGCTGGTCTGGCATGAAGATGATATAATTCGGTCGATTCCCGCCATTTTTAGAGTCCACCTTCAGTGGCAGGGGTTTCGGCGGTAGTGAGTGTGCAGGCATCTTGGGCTGAACCGCGGTTGTGCGTAGAGGAAGACGCGTGCTGAAGATGCAATGCGTTTGAGTAAATACAGATTAATCCACAAGAATTTCTCCTTTTATGCGTCATATCATATGAGCCCTTGAGATGACGTTTTTTGTCTCCTTCGTTGCTCCCCAGCGTCCGCCGGATGTCGTACTCCGCTGAGGCCGGATCTCGCGCAGCACCATTCACCTCGGCATGACGTGATAGGCCCGGGCGCTGTTCATAACGAGATGAACACGCCCCAACTCTGGCTTATTTCCAAACTCGCCGGATCTCGCTCCTTGTGTGAAAATGTCCCCCGAAGAAAGCGACGCGCTTCCCCAGATCCGCGAAGCTGGGTCGCCAGAAAAGAGACCCGCTTGCAGGCAATGTCGGGCCCGTAAGGTCAGAGCGATTGGATTGAACGGAGAATTTTGCGGAGTTGCTGAGAGCGAGCATAGGTCAAGTGCGATCGGCGGCAGTCAGGCTGTGTGCGCTGTGAGCGCCTGGAGCTTTCCTGTAGCTACGTCAATGCAGGCGCAATTTCGACAACGGACGACAATGATTCGGGCCACGAGCTAACGCAAGCCGGGACAAAGAGACGCCGCACACTCCAAGCATGCAATTCGTGCAGAGCGACAAAGGCAAAGTGCTCCGGGACTTATCCTTGCAGGCGATGTGAATCGCAGGGCCAGGACTGTGTATTCCCAACGACCCTGAGACCTGCGCGACAGGACAGAGTCCAAGATCCTCTCATGTCGCCAGTGAGCACTCTAGCGGAGAATCGCGATTCAATTGGCGCATCACCAGCGACACTGAGTCCCCTGAAGATAACCCAACGGTATGCCGACTGCATCCTCGTTGCGCTTTTACTGATGTAGGGTAGCGAGTTTGACTCTGAGCCCAAGTCGACAGTTGGGGATCACATTCACGCCTACTTTGACCATGCCGAATTCATTGACTGCCCCTTCCTCCATAGAGCATCTATCCTTGCCGACTGGAGTAAAGGGATACTCGATAAAAGTCTTCTCAAAGCCATTTGTGCACTGGGAATTCGATTGATCTCAACAGATGAGGTCGACCCAAACTGCGACGTCTGGATAGGTGAGATCCAGCGCGATTTAATGAGTCGGATGGCCGAGTTGTCCATTCCCAACCTTCAAACTCTTATGCTTGTCGTCCACTACCGCTCTACCATGAAATTTACTGGAGACGTTTGGGTCCTACTATCTATCGCAGCGCGGGTCGCCTTTACCAAACGTCTCAATTATGAGAGGCTATCCGGAGATCCCGTCAAGCAAGAATCATTGCGTCGGTTAATGTGGTCCATCTATCGGTTCGATAAAATATTCTCTGGCGGGATCGAGGATTTGACAGTTTGTCCTTCACATCGCCTCCATCTCCGATTGCCCAACAGCCATCGCAACTTCCAGCTTGGCCTTACATCTCGAATGCAATACCTGCGCGACGCTGACGATAACGATTCGGAGATGAACGTGCTTGCCTACCTCATGCGACTATTTGATGTTCGTGATAGGATTCTAAGGTTTGTATATTCCGGATGCGTCGGCGTGTAGAGTTCTAACTTTGGACCAGATACACCCGGCGAGTTATTCTCGATGGATCAAGCCCGTTCCCCAGTCGAGACCAACTTCGATCACTGGACCAAGAACTAGTGTCTTTTAAACACAGTTTACCGGAAGAGCTCAAGCTTGACGCGAATCGACTGATGATCATGTGCCATTCCGAGGATGCGCGCACGTACATTGTATTGCACACGTTCTTGTACCTTTGCAGGTGCGACCTCTTCCGTTTTCTAATCCCCGGGATCCGAGAATCAGTTTCTTCGGAGGCTATGAGTCAGACGCCGCGAGCATACATCGACTACTGCCAACAAAGGTGCCTGGAGAGTGCCGTGTGGTGTTGTGAATTTTGGTCTCAGGTTTATCATTCGGAGACGCGTCGCCACATTGAGAGTGGAACTCTAGCCATTGCGCTGTATCAGTGCACAAAGATAATTGACCACTTATACTTTCTGCTGCCCCCGGAAGGAGGTCATTCGTTGCCTCAGCTGAAAGAAAAGTTAACGAAGGCTATATCCGTTGCTTCGCGAACCGAGCAAAAGTTAGAATGGGTCGGGCGCTGCGTAAGTTGGCAGGAAATCTTGGCTTGACTTGACTTGCGCTGACATTCCAGATTGCCGACGTCGAGAAGCTAATTCCCGTCTTGGGAACGCGACCCCAGCAACCAGATTCAACGTAAGTGACAGGCTTAATTCTGTGCGAGTATATAACTAACTCCCAAAGTACCTCATCTGAGGCTGTAACTAGCCAGGACAAACTCCACAGACGCTCCATGCACGCCTTTGCTCCTGACGACGAAGAGGAGACAGACCCTGTTGTGAATCCACTTCGGTCATCAAATACGGAAGATCGATGGGCAGGGGCCATGTCAACCCCTGGTGGTACCACAGGCAGCGAGACTTGGCCATTTTCCATGCCTGAACATAGTAACGAGGCGTCAGCTCAGGCTAGAGGGAATGGCCTTGATTCTGCTCAAATGTACGATCAGGGCCTTGTGCAGCATGATTTGATGGACCCTTCTAACCATTCATTTGATGAACGAGACTTGGTATTCCCGATGGACCCGTTTGATCTTCACCTAAACGCGTATTCGGATACCAACTTGCCCCAATTTCTTGGAGACATACAAGAGTGAAATGAACTTGAGATGCAAATTTGGCCAATCTCTTTCGTATTTGACAATCTTCGCTTCTGAGATGAAATAAAAGCCCAAGTAGAATATAGCTCAGCATTTAGAACCTGCGTCTTTTCCCCCATCTGAATGGTGCTCAACGTCTCCATCGTCCAATTTCCCTGAAGCGCCTGCGTTCTCAGCCCGCATCAGCGCCGTCGCATCCGTCTTGCCAAAATCACGTAGCGGTACGCCTTTGATGAAAAGGAAGTCGACCTCCTCAAGCGTTTTACCCTTACACTCGGGTACACAGAAGTAGATGAACACTCCACCCACAACCATTAAGGATCCAAAGATGAAGCCGACGCGGCTGTTCAAACCTACATACTTGTCGTAGACTAGGTACGGGATCGAAAAGTTGACAGCAAAACTGACCGGTGCGTTAGCTTAGTATGATACTAAAAGTTGGCGACTTACTTCATGATGACATTTACAGTGAATCCGACACGGGACGTAAGATCTCGCAATCGCAAAGCTGAGATTTCGGTCGTGACGACATAGGTTAGCGGAGCCAACCCTAGAGAGAAGCCCAGCGGAAATACAGCCATCATAGCAATGATGCCGGTCTTTCGAGCGTCTGTGACTGGTGATTGTATACCAAGGCCACCCATCGCCATCATGGCCGCACACATAACAGCCGAAGATGCAATCATCAGCATGCTTTAATTTGTTAGCAAGACTTCCTTTTTTCCTCGTCACCACGGGGGTGCTTACCGTCTTCCAATAAGATCAGTCCAAAGAAGAACGATAATCATCGTGACAATGTTGATGCTCGCAGTAATGAGACTGAATTTGAATGGGTTGATGCTGTTGAGTGATTTGACGTAGACGGCGCCATACTGCGATACAAAAGCCTGTCCGCTAGCCTGCTGGAGAAAGTTGACACAGATGGCAATGGCCGTCCGTCGCAGGTTGAGACCCTGGAAGAGCTCGACAAAGTTTCCTTGCTCGACTTCCTTATCAAGGGACGTGCGAAGCTCCGCGAACTCGGCCTCCATTTGTTCTTCGGTAAAGGCTCCCTCTCTTAGCATGCGAAGATTGAGCCACGCGTCTTCCACGCGATTCTTGCGCAGCAGCCAGCGAGGAGATTCCGGAATGAACCAGATCCCGCTCAGTACTATAGTCGGGACGATGTAGAAGAGGCCGAGGGGAATTCGCCAGGCTCGATTATCGGGGAGACCGCTCGTTCCGTAGCAGACTGAGTTGATGACAAGTCCGCCAATCGCTAGACTGAGCTGGTACGATCCGACCATTAGTCCTCGGGCATCGGCCGGCACTAGATGTATGTGAGTATTTCCCTAGCGCATGATTTAGTATAGAACATACCGATTTCGGATTGAAATGTCGGCACGACGCCCAGCTCCATCCCGACGTAGACGTAGTTGAGTATTCTTGCTGCCATGATTTGCTCGCGATGTTTCGAAGTGACGGAGATGGTCGCGGTTACGATGGCATAGCAGCTCATAACGAACATGCACCATCTTCGGCCCCATCTTGAGGAAATCAAGCTGCCAAGCATCACACCTGGCTTGTCAGTAGGAAAGAGGGCTAGGAGTCAGGATCCACATACCAGCAGCAAAGCCTATGTAGTTCAAGCTGTTGAACAAGGACAGCCACGATGGCTCAAGCGCGTATGCTCCAGTTGCTTCATCAAAGTCGCCAAACTGCTTCTCAAACGCGTTCATGGCTTGGGTACTCGCAAATGCCTGGTTGTCGAAGCCATAGTTGAATGTTGAGACGGCAACGAGGGTGCATGCTAAAGCAAGCCTCCTGTTGAAGAGGCGAAATTTGGTAAACACACCCATGGTAGCAGTAAGATCAGCACCGCCGCCGTATAGTGGTCGCTGATGCCGCGCAGAGCAACAACCATGGTGATGGCACCTGGATTGACTTTAACTTATAGTCTTTACTTTCGTCCATCGCGGCAATGTCGTGATCGTCAGGGTCGGCTGAGGAATTCCGGGGAAGTACGTCTCATCATTGCGACGCTACGTGGACGAGTGGCTAGTAGTAGCGTAGAGCCTGGTCAGATGGCCTGCGATGCTTGGGGTAGGACCCACAATTGGGCGAGATCCGGTCGGTGAGGGGATCACATCCGCCGCACGAGATCCGGGAAGCTCTCTGCCTGAGTGCAAGAAAAAGAAGATACCTGACAATCTAGGCCAATATATGCTGGGACTATATAAAACATCTATCGGCTCAAGTAGTCTGGCATGCCTTGCAACCTTCCAAGTGCGTTTTCGGCTCAATGGAGCTCTGAGAAAGATATTCACGACCTCAACTTTTTTTTAATTGTTTTTTTTTGCGAAAAATAAATTTTAAAAAAATGCATCCTCGGATATTTTAAAATGATGAATCTAATATGTAGAATGCAATTTATAAAGGCTCTTGATTTTACTGAAAGATAAGCAATGCTTTAAAGCCAAAGCATGAAAAACGTGCGCTCAATCAACGCCTGGATACCTACTGTACCCATGCACATAAGTGGGTTATCAGACCACTTTCTGAAAAGTTTGCTAGAGGATTACTCTTCATTCCTCACCTCCAAGATCAAGTTGTTCATTTGACTACACAAAAAAAAAAGCCATTTATTCGTGCCCAGTTAGAAAAATCGCAATGGCTCCCAAGAAGATTGAAATTGTCAAGGACAATGTCGTTGCCTTCGGCAGGGTTCGCAAGAACCTGAAGATGGGATGTGTCGGTCTGCCCAATGTGGGAAAGTCGAGTCTGTTCAACCTCTTGACCGAGCAGAGCGCCGCTGCGGAGAACTACCCTTTTTGCACAATCGAGCCCAATGAGGCCAGATGTGCTGTGCCCGACAGCCGATATGTAAGTTGAAGCAGTGCGCAGCAGGCCCTGTCATTGGACGGCCGAAGTAACCAGTCATTTAGGACTTCCTCTGTGACCTCTGGAAGCCCCCGTCCACGTACCCAGCCTACCTCCAGGTCACCGACATTGCTGGCCTGATCAAGGGTGCTTCCCAGGGAGAGGGTCTTGGAAATGCTTTCCTGTCCCATATCCAGGCCGTCGACGGCATGTTCCACATTGTCAGGTACGGCACTCGTCGCAAACCTGTCACGCGCTGGCATTAACCGTGATTTATTACAGAGCATTCGATAACCATGAGGTTTTGCATGTCGACGACTCGATCGATCCCGTGCGGGACTTGAGTCAGTTCATCCAGGTCCCCTTGGGACAACCAAACTAATCCAAGCAACTTCCAGACACCATCCAGAGCGAGCTTTGCAAGAAAGATCTCGGTTTGTCTCTTTTCTGAATCGTCTAAACTTGGCTAATTCCTGTGTAGACATTCTGCAGAAGACAATCGTTGCCGAGGAGCTGATTGTCAAGAAGGCAGGTGGCAAATACAAGATGCTGCCTCTCTTCACAGAGACGACAACAAAGATCCGAGAGGTAAGCCAAAAGTTTCTAGCCTCGCTGTTGCAAGTATTTGAATGTGCTCATGGCCATGAAACAGATGTTGGAGAATGACAAGCCTGTCCGAGACGGATCCTGGACACCCGCTGAGATCGCACTCATCAACGAGAAGATCCAGCTCATCACCACCAAGCCAACCATCTACCTTGTCAACTTGACAATGAAGGACTACGTCAGACAAAAGAGCAAGTACCTGGGCCAGATCGCCAAGTGGGTCACCGAGCACGGAGGCGTCCCCAGAGACATCATTCCCTTCTCCATTGAGTTTGAAGAGAAACTCTACAGTATGAAGGATGACCCGGATGCGCAGGCCGAGTTCCTCAAGGAGCACAAGGTCAAGTCGCAGCTGCAAAAGATCATCACCGAGGGATTCACCAAGCTTGGCTTGCAATACTACTTCACTGGTATGTCCGGAGGCGGCTGCTCTCTAATAATGAATTTCGCGTGCTGATTTGTGCGTAGCTGGTGAGAAGGAGGTCAGATGCTGGACTATCCCAAGGGGCTGCCAGGCCCCACAAGCCGCTGGAGCTATCCACAGCGACTTCGAGAGGGGATTTATCAAGGCCGAGGTGGTCGCGTACCAAGACTTCCACGACCTTTGTGAAGGTGGCAAGTCCATGGGCCCAATCAAGGCTGCTGGAAAGTACCGCCAAGAAGGAAAGACTTATGTAGGTACTTGGCTCCTCCCAAGGCTACAGCAGCTGACTTTGTATTCTCTCAGGTCGTCCAAGATGGAGATATTATCCACTTCCAGTTCAGTAAGTTGAAAACCATCCCCAAGGGGACTGTTCCCAGTCGCTTCACTTGTTTGTTTCGGCAGACAGCTAACATATTGTCTGCAGATGTTGCGAATAAGAAATAGACTTCCTGTATCTGGGTAAGATGACATAGAGGCTCGGATTGGTACTGGTGTTCCTACATATCATTAGCTAGGGACCACTTTCAACAACTAGTTCATTCAGCTCGGAATCAAAAGGGATTAAAACCAAAATGAAGTAAAATACATCTTGCTATCTTCTCTCCATTATCATCTATGGCTGCCGAATTATGAGTGTCTAGGGGAGTGAGAAGTCAGCGTCTGGCTATTAGGCTTTCAAAGAGACCTGAGGTCCATGCTTGACTATGGCTTAGCTTCAAGTAAGATCGAAAGGCTTCCAATGAGACTGAAATACCAGACATGACTACGATTTCCAAAGAGGCGCAAAGTTTATACATGACTGTGAACCGTTCAGTAGCACGATTTTCACAAAGATTATGGTAGAAAGGAACGTAATAATTTCCAGGAGAAGAGTAGATGTAATGATTATTATATAGCTCTGGGCGGTTGTTTTATGTAAGAATAACTTGAAGGCTATGGAAAATTCAGCAACGGGGCCGCTCGTGTGTCGAAAGTTAATCCATCTTTTCCAACATAGAGACTAGAAGTTCCAAAGCAGGCCTTTTCCCAATACAATGGGCCGACTGTTTGGATCTAGAAACCAAAACGTCCCTGGCGTCTTTCTCAACTACGTTGTCCGTTAGCAGTAGGTCTAAGACGGACACGTGCCCATGCTCTGCAGCAAGCAATAACACCTTCCAATTGTCCGAGTACTTGGCCGCGCGGAGGGTCAATGCACCATTTTCCAGCAGCAGCTTGACTATTGCTGTGTGGCCATGAGATGCTGCGGTCATAAGTGGTGTTGTGCCTTCCGGGCTCTCCGCCATTATATCACAACTTCCAGTCGCCAGTAGAAGCTCTACACAAGCTATGTGTCCACTCCTTGCCGCTTCCATGAGAGGGGTATAACCTTGAAAGTCTTTAAGATCCAATTTGACGATGCTGAGCAGCATCCTGACAATCTCCTCTTCTCCGTTTTCAGCTGCCCAATGGAGAGGTGTCTGGCCCCGATGATTGGTCGATTCTAGATCCACGCCATCCAGAGTAGTCAACAAGGTCTTTCGGATTTCACCCTGGCTTTCAAATTCCGTTGATGAGTCGAGTGTATTAATGTCGGAAAGACTGCTTCTGGATTGATCTTGCATCATTAATGCTTTGATAATCTCTTGGTTGCCATGCGCTCCGGCCCACCACAGAATTGTTTGATCATGTTGATAATGAATATCAATATCAGCATGACCGCGAGAAAGTAAAATCTTCGCGGCCATCTCATCTCCGGAATGGACAGCCCACAGCAAGGCCGTTGGTCTGCCCTTGCTGGTTTCCGCTGCATCGGGGCTAGTGTTCGCCAGTAGGAGTTCCGCTGTTGCATACTTGTTGCTTTTGAGCGCGACCAAGACCGCCGTCGATCCTTCATGATCTCTTGAGGTTATATCAACCCTCTCGTCCTCAAGCAAGAGCTGCACTATTCGGTCGTACCCTTTCCCTGCTGCAACCGAGATGATGGTCTGCCCAGATTTATTCTTGTAGTTCATGTCGATGTCTTCGCAGCCATCACTAGCAACCATGGTTCCCTTGATTGTCAGCCCACCCTTAGAATATCGAAGTAGAAGTTCAAAGACTTTCTCGTGTCCCTCCTCAGCCGCACGGGATAGTGGAGTACGCCCATTATCCGGGTCGATGCCTGGTTTAATCTTCGGATGGCACAGCAACAGTTCAACTGCTTCCAAGTATCCTTTTAAGGTTGCCCAAGTTAGTGGGGTAAGGCTGCACTCATCCATGTAGTTTGGGTTGACTCTCGGATGGCTTAGCAGTAATCTCATCGCTTCCACTTGGCCCTTTTCCGCAGCAAAAGACAGCGCTGTGCGCCCATCGTAAACAAATCCCATGGCTGGGCAGTCGGGGAAAATATTCGGGTGCTGAAGCAATAGCTCAACTACTCTATTATGTCCCCATTCGGCGGCGTGAGATAGAGGTGTACGGAAGTATTCATCCTGAGGGTTTGGGTCAACTTTAGGGTGGTTAAGAAGTGTCTCAACCACTGCATCCCTGCCTCTTTTTGCTGCGTATACTAGAGGAGTATAATAATATTTGTTCATCGGATTTGGATTGATGTCAGGATGGTCCAGTAGCAGCTCAACTACCTGCTTGTGTCCCTCTGCTGCCGCTAAAGATAACGATGTGAGGCCTTCACACGCATGATTTGGAAATGCAAGTGCTTCGGAATTCACATTGGCTCCTCCTTGGAGTAGTAATGTGACTACGGTGCTGTGTCCATGTTCTGCTGCAAGAGAAAGCGGGGTGCGGCCACTAGGCGTAGAGCAGCAATCCAGTTGGATGCCATCGGTCCCAAGAAATAAACCAACAACTAGGTCATGCCCATTCCTTGCTGCATATCCAAGCGGAGTTAAGCCATAGCTGTCCGTACTGTTTTGGTGGTTTGCTGAGAGCAGATCTTTGACCAGTTCTCCGACTCCGAAATATGCTGCTAAGTGAAGCTTCGTCATTCTATCTGGAAATAAATGGCGGCGTGCTTGGCGACGACGTTCTTCGAACTCCTGTCTATAATTTGGAAACGGTCCAAACCGCAGGAGTGATTGGATAGACGCTATCATCTTTGACTCGGAGTCTAGAAGACTATATACTTCTTGGCTTAACGTCTTCGCCTCCCGTGCATGATGTCCCCAGTTTTTAGAGGCATATTCGTAGAACTTGTGCAGCTTCAGACGGTCTTCTAATTCTTGTTCGCTGTTGCAATGTCCTGTTTGAAAGGCGCTAAACAAAAGATAGGTAACGCACAACTTTGTTATTTCAGATTCGCGATCTGGGAACCATTGAGATTGTCTGTGTTCAAAGTACTCCTCCATGGTGCGGTGAGTTAATCGTACGATGTCGCTTGTTTTATCAACCGTGATTAATCCTGCACAAACCAAGACAATGTTTTCGATTTCCGGGATGTCGTCCTCATCAAGAGCAGTATGGCCAGTCTTGATTGCCAGAGCATAACGAAGCTCCCACGTATTAAGAGGCCGTTTTGCACAAAATGCCCATGCTAGCGCATTCAAAGCAAGTCTGCTGGAGCCTGGAGGCTGGCTGTTAACTCTGTCCATGGTTTGATGGTACACCTGATCCAGTATTTTGATCTTATCCTCTTCATTTGAACCTAGATCTTGATTCTGAAATTGCTGTAGTGCTTTTCTTATATCATTCAACGTGAATTTGTCCATGAGTGAATTAAAATAGATTATAGCCAAGAGAAACCTAGTGTATCGTTAGCTTGGTTTTCATTTCCCACTCTATGAAGAACTTACATTCCCCCTGCAGCTTTCGAGATTCCCTCTTCAATCTCGGTATACAAACGACTGTCCTTGCGCATAATGGGCAAATTCACAATGTTGTTTTTCAAATAGATCTTAATATCATCAGTGTGCGCGTGAATCTCAATGGTATCAAAGCCACTAAACTTTTCAACGACGTCCGGAATAAACCTTGATGTTGCCAAGATGTTTACCCCAAACTTATCATAGAGACCAAGAAGCTCTTCCATGAAACTTCTTCGACAGCCACCGATCAATTGGCACTCATCCAGTGCATCCACAAGAATTATAACCCTAGAGTAGATTGCCACAACTTGCTCAAGGGCTTTGAGGTATTCGTCGAGCGCTGGCTTTGTCCGGTCCTTGCTGTGTTGGTAGTAAAGCTTTCTGACGACGCTAGGCAATGTGGATTGTTTTTCGGCGAGTTGTTTTAATATGCTCGCTATTAAATCGGATATTTTCTGCTCATCTCTACGTAAGGAACTGCAGTAGATATATGCAACCCCTATATCAGGATCGAGGCGCAGCTTTTGTGTGAGCTCATCGATCACGGTAGATACCACCACCGTTTTTCCTGCCCCCGGAATTCCAGGGCAAAATAGTATGCGTTTCTTTGTTGCAAGCCAAGAATTATAATCCACAGAATCTAAGAACCACTTGCAGGTACCAGGCTGTCGCGACATGAGGACATCGCTTTGTTGAGGTCCGTAGTCCACAGCTGTAAGCCAATCAAGGATCTTACGCTCCTCTGCGGTCTTGGCCTTAGTTTCTAAGGATTCTATTCCTTTAATGACTGTATAGTGTATTAGAGATATGGCTAGGTGACAAAAGGTAAAGCAAACACTAACCGTTCGCTAAGCTCTCCCTCACCGGGCGCTCAATATTAACCTGACGCGGGTGGACATATCCTAAAAGTTCCTTTGTGTATGCAGCAGCCACAGCTGCAGCGTACTCCTGCCAAGATTTATTTTTCCCTGAGTCTGCGTAGTCACAGATACCACGAACAACAATACTCGGGAAATCCCATAGCCCTGCAGCTTCCATCTCGATACAAAGGACATTCCCATCCGATTCTGCGTCTATCCTATCACGTTCCTTCGCATCCTTGACGACTTGATTACCGGATGCGATGAGACCGTAATGGACATTGATTTTCCTCATAACCTCCTTAGGCTCCTTCTTCTGGATGCTGGTTGGTGTGCTAGTATCCTGGGCTGCAGATGCCACCACCGTTCGACCCAAAAGAAACAATACCAATGCCCAAACTGCGCTCCAGATCTTATAAAACAGGTTATACCATTTGACCTCGCTGTAACCAGAATTTGATAGAGAGAAGGGATCTTCAAGGGTGGCGGACCATGCATACTCACGCCCCAGGTTCGGGTACTTTGTAAACATGCTGTCTAGATATCGATTCATTGCTGAGCCTTCTAAAGCGACCTCGGCTTTCATTTTCGCCAGCGCCGTCAGCAATGCGGTTGGTGGATTATTCAGAGCTCCAGTTCGTTTGAACTTTCCATTCTTTTCTGCTTTGCCCAGGTCCCATTGGACTATTCCGGGATATTGATCCACAGGCGTGCCAACAACAACATCTCCAAGTCGAACTTTGGGTGGAACACCACCACCAATCCCGACCAACAGGCCAAATCTGATGGACGGAAATGTCCGTGTCACCTGCGTCGCAACTGTGGCCGCCGCATTTGTGCCGTATTTGCCGAGCGGTAGGCCAACGATAACGATATTGTGAGGGCCAATAGAACCCAGGGAGTACGTATTGGGGTCGTTGTGCGGATATTCGAGATGATCGTGCCTGCAATCAAGCATGGCTAGCGCTGCAGTCTGCTCTTTCGGTAGAGCGCAGACCCAAGCGACTGTATAGTCATCATGGGTTCTGCTGTGGGTAGTTTGCTCCTCCATGAATAGAAGACTGTGGGTCTAAATCAAGGTTAGGGATCCACGCGGTGCACAGTGAAACTTCCGAATGATGAATAGGAATAATCAAGGAAGAAGAGTTATTTTCTTCCTCGACCCCAAGATCGACCCCTCCCTTCTTCCCTCGGATTGGCCGCCAGCCTCGTGCGGCTGAACTAGCATTATCCCACGTGAGCTCGCGGTATTGGGGGACGTGATGACAGGGATTAAACTTGGACTAGATGAACTGTTTTTTTTTTTTCGTTTTTTTTTGAATGATTGGATTGGCCGTAGGTACTGGTATGAGAGTCGCTCGCGAATGGCAGCCAGTTTTCTAGAACTTTGCCTTCACAAATCTCCGAATAAGGTCAGCAGAACTTACCAATTTTCGACTTATGTTAAAGGCCATATATCGGAGAAAATATCTTCCACGTCCGGGTTTTGTTTGTTTAAGCTGTTGAGGTCGTACAGAAGAGCAAAGGGCCATGATGCAAATGGCCATGATCTTCAAGGACGGGCATGGTGCACACTCCAGACTTCCCGTTCTAGATTTACAAGAAAAGTAGCGCAACATTTCCTTTACCAAGGAAATAGCTACTTTATTTTGTTTGCTAAGTAATTAGACACGCCAAGAGGTCTTTGTCGATTGAATAAGCCCAGAAGTAATTGCTAAATCGGGAAACTACCGGCAAAGTATTGCACATAAAATGTGCGCTCGTGTTAGCCCAACAATCATCCACTTATCAACCCGACCACCGAGCGGTCGACAATTTTTCAAGCCTATCAATGTTCAACCGCTTGTATGGCAAAGGTCCATCTACGATTCTGAGCTAGGCTTCCATTTCTGTCTCAATTTTGATTTCATAGGGCTACTCATACCTAGTCCCTTAGCCGTACAATAAGTCCAAATTATTACTACACTATCCATCCTCCGAAAGGGGATTCGCCGTTAAAACAAGTATGCATTGCACAGATGAATTTCAAAATGCACCGACCATTACACAATTGTGATAAAAGATTCCAGCCGCATAAACGGTAACCAAAATATCCGTCGATGCGCGGTCTAGAATCTCCACATAGATTTTCAGCTTACTCCTGCAGGCCTATTTCGACACACTACAATGCCGAGTTCCGTCATCCTTACAATGACCTGGTCAGCCATGAGCTAATCCCAATCCACTTTGTGTACTTAGCGACGCCGATGTGCTAACTTATTGGACAAAGCGATTCAGCTGTTCTTAGCGTACATACACTACCGGCACGGCTCGGCAGCTATGGCGACCCTTACTGGCAGGATACGGCTTCGAGGTTCCGTGACTGCTTATTTGGCCGCTCAAATTAGGAAATGTAGTTAACAAGTGACAGCTTAGAATCGAATAATCGAGACCTCACTCACGTCATGTGGATGCAAGAATGCCTTTAGAGCGGCAAGACCGTCGCCTGCACCATCAATCTAGCCATCCTTGATGCTTGAACATCCCTTGTTACGCTCTCATTCAATGCACCTTGGTATTGTGAAAATACACGTACCTCAGCAATGACTTTAGGCGGAGATGATTTCCCTTTGGCAACTTTGGCAATATATAATTCTGCATCTGGGGCATAGTCAATCAGTAAACTGGCTGTAAAAGTGCCATGTCCATCATAATCATAAACTCTCGGTCGCGGTACTCGGGAGGCAAGGCGACGTGCGAGACACTGCGGGACTCAATCTAGGTGGCTAGTGTACACCAAGCAGCACATGAGACCAAGAAAGACGGAGTTTTCCGCTTTTGGATCTCGCGATGAACATAGAGCGTGGCCATGCAAAGCCCCTTCTACTCCGTAGGCCCATTTGTTAGTTTTTGTTTTCAGCCAACGTTCCCCTAAAATCAAGCTTTTTTAGTGAGCGCCAGCAGAACCTTCATGGATGCACGAGGTGGTTTTTGGTAGATGAGCCCGCTGTTTCAATCTCCCCACACACCAGTAGAGGCGTGAGGATACGGGGAAACACACAATACTTTGATAGGAAGCAAAAGACCTGAGGGGCCTTCTACAGCCCTGTTATTTCTTGTTGCATTTTATATACGTCTCACAGGCAATGCGAGGGCGGACAGCTCTCAATAAATATTAGGGCCACAGCATTCCACAGGGGTCAGGCACAGCGTTGGCGCTTCGCTTGCTCACGCCTTCTTCAGCCCTGAACGCCACAGCGGCATGTGGAAATTTGCGGGTTAGTGGAAACATGCGTAGCGCGCTATCGTGTCTTGATAGAATTGAGGGACATGTCAAGGCGGGAAATCTTCATGTTCAAGAATTATATTATGGTTACGACACCCCATTTTCCCACCTGCTGATTGCCATCTAACAGTTCCCCAAGCAGGCAGTTGATCCAGCAATATTCCCACAATGGTGCAGTACAACATCTTACTAGCTCTCGCCCTTGGCGCAGGAGCGCTTGCTAGCGCAGCTCCTCAACCACTCTGTGTCACCAGGTTTGGAACCTCATCCGTCAAGTACCCCAAGAGGCAGACCTCAACAAAGACGCATACCATCACACAAACCAAGACCATCGTCAAGAAGATCGACAAGACGATAACGCCGAACCCAAAAACCGTGTCCGTTTCAAAGACGACATTCTCCACGAGCACCGTCACGGCTAGCCAAAATACCGACACAGCCACTATCACCATCACCAGTACGAGTCTCCCCTGCTGTGAGGTTTTGTTGCTGCTAACAACTTTCTAGATACTGCCACCAAGACCAATACCTTGGTCATCACTGAGACAGAAACGGAGACGGAGACAATCACTTCCACGTCCACATCAACCTCTACAACCCTTCCTCCTGGCTTTACCCCGATCGCCTCGTTGAATGCCCCAGTCCCGCGAGCCCCCGCCTTGGAGGAGAGGAAAGCTTCCAAGGGTTCCAGTGTAAAATGCGGCAAGAACGGCAAACCCATTCTCAACACGCCGCAATACCCCCAGGCGGTCAACTGCGTCAAGGCGATTTCCAAAACGGTCGTGAGGACCGCGACATGCACGACAAAGGGCACCGTCACGCTTCCTAAATCCACCCAGATCAAGACCGTTATTGTCACAAGCACCGTCACTAACACGGTTGTTCCCCCCAACGCCAAGACGACCAAGACTGCCACCACAGACATGACCGTCACCACCACAACCGATAGCACCACAACCGCAACCGAGACAACCACCGGTGAGCTCTCTAACTCCATGATTCTCTCTGTGTATACTAATTTCAGTCTTAGCCACCATTCCAAACGTGGTGGTGGAAACAATCAATGGAGCTTGTCTTTCTAGCAACCTGGGTGAGAAGGACAACAATGGCAACTACTTTATCGGTTTGTCTGTGGGAGGCAGTGTCCCTGGTCTCAGCACCTTGAGCGGCGGTGGTGCTAGCGGCTTTGATTGTTGCATGGCCTGTCAGAACACTCCTTTCTGCACTGGTTCAGCCTGGCTTGGAAGCACATGCTTTGCCACGGTAGATACTGTGTGCAGACCGAGCCAGGCTGTGACAGGGACTTGGATCATTGAAACTGGCCCCGACCAGCAATCAGAAGGCGTCATTGTGAGCAACGGCCCCTGCGGTCTGTTGCACGGTTAGAAGTGCCCTACATGCACAGTGCCATGATTGCTGCTCTTGAATAAACCCATTCAATATCGTGGTTCGCCTTTCTACTGTACATAGCAGCTTTTGATGTTCGCAGGAAGCTGTAACATTGGAGGGATAACCATAGGCCATTGTTGATAATTTGAACAAATTATTTAGGAATCTATTACTTGGCATCTCGCAAATACCAACAAGCACGCTCCGGACCCGGCCGGCAAGCTGACTTGGACGGTTTTCATCGCTGATTTGGCAGTGTTGCAGGATGCTAAAGAAGCCCTCGGCCCTTAAATCGATTCTCGGCGTCTGGTGGCAGCGTCGCTGGGCGGGCGGCACATGGAGAGGCGGGTGGTTCAATTCCTCGCGGGACTCCTGTTACCCTGCATGGTGAGCTACATCCGGGGAATGGGGTGCATTTTGTGTTGAGCCTTACGCTCCCTGGGCGCGAGCCACGTTCAAAAGCACAGATTCAGTCGCGCAGCGCGATGTTACATCTCTGGCTGCTAATATCCCAGACTCTTTAGTCTAAACTGACCGCCGTGCAGAAACTTGAAGTCAAAAATGTTTGATTAGGCGCTTGCTGGGCGCGAACACTGGGGACCTTTTTGTTGCAGGATCAGTTCAAATTGGCTCAAGCTACACAATTGTACTTTTATTAATACGTTTTCTTTATCTTTGTTTCCAATGATGACTGATTAGATGGATCTGTTCATTGTTTGATTTATAAGTCAATCCATGATACGATAACCTGTGCAAAGATCTAGTCCGATACAATTAAGGATGGAGCGATGGAAACAGGCTGCGGAGTTGACAACGCAAATGAATTGAATCATTTTTAATCTGTGCTATACAGTATGCTTGGTTTCAACCCAGAAGATTCTTCCTGGGGTTACCCCCTGTGAGAGGCTCATCTCCATGTGTAAGCGTTGATGATACTGACGAAATATGATCTTGAGGGGCCACTACGCGTCCTAAAACTGTGTATGTATAATCTACAGGTTACTGAAGCATTTTTCGCCAGGGTAAAATTAGTTTAGTTGAATTAACCGGTATAAATTGCAGATGAATTATATTATTTGAATGCTACCGTGGGTCGACTCATGCGGCCGTGCATCTTCAATATTGTATCTTCTGTTATTAGGAAGCTCGTTTTCTGAAAGTGTTGATGTCCTTGAGATGTATTTTTTCATTCTTCATTTTCCTTCCTTTCTTCCTCCTTTTTTCTTACAGACTCAATCAAGTGCTGGATCGCGCGATACCGACTCCTGTGATCCGATCAAAAATCCTAGATCGGGGAATGCGCGTGTGTTGCTGTTGATGTAGGCCTATCTATTCCCCTTCCCGGCTAAAGCCCCAATCCGGGCCTAGGTCAGACGGCCGGGCGGGGATAAGATTAGCATTGCCCCGCATTGTATCGAGGAGAATCATTATTTCTGCTGCGACGACCCGACAGATTACCTTCCTATTCAGGTAATCAACCTAACAACCCAAAGGTATTGTGGAACCTTGAACAGAAAAGTGGTTGATCGACTAATCAGCACAAACACACTTTACCAGCAGACCGCTTCATCCCCGCATTCATGGTCCCATCGCTAGAGTCTAATTCCTTTCCCTCCGAGGCAAGCATACTACAAGTCCACAATCGCAATCCCTGAACAACATCGGTTATCTTTCCGAGACCATCTATCGTTATCCTCTTCCTTGAACATGTATTCTCCATTATCTAGCTTTACACTTCCGGAAATTTGACGGGGAATAACGATAAGACTCAGTGAATAGGGAAACTTGGCTATATCAACTCGCCAACCCCACTCAATTGCCCACTGCTCGACCTCAGTCGTTGAACAACTCGATTACAGTGGCCAATCTCAACGCCCAACATGACGCTCCGGACAATGATCGGCCTGTTGGCTGTCTTTGCCGCAGCGCCTGCCTATGCTGCGAACCCTATCGTATCTGTGCGAAATGGAAGTTATGAAGGATTGTACCTGCCTCAGTTCAAGCAAGACCTCTTTCTTGGCATGCCGTATGCTCAAAACACGACGGGAGAGAACAGATTCCGGATCCCGCAATCGCTTACCGACACATGGAGCGGAGTTCGTGATGCAAAAGAGTACAGCCATGCGTGCCCCGACGACACCGGAGGCTACACGTCTGGAATGGGCGAGGATTGCTTGTCTCTCAACGTTATCCGCCCTGCCGGACTCAAGGCCGATGCCAAAGCACCTGTCATGGTCTGGATTCACGGAGGATCGTACCAATATGGCGCTAGCTCGTACGCGGATTATAATTTGACATACATTGTGCAAAGGTCAGTCGAAATCGGAAAGCCAATTGTCGGCGTCAGTATCAACTACCGCAAAGGAGCTTGGGGGAACATGTACTCGATAGAAATCCAGGTAAGAGCTTTTTGTTGTTTTATGAATTGTGGTGTCTAACTGAATACAGGGCTCTGGAAATACAAACCTGGCTCTTAGAGATATGCGCAAGGCATTGGCGTGGATCCAGGAGAACATTTCCAACTTTGGTGGTGACAAGTCATCCGTAACAATCTGGGGAGAGTCTTCTGGCTCATTTGCAGTGGTAGGTTTAATCCGTCAGAAACAGAATTTGAAAGGCTGAATGGATTTCAGGGTCAATTGGTGATGAGCTACGGAGGCCGGACCGACGGCCTGTTTCACCGATCAATCCAGGAATCTGGTTCGGCAGCAACGGCCTGGTACGTTCTGCTCATCAAAACTAACTTGACTACGGATTATTAATTCAAGCCGCAGGTACAATGGATCAGAATGGTATCAGCCTCTTTACAACAAAATTGTCGACGGAGTCAACTGCAGCGACGCCAGCGACACTCTGAGTTGCCTAAGACAGGTCCCATACGAGACGCTGCTGCCTTTTATGGACTCGTACGCTCCCGGCATCAATGGTTACTATCCCACAGTCGGTGGGTCTCCCAACATGATAATAGAGAGGAATAGCCCACGACTAACGAGGTGCTAGATGGCGACGTTATTCCCAACTACCCCACTGAGCTCCTGCACTCTGGCAGATTCGCACACATCCCGCATCTATACGGCACCAACTCGGATGAGGGAACGGCCAATGCGCCAGATGGCATGGACACAGATGAGCAGGTCTACGCCTATCTCCTCAACGGTTTCGGCTACGGCTATCCCGAGTCGGTGGTCAAGAAAATCATGGAACTCTACCCGGATGACCCAACACAAGGAGTTCCCATCAACACCGGCGAAGAGCGGTTTGCAGAATACGGCCAGCAGTACAAGCGCGCTGCAGCCATCGCCGGCGACATCTTCTACCACGCGCCTCGCCTAGACGACGCACGCCACTACGCAGCGTACTCGCCAACCTACATCTACCGGTTCAACACGCGGCCCTTCCAGAACAGCACCAACGCAACCTACACGGATCTCAAGGGCTCTGTTGATGCGGCCTACCAGGGCGTGAAGCACTACTCCGAGGTGGCCTTTGTCTTCAACAACCCATCCAACGTCGGGCCGTGGCCAGAGTACGTCGCGCTGAGCGACCAGATGAGCAGCCAGTGGATCCATTTCGTTCACTCGGGCAGCCCCAACGGCGACGGGCTCCCCAAGTGGCCCGTCTACAACGAGGATGCCAAGGGGCTCAACCTCGTTCTCCAGACGAAGAGCCAGGGCGGGGCGTACGTGGAGCAGGACGAGTACAGGTTGGCGGGGAGGGAGTATCTGAGCAAATGGGCAAGACGAAGACATGTCTAGTTGCCTCCGGCAGCCCTCCGGGGGCGCTTGCAGCGAGCCCTCCTCGCTCCGCTCGAAAACATCGATACTAGACATTGGGCAGTCATCACTATCAAATGAATTATATGAATGAGTTCATAATTACGTTGAGTTGTCAGATAAATTGTGGTAGTGGTGTTGCGTACTGGGTACTTACACGGGGACCCTTGATAGAAGTAAAGCTAGAAGGCGCACACCCATGTATTGTGTACTTGGCCTTCTTATAGCTTTGCTTAGTAAAGTAAATATTACCAATGTGGTTTGATAGCAAAGTGTCCGCCATTCAAATCACGCTTAGTTCATTATTCCACTTGCAAACCACCACACTTATTGTCGATAGAATCAACGCCCATGATGGCGTGCTCATTCATTCATAAACTAAACAAGGTCATGATCTCAAGAATTCATGAAAATTTCCCTCTAAAATTACATCAAAGTTTTCCCCAAGACCAGACGTTCCGTCATAACATCATAAAAGCAAAAATGGTATCACAAAATAAAACAACAAAAACCCCTTCCTTACTTATCCGCAATCAGCGCCAGAATGGCGTCCTCGTAATCACCGCTCAAATAGTTCTTGACATCCTGGCTCAGCGACACGCCGTACCGCTTCCTGTAGGCAGCTTTGGCCTCGCTCAGGCGGTTGCGGTCCCAGTACAGGCTCACGACGCGGTTGATGAAGAGGCGGTCCTTGCGGATCGTCTTCTGCAGCGGCTCGCGCAGGCGGCCGGCGTCGGCGTAGGGGCGGTTCATGCCGTGGAAGAGGATGTGCAGCAGGGCGTCCTCCATGTCGCCGCGGAACTCCTTCTCGATGACATCCTGCAGGCTGCGGTGGTACTTGCGCTGGTAGGCCTCGTAGATGGCGTGCAGCTGGGCGTCGTTGGAGCTGACGAGGATCTGCGCCACGCCCACGGCGTTGGCGCCCACCGTGCCCTCGGTGGCTCGCTGCAGCTCCGTCACCTTCTGGTCGATCTCGGGCGCAATCACCGACGCCCCGGCCTCGGCGCGGGTTGCGGAGAGCACCATGCTGTACAAGCGGAAGAGCGTGTCGTCCACGTCGTCCTTGATATCGACGGCCAGCTCGTGGCCCCGGATGCGCTTGTACTCGGCGACGATGGCGCGGATGTCTGCGTTGGAGCGGGACAGCAGCACGTCGTTGAGCGCATCCTCGTCTGTGCCGGCCCTTACAAGAGCCTTCTTGAGGATGCGTGCATCGTTCTCCAGTGGACCGCAGATCAGTGCAAGCAGAACCGTCTCCAAGTCTCCGCGGGTCTCGCTCTCAATGTCCTGGGCCAGGTCACGCATGAAGCGGGAGTTGTAGTCGCGCACCAGCTGGGCCATGGCCCACGGGTTGTTGTACTTTGTCTGAGTCAGAATGCGGATCAGGGCGCGCTCGTCGCAGCCCATGCCCTTCATTGCTTTTCTCAATGCCTCGACGTCAGAGGTTGTGTCCACGTGTTGCACTTGAGCCTTTTGGGCCGGGTCGTAACCTTGAGAGGCGGGAGTTGGCGGCACGCCGTATGGTTGCTGCTGGGCACCCAGGGGAAGTGGCGCTTGCCACTGCTGGGGAGCTCCATGCTGTTGTTGCTGCTGTTGTGGGTGCTGCTGCTGTTGTTGTTGATGCTGTTGTTGTTGATGCTGTTGGTGCTGCTGCTGTTGTAGCTGCTGCTGTACCTGAGGGGGGTATTCTACGGGCAACTCAAAGAGGGGCTGAGGCTGAGGGGATGGCTGCTGGCCATAGGGAGCTGGTGCAAGAGGTTTCGAGCCGTACAGCTCCTGGGGTGGCTGTTGGCCGTAGGGGGCTTGCTGAGGAGGCTGCTGGCCATATGCACCTGGAGGAGGAGCCTGCTGGGCGTATGGAGATTGGGGAGGCTGCTGGCCATACGGGGATGGAGGAGGCTGCTGGCCATAGGGAGACGGCGGAGGTTGTTGCTGCTGGTACGGTGACGCAGGCGGCTGATACGGGGATGCAGGCGGTTGCTGCTGCTGCTGCTGTTGGTGGCCGTAGGGCGCTGTCTGGTGCTGCGAATAGGACGGGCTTGGCGGGTACTGGCCCTGTGGCGGATAGTACTGGCCTTGGGTCGGGTATGATTGGCCCTGGGGCTGGCCGTAGGGCTGGCTCTGATAGTGGCCCTGGGCCGCCTGTGGCTGCTGCTGAGCCTGGGCCCCATAGTAGGCGGGCTGCTGTTGCTGTTGCTGCTGCTGCTGCTGATACGGGGACGGTGGCGGCGCACCCTGGTAGGACTGGTAGGACCCCGCCGGAGATGCATGGCCGCCGGTGGCCTGTCCGTAATACGGTTGCTGAGGGTTCATGATCTGCGTACTGTCGTGCTTTTTTTCTTTCCCGCGTTCAGTTGCCGGTTTGCGCACAAGAGAGAGGGGAGGAATAATGTCGCAGTGTGATGATGATGCGTCGGTAATAAAATCTGACAGTCGACGCGCTCGATATAACTCATCTTTATCCACAGCAAGCGGAGGCAGCCAAATCACAGCCTGTGGCGCACGGCGGCCAATCAGCGCCGCCAGCACCGAGCCACAGGCTACCCCGCTCGGCGGCAAGGCACACAATTCATTCCCCTGTTCCTTGCTTCGCTCGCGCACAGCCCCAAACAAGCCTCAAGCCTGGTTGGGCCTCTATCTATCCCATCGCGGTTTCAACTCGACTAGTGGCGGGCTTGGATCGACTAGCGCTGTGGGAACTGCACAAACTCCGCCCATCGCAAGGCAACTTGTTCCTGGTTCGCTTTCTGTGTGACTCGAACGTCAGCCACGGTGCTAGTAGGCATCTGCCGTGCTGACACCCCCATCCATCCATTTCATAATCACAGTGAGTGAGCCAGCTTGCGTAATTTGGTAGCATATAGCCATGCGTGGTGACGTATTGTTTCTTACTCTATATCTACTCTAGATAGCAACTATGTACGTGAAAAGCATGCCATGCACGCATTTGGTATTAGGTATTATGGGGGGGGAATAAATCATCATGTGCAGAGGAAAAACAGAGCCGCGCCCACAATGGCGCTGGCGGTCAGGGATTGCACGCTGCGTGCAGATGCCGCGCTGTCGGCGTTGGACGAGAATGTGCTGCTGGCCGAGGCCGAAGTGGACGACGGGTTCTCCTCCTTGAAGACGCGGTCCGTCGATGTCGCCGAGTCGCCGGTGGAAGTGGTCGAAGACGTCTTGGTCTTGGTCGCCTTGGATGCGGTGGTGGTCGTCGACGAGGACGAGTCCTTCTTGGCGTTGGTGATCAGGGGCTTGATGATGCACTGCTTCATCAGCTTGTTATCCTCGAACGAGCCAGCCGAGCCCGTGGGCACCAGGCTCATGATGTAGTCCAGGTCAAAGCTACCGGCGCCCCAGCCGACGAAGCCAATGTAGACATCGTCGTTCTGGTTAATGGCCTCGTTCTGCGCGCAGAACATTTGCATGCACTATGGGCTTTTTGTTAGCAAAAACAACAACAACGTGAAACATTTCTGACCGCCGGAAGCAAAATATGCGCGCGTGCGTGTCGCTGTGGGTGCTGTGGGTGTGTGTCACTTACCGAGTCAGACATGGAGGCGCCCGATTCGGAGACGATGGCCTTTCTCTTGTTCTTCCTCAACCACTCGGCGGTGCTGTTGAAGGCTTCGACATTGTCCGTGGTGCACTCGGTGTGGGTGCCCGAGTTGTTAATGTCCAGGTACTTGTGGACGTCCATGATGAGCCCGTCCTTGCTGCCGTCGGGGTTGGAAATGGCGGCGAGGGCCTCGGCGCTGCCGCTCGAGACAAATGTCTCGACGCTGGCAAAGTTGGTGCCGGGGAGCAGGATGATTTGCGACGTGGCGCCGGCCTTGCGGATGGCCGTGACGGCGGCCTGGCACGTATCGGCCCACAGGTTGACGTCGACGTCGTGCGGCTCGTTCATCAGCCCGAACATGACCTTGTCCTCCTTGGCGTACTTCTTCGCAATCTGCGTCCACAGGCTGGCGAACTCGGCGTTGGACGGGCCTCCCTGCCCGATGATGCCGCCGTCGTACCGCGCAAAGTTGTGCAGGTCAATCATGCAGTAGGCGCCCGTGTCCAGGCACGCCTGCATCAGCTCGTCGTAGCGGCCCCAGAGGGTCGAATCCAGGTCTCCAATCTTGCTGTTGGTGATGTACTGCCATGGTGTGGCTTTGGAGGGGCGCATGTTAGGAATGGAGGCTTCGTTTCCGGGCGAACTGGGGGAAACAACTCACGAAGACGGAAAACATTCAATCCGGAATCCTCGACGAAATGCTTCATCTGGCCAACACCGTCGCTGCCGCCATACTTCTTGAGGGGGATCCTGATGGGGTCGTAGGCGGGCTTCCAGCTTCCATCAATGTCGCAGCCAAAGTCGATGCCGGGAATAGCGACACCCTGCCGGTATAGTGTTAGCACATGTAACTCCACGATGTAATAACTCTTCAACCACTGCGTGTACGCACCACATACTGCACCGCGGCGGATGCGACCGAGGCCAATGCCGGCAAGGCGAGGAGGGAAGACCCTGGGCGCATGATCGGGGGAGCCCCGCGGAGGGTCTCTTTGAACGATGGGAGAGATGCAGAGAGATGCGACGCCGGGCTGCGACGACGCACGAGAGAAGCGAATGCGGAGATGCAAGGGAACCGTGCTGGAGAGAGAACAGGGCCCAGGGCAATATAACAGCGAACGTCCAAGCCCAAAAATAAAACAAAGAACGAATGACGAAAGAATACGAAGCAGCAGCAAGCAGCACGAAAAGGCAAATATTGGCTGGGCTGGATCAAAAGCGCATCCCGGGAACGAGTGACGGATGGGACGGATACGAAACAGGGTTCGCGGGGGGGGCCCCTATTATTTACTACCTGTGAGAGCAGCCGTTGTTCCTTCGCTGCGGCTGGCGGGACCCCCCCCTCTACTCTCTCCGCCCAAAAAAGAGAGCCCACGGCCTCGTGCGTTTGCTGACACTTCCACTCTGCTGCGGCTGAAGGATAATCTCATTCGTTTAATTGAAGTAGCCAAGGCCGTGTTTCCGTCCTAGCGTTCTTCTTGGGTTGGGCCTTTTTTTTTGCCTCTGAGGTGCTGCCGGTAGTCTATTTCGTATTCAAAAATAGGCGCCAACGATCCACACCACGTCGTCGCCTTACTCGCTGTGCTGTCACGTTGCAACCCGTCCCCGGACCGAAGAACAAATCGAAGCTCGCCGTGGTGGTATGAGTTCCGTAACGGGGACCCTGCCTCTGCCCTGTCCGGCCTTGTCTCTCTTTTTTTTTTCTTTTGGCCCTTTCCCATGCAGGTCTTTCCCATGGCCGCCCTCATGACATTTCTATACGGGAACAGGGGGCAGCCCCCCACCCCTTACCCTTTTCCGCAGTTCATCACAATATTCAGCCATTGCTCGGCGGCCACTTAGGGCTTAGTCCCGGGTGGCGTACCGAATCGGTGCCCATGGGTTTGATGACATGGCGTCTCCCAAGCGACCAGGGCCTTCGTCTAACGGGTGCTCTTTGGGCACACGGCGGGCCGCGCTAGGCCACATCACCCGAAAGCTCGACAGCCGCTTCGAGCTAGGCTGGCCTGGATGCACCGACCGCCGGCTGGCAATAGTTCGCACGCCGCTCACTCGCTTTCGTCCATACGGCAGGTCCATACGATACCAGCGAGCCAAGAGAGGCCCTGGCCTAGACTTGAGACGTGGCGCCGCACTATTGCCATACGGACATTGCTCGGATCAGAGATTTGGTGGCGCCGCTCACTACACTGATAAGCTCGCTGAACAACGGAGCAGAATACGGACTACGGAGCGGAGCAAACAAAAAACAACACACAGCCAAGGCACGCACGCAAAAAAAGGCAATCGATTGACAGCTAACGCCTCGTAAACGAAAGAAAAGAGAGGGGTTGGCCAGCCTAGTTCCAGATGCTTGATTGGGTTAGCCAAAGTCGGTCGGTCAGGGATGGAGGTCCCTGACATGATGACGTGAGACCCAAAAGAGGATGAACCCATCCTTTCCCATGCTGAACTCGAGCCCAGAACGGGAGAATTCACCATGTAACGCCGGGAAATTATCTGGCCAATCGTGCAACAATTTTCCGGCCGTTTCAGACCCCGTTCATCGCTGCGTCGCACGCACCACGAACCTTCTTTCTTCAGCTTTGCTTTTTTGGTGTGTGTGTGTGCGACCCAGCTGAAGGTTTTTCTGCAATCGTGGGGTTTGAATCCGGGGGTGTTCCCGGCTCTCTCCCGAACCACCCCGCAAGTTTGTTGCTTCATTTTGAATTGAGACACCTTATCAGCTGGGGTATGGAGTTTGGAGATGAGGGGTCATGTTCTGACTCGCTGGGAGTGACCTCCAGGTCTCAGGTGGCCGTTTGTTTGTTTACATGCCACGAATTTTGTTTGTGTTGACTCGATGAGCGGGCTGGCGTGATAAACATTTGGTGACAATGGATGAGGTTGGTGAAGGTATCATTCGGACAGTCCGAAAGATCCCATTGTCCGAACTGAACAAAAATAGCACGCCATTAGCTGCATGTTAGCGTGTGATTTATTCCGAAAAAACTTTCCAGCAATTCGGTGCGAGCAGCGCACGGGACTCCGAATGGGTAACCTCCACATTTTGCCCATCGGCACCTCGATCTGCGTATCGAGCACGCTTATTGGTATGCGCATTTTTGCAAGCTGAGAGGCGCATGCAATAGGATAAGAAGCTGAAATTGCGGTCAAGTTTTTTCCACGTTCCTCACGCAACCACGTATGGTATGAGCACTATCATGCGCACTGCTGGCCAACATAATGGAGCCGATTCTGTGCTAGAGTTTACTAATGCTAGTGCAGCGAGAACACAAGCAAATCGTGGAATCTTTTGTCCCACAGGAGACAAATTGTTAGGCGTAGCCACGTCACTGCCAACCCCACTGGATTTCTTAAATCCATATTTTTATTGACGAACACGGGGACAAAACAACAGCTGCTTGGAATGTTGGATTTCGCCTATCGTCGTTCTCTCTGAGCTATAGGGTAAAGCCAGCGACAAGGCCCACTGCCTACCACGACTTGAATGGCTTCGTTGGCTACCATCACCAAGACCGCCCAGTAAATATTCACAAAGGCCCCCCAAAAAAGGGTTTTTGAAGAAGATTTTTGAGATTTGATCCGGGGGAGGGACAAATCAACGATGGAGGTGCTGCATCCCCATACCAGCACGAGTGCAATGCTGAAAAGACATGTCTGAGCAAGGTTTGGAGTATTTGTAAAATAATCTTCTTCCATTTTAAGCGAATTAGGTAAAAATACCATCAAATAGAGCCACCCAAACGCCAACTAGGAACCACAAAACATGCAGGTGCTGATTCCAAACTACCAAGCCATAGGTGCTAGTTGCGAGTCGTGACGGGCTACGGCAACGTAAACTCCGGCAATGTTGGCACACCGGCACCCAGCTTCCTCCACACTGTGCCGTGCTGGCCCCTTGCAGGGACCCAGATGCCACTGGAGATGCAATCATCGCAGGGGCTGCGCTTCCTGGTCTGCCCGGGTTGGGGGTTCAGATTTGGTGCGAGAGCTTGCTGCTCACCCGGAACGCCTTCGCTTGGTGTGGAAGGCTTGGTGGCAGGTGGGCTGCATGCATGGCCACAGACCATGACGACAGACGCAGAGCCAAGGGTGGCCATATCTGTCAAGTTCAGCTAAGTCCTGGGGCGCAGAAGCGAAGAACGAAGCGTACCCGAAAGGTGAATGAGCCGATGATGCAAGAAGAATAATGACCGAGTCTGGCTAAATGCGGAGTGTATACGTTATTATATTGAAGTCTATCTCAGTACTTAAACTATTGTCGCAGTGAATGCCTTCCGAGATTATGGGGCCTGGCTTAATTTATACTCAGAAGAAAAGGATGCTCCTAGGTACGTACTATCCATGCTGGCGGGACTGGTAAAACGAAATGTGGCCAGCTGCCTAGAAAAGTGCAATAACAAGGCGTTTCCATCGATTTATCTACAAGTTAACTGTCATCTAATTTAGCTTGTTACGGATACGTCGGCGCATAATGATTTCACTAAAAAGTTCACGCGTCAAAAGGCATGTGTTGGTGTGTGTCACGCCGAGTGCAGAGATTTTGAAACCTGTTATTATGAAAGAAGAAAAAAATAGTGTGGGGGTCGTTGCATTTTGGCCGCATCACTGTTTGAAATATTTTTAGGCTGGCCTATGGTGCATTTGGCCTTTCAGGGGCATTGGGCTGCGGCTGTTGGTGTGAATATGCTTAACAAATGTGCACCGAGACTTTCTCAAGGCTGGTAGTTCTCGGCCTCATTTACCTAGTCAAGAAACACACTTGTATTCCATTTTCTTATTAAATAGAGTCATGAAGAAATACACGAGGTTATTCGTTCCATTTTGCTCCACCCTCCGTGACCAGGGAGAAAATCCTGGAAGTGAACGGGTGCCTTGAATCCGTTGCTGAAGTTGGCAGACATGGCTCTTGTGACTTCGAAACCTTGATTTTTGCAGCATGTGGCAAGTTGATTCAGGCGTGCAAGCCCCAGCCCTGAGCTGAGTGACGAGGCACAGCTCACGTGTGGTGTCACAGGGCAGATACGTGGGCTGAGCGCAGCCTGATGAGGCTATGTCATCAAGGCAGATGCATTCTGCATTTCAAAGTGCACCCTCTCCACGAGCAATGAGCGAATCAGAATCTGACAGCACAGGCTTGTGGCGCCGCACTTGCAGGTGTTGCTGGAGCGGCTGACCACCCAGTTCAACGCAGCCTTATGCTTATCCCACCAGGCTGGCAGTTTCAGGTCACCTTGGCAGACTGATGATGCTTTCCTGAGACATGGCATGAATAACCTGAATGGAATTATTTCCGCATCTGTAGATATGCGCACGCGACATGAGGACTGCGATAGATTTCGCCTCACCTTGTTGGAAAAATGTTGGAGTTGTTGGCTGCGATATTGCCTTAGTCTTGAACTAGCGCAGCCACGTGTGGGAACTTCAAAAAAGCCGCTCATAAAAGGCATCTCTAAAGTCAAGTTATTCCACCTGGAGCGAGACCCTGAAATTTGAGCTGCTCTATGGCGACTTTGGTTCCTATCTTCTGATGCCTCTAGTCTTGTTATGCCTGTAGTCAACGTAAAAGTTCCACCGCACGTTCGTAAACATACGCGCCGCACTGGATTTTCCTTTTCAATAAACGTCCCCAGGAGTGCAACAATATGAAAGTGTTGCAAACGGCTCTTATTCGATTCGTAGACAGGTTTGTGTCATGGCTTGGGATTACTGGCAACTGCATACCTTTTGATTCATGGACGAAATCTAAAGACGATAATAATTCTTTTCTGCTACACAAAGCAAATTTGTCACGTATACCAAATATTTGGGCAATGCTCGTGAAAACTCCACGATTTTCCCATGACGCTGGTTGCACGCCTTCTCAATCGAATTAGACAGGCGGAACAACAATCATCCGGGCGAATGGTTTAGTGGTATAATACTCCCTTAGCATAATTCACTCGAATAAATGATCTGGGAGTGGTCCAGGGTTCGATTCCCTGTTCGTCCATATGAGGTGGTTAGAACCCACTAGAGTCCTTCTTTTTTGCAAAACCAGCTTGTGGTTTGCCTTTTCTTTTTGGGGAGATTGTTCAACTAGCATGTTTTCAAGGCCACTGAAGTATTCCAATAGCTATGTGGTCAGGCTGCGACATGCAACTGTCCCAACCGAAATCTTTAGCTTGAAGAAACACAGGGAAGTTCACGGGGCGAATTCCCTCTTTGCGAGGAGGGAAATATGCGTTTCACTCTCCTAGGAAATCCGTACTAACGAAGTCGACAGTCGATATTTTGAGCTTTTACACTCCTCATAATTGGGGATTGCCTTCTTTCATGTGTAGAAAATCATTTCAACAGAGGCTTCACGAAGCAGGCAAATAAAAACGAGCAGTAAGAATCAGGCTAAATGGTGGTAAGATTGGTAAAGCTGTATAAGAATGTAATATCGCCATTCCCGTACTCCCTTCCATTCTTCTCTGAGGTAACACTACAAGATAATTAGTATCAAATGTAATTGCAAGCCCTCTAAAACCATCCCGCTTACCTCGCGGCCTTATCGCATACGAATTTATTGGCAAGTGGTGCCTCTGCAGATCCACTCGTCACCGATCTTGGTGCAAGAGCATCCTCTCTGTTGAAGACCATCACGCTTCGTCATGTGTGGCTCTGGGATGAAATCCTTGGGGCAGACCCTTCCGCCACAAATCCATTCACCGGCGACTTTGTGACAAGAGCATTGCCTGGCGACAATCTCGCCGCTGGGGGCGGCGGAGGCGATGGCTGCAAATGCAGTGAGAGCGAAAAGAGAAAACTTCATGTTGACGGGTGCTGGTTGGTGTTGTAGTTGTTTTGCTAAGTGTCCTCGTCAGTGTGGTGCAGAATATCGTACAACGAAGTCTGTGCCTTTTTATATCAATGATGCGCGACTTGGAATTTCGGCTGTATGCACGATTCGTTTGCTTCACGTTTATTCACTGGTCGTAATTTGATAGCAAGAAGCTCAAACTGGACGCCAAGGATCCCGCCAACGGTCGGATGTCGGTCGGAGGCATGGTACTTTTGGTGATGCAACAGTGGCTGTTCAGCCCCAGGCTAGGCCGTAAACCGCAGGTGGTCACAGCACAACTTCAGTCGAGTTGTGCAGAAGTCCTGCCGAAAACGATTGTGATACGAGTGGTTCCCGAAAAAAGTAAGCAGAGCCTGTACGGTTGAGGAAGTTGAATGATTATTCGATACTTTCAAATGAGAGCTAATGTATGCCAAGTGTTGGTCATTGGGGATGAAGCGTCCTGCTGATGACACTTCGGCTCGGCAAGGGGAAAGAACCAATGAAATGGCCAAGGTAGGTTTTCTTTCGAAGTGGGCGTATTCCTTGAAAAAGTCCCTTTTTGACCTTTATCGCAATAGCTTTGGCTCGGGTAATTGCCAGCGTAGGCTGATTTGAGCATTCCGGACTCCATATCAAGTAGCGGAGGATTTGCACCAAGTAGACGGAGTCACTGGTTGAGGTATGTGGCGCAGTTACCCGACATATTCGGACTTCTTCACATTGCCCATAAGATGTGCCTATCTACCCCTCAAGAGCATAGCACGGTGTGACGAGCAACATGGAACGATAGCGCCAACCTCCATCTTAGGCCTAGCTTGATTAAGGTATACAAAGATACGCTGACACTGCGACTGCCCCCGCAGCGTAAGGCCCTAAGGAAAGCTGTAAGCCTCTCGGCCTGAGACTAACACCAACAGCAACATCAACACTTTCAACACACTACCCCTCCCCAAGCGCCTCCGGCAGCCCTCCGGGGGCGCTTGCAGCGGGCCCTCCTCGCTACACTCGAAAATGTCAACACTATATACACATCATAGTCATCACGGGAATTATATAAATAAGTCTATACATAATTTTGTTTAATTTTCATCAAGGGACATCTTAAGTATGCCCCCCCGCAGGGCAGCATCCCCACACGGGGGGCAGGCCTGCAGCCGACTTTGCCCTCTGAGGTTAATATCACATGCAACGTCATGTTTCAGATTGCAGGAGTGACTTTAAAGTGGTGAGATGGCAGAAAGGACCAATACAAATTGAGTTGTAATATGAATTGTGGGAGCAGTATTGCTCAGCTTAGTATACGAGGACTCTCAAGAGGGCATAACACAACAATCTCGATGCAATGTACTATTCTGACGTCTGCCCCTGTGAAATTTGGACAGGTAAGCTAGTTCTTCCCTCTTGTATCATGATTTGAAGCTACGGCTAGGTGCTTTAAATTGCCACCTCATTCATGACGCGAATTAGCCTTGGAATCTGATTTGCGCAGTATCCCTTTGACTGTGTTAAGGCTGCACCCACGTACCCCGCCACATTCAGTGCGGCAAAAAAAGTTATTAGCAAATACAAAATACCTTCTTAAATAAGTTAGGTAATTATTAATAATAATCTAATTGCATAATTGAAGTTGAAAATATTCCATATTGAAATTTCCGTTGTGTGGTTGATATGATATTTTGCCTGGTACCTAAATGCAGCCTTAACGCAGCCAAAGGGATGTGTTTGTTGTCACGAACCCCGAGGTTGTTTTTGGTTTCGCAGCCATAGCCGCTGCGGAGAGCTGCAAGAACCGCGTCGTCGAGGCCCCGTTGTTGGCGAGATCAATATGTGCACGTGGACCTGAGGGCTCTTGCGTTCATATGCCATTTATCTCATGGATCAAAACTAATGATTTACATAATCTTTCTAGTCTAATATCTATAAAACGTGAGGGTATTATAGCTTAACTGTTTGATTTTGCTGCGTAAAGCTTTTTGGAACTTGGACCTCGAGATTATTCAAAATGATATAAAAATCTAGTGAGATTTTGCAATGATCAAGCCGTAAAAATACCTCTGTGCACTTGTTTAATGATGTATCGCTATTTGCTTGATTATTCTATTCCAATCCTTTACTCTGAACATCCTGCAAACATATCCTACATAATACCCGTGATCGACTCGGTCAACCCAAAGATAACTCCAATAGATGCGTGCAACATAAGATCGCATCATAGCTAGGCTAGCCAACGAGAGGGGATTAGTGGCAGCCGACCACCAATTCGAGTGCTCCAAGCCAGATAGCCGGCGTACCCCACAACCGTAGTCAGCGCCAGTCTCCCGAGGGCGTTGAGAAAAGTCTCGTTCGTTCTCTTGGTGCTCTCAGCCAACATGGCGTTTGATTGGGCCTGGAACATGCTGGCATCGTTTAATCGAGGAAACGGCGCCTCCACCATGTGGCCAGTTGCCTCGTCCTTGACCATAGGGATGGGGACCCCGAGAAAGTCGCAGAGGGGCTTCCACCCCTCCTGGATAGTATACTCGATGCGCCGGTTCTCGGGGATGCGGTCCCGGTATTCCTTGTACTGAGAGTTGAACCACTCTATGGCCTTTTCCTTTTCTTTGCCGTGATCAAATTTGATGACATGTTGTCTTGTTATCACATTGTAATCCTTCATGTGACGGACGACAGGGTCAAAAGTTAAGCAATAGAGCAAGTTGAGAACGTGACCTACGCCTTGCGGCTGGGTAAGCGTGTAGATGCTCTTCAGTACGCTTTCGTACCACTTCTCGGGGTCGCGGTTCAGGATGACGACCTTGGCATCCGGGTACGCCTCGGCGAGTTCGGCACCGAAAAACGAGGCCGGATCGTCGCACACGGCCTGGTAGCGGCCGAGGAGCCGGTCCCAATCGGCACGGGTAAAGGTGCTCTTGCCGGCATACTTGGCCTCGATGGCGCGGGCCCACTGCGTGCCATCGCCTGGCGATTCGATCATGGTGTGCATGTGGTAGCAGTCATAGAATCCCAGTTGCCAGAGCGCGCTACGGATGCCTATTGGCCCATGAGAGAAAGCGGTGGTCAGCTTGTTGCACGGTAGCGGTGCATGAAGGGGGGGCGGGAAAGTCAATCTCATTTACAAACGTGATTGCGTGATGCAGGGGAATAAACAACATACTTAGAGTCCCCGTGCGGCGGACGCCACAGACGATGACGCGCATGGGTACGATGCGATCAGGGAGCACGACGCCCTGAGGCTTTTCGGCTGCGGATTGGGAAGCCATTGCGTGGTTTGTGCTGGCGCTGGTGATTGACAATGTACAAGATAGTGATGGGGGAGAATGAGTTGTTACTACTGGACAAAGAGTTGTTTTTAGAGCCTGGACAAGACTTGCAATGTGTGGCTGATGCTGACGGTTTGCCACGAAACATCTTTTAATAAACGCGCGACTTTGCAAGGAAACGAATCCATCTTCCAAATCAGGCAATAGCCGTGTCTGTTTGGGAACCACATCTCGATAATTCTTCGGAATGCGTCAAGATCAGGCAACTTTTGATCTCTTCTTATTCCAACTCTATCCTTCAATACGGCATCTGAGTGTCGCGTGAGTTCTCCCAGAGACCCGCAATTCCAGCCCTCGCGGAGCGTTCAACTGGCTGCTTCGTGTCTTGTGCGGGTGTGGTTTGCGTAGTCATGGAGTGGCGTGATTGAACCTTGTCGGACCGCTGGTCTGGTGGTACCCGACTGCAGTTATGAGAAGCAGTGTGAAATCCGACGCCGGTCGCTTTAGCGGAGCTTCAGGCCTCAAAACCGATGTGCAAATGTGTAGTGGGGAGTGTCGTAGTCATCGAAGCCAGGCATTCCAATCCGATCGAGACTCTCCACCATCGCCGCCACCAAATCTTCCATTAAATGCTAGACACGGACCTCGTCCGCTGTCAAAGTCCCTGAAGCGCAGGGACGTTCCGAGCACATGTTTCCTCAGTGATATCCGTTAGCAATTCAATTAAGATGTGATTAAAAATAAAACAAGGTATTAAGCCAATTCGGGCATTACTTGCGATCAGCTTAGACTGCTTGGACGCAGCTCGGGCGCGACCTTGACGTAGGTCAAAGCGGCGTCACCTCCGACTCTTGCACGAACACGAAAATAGTTAAACTCAATATTCGGATCGCATAACATCATTTATCTTCTCTCGGACCTTGAAAATCAGTCTTGTTTGTAGCATGTGCGCAAGTCCAGACCAAGTGCGGTTGTTGTACATATCTCACTTATTATAGGCCGTTGTGATGACCATCTGCATACCGAGTTTTGCGTGGATGCAGCTTAACATTATGAAAAGCTTTATAATTGCAAGGTTCATTTGCTCACCCACGTTGTGATTGTTATGAGTAGTGATGAAATCGCGCTTTCGTTGTGGTGCCTATCGTGGCTCTATATATGGGATATCTTTAAGTCTATAAACAGCAAATATTAAATATAAAAACCGTATCCGCCATCCACGCCGGTAATGCACCTGGGGGTATATAGTGTCGTCAACCGTAAATGATTTCGCTCAAGTCATCCAAAAAAAGCCCAAGTTTCCCATTATTCCCAAAAATCCGTGCCTTGCATGCCGTCATTATTTAATGAGAGGGTGACCTGGTTATCTGGACGATTGTCTCGTTCCTGACCAAGATGCCGCCCGGGTCTTGTGGTTCCATCTCCTCGCGGCTCGCCTTGATGATGGACGTCGTCGACTGGTTGGTGCCGCTCATGACATGCGGGTCGAAATCGCTAAGAGATCCGTTCTCCATGTCGTTAGCGAGCGCGTGTGTCGAGTATCCCGTGCCGCCTCTCTCCGAGCTCCGGCTCATTGCCGAAAGATTGATCCTGCCCTTGTTTCGGATGGCCTCGCTCTTGCCTGGCCACGACACGATGGATGCCTTATCGCTGCGGGTGCATGAAAACATGTAGACCAGGGCTGGCCTGACAGTCGGAAGACATGCTGCATGGGTTAGTTATAGTTGCTTTAAAGGCTTGCTGATTAAAAACGTACCAGAGACTGTGGCCAGGTTGACCTCGGCAGATCCCCAGAGTAAAATGCCCGTAATGTTCCATGTAATGTCAAAGGAATGAGTGCTCAGTTGAGTCGTCTTGGCCATGATGACGATGGCAATAATGCACACACTGTAGCTTGGTTAGCTATTACGTTTGTGAAGTTTCGTTGTGCGCCACTTACAAGATACCAAGCACGAACGTAAAGATGATGCCGGCCTTTTGCACTGCGGCAAGCTGCAATTTGTGGATCTGATATATCGGCAACAGCATGATGGCGATATTGATTGCCACGTGAGCGATGACACTGCCAAGTATAAACTTTTTGTCATCTATCTTGCATTCAGCGGTGGGTCTGAGCTCAATCTTCCAGTACGCTTGCACGGGCCAGCAGTGGAAGATGACAATGAAGGTCTTGAAATCGGTCAGCATTTCCGCAATTCTCTCGTTCCAACGATGATGGACCTACCCAGCAAACAAGCCAAGCCATGGTGCATACGAAGAGGCCAATGATGGGACGTTGCATTTCCGACACCTTGAACAAGCGCCAGTACAAGAAGAGAAGCGATGCCTTGGCAAAGGTCAATGTCGTTGCGTAGAGAAACTCTCCAATAAAGAGGTATAACAACGACTTCGATATTGTCTCGGCCGGAGAAAGCCATGTGATGTCCGCAATGTGCATGCCGAGTCCGTTTCGGGTCCCTGGGTTTGTAGTTAGTACTTGGTGTTTGTGGTTGAATAAACGAGGCATCGAATAAACTAACAGCGGGGAAGAATGGCGGCGCAAAGAACATTGCACAACTATTTGCTTTTTGTTAGACCTCGCAACTCCAAAAACCTGGATTCCAGAAACACCCACGTAGCATCCAAATGCGCAATAGTCATCCCACCAGAAACTGGCCTTTTTCACCCTCCGGCTCATGATGCGGAGCACAATGAAGACCGTGGCGATGGAGAAGTTGACATATTCGCCCGTCAAAATGCTCATTCGCCGGTCCTCGACGGGGTTCGACATTATCGGTAGGCGAGCGGGTGGGAACGAACGACGACTGTGAGAGGCGATCCGGAAGCCATCCACCTCTTGATTTTTCACTTCCCACAAATACAGCCAGCCAAGATACCGATCGTTTTTGTCGTCGAAGCTTGACGCTTATGCGGCGTCAGAGATTGCAAAGCCCGGTGGACCGGTTCGTGGCCCCGACATTTGGGGCAACGGCTTTACTTTATCAGGGGAACACAAAATCCTGTCGCTGGTAACCTAGGCTCAAAGGGCACAAACTCGCGAGTCGTCTGCTCCATCGTGCCAGGGTGAAAGCGGAATGGCGCCAGGGCACTAGCCTGCGCCGTGAAACTTCGACCGCCCAAAGCGCTCGGACAAGAACGACGCCACAAGAAGAGGTCTCCCCAACTTTCAGGGCCGGGTGGCAGGATTCCTGCCTTCAGTTTTTTTTTACTCTTTCCTTCTAAACGAGCGGGAACGAAGACAGCAGTCATCCATGCTGCGCGAACCGATGCTACGTGCCCTAGCGGCTTTGACTGGGGAATACGGAGTCAATGTTTCCCATTTGTCCCTGGGCCCGCCCAAGGGTCTTTTGTGACGATGTTCAATGCAAGATGGCCTTAGACTCGGCACTAATCTGTACTCGAGCGTGATGACGATGATCACTTTTGTCAAAGAGACGACGACGCTGTTGGGCCATGATGATGATGATAGATGTTTCTCACCGAGTCATAGAAGATTGGGCTCAGGCCAGAAATGTCGTGACCAATTCAGCCCGACTGATTCAGCCCCTTTCAAACTGTCGCCGTCCATCCATCCTTCTGGATCCCGCGGTGGACCCTGCTTTTGGGGCCCGCGATGTCTCAGTCGCTGCTGGATTAAACTAGGTCGGAGAAAATGGCACCGTTGGTCCCGCCGTGTGGGCAAACGGCTGGGCAGCAGAGGGCTCAGCGACGTGCTTGCTCAGCTCAGTTGCTTCCAGGCCCTGGGCACTTTGTACCCGCAGCAGTTCGTCGCAAACGGTCGCATTAGCCGGTGGAGCGTTTTCCGGGGTCCCCGTCGCGGGTCGAGACTGCTGGCTCGCTGCTGGCTCGCTGCTAGTGCTCGCCACTGGGTTTCCCGCGATACGGCACTTGGCAATCTGCTCGTTGGGCCCCGTTTGCATGCAGGGCCGGGACCAACCCCCAGGCGATGATCGCATTTCCCCTTGCGCCCTTGCAAGCGTCCGCGCACACCGCGCGAGCCATCTTATTTTCCGGTTCTGGAGGCACCATTGCCCTCTTGCGGGAGGGTCCTGTTTCAAGCCATGGATCAACTGATAAATTGAATACGCTGCCGACTGTCAATCGCGCCGAATATCCCCGTGGCCTCGCTTGCTCGAGCTAGGCTGCCCCGGCCGGGAATTGAATTTTCCATCGGCTGGTTTTTTTCTTTCTTTTTCTTGCAACGTGCCATGAATAAATAAATCATCTCGGCAGTTCCGCTCCCTAGCACCGTCGATGAGGCCAGATACTGATGAACGAGATCACCACTGATCACATCTCACCATACCAGCCTTGCCCTGGACCCACCACCACCATTGCTAAGTTTAGCGACGTTGCAACTTTTTAGTTGAAAAAGCCCTTACCACCCACCTCCAATTTCCTTTTCTACCCTCTTGAACACCTCTGGCCCTTGCTTCCCCAGTCCTGTCCCGATGGCCACCGCAAAGGCGCCCACAGCCCGCATCCTGCGGTAGCCGTCGCCATCTCGGACTCCTCCGACGCCAATGATCTGGATGTGCTTCAGCTCTGCTGCCTCGTCGAGAAGCTTTCGTATTGTTGACACGTTGCCCAGCGCAATCGGGTGTAGCGGCGGGCCCGCCATGCCGCCCACGCCAGACTGCGGTAGCTGAGGATGCAAACCATCCGCACCGCCGCCGCCTGCTCCTTCGAGGATCAGGCACGATCCTAGAGTGTTGGTAGCCGTGATGAAGCTCAGCGAAGATGCCTTGCGCCGCAGAGCCGCAACTAGTGTAGAGAATTGCCCGTGATACGTATATGGAGGTGTTTTGATGCCGATGGGCAACTCCGGGTTGTCGGGCAGTAAAGAGAGATAGGCCGCGAGCGCGTCTCCGTCATACGCAGGCGGGGGCGACCCGGGAATGTTTGGGCAGCTCAGATTGATCTCCATCGCGAGGGGAAGCGGCAGGTCCTTGGCCGCAGCCGCGATGCGCGCATAGCACTCTTGAATGTCCTGAGGAGACCCCGTGACACTCACAATGACCGTCTTGCGCAGCGCAGGGTGATTCTGCGCCAGCTCCTTGATGAAGCCCAGGTAGCCATCCAGCGGGATCGGGCTGTAGCCCAGGTTGTTGAGACTAGCTGTTGCGTCTTCCGTGTGACCGGCGGGGCGCTCCTGCGTCGAGGAAGTGCCCTTGTTTGGCGCTATGGTGGCAGGGTTGAAGAAGAGGTACTGGTGGTTCTCGTGCTGGTGACCAAAGCCATTGATAAGCGAAGTGCGTGTTGTAACTGCGCCCGTGGAGGGCGAGGTGAAGATGGCTGTGAGGTCCTCCAGATCCGTGGCCCAAGGAGTCGCCGAGTTTAGGAGCGGAGGGCTAATTTCCAAGGAGAGCGGCATTTTGTCTAGTGTTGTGGTATACTTGGATACCCGAATTGAGGCGTACGCTGCGATGAGGGGTTAGAGGTTGAGATAAGGACATGTTTATGTAAGCTTGTTGGAGTCTCAGCCACTTTGAGCCCGTGAAACACGGTCACCACCATCTTATCCGGTGCAAAATGAAAAATGACAGCCGAACGAGGAATTAGAGGGTTTCGCATCTATTTAATCACCAAATTACCATGAGCAGTGGCCTCCGTCAACCCGAAGATCTGATCCAGTCATGTAGCTGCTGGCGTCACCCAGCAGAAACAGAACCGGGCCCCTAAATTCATCCACCTCACTCAGCCTGTAGAGCATGCTGTCACCAGTCCACTGAGCTTCCATTCCCGGTTTCGTAAGCGCCTCGGCAGTTGCGGGTGTTCGAATGTACCCAGGCGATAAAGTGTTTACTCGAATCAGAGGCATGCCCTTTCGGGATCCCCACTCGGCAGCTAAGTTTCGCGCGAGCTGCAGCACGCCAGATTTTGATGTGTTGTATGCGGCCGTGTCAACACCCTATGGGAACATGTGGTCAGTCATTTTCTTGTCCATATTGAGAAAATTGTGCTGACCTTGTTGACCACTGTCCCACTCATGCTTGCAACAAGGACCATGCTGCCGCTGACGTTGGCCTTCTTCATTTCGCGTGCCACTGCCTGCGCAACAGCAAAAGTGCCAATTACATTAATTTCCATGAGTCTTCTAAATCGATCAACGGAAAACTCGTGCGCGGGGTCATTGTCTGACACCCCAGCGCATGCAACTAGTCCACGGATTGGATATCGCAGTTGAGGAACAAAACTCTCAAATGTTCCTGCAATGGTATCCTGCTTGGTAACGTCAAGCCGAACGTATTGTAGCTGTTTGCCATGGGCATTGGCAACATCTTGTAAATGAACTGTCAAGCACGTTAGCAATGTAACGCGGTATTCCTCAAACGAATCTTACTCCAAGGCTTCTCCGGGGGGGCCGTGGCAATGTCGAGACTGACGACATCGGCTCCAGATTCTAAGATGGCCTCAGCGGATTCAATGCCAAGATATCCAGCACCTCCAGTCACTTTGACATGTTAGATGATTCTGAACAGATGCGATGAAATCGTACTTGCCTACAATTGTGCGACCATCCAAGCGAAACAGATCAGAGGTTTTGACATTGCGTCCGCCCTGTCGCTCCTTGACCTCTCGAAAACTGGGATCGTTGATGTTGCTCATGATGGCCAATAAATTGGGGAATTCTGATGTCGCTGCAAGTAATTGACAACGGGACCAGTAGAATTGAAATACCTCGGACTCTGCTTCATATGCATTTCAAAATCATTTTGCGACATCGGTCCGTAGAGTGCATAAAGTATGTGACGTACCGTTGCGGATTGGAAGCCGCCTTTTTCCGCACCCAAAGGTTGCATCTTGTTCATGGTTCGGTTTGCCGCCCGCATGCCGCCGCAACCTCCCGCTTGAGCCGCCCCAACAGTGAACAAGGTGGGCGTTGACCCCACAAGGCAGCGCGGGGGATCTGAAAAGTGCATATGGACATTTTATAAAATGTCTGTAGTCGGTAATAAAGACAAGTACTTCCCCCAGACTCTATACTTGTTCTTTCAGATTTGCAGATTGTGGCTTGGTTGAGCACCGATTGAGCTGACTAATCATATATATTCATCATGACTGCCTCCCATACTCGCCCGCTGCAAGGAAAGCTTGCAATTGTTACTGGCGCCTTCCGAGGTTGGTGAAGTAACGTAAAAATAATAAATAAAATGTACTGATCTTACTGATCTTCCTTGCAGGAATCGGATCTGCCATTACCAAGCACCTCGCTGCCAAGGGTGCTGACATCGTTGGCGTCTATACCTCCGACTCTTCAACCAAATTAGCCGAACAAATGGTCCAGGAACTCGAATCAGCACACAGTGTTAAAATTATCCCCGTCAAGGCCGATTTATCTTCACCCGAGAAGGCAGCCAAGGTTATCGTCGATGCGACAAAGGCAAGCTTTGGAGACGATGTTGTCGTCAACATCCTTGTCAACAATGCCGGCGTTGGTGGAGATTACGCCCTCGGAGACGTCCCCGTCGACGAATTTCACCGAATCTATGCCGTAAACGTTCTGGCTCCCATCATGGTTACCCAAGCCGTCCTAACCCATCTCCCCCACGACCGATCCGGTCGCATCGTCAATATTTCCTCCGTAGCCTCGACCATGGGCTTCAAGACACATACCCTTTACGGAGGTACCAAGGCCGCTCTTGAGGCCATGACGAGAACCTGGGCTCGCGAACTGGCCGAAAGAGCCACCGTCAATGCCGTGAACCCGGGACCGGTCGAAGGCGACATGTACTTTGCCGCCGGCGAAGCGTTTTGGAAGCAGTTGGAGCCGTTCCAGCTTGCTGCGCCCCTGAGTGCAGTACGAGAGGAAGTCGATCGCCCCGAGCTCGTCAGATTGGCCAACGAGAAAATGGCCGGACGCCGTCCCGCTTACTGGACCGAGGTGGCAGCAGTGGTCGGCATGCTCTGCGGTGAAGACTCTGGCTGGTGCACTGGAAGCGTGGTTTGCGCCAACGGCGGCATGAGGTTTTCGGTATAGGACATAAACGTTATATCTGGCGAATGAATTTGACGCATCATTTAAAACCCGTGCCTGACTTGAGTTGCTGTTTTCGTCGCAACGTCTTGAGGATCAAAGTGATAGAATCGGCGGTTGAGTCTGGTGATGACCACCGCCGCAATGCGGATATTGATTTCTGGATGAGATTGTCCAAATCTGGCACAAGATGCTGCAGCAGTGGGGACTTTGAGGAAATTGTGAGCGTGAATGCGTATGCCATCAAACTAAGAAATTAATCAGCAACCGCCTTGTCACACGGGACAGTTACTCACCCCTGTACAATCATCCAGGTGTAATGAGCGCGGGTTTTCAAGGCTATCTCGGCCGTCTCAATGTAGTTGCGACAACTAATAATGCACATCTCGGCTAGGTCCAAGGCATACGAAGGAATGTCCTGCGGTTCGGAGGATGCGACATAGAACAAGCATGGTCGTCCGATGATATGCTTGGCCGACCAGTACCGAAGTCTCAGCCAGGCATCTTCGGCATTGAGAGGCACATTGGTGCCGATGTCTGGCCTTATCATGTCTGGAAGCGATGAATACCATGAGTCAACCTGCCTCCCCAGCTCTACGAGGACGCCCTCCAGTGACTTGATCATGTTAAAGGCCGTGGCTACCGAGAGGGTATTCTTTTCGACATTGCTAGCGGGAGTCGTAACCTCCAGAAGTGCTTTTGTGCTTGAGGTGTAAGCAGCGTTGTGGATTCTGTTCAGCAGGCGTCTGATGGAGCAGAGGGCAAGAAACAGAATCCCATCCCGGTTGCTGCGCATGCCCAAGCGTGGAAATTGCATGCGGTCAATGGTGAATTCTATCCCGCTGCGGGGCAAATGGAATTCCGCTAAACTGTCACTGTGCCCAGGATGAGTAGGTTATTTCATGATTCAGAAGCTAAGGTGGGTTACCATTCCAGAACGAAACAAGTCCAGCAAAGTCGTCCTATGAGGTCCGTTTCATCTCTTGACCGAGAATGTATGGAAGATCTGGCGTCGTTAGGATTTTCCAAAACAAATAAAGTAGTACATACTGAGTAACCAGGAGTTGTAATCTCGACGATGCCATGTGAACAAGATTCCACGCCACCAGCGGCTTGGCAAGGTAGAGCATGTAGATTGCCCCAATTATGAAGCCTGTTATTAGCGAAATGTTTGGCCTCAAATCCACAATCCATTGTTTGGTAAGTAATGAATGCGCTAGCGAGAAGTATTTCATTCCGGGCATCTCTTCCTCGCACTCGGGGTTCCTTATATCGTCGTTCTCTGTCAACTCCCCCAGAGCGAGGACAACCAGACAAACTGCCAAATCCGCATCGCGGCCTGTAGTATTGCGTATGCTGGTTTCAAAGAATAGCATAAATTCTTCCAAGTCCAGGATTGGAAATAGTGGCTGCACGTTGGAAAAGTAGTTGGAAATGAGTTTTTCTGCGTGCTGTTTGTCGCCTTGGATGCGCTCAAGAATCAAAGGGACTTGCTGCTCTGTATATGAAGCCAGATTGAGTATATGCTCAGACTCGATTTGGAAAAAGAAGTCCAGAGGGTACTCTCCCACCAGCGCCTTGATGGGCTCGAGCAAGAATAGTGATGCCGTTATCGTGTGGTGTCCTTGAGGGATGATGGTGGGCACGTCGTTGTCTGTAATAGAGCTAGACTGCGGTGTGTGATACTCTAGCTCTCCGACGGGCGGTATTGGGAAAAGTATCTGTTCACGCACGGGAAACCCATCAAATTCCGGGACGAACGATGACATGAAGGCAGCGAGGTTTGGACTACTGAAGCCATCAAGGTCATCCTGACCATCGTGGGCTTGCATGTCGTCGAGAAGCCCGACTTGGTTGCTGGCAAGGCTGGGTGTGTCAGGGGGGATCTCAGGTTGATCTTGAATGAGTGCAAACTGGCTAGTGCTTGATTGTTCCTTGACCATCGTCTCCAACTCTTCAAGCCGGCGCAGCAGATCCACAGTCGATGCGCCAGGTATCTGAGGTCTTGGGATAGTTAGTGCTGGTATATCGATGCATCAGGACATGGCTACGTGCTCTTCAGAAGTAACTTCCAAATATTTGCAGCTAACACCCGACGCCCTGCAAAGGCTACAGGTCGGCTTCTCCCCGCTGCATCGGCGCTTTCTACAATATGGATAGCGAGGTCAGTATGAGACAAGACATCAGCCGCCGTGGCCAACGCACCTTTGCCGACAAAAGGTGCAAGCAATGGATGCTCTTCTCTTTGGGTAACCCATTTTGATGGGAGTGTGGCCAAATACTCAACTCAATGGACTTGTCCAAGACTCAGAAGGTGAAAATGCAAGCCGGAATGTGTTCCTGTCAGGTGGTCATCCGTACCCCGCATCAGCTTTAGTGGATTCCAGTGCCCTGGGGGTTACGTAAGGGCGCTGGGGCCGTGGTTTACAGGGGGCTAGCTCTAATGCTAGGACGGACGGCCGGCTGGATCGTCAAAGAGTTGCAAGCGAAAGTGATCTATTTTCTCAGCGAACTGCTTGGTTCTCAACACATGATGGAATTTACGAACCATCTATTTGGAGGCTATGCAGTTATTAGAGCCAATCACTTCAAAATTACCTGTCATTCAGACAAAATCGAAAGAAACAAAAGCGTTCAAGGCAGTGTTCACGTCATTGCCCTGCTCTCGCGTTAACTTCTACACTGTATGCAGTGGCGGGGAACAGAATGAAACTACGAGCTAGAAATATGGCGTCGAAGGAGGGCATAATTAAATTCGATGATTCAGGGAAAACATGCAATACTATGTGCAAAGGCTGTTCAGCGCTAATTTACTCAGACTCGTTGCTGGTCTTAAAAACACCATCTGAACCAGCTTGTGTTTATGTATATTCATCAGTTTCCATCTTCAACATGATCAAATGAACTATCTTGGCCCGGCTTTATAAGCCTGCCAGGGTTCACCTCCTCGTCCATCTTCTTGTCAAAAATGTCGCCAATCGCCTCAATGGTCAATCCCTTGGTCTCTGGGTACCCGAACCAAATCATGATGACGTAGGCGATGAGGATACCAATGTACACTGCATAAAACTTCCAATGGATGGCATCAAGAATGATGGGGTTGACCCACTGGTTGACGGCATTGGCAGAACCCTGGAAAAAGTTGTAGATGGCGCCACCCTTTGCGCGCAGGTTGTATGGTAGGATTTCGACCGTGTACATAAATCCCAGCGGGGTCCAGGCGATGTCGTAGAATCCAAAGAAGAGGAATAAGAATGGAATAACCGCCATGCCAACAGCCCGAGATTCGTGTGTTGCGTACGAGCCGGACAGTCCCATGACCACGATCATGGAGCAGAGCATGCCAATGGTGGAAGTCAGCCAGAGCGGCCGGCGGCCGACCTTGTCAACGGATAATGCTGCCGCATTAGAGATTATCACTGAGAGATTGTAAGCCAAGGCCCCGATCCGGTATACCAGCAAACTTACGATTCCAAATTTGCAGACCGAGATTAATTAATGCTTGGTTGAGAGTGGATGTGATGCCCAGACTCTTCAGGATCGGAGCCAAGTAATATGAGATGATTCCATTCCCCACCCAGTTGCCACCGATAGCCACAGAAATGAGAATAAAGAGTCTGTGTCTGTTTGCTGGCTTCAGATAGTCGGTGTACTTGGACTGTTCCGCCGCATCTTCGTATTCTAAGGCTTCGACAATCTCTGAGTATTCCAGCTTCGCAAGGGGGTCATTTTCATCGCCATTCGCGTGGTACTTGACAAGGACTCGGAATGCCTCTTGTTGTTTGCCGTTCTTGGCAAGCCACTACACCGGTGCATTGTCAGCATTCGCGTACATACCCAGTTCGCAGTATTACTAACTCTAGGTGATTCGGGCATTGTGCAAGTCATAATGAGTGTGGCAGCGGGACCGATGAGTTGCAAGTAGCATGGTAGTCTCCAAGATATCTCTCCTTTCAAGTTTCTGGACCCCAGGCAAACCGACGCAGAGACGACGGATGCAAGGTAGTAGATGCAAGTATCTGGCCGGTTAGAGGACACAACTTTATGTTAATAGGTCTAGATAAACTTACACATGCTTCCAATTTGAGCTCTGTAACGTGGGTGGGCAATCTCTTGCAGCAGAACCGGGCCAATCGTCATACCCATTGATATTCCAATACCCATGACAACCCGCCCAGCAATGTACATGCCAAGATTTATCGCGGCCGAGTTGATAATTACGCCAATAACCTTCACTCATGTCAGAATGCGATGTCTCCAAATATAAAGATTAATAATACCTCATACGTTGATCAAAATACTCATCCACACAGCCCATCGGCGTCCCCAAACGCGGGCTATCGCTTCCGCCAAAAAGGGCGATACCAGCCCAGGGAAGAGAGCCGACGAGTTCATCAACCCAAGGAGATTTCCTGATGGGTGGTTGAAGAACTCTTGCCAAGCGTCAATCGTCTGCAGACCATTGAAGAGACTGCCGTCGTCTAAACAGTTAGTCAGACATGGAGATCAAGGAGACGTTAGGTTCACACTAGCATCCGTTGAAAAAGAAAGTTCCGCACAATCCAATGCAGTGATAAACATTCACCCGCAAAGCTGCTTAGAAGTCAGAAATAGTACGTAGACACACGCCTAAAGATTTGCTTACCGGGATCCAACCACCATTTCTTGTTTGTGTTATTCGAGACCGTCTTGTAGTCATGGCGCAACTGCACCGCTCCGGCTTCAGTTGGGCCAACCATTGCGTCATGGGTCAATGAATGCAATAGGCAATCTGCAAAAAAAGAATTCAACTATTTAGAAGCCGAAATGCGTCCGAGTTGCTGCAAGTCATTGCTGGGAAACCGTCGACTTATATCACCTTATATCACCAAACGCTGTTCCCCAATCCCGGAACACGCCACACCCATCCTGGCTGGACTCGTTCCCCGCATCCGGGGACACCACGGGTTCATTGGAGTCAGATCGTTTTGGTCGAGGGATCCGGGGTAACACCAGTGCATCACGCAGCCATGATTTGGAGAGCCACAAGCTGGGGGAGGGGCTGCTAACCCGAGTCAAGCTGGCACTGCGGGAGGTTTTCCGCAAGTGGGACCCACTCTGCTAGACCAACTTCTGGCCAATCTTGCACCGGCGGGCGGCTAGCCGCTCGCGAATCGGAGGGCAGAGATGAAGAAACCAAGGTCCATACAGCGAAGATGGCCCAAAAACCACCAACGAGTCCGTCGTATTCAAGGCGTGATGCGACTTTTTTTTTTTTTTTTGTAGCGACGAGCAGTGCACCTCAATGCACAAGGAGTTGCCTCCTACTGTATTGTTTCAATGGCTGCTCTGGATCGATATCGGCTCTCCAAACCTCCATAGAAGAATGGACCCGATGGCAAACTCAAGAGAAAGTTCATCTGAATACCTTCAATTGGAAGCGAGGCTCGATTATGGGCTGGTGTAACTGTTTGCGCCTGTATCGAGAGCCAAAACATTGCTGCCAGCCGCCGCTTTGCACGCTCCACATGTTTCTCTTAGTCAAATGATCATCTGTCACCAACAGTATCCATTCCGATATTTCGAATGCGGGGTTTTCTGATTTAGATAGCAGTATTGTCGCATACCTGAAAGTAGTAAAAGATTTAACCATTTCCAGGACTCGTCCGCGCCTGAACCCGCCTAGCATCGACACCTTGGATGTAATTAGGAACTATGTATGCTGCGAGGGCTCCATAGCTCAGATGATGGGAAAGGCCTAGCATAGACACTATATTATCTATAGCTTGAGAGAGTCTTGATGTTTAGATGGGAGTCGTAGTGAATATCGGAAACATGCAGAGTTTAGGTTTCGTCTCTTTTATTGACGGACTGCATCCAGTGTGTGTGTTGCTATCGGAAGTGTATCGATACCTCCTGATCAAAGAAACTCGGAAGACTAAACCCCGCACTTTTTATGTGCACTCTTCATTCCATATACAATATTAGCCGAGCGACTCGTATGCAAGGGATTCTTTTTAGAAATCTGTGAGAACGTGGACTGAATTGCGCGTGTAGGGTAGCGACTCCACGCATCCCGAGAAATGTTTTTCAACAAAACTTGAATCAATTTGATTCAACAAAAAGCATATAAATTCGCTCCAATATTCGGAGGAAGTATTTGTGATGCACTATTGTGGCGTGCTTCTACGAATAGATGGGCTGGATGTGATGCTTCCGCCCTTGCGTTCTATGTTTTTGGCAGACCTCCCGTCACAACCGGGTGGGGTTTTTTCATCGTCGAAATTTTCATGTTTCGTAAGGTTTTCAACTGCAATAAAACAAGGATCCAAGATGCAGACCCGATCAATTCGGTTACTATGCAAACGATCATTCATGCATTGAATACGGTGAGGATGGCCTCTGTTCTATTGGCCACAACACCCTGTCCACCACATATGCGCATAATTCTAGATGTGGGGTAGTTGAGAGGCATCTTATGCTTCAGGTCTACGGGCGAGGTCATAAAACGGTTATATTGACGGATTTTATCAAGCATGGTTGGCTAGTACCTGTTTTAGTTCTTCATCAGCGGTAGGACATGACGGAGCTGACCTTCATATGCGGCGAGATTCGGAATCAGTAGTAACATACAAACTCTCAGGCGTTTCCGCATGGAGCTCTCGCGATTGAACAGAGTGCACTAGATCTTGGATGGCTATCTCGAAGATCTGCCTCTGGACTGGGGTCGATCATCACATCGCATAAGTCTCTGGGCTCATTCCTATGTGGAAACTTCCAAGGCGCACATAAGGTAGTTTAACCATGGGCATGCTAATTTCACGCGCCCCTGCGTTGTCACTCGCAGGGTACCTTGTTGAGCGATATGCCAGCGACGGTAGACAATAGGGGTGTCTCAAGTCAGCATCATGCCCTAGAAATGATAACATATCGCAGATGATGCATTCGCTTAATGCGGTTAAGAAAGCCTACCAAGATCTTATCATTAGTATGAGAGTAGCCATAATTTATTTGGCGTCGTTCCGAAGGGAAACCGTCAGGGTCTGTATGTTGGATGACGAGGTGAATCAAAGTTCAATTTCTACTAAAACATCGTTGCGGCGGAATTTGGCATTCTTGGTAATTAAAACAAACCATATCCGTAGTTCGTCTCAATCCGTTGGTACGCATGATCGTCATGGACGTCTGTGTCACTTCGTTGTTGTGCGCTACCCCTCTGTGGGCGCGGCTCGAGATTGGCCAGCTGCGGGGCTACACATGAGTTCTCCGTGTCGCTGATGTATTTTTGACGTAAACCAGACTACAGTCCCTAAAAATTTTCACATTCTTACTGATGATTTTTTTCCTTCTTTCATTATGTGCACACTCCTCATACCAGTCTTCTTATCATACCGTTGACGTGTTACCTACGTTGGCCGGTTCTTTTATCATCAAATAGCGCTGCATACGATCAAAGCCCCAAAATGGCACTAGAGGAGTTGCTGAAGTAATATGTTCCGGTCCCAGCGCACTGTCATAGGCTAGCGGCTCTTGGCAAAGTTCAACCCCAAGTGTAGGGCTAACATTGATGAGGCCAGAGGCCATGACAAAAAAAGCACGTGGCATATGCTTTTGTATGCCAAGTAAGGAGCTGTCAATTATTCATGATGAATTTGTGATGGAGATGGTGCCGTGACATGCCGAGAAACATGTGCTGTGAAGAAGCAAAATGTTGGCTGTGTGCGCGTTCCCACCTCGGTTGTTGAGAGGTTGCAGTAGTCTCGGCGTGTTTTCTCAAAATGCCACTCCGAGAAAAACAACCATGCTCATCGCTTTGTCTTTTCGATTGGGTTTCGGTTCCCAGCCTCTGATGAAGGGTTTGGCGAAAGCAAAAAAAAAAAAAAAGACCGCCCCAACCATTGTCAGCCACCTGCTGTGGCAAGTCCCCTGCGCACTAACAGCGACTGTGCTTTTAGGCGAGACATTGAACCTGACTCAACAGGGAGCAGAATTTGTCAGGTTACGACGTGCCCTTCTGCAGTGTTCCAAAAGCAGACGATCGATGCCTGGAAGGAATACGTGCCCAAGCAGCAGACTACGGCACGAGGTCTGTTTTGGTGATATTATGGCGTAGCACGTACGTATGTAGCTGTGGTTGACTCACATTCGGCCACGGCTACCGGCCTGAGGCAGTAGCTCGAACCGAGCTTGGCAAATGACGTGTCTGCGTCGGCGGCCAGTCGAGGGCAGTGCGGACGAGATTCGGGAAATAATTGATGCCGCGACCGAGCGGCCATGACCATGACTCTGCATGTCTTGGGCAGCGTTAAGCAAGCTTGATGCGAGGTGGTGAAAGCTGGTGCGCTGTAACCCCACTCGGTGCATGCCCAATTGCTGGAGCCTCGCAAGGGGACCCCTGGCGCTTAACTAATTTCGCTACTCCTTTTGTGCAGTGGCACAATGTTAGTGGTTGGTTGCGGAGGCGTTCATTGCTGGTTTCCCGCGTGGCCTGCCAGTGCCTGGTGTCTGGCCTGGCGTTTGATGGCTGGAGGTACGGCCGGCGCGTGGTGGGTGGGTTGCGGGCGGGTAGTAGATTGTATGCTTTTTTTCTCCCTCGCCCGCCGGCGCGTGTTCCGTGGCTGTGGCTCCCATGTTCCCCGGGCGATCCGTTTTCACTGCGAACGACGCCGAGCCCGTCAGAAGAAAAGTGAGGCTTGCCGAAAGGGGCTGGATCGGTCGCGTGTGCAGTGTGCTGGTCTAGCGACACGTAGCGACGGGCTGATTGGCGACGGGCGGCGGCGATGGGGAAGGTTGGGAGCCAACACCCAAACTGACCGCCTCTGAGGGGGAGTGGGGAGAGACGGGACGACCGCCTTTTCTGATAAATACGCCAAAACGGCAATTCGGACGGCGGTTGAGAAAAAACTGTCTTGGAGACCGTTTGTCACGCAGAAACGAACAATTGACGCCCGTTGATGGTGTTTTCTGATACTCTAACAACCCGCACATTTCTGGCGGCGTGAACCGCTTGCAAGCCAACATGGTGGTGAGTTGTGACTTGACCTGACTGGACTTGACAGCGGCCCCGATCCGAGATCCGAGCCTGTCGGCTAACCGCATGCAGTTCTTTCGAAGGAGCCGTCGCAGCGACCCAGGCCCGCCGCCCGCCGCGAGCCCTACGCGCCCGACGTCGTCGACGAGCAGGCGCACGTCGGTGTCGCTCGTGAGCAGGCTCTCGCGGACCTATTCAATGCCCGTTGACGATGGAGGAGAGAAGGGGCCCCTGGGGCTTTCGCTGCTGTACTCGCCCGCCGACCCCAAGGTCGATTTTATTTTTGTGCACGGATTGGGCGGCGACTCGATCAAGACTTGGAGCAGGCCTTCGGTCGACCTCACTTACTGGCCGCAGGACTGGCTGCCGCAGGATGCTGCGTTTGAAGATGTGCGCATTTTCACCTACGGCTACAAGTCGGATTACTTGAAGGGAAAGAAGGATTGCTTGAACATTCACCAAAATGGCCAGTCGTTTCTCGAAGAGCTGAGCTCTTCGCCGTACTTCATGGGCTCCAAGACCCGCATCGTCGCCGTCGGCCACAGCATGGGCGGCTTGATCATCAAAAAGGCCTGTCTGCTCGCGAAGCAGGATGCCACCTACGAAGCATTGGCGAGCCGATTCGCGGCAATCTACTTTCTCGCTACGCCCCACCGAGACGCCGACTCCGCCAAGCTGCTCAAGAACATCCTCAAGGTCGCCAACGAGAGGGCATCCGTGTCGGACCTGGGCCGGAATCTATCAGCAATCCAGGTCATCAACGACGAATTTCGACACTGCTCCGAAGGGATGGAACTGTGGTCCTTCTACGAGACGCAGAAGATGAGGCGTTTCAGCTCGCCCATTGTCGATCCGGAATCCGCCACCCTGGGACACCGCGACGAGAAGCAGATCGCCATGAACGCCGACCACGGCTCCATTTGCAAATTCGAGAACCGCCTGGACCCCAACTACCTGGTCCTGCGAGATGCACTGGCCTCCACCGTGGAGAACCTCACGATGGCAGCGGAGAGAGCCGAGGAAAGAGCGAGGAACGCCCGGATCGACCTGGCAAGGACGTACTTGGGGGTTCCGGAGGAGTTCGAAGACGACCTGTTTCAGGCGGAAGAGACGAGACTGAAGGATTCGTGCCAGTGGATTTCGACAAACAGCACCTACACCAACTGGAGAGACGATGCCTTTGAGAGCGGCAAGATGCTATGGATCAAGGGTGCGGCAGGCACAGGAAAATCCATTCTCACCAGCTACATCGTCAATCAGATTCAGTCAACCAACCAGCCGTGCAGCCACTTTTTCTTCAAGCGCGGAGACCAATCCAGGTCTGGGCTGGACATTTGCCTACGCACCCTGGCCTTTCAGATGGCTCTGGCCAGCCCCGAGGTGTTGAGCTATGTTCTGCGAATGAACAGCGATGGCGTCAACCTGGACAACATCGACAACCGGATCCTTTGGAAGCGACTCTTCTCGGACGGCATCTTTACCACGGACCTAGAGCGACACTATTGGGCCATCGATGCTCTCGACGAGTGCTCGGATGCCTCTCTTCTTACCGAGTTCATTTTCCCCAGGATCAGCGACTCCATCCCATTGAAGATTCTCTTTACCGGTCGCGACTCACTCGAGATGGACCGCAGCATCGGCAAAGCCCGACCTGGCCAGGTTCAGACATTGTCAACAACGCCCGAAGACACTGCCGCCGACATCAAACTCTTGATTGAGACTCGGACGAGTTCGCTAACCGTTCTGCAACCGGAAGAGCAGGCAATCCTTTCCGAGAAGATCCTGGCCAATTCCGAGGGATCTTTCATCTGGACAGTGCTGGCACTCGACGAGCTCGACGTTTTCCACAGCAAAAAGGATATCGAGCTCGCCCTCGAGCGGCTGCCGCAGGGCATTGAGAATCTGTGCAAGCAGGCCTTGCAGCTCATGTCTCAAAGCTGTCGCGGCAACGAGCTGGCCAAGGCCGTCCTCCGATGGGCGGCCTGCGCATTCCAGCCCATGACGCTGGCTGAACTAAACTACGCTCTCAACATTGACCTGGACGACACGTTCCCCGTGCTCAAGGAGAGCATCATTACACTATGCGGCCAATTCATCGTTGTCGACAAGTTCGACAGGGTGCAGCTGATTCACGAAACCGCACGAGAAGCCTTGCTCAGGGGCGACTCTGGATCGGAATTTGACTTCCCAGAGGCCCGAGCTCATTCCCGAATGGCAAAGGTCTGTCTGCAGTACCTCCTGGAAGACGAGATGAAGCCCCCGAGCATTGTCCGACGACACGAGCGAATCAACGCACGCGTGAACAGGATGGAGTTTGCTGAATATGCCTTGGTCGCGTACTCATACCATCTGTCCAAGGCTGATGCTGAGGACAAGGGCCTATTTGACATGATGCTGCAGTTTACAAACAAGAACATCCTGAGCTGGATTGAGATCTTTGCCGACTTTGGTGATCTCAGCCAGCTGGTCAAGGCTTCTCAGCACTTTCGGAATTATATCGACACGCTTAGCAAGGATGGATCATACCCAAGCATGAAGGTGCGCATGTTGCGTCAATGGGCAGTCGATTTGGAATGCATTGCTACAAAGTACGGTCATTTCTTGTTGGCATCTCCCTCGGCCATCTACTCGTTGATTCCATCCTACTGCCCCGCCAATTCCATGGTCCGCACGGCCAGCAAGCACATCAGGACGCTGGAGATTCTTGGCGAGTTCTCGGAACAATGGGACGAGAAGCTGTACTGCCTCGACTTCAACCCGATCCAGCCAAGCACCATGTGCGCCGGACAGCAATTCTTTGCCATCGGATTCACCACCGGAGCCGTGTACCTCTACGACAAGGCATCGTACCGACAGACGCTCATCTTTAACCACGGCGAATCCGTCAAGTTTATCCGGTTCAACTCTGACAACACGTACCTGGCGACGTGCGGAGCGAAAATGACAAAGATCTGGGACATGGGCACCTGCGAGCTGCTGCACACGCTAAAAAGCCCCCCGTGCCCTCTCGACGTCGACTTTCACAACGAGTTCCTCGTCATCGCCAGCCAGAAGAACTACCTCCAGCACTGGAACCTGAACCGGAACGCTGCGCTGGAATCGCAAAAGAACTGGGGCGATTCATCCGGTCGACCCTATTTGCCCTCTCGACCTCCCACCGCGCTCGCCATGTCGTCTGCCCACAATGTGCTTGCCATTGCCAACTTCGCCCAGCCTATTACTATCTGGCACATGGATGAACACCGCCGCTTTGGCAGCTGTGGTAAGAAGGCCCCCGGTGGTGAGACCAGCAAGGCTGTTGTTTTTGCCCTCGCCTTCAGCCCCAACCCAGCTGTCAGCCTGCTTGCTGCCGCTTACCTTGATGGTGATCTCGCTGTCATCGACCCTTTCACAAACAAGCAGCTCGCGTGCGCCCGCATCACTTGCCACTCCATGGATGTCAGCGCCGATGGCAAGCTGCTTGCTGTAGGAACCAATAAGGGCATGATTCAGGTCTTCGAATTCCGCACACTCAAGCTGCTGTACCAAACGGAAGCCAACACGCTTTTCACAAAACAGGTCAAGTTCGTCAATGACGGCGTGCGCTTCGCCGATATCCGATCCACTCAGTGCACCATCTGGCAGCCCTGCTCAACCTCGCAGGGTGTCATGAATGGCGAGAGCGACAAGGTGGCGCCGTTTACGAGCGCAAACATTTCGTCGATGGACGCCAAATCAAGGATTACTGCGATTGAGGTGCATGATTCAGAGGACATTCTGTTCTGCGGAACAGAGGACGGCAAGATTGGAGTCTACTGTCGCAAGACGGGGACCTGTCTCAAGGAACTCCCCATGCACAACTGCCCTGTTACTTTACTCAGATGGTGTCGCCAGCGAGAGGCTCTCCTCAGCGTTGACGCAACCAACAGAATCACCTTGATGAAGATCCTCAAGATGACGGAAAAGGGCTGGCAGGTAGAACCTGTGGTCCAATTCCAGTCGGTACTCGACTGTAAAGCGTCCATTACCGATGTTCTCATCGGCGAGGCCGTGGACAAATTTATCGTTTCGACCAGCAAGTCGGACTACCTATTTACTCTAGACGGCAACCAGGTTGCCAACAAGGCCTGCAAGGACAGGATGGGTATCTGCAAATGGATGCCTCACCTGAGCTCACCCGAACTTGCCATCCGCCTTGACGGTGGCACAGCCCGTGTCTACCGATGGAATGACTGGTCAGAGACCTGGGCATCCTACTTCTCTCTTTCAAGCGAGCACTTCGACTTGCAAAGCTCCACACTATGCTCGCTAGCACAAAAGAAGATGCTGCTGCTGGAGCTCTCAGAGCGCAACGCAGCCGCACGAACAAACAACTTTATGATTCTCAACGTCGATCGTTTTGGCATGGTTCATGAATATACGGGAACTGAAGAAAAGAGGCCCTACAGCGCCTCTGTGAACGAGAAGGACAAGGACGCGGCATCCACGCCACCACCACCGTGCCCCCGCACCGGGCACCTACCACACATCGTATCGCGCGTCATTGGCACGAGCGGTACCGACAAGCTTGTTTTCTTAGATTTTAACTCTTGGCTCTGCTCCATCAGCATCGGCGAGGCGGAGCAGCGCATGAATGGCGGCGGCGGCGGCGGCGACATTGAGTACGAGCGACACTGTTTTATTCCGCACGACTGGTTTTCCGGGTGGGAGAATGTCTGCTCCACGATTGTGCAGGGCGATTTGATTTTTGCGCGACACGGCGAACTCACCATTTTGAAGGGGTGCTTTGATTTTACGGAACGGGTTGTTTTTGGGAAATAGAAGAAGGTGTAACATGTACAAGGGACGCATTACGGAATGGATTTGGAATGGGATCAAATGGAATGGGGCGGAATAACTGATTTTGCATAACGAGGCCATATGATGCCCAGGTTTTGTCACGAATAGAAATACGAAACACATGAATAGATCATGAAAAATAGATGAAAACAAGATTTGAAGATGCCTTCTTTGGACCCATGCTTGGTGATGTTCTCTGGCCTTTAAAAAATGAAGAGCAGCTAATGTTGTACTTTTTGTGCATGCATTCATAACTGGGCTTTTCCCGTCCGTCGAGCTTGTTGAAGGATAACAATATCTTCCAGTGATTCTAGCAGACTCTTCTCAGCAGGCTTCCACCCAAGCAACCTCCGGGCCCTAATTGCATGGCCTCTCGAGTTAGAACCCCAGCGGTAGGGACCTTTGCGGTCCAACGCTTCTGTTGCATCCCAATCAAGAACATCAAGATCCGTGGTTGCGATGTAGTCTTTGTCAAACGCAGCTTTTGTGATGGTCTTTGAGATTTCCCCCCAGAACACGCTGCCGCTTTCGGCAAAATAATATCCTTCATGATCCCAGGATGCCTTGGATCCCCCTACTGCCGCTGCATCGGCGAGCCGGACAAAAAGCCTGGACAGGTCGCGTATATGAATGTAGTGCCATATGTTCTTGCCCTCTCCGACGACGAAGCCCTTGCCCCGTTCCAATATGTGTGTTGCCATGGTATAAACCTGGGTACTCGACTTGTTTCCCGTGCCTCGACCCTCGCCATAGATGCAGCACGGACAAACAATAGCCGTCTTGAAGTTCTTCTCAGGATCGCCTATGGTCGCCGTGACGATCTTATCAACATTACGGTGAAAGGCATCGTCGGGGAGGTTAATGAGCTCCGAAACACCAGCCCAGTCGTCGAAGATCCTTTCGTGTGGGGTGCCGCAGGTTTTGGCCCTGCCGTCCTCAAAGGTGAGGATACCAGTACCAGATGTGTGAATGTACCAACCAGGTCGTTCCGCCGTGTGGCGGGCCATCCCCTCGATTAGAGCTTTGGCCGACGCCTCATGGTCGCAATCGGCAAAATCTAGTAGGGATTTCTCAGTTAGTCCTACGCAGTCCAAGCCAGAACGTCAACAACAGGGATGACGAATGCTTACGGAGTACAATGTCAGCTCGCTCAGCCTCATCGCGAAGCAAATCCGCCGAGTCCAAGTCGCCATGAACGATTCGAAGACTCGGATACGTCGATTTCAGGGTCGCCGCTGCTTTCTCATTTCTCACTAGCGCCGATATATTCCACGTGGGACTGAAGTGATACGCTTCATAGAGAAAGTCCCCACCGATATATCCGGTGGCACCTGTCCTTCACTTTTGGTCAGCTTTAAAGTCAACAAGAGGATGTAAGTGTGCCTGCATGAAAACCTGACGAATACCCATTGTCACAATATTGCTGATTGGGTTGTTAATAGGTACGCGAAAAACAACACAGCTATAGGCAACCTGTGATAATATGGACGTAAATAAGCAATTTATCTGATCTCGTTGATTCAAGTCGATTATTGAGAGTCTATATTGCACTGTTAAAACCATTCGTATCGATGCGCATTGGGTGATTATTAATTGACTAATTACTCAGTTGCCCACATTGACTTACTATCTGCCGAAATGCTTAATAATTGTCTAATTACTCGAATGCCCACATTAAGCATCTGGGAGTAACTGTGTACCAATAAAGGCGCCAAGCTAAACCTTCATATCGTCTAAAGGGGGTAGGGCGTGGGGCGTAGGGCGCAAGGCGTGTAAAACTCCGGTGGAATAGATGAGAATGGTGTGGTGATAAATATTGAGCATCAGTACAACAAAGACGACGTTGCGAGTGTTGATGCAAGATAAATCAGTTGCGATATGATTCAAGATCAATGATACTAAACTCAAAAATGTGCGCCGTGTATCCTTACCTAGCAGCATATAACAATTTGAACTTGGCAAGTCCCAAATCGCTCGCCTCCGCCTTTTTTGCTGCAGCTATTTCGTTACATTAATCTTTCGTATTAAGGTTTTGCGCGGGGTCATGACACATCAGCCTATCCCTAATGCATGATGCATGTCGAAAAGCTACGAGTTTAAGCGCGCCTTTCTGAGGAAATATGGGGGATACGAAGTGACAAAGATTGCTAAATAATGAATCATAAATACAGAATTTTTCATAGGTTCTCAGACGAGCATGTGGGCTTATCCAGCATTCGAGTGGTTGAATAATCGAGGAATACGGCACCACCGCGGACAGCGTAGCATTCTCGCAACGGGGAAAATCGTGAGGGCACTGACCCATGTAACTGGAAGTTGTCAAGATAAATAGTGTGCGGCAATTATTTTGGGCCTTGTCCAATGGGCCTGAACCGGATTCAGTGCCAAGCTCGGTAAAGTTATTCCCTGCCGTCTTTAGATATGAGTCAGCTTCATTTCACATTAAGTATTTCAGGGATTTCTTGAATCAGATATCATCTTCGGGCGTCTGTAGCTGGAAATGGCCGAACACGAGTTCCAATCACGTTGAATAGTCCCCACAACTCAGGCCACTTTCTAATCATGAGACGAAAAGGTTGGTAAAATGACGCGTGGAAGTCACTAGGATAGCTACTTTTAGTAGTGACGGTTATCCACAATCAACTACCACGATTCTTTACAATAAATACTTATTTGTTGCCTTTGCCATCACCTAAAACGATATTCTGACCAAAGTACTTTAATTATCATTAAACCGTCGCAAATACATTACTATTCCGGAGCATTACAGAGCTGAAAATGCATGCCGGTGTTTCAATCACTTTTATTGCTATCGTTGCCGGTCTCGCGTATTGATCCCCAATTATTCATACACGGGGTGCTCAAATCTGACCTTCTCGCCATCAGGGTAGCAGGCTGCGTCAAGAGAAGCGATGATGACTTGATTGTGACTCAAAAGACAGTAGGGCAATGCATACCTATTGGTGCAGAGGGACTCAAGTCAATCTATTTGGACGGAGTCGACCAAGGATATAAACGTAAGTCTTGTTCATAGTCGTCTGAAATGCAAAATCAGCTCATGACAATAGTGGTGCTATTCAACAATACGGAGTGCTTCGTTAATAACGAGAGTGTCGAGCTATTGACTCCAAGGTGTTTTAATGCCGTGGAAGACTCCGCAGTGATGTTGGTGGAAGAGGAAAATGCCTAGGATGGCACCACTGGGTTGCTATTATTTAGTGTGATATCAGTCAAGTGTTATCCCAGTATCATCTAAGGTGCACAGTAAGTTCTCTTGAATACTATCGTACGTTCTCTTTATTGCTGCCAGTCAAACATTAAGTTTCATACCAAGAGTCAGTATATTTCATGTTGAGGATTGGTTTTTTTTGAACGACGATAAGGAGAGAATGTGCCAGACTTGGAACGCGAAGATGAAAGTAGGAAATTGACATCGAATATCCCAATAAACAATAGACATTGCAGACAACTGAAATACAGATCGCCCGTTCCAATGTCTTGCTATCTTTGGTTGGTTTTCCAGGGTATAGTGTCTCTAACATGAAGATTCATTTCTCTAACCAGGGATCTGATCGGTCGGAATACAGCCACAGTAAAATAAAATATATGTCCATTTTGTTGTGAATTTATATACACAAGACTTAGGGGTTTCCTTTTGCGAAATTTGACTAGTGTTTTAAGTGATGATACAATATCCCGCACTTGTCATTCGCGCCAGCTATGCATAGTCCATCTTGTCACTTTGTTATCGAAGCTTCCTAAGAGCGGCCACCCCACTTCATTTTAGCCTATCAAATAAAAATGGCGTGGTCCCACACAACCTCCTCACTTGAGGGTCATGGTCTAGCAACAACTTATCAATCAAGACAGCAACAGAAACGACTAAACTCAGCAGATGCGCTATTTCATAACGAGCGTCATTGACTAAGCACATCAAAAACACCAAATTCAAACTTCGTTCAATCAGAAGCTAACTATGGCTGCATCGTTAAATTCCGAAGACCAGAGCAACAATCGCATTTTGCTCCTAAAAACCTCTCATACACTTCTACAAATAGCTGAGATCGCTCACATTCATGAATATGAAGAAGAAGTCAAGTTATTCTACAGTCACTTGCAACTTCACTGCCTAGTGTTGCGAGACAGTCTTGGGTGCACAGAAGAAGGCCCAACCTGGCTCAACAACCAAGTGGTAAACCAGACTCTGAGCCACTTTCGGTCTCTGATCTCGGAAAGCATTATCCAACACAACCTTTCACATGCACCCACACTGGAATTTCGTCTTGGAATGCTTAACCTTTATTGGAGCGAGGTACGGAAGCAGGGCATCAATACAAAACTTGAGTTCGTTAGGCAGTGGTTGAAGCCTGCGGAGGACTGGAACGAACTAGCATCTTGGGACCAACAACTCAAAAGCTATATGAGCAATTTTGCGAAGCAAAAGCTGGAAGCGCCTCCGAAAGAGCCTACGAATCGAATTCTCTCCTCAAATATTGATAAACCCTCATATGCCATACAGAAAACGGCTCAATCAATTTTTGATGCATTTCTGAGTTGCAAAAGATGCCCTTGCCCCAATCGGCATGACTTCAGCGCGACCCTTGGCCTAGGCACATACAGGAAGTTGCAACATGAAGTGGGCTACAACATTCAAACCAAACTTGATCGAGATGGAGATCAAAAACCACCAGGAGGTGATAATCCTCCCAACATGCTTAATTTGGACATCCTTCTATCGGCGCAGCAGAGCTGGCATCAAGTTCGATTTCAAACAGTTCTTGAGACGAGCTTATCATCCAACCATTCTACTGAACTGGCATCAAGCAGAAGCGACAAGTTCAGCGGGGGCAAGAAGGTGGGAAAACTATGTGAATGGGTTTCCAAGACACACTCAAGATCCTTCCAGCGTCTTGTGTTGAAGCTGGAAAGTGGCGAACTCTTTTCAACTGGATTTGAAAAGAGCGATTTCTGGGTTCAGAAAGCCGCTCGTCCTATTTCCCTCTCTCAGTGTTTTGAAGAACGGCCAGAATTATTTACGGAAAAGACAAAGCAAATACTTTCTCTTATCATGGGCTACACGGTTCTACATTTCCACGGCACCTCATGGCTCCGGTTGGGATGGAGCTCAGCCGATATCAAATTCTTTCAAACCATAAATGATAAGACTCCATTGCGACCGTTCATTCAGACGGACCTCTTGGGGTCAGGACTCCCTGCAGAGTGTTTGGATGAAGATTCTGATACATCAGAGGACATGAATTCGGGCCATCGTTGTCCCACGTTGATCTCCCTTGCTGTGGTTCTCATGGAGATTCATTTCGTGCAGCCATTCAAAAATTTGGCAAAGATGCACAACATTCCCCTAACGGATGACCTCGGCGTCCAAATCTACCTGGTTGACGTTCAGCAGGTGTTTAATGGCTACGAAGAAGGGTATAGCTATAAGGAGGGGTGGCGATGTCAAATCCCTGAAGACTCTCTAATTCTCCAAGTCATCGACAACTGTCTAGATGGAACCTTGTGGGAGGATGAAAAGCAAAAGGCACTTGGTACTACAACTCTTTGGTCACAGATATATCAACTTATAGTTCAGCCATTAGAGATTCACTTCACGCGTGGCTTCAGCCATATACCGCTGGATTACGTTGATCAATATGCCGCGGACATCGACCTTGGGAGTTGGGGCCAGCGTATTCGCGACCATTACATTTATAACCAGCCCTCTCGGGTGTCAATGGAGATAGCAAGCACAGAACGTTCCCCGAAACCGGTTTCCATGCTATTTTCTGAGTTCAACTTGAGAAAATCCACATACCAACATGGAAACACACATTCCAACACCATGTGCATACAACAACACAGAGACTACGCTCTCAGTCCCGCTTTTAGGATTGATACAGCACAGTTCTTTGACGATGAGGTTGTAGTCGAGGGTATAGAGGCGTCGGGGTAAGTGATAGTAAGAACAGGTGTTACTTCGCAGGCAAGACTAACGATCTGAAATTTTGCTTCTCTAGTATCGAGGGGTACAAAATATGGAGATCTGAATATGAAACTGTCTACAGCAAATTTGTTGGGGAAAAGTCCTTTACCCCTACATTACCACGAGTGAAAATTGCAATATTAGATACCGGCGTGGATGAAACCCATCCATTTGTCAGCGTCCGTGAAGGCAATTTGAAAGGAAAGCACAACTGCTGCGGAGCACAGAAAAGTGTCGCTGATAAACATGGACATGGCACATTCTCTACCTGTTTGGTTCTCGACTACGCTCCAGATGCAGACCTTTATCTGCTCAAAATTTCGGACCAAAACACAATACCAAATACGAGGGTCGTGGCGGATGTAAGCAAATGATGCCCTACAATCCTACCCAAGCACGTCGTCTAATAATGTCAGGCAATCAATCATGCAGTCCGAGAATGGGAGGTAGATATCATCTCAATGTCGTTTGGGTGGCCATCCTCTGACTTCGAGGATCACGACTACCTGGAGGAAGCCATTGACAATGCATACGCCAAAAAGACGCTTATGTTTGCTGCCGCTTCAAACTGTGGTGGCAGGCAAGGCCGGGCCTACCCTGCGAGCAGTCCACATGTCATCTGCGTACACTCGACGGATAAGAACGGCAATGCATCAAGTTTCAGCCCAACTCCTTATTCTAATAGTATAAACATTGCTACAATTGGCCAGTGCGTTGAATCAGCGTGGGTATGGGACGACAACAAAACTGGGAATATTACGTATCGGTCAGGCACGTCCTATGCGACATCAATTCTTTCTGGGATAGCAGGATTTCTATTGCTGTATGCACGGCTGAGTCTACCACATCATCTGGCAGAAAGGCTGAAGCGCAGAGATAGAATGGAGGCCTTGCTAAGGAGATGCGCCGAGAGGGGACCGAACTACATGCCCAGAGATGGGTATTTTTATGTTCATTTGAGTTTAAGTGGGCATAATTTGTTTGGTAATGATGCCGATTCGGTCAATCATGAAATCATGAAGACATTGAAGACATAACTAGATTCATTACCTCTATGAATCTTGTAACAGCACAAAATACCGATTAGAGCAATAGAAAAGCCAATCCCTCGTGCTTTGGGATGCAGATGCCGAATGCAAGATAGATGGTATCTGCCGTCTTTTAGGCACTACGCAATTTTTGAAAGATATCGAGAATGATTATATAGATTCATATATTTCATCCAACGCCCGCTCAGTAGTTATTGCGATATCCCATTTATCTCTCCACTGCAAATGAAATCGCTTTCTGTATTTATCTTTCTGATATATCAATGTTCAGTTCATTTATCCCTAGAAGTTGGGCGTGCCAACATGTTTTCACGCTCCATCAATCCCTTTGCGCCAAAACCTACTGATTTTGAGATCTATTCATGAACTTGAACCACCGCTAGGTCTGGTGTTCTCATCCTACACCTCATCACCCAATGCACCTCCCTTTTCGATACTCCTCTTCGCTAATTATTTGACCATCTGCTTTTCCAACAACAACCTTGCTGACGCGAAACGCGAATATAAAGTCATTTCTATTTTCCCATTCCGTCTCTGTCGCGTTTCCCCTTCTGGGACCGGCCCCGTGGCCATTTCTAGCGATGTTTGCGCCAATATCACCATAAAGGGCGCTACTCATTGTACGTAATTGGGCTTCAGCTCCAGCGGCCACCTTTATTCCAGTTATAACGTAAATAGGCCTGCGATAGCGGGTAAGCTTTAGATAGTTGCGAACACTATCGTCTTCGATGCAAGTCTGGAGATAGGATGCTGTAGGGACGAAGTGGATGGTCTCAAGGGTTTCGAAGCGGAACTTTTGCTCGTAGCTATTTCATCAATTAGATTGAAAATTCCGGCGGCAATCTAACCCCTACCTTTTGTCAATTGTGCCACCAATATCGATACCACGTTTAATCTCATGGAGGACTGTAGATAGAATAGACAAATCGAACATTTTTGTTTTTTCGATGGTGTATTCCACGCTTCTCTTCTCGATTCTAAAGACATCGACGGCTTGAGGCGGTGGCGAGCAGAAAAGGGCCTGATGAGGGTTTTCGACCGAAATAATTACATTACCCAGCTTGATTAGGCCGTCTGGCGGATATTCCCATGTTGGGGGATAGAAGTAGAATTCTCGATTGTGTATGGTGAGGTTCGGGATCCTTATTTCCAATTTTGGGAGGATTCTTTCGAGTTTAGGGACTATACTGTCGAGTTTTGGGATCATTCTCTGAGGTTTCGGTGTGCTTTTGCGCGGGGTAAGGATTATTTGGGGATGATCGCTAAAGCGCAAATGAGGTTGGGAAATTCTGGCAGTTCCGGAACAACTCGGTAAGCGGAAAACGTGACCTACGGTGCCTTGTGCAATCGCCTAAGTTCGCACTGCATATGTACGTTGGCTGGGTTCTCAATCCAAGAAGCCCCACAGTCCGATCCCCTAGAAATTGACATATGAGCGCAATGGTGGGCTACCTGAACCTTGTGCAATAAACCAAATATTGCTACTTGATAAAAGTATCGACCTAATAGTTTATGACCCGCAGCTATCATAAACCACACAGCTATGACATATTTCGACGGAGTCTTGATGATCAACGTGCTCTAGGGTAGCTTCTGTACCCACCCAGCTCTATGAGCAATTTGGGGGGGATAATGAACGCAAATAAGGTCCTTATGGTAGAGTATCATTTAAGTGAGTTTTACTTAGACTAGCCGTACTCCGCATTTAATCCTGGTGCTTTTGGTTTCTGCCTGCTTGGGCGTAGTGTAAGTAATTAGTTGCCGCTCAGCTAACTAACTTGTAGTGTCGTTAGCATCGCGGCATCGGCTCCGCAAACCGGTTTCCAGAAGCACCAGTGCTTTCACATGAATGAACGTACAAACTTCAGTGAGACCCCATCCCCGGATTGGAGATTTGAATCAATGCGATTCGGTCCAAAAATGTTTCAAAACACGTTCGTAGGTGGTTCTGTATCTTAGGTAAAGACAATCTCCACCACCACGTCACATCTGACAGCGCTGACATGCATTGGACACGCTTCATTTAACGCATTTCTTCTCCTCACCTAGCTGCATGGAAATGCCATGCCGGAAAAGGTGGTAATGTCGAGAATCGTGATGTAATCGACACGCGAGAGTTGCCGGGAAGGAAAATCGCCCCTGCCTCAACAGCCGCGACCCACAGCGCTATTGTTTTTTCAACCCATGCGCAGCCAACCATTGAGCCGCCATGTGGAGCACTGTCTTGGAATAGCGTCTCTGGGCAGCTCTTGGACGCTTCCCGGACACATCGAGCGATCGACAAGTCATGGCAGGCAAGAAGGGGGCGAAGCCTAGCTCAAACGGGAAAAGAGGGGCGTTGGGAAAAGGTGCCAAAATGGTCGCGACAGGCACACGTCGGCGACGGGCTCAGCAACCTTACCGCTCTTTTATTTCTTTTCAATGTCGAGGTCCCACGAGCCGCAGCGAGAGCGCGAGGTGCAGCGGTACTTGCAGAGCTGGCAAGTCGCCCGGGGCTCCCCGCTCAACGTCGCCCTCAATGTCGAGAGCATCGCCCAGCCCGACCTCAAGGACACGGGCTACCGGCCCCAGCCGTCCAGCGACAAGGCCCTGACGGCCTTTGCCCAGCTGGCCGTCCTCCGCCTCAATGTGAAGCGCGCCATGGTGTCGCTGATTGACGCCTCCACCCAGGTTATTCTCGCCGAGGCCACGCGCAACCTCCGCCTGGCCGACCTGGAGGGGGATGCCGGCGACAGCAGCAGCTCCGACAGCGACTTGTGGCGTACGTATTTCTTTTTGCCCAACCACTCCAAAAGGCCCCAGGTAGCTACATCTTGCGTGACGCGCAGCTGAAGTGCCGTCGTGAGATGCGTAGTAAAGCGACAAGTATCCGTTAGCGTGGCCAAGAGACTGACATTTGGTTTTTTTGCGTAGTGGGAACCACAGTTTTATCGCGCCCTGAGGCTGTTTGCGAGCACTGCTTCACCAACACAATCACCGTTGGCCAAGCTAATGGCAAGACTTACTCGACAACCGGCCTCCTTGTTTCCGACTGCAGGCTCGACCCGCGCTTCAAAACGCGCCCGTATGTGCAGTCGGAGCCTGGTGTGCGATTTTACGCCGGCGTGCCCATTGTCTCACGCAATGGTCACCAAATAGGCACTTATTCAGTTTCTGATGTCCGGCCACGGGACGGGTTGGACGTTGATGAAATTCAATTCATGCAGAGCGTTTCTCAAGCCATCATGGAGCACCTCGAATGGGCAAGGGATCGTGTTGACAGGTTCAAAGGCGAGCGCATCGTCCGCGGATTGGCAGCCTTCATCGAGGGTTGCTCTGCTCTGAGCGATGACCCAGTCCCGATCAAAGCCGAGCTTACGAGAGCTTCGTCCACGGTCCGCCCTCCTGAGATTACCGTGTCATCAAGAAGAGGCACAATTACGCGGGCCAATTCATTTTTTCGCGACCTAGAGTCTAAGACTGGTGACGGGACCCCTTCGAGGCCCTCTTCAAGATCCCCCTCCCAGAAAAGGAATTCAAGCCCGCCAAAGTCAGATGGGCTGTCGAGGATGTTTCACAGAGCGTCTGAAATCTTGCGCCACTCAACGCTGGCTGATGGCGTCGTGCTTTTCGGTACTACGGGCGCAAATACACGACCAGTGACTCGCGACATTAGATCAGATGGACGCCAATCATCGGATGAAGAAGACATGTCAATGCCCGTCACTTCCGGATCTGAGGGTGTCGGGGTTGACAGCTCTGATTCCGACACATCGCCCGCGAAAAGGCCCTGCAAGATTCTCGCTTATTCTTTGGCAGACGAGCGTGCGCGCGCTGACATAGAGCAAGACACGGCCTTATCCATTGGCACGCTGGAAAAGTACTACGCATTATTCCCCAAGGGCAAGGCATTCTCATTCACCGAAGAAGGGGCTGGGGTCTCCTCGGAGGATGACAGCGCGAGCGACCGGGAGCCCGCGGGCTTGGCCGGAACCCCCGGGGAGGCGTCGCATGACACAGGAAGGCGCCGAAAACCGAAAATGGATCACAAAGAGCTCCTAAAGAAGATCCCGGGAGCCAAGTCCGTCGTATTTTTACCTCTATTCGATTACTCCGAGGACCGACTGGCCGGGGGGTGTTTTCTGTGGACCTCTGTCACGGGACGCATGATGAATTTGGACGAGGACTTGTCCTATCTCAGAGCCTTTGGAAACAGTATTATGAGCGAAGTGGGTCGTATCAACACCCAGAAGAACGAAGCGGCAAAGACAACGTTTATCGCGAGCATGAGCCACGAACTGCGCAGCCCCCTGCATGGAATCCTTGGAGCTGCCGAGTTCTTGAGGGATACTGGGACGGATTCTTACCAGTCGGGCCTCATTAATTCAATTACGACGTGCGGGAAGACGCTTCTCGAGACGCTGAACCATGTCTTGGATTACAGCAAAATTAACCGGCTTGGGCGCCTGCACATGAGACGGGGAGGCAATAAGAACAAGCTCATCAACCTTTCTTCTGACTCATTTGAAAGCCTTAACATGACAGCCACTGTTGATATGGGCGTCCTTGTCGAGGAGGTGGTTGATGCCATTGCGGCTGGCCATACATTCAGGAAGCTTCCTGGCACTGGATATTCAAAACCGCCCATACCCAACACTGGCGAAACCAGTAGCCATGAGACGGAGGCTCCAGTTTCAGTCATGTTGGACATTTCCCCGAGAGCATCGTGGATGGTTAGAACACAGCCCGGAGCTCTACGCAGAATTATCATGAATCTCTTTGGCAACTCTCTCAAATACACGTCCTCTGGATTCATCCTTGTTTCACTCCACGCTCAAGAGAGCGCAGACGGCTCAAAGGTGGATGCACTAATACGGGTCGTCGACACTGGAAAGGGCATGTCAGAAGAATTTCAGCGTAGCCGACTATTTGTTCCGTTCAGTCAGGAGGATTCTTTCCAACCTGGTACTGGCCTTGGATTGAGTATTGTTAAGCAAATCGTCGATTCCCTCGGAGGGACACTTGAGGTCAAGTCTCAACAAGGCAAGGGAACCGAAGTCGATGTGCGCCTTCGCTTGACCCCCGCAAGAGAACCTATATCACCACAGCCGGATGATCCGATGGCTGCCGTTTCCAAGCAGACTAAAGACCTTGAAATGGTGCTGCTGGACGAGAATGACCAACCCGACTCTTTGCGTACTAATCAGCAGTGCCGCAAACTCAACGAAATCCTCGTTGAAACCTGCACAGATTGGTTCGATATAAAGGTCAGAAGAGAGGGCAATCCAGCAGGGACCGCTTTATATCTATGTTCCGAGCCTCCTTCTTTGCAAACTCTAGAAAAGCACTTTGGAGACCCCGGTCAGGCCAAACACAAGAGGACGCCCATCATAGTGATTTGTATGAACGTGGAAGAGGCTGTGCGGGTCTCACAACACCAGCGGAAGATACTGGCTGAGTTTTCGGACATTATAGAAATCGTACCACAACCGTAAGACATCGCCTCCTGCTGCCGCTTCCTAAACTAACATGGTCTTAGGTGCGGACCAAGAAAACTAGCCAAAGTTATGAGCAGCTGTTTGAAGAGAGTTGAGATCATGTCCAAGCAAGCCGAGCATGAAGTGCAGTTATCTGCATCGACTCAGGCGGAGACAATGTCCACAAAGGTAGCTAGGATGGCACACATGGGATCTCAGACGGAGCAGACAGGCGAGCTGCGCCGCTACAGACAGCCCGACGCACCAACGCAGATTGCCGATCCACAAGCGCTGTCCCCGCCTCAATCTCCGCCGCCCCTCGATCCCGAAACGCCCTCGCTCTCTGCCGAAATGAATTTCGCGATTCAAGGCAAGCCACAGGGTGCACCGGCGCAAAAGCGAAAACTGCACGTTCTGCTTGTTGACGACAACAGGATCAACCTCCAGCTCCTGGTCATGTTCATGAAGAAGTGCGGCTTCTCGTATCAGGAAGCAGAGAACGGGAAAGAAGCCGTCGACAAGTTCGAGGAGGCCAACGATCCCCACTCCCAAAAAAAGGACGGCCGCGGACGATTCGACTATGTCCTCATGGACATTAGCATGCCGGTAATGAATGGAATTGAAGCGACGAAAAGAATACGAGACTACGAGAGTCAACATAATCTGAAGCCCACGACAGTCATGGCTCTGACCGGCCTGGCGAGCGCCGATGCCCAGCGCGATGCGAAATCGGCGGGCATCGACGTCTTTCTCCCCAAGCCGGTGCGGTTTGCTGAGCTAAAAAAGTTGCTCTCACACGGATAGATGAAGGTGGTTCCTAATAGAATTATGTGGTATTTTTGGCCAAATCATCATTTGCACACCTTGTATGAGTTTGGTAAACACTTTCCTTTGATGTGGTCAAGCGAAGCAACGAATTAGACAACGAAGACACTGGTTACTGTCCAGAGACGTGACTGAAATTCACATTGCATAATTAATATACATAATATCAACTGAATCCAGAAATAATCTCTCGTAGCTGAAATTCAACTTGAAATGGAGATGGTACAGATGGATGAGGGGAAGCTGTGATGCAACTTCGGGGAAGTGCCCGTGAAGCGTCTTGTTTCTCATTGCCGGCGAACTATGGCGAACAAGCGACTTGTTTCCATGGACACGTAGAGCCTCGCAACTACCATAAAAGGCAGTTCCTGGGCAAGAGTTGTCATCGTTATTTCTTCGAGTAACTGACTCCGGTGGAAGTCTCTTGGTATGCTCACGTGCATAGCTTTATTGGCACACATCAACCACTATGAAACAAGACAATTTGTTATAAATTTAGGCTAATTGATTTTGTCGTTTCTCGGAGTGGCTTGGGGCAGCGCTGGCTGGTTCCGGTGGAGAGTATTTCTCTCTTTGGACCTAGCGCATGCCTCGCCATTTGAGTTGGCGCACACAAGTACACGATCGGCGCACACTCAAGTGTACACTTGCTCTGTGCCACTTTCAAGCATGCATACAGCGCAGCTCTCGGACAGTAAACCGAAAATGATCATGAATTTGAGAGGTTTGTTTCCCCTTGCTCGGGCTTTTGCGTTAGTTACGGCGGAATCGCTCAATCCAGCAGGCCCGCACGACAGACAGCTGGGCTATAAATACCAGCAAACAATGCGAAATAATCCATCGCTTATCGATATCTACGCCATATAAAACACTACAGCAAACGCCCGAAGAATATTTACATCATGACGCTACCCAAGGACTTTGTATGGGGCTTCGGCACTGCGAGCTACCAGATCGAAGGAGCTACAAGCGAGGACGGGCGAGCGCCCTCCATCTGGGACACTTTCTGCCGCATTCCGGGGAAAATCGCCGATGGATCGTCCGGCGAAGTGGCTTGTGATTCGTATCATCGCACGGCTGAGGATATTGCCTTATTAAAGTCTTACGGTGCCAAGGCGTATCGATTCTCTGTCAGTTGGTATGGCAAGGCGACTGTTTTCCTCACTGTCTTTGTTGTGCCCTGTTAACTTTCGTCGCCAATAGGTCCAGGGTTATACCCCTAGGTGGCAGAAACGATCCCGTCAACGAGAAGGGCCTGCAGTATTATGTTGATTTGGCCAACGGCTTAGCCGCCGCCGGGATTGAGCCAGTCGTAACTCTCTACCAGTGGGATCTCCCTGAAGCCCTGCATCAGAGATATGGCGGTCCGCTCAACAAAGCGGAATTTGTGGCTGATTTTGCAAACTATGCACGGGTTCTCTTCAAGGCCATGGGGCCGGTCGTCAAGGCTTGGATGACATTTACGGAGCCGCATGTGGTATCTGTGATGGGATACAACAATGGCTCCTTTGCTCCTGGAAGAAGCAGCGACCGCACGATTTCAGAAGAGGGCGATAGCAGCCGCGAATGCTGGACCGTTGCCCACAGCCTCCTGCTTGCTCATGGAACCGCCGCGAAAATTTACAGGGATGAATTCAAGCCTCTGCACGGCGGCGAAATTGGCATCACACTGGACGGTGAGTCTGCACCATCTCCCGGCGTTGTTCGTCTAACCGCCCTAACACCACATTAGCGTGTTGGGCCTACCCTTGGGATAGCTCATGTGAAAAGGACGAGGCTGCCAGCACTCGATTTCGTGAATTTAACCTCCAGTGGTTTGCTGATCCTCTCTACTTTGGCGATTATCCTGCAAGCATGAAGGAGCAATTGGGCGATCGCCTCCCGGTCTGGACCGAGGAAGAGAGCGCGCTTGTGAAGGGAAGCAACGACTTCTTTGGACTGGATTATTACACTTCCGTGTTTGCCAAGCACAAGACGACTGAAGCTAGCCTCGACGATGCTGTTGGAAACGTCGAGGTGCTGCAAGAGAATAGCAAGGGCAAACCTATCGGTCCAGAGACGGCCAGCCCTTGGCTTCGACCGAGCCCTGATGGGTTCAGGAAGCTCCTGAACTTTATCAGCACAAGATACAATTGCAAGATTTACGTTGCAGAGAATGGCACAAGTGTCAAGGGCGAAAGCGACCTTTCGATTGAAGCAGCACTCGAAGATGACTTCCGATGCAAGTTCTACAAAGACCACATCGATCAGCTTGTTCAGGCAAGAAACGAGGACGGCGTAAACGTCATGATGTACATGGCTTGGAGTCTGCTGGATAATTTCGAGTGGTGCGATGGCTACAAGGTTCGCTTTGGTGTCACGTATGTGGATTTCGCAAACAATGCACGGCGATATCCAAAGAAGAGCGCTAGGCTCATTCAAGATCTATTTTCCGGTCATATCGAGAAATAAGGCTGTATAGATTCTGAGCTTTGCATGCTCGAATAACAAAATTTTATCCGACATTTGGCAACTTTTGAACCTAAAGAGTGATTGGGTTTCATGAATGATGCAAATTCGGTGTGAAATTTGATTTGATCGAGCTACATTCGGCTATACGTACAAACGCGCGTTGAATTATTTCGTGGCCATCGACAGGGCTATATGTGTTTTTCAATCTCAGCCTCTGTCCATTCCCAAAACTCATGAGCTGTTCCGTAACCTCCCTCCTCTCTCGACTTGGATGCCAGCAGAAAGTCTTTACGAACAAGAAGAAATCGCCCCCATGGGCCAACTAGGTAACATTAGCATGAACCCGACAAAGATTATCAGAGACGGGGATACTTACTCCACGAACCAGACTTGCTCATCGTGACTTCTGGTGAAAGGCCAGCGAAAAGCTCCGTGTAGGCGCCATAAACTGGTTTATGCAGAAAGAAAGTGTTCAAGAACCAAGAGACCAAAAACCCCTGGGTTCTCCACAGCTCTGATTTGAGGTTTCCGGGATTAAGCGGAACGCTGATGATGCCATCCTCCTTTAATCTTTTGGCCATTTCCACAGCATGCAGATAGTTGCCCGCCTTGCTCAGACAGTAAGACTGAAAAGCGTTCTTCTTGACGCGGTTATGCATATCGCCAATATCGACTCCTCCGGTCGGAACCAAGGGCGCCTCTGCCCCGGAAGAAGACACCCATACGACACGAACAGTGCCTGGGGCTTCGAGCTTTGCGGTCTGGGTGAGCATTGGAGTGAGCAGCTTGGTGAGCGCAAAGGTTCCGACATTGTTGACGCCAAGCTGAAGCTCATAGCCTTGAGCACTGGTGGAACCCTGGGGCGGGTCCATCAGGCCAGCGTTATTGAAGAGGACGTGCAACTTGGACTCTCGGGCGATGAACTGTGCGGCGGCGGATGCAATCGACTTTAGGTCTGCGAGATCGATGTGCAGGAAGAGAAGCTCTCCGGCGGACCCTCGCACAGCATCCTTGATGTCGTCGATGGCCTTGGCCGCCTTCTCTTCCGAGCGCGCAGCAACCCACACTCGAGCATTTTTCGAATAGAGAATCCGCGCCAGCTCCTTGCCCACGCCGGTGTTGGCACCGGTGATGAGGTAAACCTGGGGACAGAGTTAGGTTAGCGCCACACTTTGACTAGCCAGCCACACACGGCAAAGGATGGCTTACCCTGCCCTTCAGGTCCGGGAGATGCTCCTCGGTGAAGGAAGGCGCCGGAGGGAACAGCTGGGACAGCTGGTGCAGAAAGTGTGTAATCATTTTTGCATATATCTTCTTCTGCGCTGTCGGCTGGATTGTTGCAGCAATGTGAAAATTGCTGGGGGGGGATGGAACCGGTCAATGACGCCACCTGGGCACGCACAGCGCTGGACCCCTTGGGAGTTTCGGGAGAGCTTCTAACCCCAGACAACAACTTGTCTTATCACCCGGCTACACAATATGAGCCGCTACCTAGGGCCTGCTCGCTATGCTGGAGACGTTGGCTGTGTGAGGTGAAACTGTCTGAAGGCGACGCGCCCAATTGCGAAGGGGGAGATGCGGGTGGGTCCGAGCCATTCCCGCGCGAGCGACCATGGCGCCATCTGATTTGGCCAGGTCTCTCTTAGTCAGGTTTCATCTAACCTCATGAAGCAGTTCGTCCATAGTATCTAATTGCTTCCCAGCGACCCTTTATGCAGCATGCAGTGTAGTGATTTTGCATCTCCTCCTTTTGTAAAAGACAATCAATAACGTTTTGGTCGCGTCTCATCAGCCAAAAAAAAAAACGAGTCCAGCCATGGCTTGCTCCCTCATGACTCGTCGCATTCCAATGCCGCCAATTGGGCTGAGGCGAAGGTTACCGTGGATGCATCCGGGCTGGCTTGAATTCCCATCCAATTCGTGCATATGTCAATTCATGTCTCAATTTCGTGTATTTCTGCAGCATTGCTGTGCCTCACCCAAGAAAAAGAAAAAGATCCTTGACTAGAGCGAACCAGGCGCACTTTCATCGTCGCATAAATCATTGCCGAGCGGCTCGTAGCGAAATAAGCCGTCTGTCGTGCTGCTGCTCTTTGACTTTTACCGCTACGCCATCTCCTAACCCGGGCAAATCATGGCCATGAGGTGACGCTTAGTCTCGGGACGGCCAAGATATAAAAAGCTGGTCGCCGCACCCCCCCTTTTGGCCGCATATTTCGTCCCGTCTCCCCGCTTGGCCAAGTCTGATGGGGCCGTTGACCTCATCTCACTACGCGGCGGATCTCGCGAAGTTCAGCACTAGCGTCAACATATCTTTTCCGGACGCTCATTGTTAATTCACTAGGAGACGCAGGGACCGCCGTGGTCTTCGCGACCGGGTCCCCGGCCACCCAGGACGATGCAACTGATGTATCAGCAGTTTCTGGTAAGATTGGTTCCCAGGCGATCATGCTCAGTACATTGAGTAACCAGAATTTTTCAGGCTGCAGAATGGACCCTGTTCACTCTTTGCGTCGTCGTTGTTGCTGCTAGGCTCGCGGTTCGCATACAGCGTCGGATGTGGAACTTTTGGCTGTCCGAGATCTTCCTCGTCATGGCCCTCCTAACCTTCCTCAGCCTGACGATCGGGGATACCATCACATTCGCAAATGGCTTTTTTGATTGGGCAACTTACTATACCAGCGACTTTGCCAAGGCGAGTAGCAGCAGCCTTTTTTTCTTCTTTTCTTTCTCTCCCTTCTTTTTCATTTTCATTTTTCTTTTCATGCTGAGCTAACGAACTAGGCAGTGGAAGTTCGCTTGCGTCATAGTCTACGAGTTGTGCTTTTATTTTCCGCGATTCAGTCTTTTGGCCTTCTATAACGAGTTGTTTCCTATAACCGAGGGAAAATTACGAATGTGCATGTATGGGGTCACGGTGTATACTGTGTGTGCATTTCTCGCATCTGCATTGATTGATGTCTTTTGGTGTGGTATTGACGTGCCTCGCAATTGGTGAGCATTGGCTGAATCACCACCTCGTGGCTATCCAATTGCTGATTCTTCTTCATCACCAGGGCGGAGTTCACCTCGTGCACTCGCTGGGCTAGGCGAGCACCTTTTCATATCAACTGGGCTCTCGGTATAGGTGCGGAATTGCTAGGTAAGGGCTCCCGGTAATCTTCTCTTGGTAATTTACACACTCAATCGTGCAACCTTAGTATTTGTCTTACCCTTTGGAATGCTCAGAAGACTCAAAGCTCTCCAAGGGAGGGAGAGGTTTGGATTCGTATGCATCTTGCTACTCGGAACTATGACAATAGTAGCCAGCGTTGTTCGGTTTGTCCTAATCGTAAATGGCTTATACTCACTCACAACCTGTAATATCCCACCGCCCCCCTGCTTGAGTCCTTCATCCCACGATTTGCTAACTATTTTAGATCTCCTTGGTGCCACGGAAATTGCAACGCAAATCATAGTGATAGCGCTTCCAGCGTTGCGCCCATTGCTTGGCACTTTCTCATGTACTTGGCGCAGATTCTCCAGTGCAAGAGACTCGGAATCATATAAGCAAGGAACTCAGCCATAGATAAAATAGATAAACAGAGTGATGGATTAATGAGACTAGGTGAACCATTAGGGAGCCTGTATTCTATTACACGAGATAGCTAAGGTGAAGATGAAACCTGCTGCACCATGAGACTTGCGAGATGATATAGTGTATATTACCTACTGTTGTACTACCAAATCCCGCATAAGTAAGTCTGCTGCAGTAAAACTATATCGCATATAGGCAGAGTTTTCTCACGCCACAGTTCAATTTAGCTAAAAGCTTTACCAAAAAGAGCAATTAATGTATATGCATAATCCAGCTGCTCTCTATTAATGCGGTAATCTATCCTAGAAGCATAGCAGGTGTTATATATCATGTTCAGACTGTATCCAACCTCCTTTTTCAACATACTTGATACTTGATCTCCTTTTCCTCGGTCATTTTCGACATTAATGATTAAATATTGGGTCTAAAACCCTCGCGTAAACTCCGATTGCAGCCTCCACTTTCTACCATATCTCATGACCAGAATTGGGATTGGGGCCAGAGAAAGCGACAGTGCACCAAACACGCTCATGCCCCAGCCATAGCCAAACAAGTCGATGAGGGGATCAGCGCCAAGCGGCAAGAATGTACCCATCAGACATCGCGTGACGATGACTCCCGTCATGGCAGAAGCAGAGTACATGCCACAAGCATCGACCACGTACGCTGAAAGGGGAATGATGATGATCAGGACAATCCCGTTTACCAAGGCCGAAGCGGCCAGGAAAGCCCACAGAGGTAGTCGAAAGTGCGCAGTCCAACCGTACAGGGATATGGCGACGGGTAGTAAGAATCCGCCAATGATGGCAAGTGGTAGACGATATTCAGGGTGGCCCTCACTTGAGCCGCGAAGCTTCTTGTAAATATTATCCAGTGTGCTGTTGCAGATAATGATAGAAATTAGGGAACCAAAACCTGGCAGGTTGTTAGTGGGAGATCAACATCCGGTCAGATGAAACTTACTCAAAGCAAGGAATGATGAACCCGTCTGCGCAGGAGACAGGCCATAAACGTTCCTAGCAATATCCGGCAGTGTGACGGACAAGAGGTAAAAATGGGCAAAAGCGACACCACCAAAGAACGACATGGCGAGCAGCACGTTGGAGCCACACAGGACCACGACTGGTCGGGATACACAGACCCACGTCTTATGCAGGGCCACGGAGAAACTCTCGGTTGGCTCTTTGAACATATCATCGCCGGATTTCTTGCGAATATCCGAAATCTTGCGACTAATAATTGCCATCTTGTACGTCTCCCGAAAGCAGGTGAACAACAAGATCGAGCACAGGCTAGCCAAGCCAGCGCCCATGAAGACGACGACTCTCCAACCGTACGTCTGGGAAATAACTCCACCGACGGACGCTCCTATGGCGCCGCCAAACAGCGGAGCCAGAGAGACGAGGCTCATGGCGGACCCCCGCTGGTCGGAGGGAAACAAGTCGCCGATGATGGCGGGGTTCAGGACGTTGACGGCGACGGCCAGGCCTGTGAGGGCTCGCGCGGCGATGAAGAGGTGGGGGCTCTGGCAGACGGCGGCAAAGAGGGTCGCCAGGATAAAGACGAGATTGGCGCCGTTCAAAACGGGGTAGCGGCCGTAGACCTCGGACATGGGGGCGATGAGGAACGGGCCAGCCGCCTCGCCGAGCTCCCAGATGGTGACCAGCAGGGCGCTCCCGGACGAGCTGGGCTGGCCATCGTTGAGGTCCGTGATGATTTCGTTGGCAATGGGGACCACGGAGATGCAAGTAAAGGTTCTAGAGAGAAAGCAAGCGTTAGCGTTGTTGTGGGCGCAATTTGTCAAGTTGGGTGGGTTGGTGGTTCCTTACACTGTACCGGCCATGCAGGCGAGGAGCAGGACAATCAACCACTTGAAGGCATTGGGCCAGTTGCGCGGGTTTTCGGGATCATTTGGCTCGAAATCAAGAATCTCGGCAATCGGCGTCGGAGGAAGCAGCAAATCTTCCTCCTGTGTGGATCTGAGTAGCGGCTGCTGCTCCATGGTGATTTTTTAGTCTCCGCGACCGTTGGAGCTTTTTTTTTTTTTCTTCGTCCCCTCGGTGACTAGCAGATGAAGGAAGCAAGCAGGCGAGAGGCACGGAGCGGGGAGAGGGGAGGGAACGGTGGGATTTTTAGATATGGACAATGTCGGTGTAGCGCTGAGGTTAGGCCTGTTTCCTAGCCTTGTTGTCTCAAAATTCACAAAAGGTGTGAGAAACCAGAGGCTGGCTGAACAAGCAGTCTCTATGCAAGACTTTTTGACTTGGGGGATTTTCAACGAGGAGCCGCCCGCCGATTCGGCCCAGTTTGTGGATCTAACCATGTGGCTCAGGTATGGCGAAATGTGGCGCCTATGTGGGTGATGTCAAAAATAGGGCGCTGAATTGGCGGTGAAATGCGCCTGTAAGAGCCGTGATTCCAGTCACGGGCGAAACCACTTCGCAAAACATGACATCAGGTGAAGGCTCAAAAAGCAAAGCTGAGCTAAGACATCGCGCACCCGTGAAGAAATAACGACACACGGTGAGCTACAGTAGCGGGGGAACTCGGTCCACGTACAACATAAACATGCATGGAAGAATTGCGCCAGGCGGGCGAACTAACCACTGCACAAACTACCCTTGCTGCTCCTGCTTGCTTCCCCAGGCCAATCCGCAAACCCGTGGAGACGTCAGAAAGAAATCTGTCTTCAGCGCGCCCAATCCGCGGCATCGAGTATCGATCGAGTTATGAAGGAGGGGTCGCATTCATCCGCTATCGGAGACTGCATCTGCTTCCGAGCAACCCGATGTAACCCAATCCAGAATGGCGCTTGTGACCTGCCGCAGCGGCCCGATGCAAGATGTGACGGCGACGAACAACCATTAGCACACTGACGCCAGCTTGGTGCTCTGCAGGGAATTTCACACGACTAACGTGCCGCTCGCTACTAGAGGAAAATTTTAGGCGATAATACGTTTTTCTTGTTATGACTAATGCCGAGTCTTGACTGGATTTGCAATGAACCGACAGGTGCAGCGATGCGGGTACCTACCCTATGTCTCTATGCCTGGGATTGCTCCTTCACAATTTTACAACCACTTCAAAGTTGATCCAACTACGTCAATTTTGTTGAATATTGAACACAGATTAGTATGTGAATATGGGAAGATGTCAAAAACTTTAGCTCAACCGAAGTGGGATGAAACTCAAATAAACATCACAAACCCCACTGCTCTGTGCCCAGTACGCTATCGCAGTCGTCTATCACGGCGAATAATTTGATAGACTTTTACCTTGATAACCTTGAATATCTTGGTTATAAATACGAATCGCTCAGTAGATCCCGGTTTCCAACCGTCTTGCCTTCTCCATTGGTTTTCACCACACCCAGAATAGAAACCATCAACTAATACCGTCACCCACCATGACGGCTTCCATATTGCTGCACAAAGTTCCGCCGGAGCTGTACACGATGATCATGGAGCAATGCGATTCTCCTTCGCAAATAAACGCACCAAATCGCTCCGCTTTCTTTGTGTGCTGTCTGATCTTCTTTCTGATGCCGATGACATAATCGCCGACTGCATCCCGACCGGTTAAGCTAAAAGAATAGAAACAATTGTAAAGAATGCTAACAAAGATGGAATCCAAGTTTTGCAACAGAATCCGCCCCCTTCGCCCTCCCAAGAGGAATATGCTCAGCTCTACAGGATCATGTTTTTGTTTGAAATCCACTCCTGTCGCAAATTTCGCGGAGGGCCTCGATTCTCCAGACTCTGCTTCACCTTGCCATCATCATTATCGAAATTCCGCTTCGTCGATGATTCGATTGCTTTCGAACACATTGCTAAAGCCTATGAAATAGTAAGCTACATCCATCGTCGCCATTATGACATATTTCAACGTCTTGCAACCGCCAATTCTTTGGTGGTGAGCAGCGTGAGTGTTCCAGAAGAGGGCCTCGATCTTTGCAAGGCGCGTGATGCCGGTTTTCCTGATAGTCTCGCTGAGCGCCGCATTCACGTTTTGCGCCTGAGATTGCATAAAAGGAAAGACGTGAAACAGCTTTTCTACACCTACTGGCTCTGCAACCAGGGTATCTCATTCCTGAGGTCTTTCCCCAAAATGAGTCCCGAGGAGCAAGAGAAGTTTACTCTGACCAACTTCTTTCGGATCGCCTCCAAGGTTTGAGGTCAACAGGTGGAAGGATGAAGATGGAGATGAAATATAGTTTTAGTTGGCGTTGAGTTTGGATATCTTGGGCAAACATCGCTTGGTTCCTTTGTTCATTTTCATTCATTTGAGTGGATCATGTTGGATCATTGACCTTTGACCGCGCGAGTACTTGTACAAGAAGACTAGTTCAAGAATGCTACAATAATTAAATTTAATCAATCTGTGCTCCTACTTCTGCGCATGCGGATTTGAGACGAGCCTCGTCCCATCCGTCCCAATTACCGACCGAATTCGGTAGCACGTGCGTCTTGCATTCATAACCAGCCCTGTGGATGAGCTCATCCATGCCGGTTCCGTTGGTGAAGACAATGAGGCGGACAAATTTGCTCATGATGTCAACGGTAAAGAATTGTCTGGCTGGGATGACAATAGTTTGACCGCTCTTTGTCAGAGTCCAGTCAGGATCCCCCCTCAATTTTAATTGCACTTCTCCTTCGACAAGGCAGAATGTATGATCTACATTGGTAAAGCTGATGTATCGATCGAAGAACGGCCGTATGTGATATGCAGACGATGACTCCAAGACGGCGACAGAAAACCTCCCATCGCACTGGGTCGCTCGAACCAGTGGGCGAGATATCACCCCGCCAAATGCCCAGCAGGGACCTGTATTCGCCCGCAAGAAATAGGTGCCTGGAGAAGCTGGTACGGTATCTGTGTCCAACCAGTCAGATGGCTCCAGCGGCGTCGCATTGCGTTCAAGGCGGAAGATGGGAGAATCCGTTTTTGGAATCTCTGGTGACTTGTCGCTGTCGCTGTCCGGGACCAGAATTCCCGTAAACTCGTTTCCAATTTTTCGGAAAAATTCGACCAAGTTTCCTGGTGCGGCGACTGACAAAAATTCGGTGTAGGGCGCAAGAGGCTGATAACTGTAGGCGGTGTCCTGCAGGATTGAAGTATCCGGATGAGTATTTTGATTTGGAGAAGCATAGAATGTCAGTCCCTTACTGAATGTATGTATAGAAAATCCCCTGGGTACATGTCTCGGCACTTATCGCCGATTGACACCCTTACATATCCTTTTGTCACAAGGATTGCGTTATATGCCTCAGGCTGTGGAGAGACGCTGCAGACGTCAGACTGAGCGGCTGATACATGACAGACAGCAAGCCTGCCGTCCGACTCGCTATCGGATACGAGAATACGGATCACGGCGTGGCCGCCGAGTATCTCAATCGTGTCTCCTTCCAGCTGGCCAAGGACGTAGGGGTCCCTAGTTCCAGGCGGGAGACTGAGGAGGGGGATGGCCATTCTCCAATGAAGGCCTTGTTGCAATTGTATGACTCAAGGGATAATGTCAAGGAGGGGGAATCATTTGATAGTTGTGCTGCTGGTTGCTGTCTCGGCGTATTGGTGTGATGTTGATCTGCAGATGAACCCTCCAACTCAATCGCTGCAAACTGCAAATGCGATGCGAGAATGACGTCATAGCTTCTACTTAAACCCCGACGGAAAATTATCGGGCATCGGATGCCTTACCGAGATGTGGGATAACATCTGTCACGATTCAAAATTCCTTGCGTGAATAAATTGTGTGATGAGATTCCGCTGGAAGTAGAAAAGTAAAAAATCCAACGCCAGTTATTCTGAAACGCTGTTTCCGCCTACCTTATTTCTGTTATGCCATGTAAATCTTTACGCAACTCGTTGCTGTATTGTGGGCACTAGATCCGGCGCTAATTTCCGATTTCCTGCTGAGAATGAATGCCTGGAGACACTCAAGGGTCTCTTTCTTACCCGCTTCTCTCATTCGCAGCCTTTTCGCTTTCATCAGGTTGTTTAAGGATGGCATGACAACCAGTCTGGACTGTGGTTGTTCTAGCCGGCATATTTTATCTGTGGAAGCCCAGGAATTGGAGCTGTTGTGCATCACGAGACTGCGAAGATGCCCGGCCTACTCTTTTTCTCTCCAGTCTCTCGGCCATTTTCAAGGCGATCTCTGTGAGCAGGAACAGGCTAGCGCTGGTACTCCTTAGGTACTACCTTGCTGAGTAATAAGGGAGTATAGTTACCTTTTTCCCTCAGCAGGTGAACAATACCTACCCCTGCCGTTGTGTGCTCACTGAGGCCACCCCTGTCTCAGCGTGGCTACTGAGCCCTTACCCTTGTCTTGGGCACTAAGCCACGCCCCAGCGGCTTGTATACAGTACACCCACAGCCTGGATGCCTCTAGACCCCACTGTAATCCGGTTTGCCGGGGGTCCATCGGCATTCCGCCGTGGCCTACGCTTGTCGTTAAATTGGCTGGCCATCTCCTCTTATTCACCAATGTCCAGCTCAACACACCATATTGTCCTATTTCCTCCGCCATCATGACTCAATCAAACCTTCGAATCGCTATTTTGCAGAGTTATTCAAGGGCAGAAGCTGGCGGTGAATTGATGATTGAGAATATCTCGAAGCTTATCCTCAAGCTGAGACCCAACGCTGAGATCAAAGTTCACGCACCGATTGATGGCGACGAATTCCCTGATTTGAATGCCTATGATTTAGTCATTCTAACCGGTGGGCCTTTTAATCTTTTGCAAGATGAGAAGCCTTCATGGGTAACCGAAACTCTGGATTACATCAGGGCTGCGGTCACACACCCGTCAAAGTCCAAGCTTCTAGGCATTTGCTGGGGTCATCAAGCCATTGCTTTGGCCCTCGAGGGCTCTCTAGGGTTGTACAAGAATAGGCTTTGTGTAGGAGTTCCGTATGTAAATGAAAATGCCTCAAGCTAATTCGTATCCTAGTTTGGCATTGCGACTCTCCCGTTGACACCCGATGGGGCAACATTCTTCAATACCAAATCACTGGTGAGTGCCGCAAAACTACGAAAATCGCGAATCCCATCTAATTTTGGTAGGATATTCACAAAAACCACAAAATCGTTGTCAACGATATTGGTCCTCAACTTTCTTGCCTGTCTCCTGATAATGAGATTCTCCTGTCCAAAAATAAGCAGATGATCACATTCCAAGGTCACCCAGAGATGGATGAAAGCCTTGCTCGGTCATTTATGGATATAAATGACCCGGCCTATTCTGTTCTACCTGAGCCGGGAAGTGGCATGAAGAACATCGATGCAGCTCACGATGGTGAGGTAGCTTTCGAGAGGATTTTAGAATGGGTTGAGAAGGACAAACTCGTTGTGTCGCTGGATTATTCGGGTTAACAAAAGAGCGCATAACTATGCGTAAATATTTCAAGGGATGAAAATAGATTTATCATTTTAAGAATAGAAAAGATTTCGATCCAAGATTGAAGAAAGCCCACGGGATATTGTGTCACAAATAATGACTCGGATTAGGTGTGAGTTGTACCTGATAAGAGCCCGTTGGCTGCCCACATGTCAATGGATCTGCAATGCAATAAATAACTGCATAGAAAGAATGTAAAAATGATTGATCTATACCCTAAATATTCTCCGCTCGTGTATTTTACCCTTCCAACATGAATAAAGAAAATCAATGAGATATTTACACAAGATATTCGCAGACTGCGTCTTCCTTTGCCAGGCTTTCAATAACGTCACTGAAGTACCCAACCACATAGTCCGCAGCCTCTTTGTTCAATTCTTGATTGGATATCGTCATGGTGATGGTGATGGTAGACCCGTAAGGAACAACAAGCACATTGGCCGTGCGAGCTGGCTGATTTGGAAGACTGTAAAGACCTGTTTCACAGCTGTGTCCATCAAAAGTACACGTCGAATCGTCATTGTTGGTGAAGTTTTGGAATCTCACAAAACCGCCGAATTTAGTTCCGGGCTGCCAAGATGTGCAGTTGCGGCCGATTTCGCCAAGCCCAAGATTCTCAACAGGCATGGTCTTGATGTGCTGCTTCTGGACTTGGTCAAGAAGGTCAAGCTTGCTTGATCCCTGAGGGAAGTGAACTCGCACAGGGATGATGTTGATGCAAGGGCCGACAATGCGGTCTTCATGCGGAATTCCAAGGTCTCGGCCGTGTACGACCTGACCAAAAACAACATCGTTCAAGCCGTCCTTGCCTCCATTCTCTTGCTGGTTGGAGGCGAATAACTTGGAGAGAGTAATTGCCCAAGCCAGCTTGACCAATGTTGCCAACGTGATGCCCTGTGGAGGAGAGATTGGCAAAGTCTCTGCTCTTGCTGTCACAACGCTTGGCTGTTCTGACTCTGCGCTAGTCTCCTTTCCGTCGGTTCTATCCCAATTGCTCAAGAACTTGCTGTTCATGCTAGTCATTTGTGCGTCTCCCATGGCCTCTCTCCAGATATTGTAGGTCTCCGGTGTTCTTCTGCTCCATACTTGTCGAATGTGGTCCGAGAACTGACCGCAAGGCGCAGATGGGCTTCTGCTGTATGCAGAGCTGAGATCCTGGCAAAGAGTATCCAATGAAAGTCCATCAAAGAGGGCATGAGGCAATCGCAGGGCCAGATACATCCTGCCATCCTTCAAGGTCACCAGCTGCACCTGGAATCCTGGGTTGCCATTGATAGGTACTCCCATGGCAAGAGAATCCTCTGCGAAATGCTTTTCGTGGTCTTCAATGTCTGAATAGTGAACAAAGTCGATGGTGATTTTTCGCAAGGTTATTTGTATGACCGACTTGTCATCGTTTGTGTAAAAGACTGTGCGTAAGCTGGAGTGCTTCTCGACAAGCTGATCGCATGCATTTTTGAGCTGCTCTTGGTTGACTCCTTCAGGCAGTGAGATCCATAGATATCGGCTGTAAAAGTTGTAGAGTGTCATCGTTTGGAACTCAGTGGCTGGTAAGGCTTCCACCATGTTGTCGATGATCTCTTGAGGCACTTGGCTAGGGAGCTTCTCACGAGGAATTTCGCACTGGTGTGAAGAACTCTTGGTTGGCCCAGACAATTCTTGGCTGGCATCTCCGTTCTCTGCTTCGCAGGCTGAAGCTATTTTTGAGAGGATTTGTTGCGTGAAGATATCCGCGACGCTCAGTTGTATTCCCTTGCGTCGTGCAAACATGGAGACCTGCATGGCTGAAATTGAGTCTCCACCAATGCCAAAAAAGTTGCTGTTCATGGGAATCGATTTGGGATCCACATTAAGAGCTTGGCCAACGATTTGTTGAATCACCCGGCCATGCTCGGTGATAGGAACTTCTTCAGCGACCACTGTCCTGCTTCTCAATTGGTAATGTTCAAGTCTCTTCAACGGCCAGGTTTTGGATTGTTCCTTGAGAAGCTTTCGGTTAACCTTGCCTGACAGACTAAGAGGAACATCAGCCAGCGGTACAAAGAAAGACGGAACCATGTACGCCGGAAGTAGCTCCTTTAGAGATGCTTCCAATGACTCAATAATCGTGTAAAAGGCATCGGTTGGGGGCCCAACCAACTTCAAACCACCGGCCTCGGATGATTCGTCGCTTATGAGCTCTCCGAATTCTCCATCAGTTTGGGGGCAAATGAATGCAACTAGCGAGGCTCGGTTGTTTTGTTCCGCAATCTTGATACACTCAACGGCAGCAGTTCTGATGGCTGTGCACACAGAGGTAATGGAATGCTCGACCTCTCCGACCTCAAGTCTCTGCCCGTGCAATTTCACCTGATCATCCTTCCTTCCGACAAACTCAAATGAGCCATCAGGTGTCTGTCTGACGAGATCTCCCGTCTTGTATATTCTTCCGGAGTGGGAACGAAACTCGGGAAGCCAAGAAGGGTTGGTGATGAAGACTGCATCTGTCTTCGCCTTATCTTTGAGGTACCCGGAGGAAACCACGGCACCTTCGACGAGCAACTCACCGATGGTGCCGATAGGGACCAGCCGATTGTGATCGGAGGGGTCAGTTACCCAGGAAGCCGCTCCAGGGCTCCAACCAACGTTGGTGCAGTGAGTTTCAGGCCAAATTCGCCCGATATGAGAGATGACTGTGCATTCCGCCGGCGCATACATGCCGTATAGTTTCACCTTGTTAGCCCAAACGTCCAAAATGTGTTGAGTCATAGGTTCGCCAGCTGATCCTAGGACTTCCAAAGTGGGAACGTCTGATGGCTCGAAGAGATTAATCACAGAAGGAGTCAGAAGTGCCCAAGTCACCTTGAGGTCACCTGCTGCCTTTGCTGGGTTTCCCTTTCGCTCCTCCTCATGCGGCACACAAACACACGCTCCCGCCGCAAGGGTGAATAGGATCTCACCAATGCTAATATCGAATGCAAAGGAGGCGAAATGGAAGACGCGGCTGTTGGAGGAAAGCCCTCCATGCTCACGCATGACAGCTGCGCTTGTGGCGATGGCACGGTGCGGAAGCACAATACCCTTGGGCACTCCAGTAGAACCTGAGCTGAAGACAACGCCTGCAGGGGCATCCAGAGAGGCAACCACAGTCGGCAACTCGGGCTCAGAAGCAATGGTGTACCCGTTGAGGTTTTGCACACGTCCCTTGCGGTCAAAGATGATGACTGGAAGTTCAAGGCTGTCACTAGTCTCCGTGTGCTCCTGGAACGTAACGACAAGCTTGGCATCAATCATTGAGCACATGGTTCGCAGTCTCTGAATAGGGTGCAAAAGGTCCAATAGCACAAAGGTACCGCCAATCTTCAGAACCGCCAGCATGATGACTGGAACCCAGGGGGACCTCTCCACCAACAGGGGTACAAAGTCGCCCTGCTTGACACCCGAGTTTATCAAATGCAGTGCAAACTCATTGGAGTAGTTTTCAAGCTGCGCATATGTCAGGTCCAAGTCAGGCGAGTGGATAGCAAGTGCCTCGGGTTGGGAAATGCATAATTGCCGAATGCGATCATGGACGCATGTGTCCGCACCTTCGGGGAGCACATGGTTCCATTCTCCCAACATGGCCATGTCCTCTGAAGGCACCAGGCTAACATCTGTGATGCTGATCGAATCGGACTTCACAAGCTGCTGGATAACGTGTGACATCTGCTTGAGAATGCTCTGTCCAGCGGTGGGCGCCAGATAAGCAGGGTCAAATGCCGCTCTCAGGTTGACTCCGCTCTCTTCTGGGCGACATGTCATCACCATTGGGTAGCTGGCAAAGGCCTTTGCATTTTCAGAGGAAGCCGAGTTGGCTGATGTCTCAAAAATAGTAGATGTGGTTTTCTGCTCATACGGCTGCACAACGAGCAGATTCTGGAAGTTGCATGCCTCAGCAGCCTCTCTTCCAGCTTGTCGGATGCGCGTCAATCCAGTTTGTTCATGAGTCATCATGTTGACGAACTGGCCCTGAACCTGTGACAGACCCTCGTGGACAGGTCGGCTTGTTGGCAGTTTGATGCGCACAGGCAGTGTCGCTAGGGTCGGCCCGCTCAGCTGATCGATTCCATCGACATTTGCGTTACGACCACTGACTGTGGCTCCAAACACGACGTCTTCACTGCCAGTCTGGTGCCACAGGACAATGGCCCATGCAAGTCGTAAGATGGACGAGATCGTATACTTGGTGGAGATTCCGGCATCGAGTTGCACGGCATGTTCCAGGACCACCTTCTCAGCCGCGTTGGTTGACTTGGAAGCACTGGTTGGAAAATGTTCCGCCTCGAGGCCAGAGAATTCCTGACGCCAAAAGTCCTCCTTGGCATTATTGTGTTCGCGAAGGAGGTGTTGAACGAATGGAGTGAATGGCTGCGTCTGAAGTGTTTCCCCAGCGTATGCGCGCTCAACTTGTGCAATGATCAGGTCAAGGGACCATTCATCATACAAGCAGTGGTGGATATCCACCCGGAAAGCCTCTTGGCTCAAATAAAAGTGGACGGGAGGACCTTGGTTGATATCAATTTCAACTAATCCTTTCTCGTCAGTGACATCGGCGACAGTCTTCCACGGCATATCAGCCTTCAGAACGACCTGGAAGATGCCGTTCGGCACTTGCACGAATCTGGTGCGAAGAATTGGGTTGTTGAGCCAAGCTTCCTTCCATGCACCTTTGAATTTCTCCACATCGAGCGTTTTTGCCAACTGCCAGGTGTAGCTACCAATATATGCATTGGAGTTTTGCGCCGTCAAAGCTATCAACCCTTGCTGCATGTGCGTGCAGGGGTATACGTCTTCGATATCGTTAATTTGCATACCAGGTTCCTCCAAAATTGCTTCAATTACGGCCTGGCGATTCTCTATCAATGAGAAAGGCTCAGGCGCCGCTGCTGGTAAGGACACCAAGTCCTTAGCTAGCACTGATGCCATGTCTGACAAGGTCGAAAACCTGAAGATGTCAGACACCGAGATCATAAATCCCGCCTCACGAAGGTTAGCAGCTATTTTGATTGCCGAAATGGAGTCTCCGCCACGGCGGAAAAAGTCGTCCTGAAGAGAGATGCTTGAATCCTTGATACCCAAAATCTCGGCCCAAGCTTCGATGAGAAGTCTCTGCTTGGGTGTGGCTGCCTTTTGAGTGGCAATTGCGTCAGATGCACTAGCATTACTCTTCTGGTCATCATGAAGCACCTGTGCAGCTGTTTTCTGAAGGAGGAGTCGATTGATTTTACCTGATGTGGTGAGTGGCATGTGCGACAGGAAGGTGAAGTCGACTGGAACCATAAATGAGGGCAGGTATTGCAGAAGATGCTGTTTGACAGCAGCTTTCAGGTCTTCCTTGTCCTTCAACTTATTTGACAACAGTTCAGATGAGCTATCTGGCCCTCTGGATGTATCAAGGCCCAGAAATGCGAGAAGCTTTGTTGAGCCATTTGCCTCATTCTTAACAGCGACGACAGCTATATGAGAGAAGCCAGACTCGGTGATTTCCACGCATGCTCCTATATGATGCTCAATTGATGGAAGTTCAAGTCGCTGTCCGTTGATCTTGATTTGGTGATCCTTTCTTCCCAAAAAGTTCAGCGACCCGTCAAGGTTGTATCGTACCAAATCGCCTGTATGGAAGGCCCGCTTCCATGGATGATCTTCGCTGAATTGTTGACGAATCCTTCTCTTGAACTCTGGGTTTGAAGTGAACTGCTTCTCAGTCTTCTTCTTATCGCCCATGTAACCACGCGCAACAGATGGACCTTCAATGACCAATTCTCCCAGTGCGCCAATTGGTGCCAGTTTATCTGGTTGGTCAACGGTGACGACCCACAAGTTTGACCCAGACCCAAAGCCGATATTGCCTGGGGAAGCCCCTTGTTGGATATCCGACGCCAATGCTGCGATTCCGGCACTTTCACTCACACCGTAGGCATTGAAAAGCCGCACGTGCTTGGCCCAAGAAGCGATGTGGCTATCTGCCATCGGCTCTCCTCCAAGAACTAATCCTTGAATGCTTGGACATGAAGCCGGAGACAGAGTGCTTGCCATAGACGGCGTCAAGCTTGCCAATGTGATAGAGTGGCGATTAATGAACCCAGAGAGGTCATTGATACGATCACTCTCGGAGGGGATGCAGATGCGTCCACCAAACATGAGCGTGATGAGCATATCACGATTGCTCACATCGAACGTGTACGATGCAAACTGCAACATCCTCGTCTCAGGGGTAGCACTAAGGTTTTTACCATTGGCCATCGCCATGGCATGAAAGGCAGCATGCTCTGTGATGATGCCCTTCGGCGTGCCGGTGGTTCCAGAGGTAAAGGTGATGTACATGGCATTTGATGTGTTTGTCTCCGCTGTCGGCTGTGGTCTTCTTCTATCGGCTGATAATGACTCTAAAAGATCCTCTTCAACTGTGACAATCTCGCTAGTGAAGGACTTGGCGAGTGTGCTATGTTTTGGTGAGCATACCGTAATTTCGGGACGCAGAGATGAGCATAAGCCTCGGCTGTACTCTATTGGGTGGGAAGGGTTGAGGAAGAAATAAGCGCCGCCAGCTTTGAGGACACTTAGCAGCGAAATGACTGCCCATTTTGATTTATCAAAAATAAGGGGAACAAAGATTTCTGGGCCGACTCCAAGGTCTTGAAGCCGCGCCGCCAAAGCCGAGGAGAGGCTATCCAATTCTGCATAGGTAAGCTCGCCATCCCAAGCTGACACAGCAATGGAATCTGGTTGTGTGGCGCACTTCTGGGAGACGGCGCTGTGTACGCATCGCGCAGAATATATTTCATCATCTGATACGTTATTCCATTGGGACAGACGGCTGATGTCTGCATCACTGCAAATATCAAGATTATCAATCAGACCATCAACGTGGGTGATTATTTCCTCGGTTGCCTTGGCCACTGTTGTTGCAATCATTGTGGCCAAGTCAGTCGAGATGACTGAGGGGTTATGGCGAATCCCAATCTCAGGGCATTCTGTCTCTGTCCCTTGCGAGAAGAAGACCGCGAGATCAAACTGCAATAAAGATGTCAGTATTGCAACAAGATCTTTTGTTCGCTTGGGGACAAGCTAATCACCTCTCTGAGTCTTGCATTATCATATTTATCATCATGTGCTTCGTTAATATAGACAACGGAGTTGGCTGCCAGACCAGCTGTGCTATTTTCGTTGTCGGCCTCCACATGGCGTATATTGAAGAGGGTTCGCACGGGCCGTGAAGGTGAAACATGGCAGTAGCAACTTCTTCATTTCTTAGTTAGTTGCAACTCAGGAAGGCATGGTACCTCAGACTACATACTTTGTGGAATTCAGACTCCCAAACTGCACATCGTCGGAGCCGGTATAACTCCGAAGTGCAATCGCCCATGCTGCCCGGAGAAGGTCCAAGTGGCTTTTCTGTTCGTCAAGCAGCCATCTGGCAAGAAACCTGCCACTCAAACCTGTGCATGGAACATTGACCGTGGATAGTGTTTCGTTCTCTGGAGAGGCCGCCCGAATCTCAGTTTGTGAGGCAAACAACGGCAGTATCGACGGGGCCGCCATGGAGACTGATTTTGAGATAGAGTTTTTTTTCTTTTTTGCTTGATTAACCACGAAGCAGAGAAGTTGATAGATCTCAGCACGTGGGTAATACTTAGTATCAATCCTTGATGCCCATAGCTATTTATCAGCCTACTCGATTGTTTTCCACGCGGGAGCGTCGTACTCCATCCATAGAGGGAATTGATCCAAACACCCCACATAAGCACGGCAGGTATACACTACCTGCGTTGTCTCCCGAGCAGACCGGCGCACTGCCTCCTGTCGTGCGGAGTCCATTCTGCATTGCGAGACATGCATAGAGTGTTACTCTGTATGCCGGACCCCGATCCGCAGTTTGGCGAATTGACAAGGATTGTTTTTCTTACACGGTGTACAAAGGGGCCAGGGCGTCCGGGCTTTGATGGGGTTCCTGGGGTGCAACGGGGTGTCGGACATTTGCCAGGGTGGCTGGGACACGGTAGAGCGAGCATGGCAAAGCGACTGGAGCACGGCAGGATTGCAGCATGGCAGGGTCAATGGAACAGGGCATGCACACGATTCGTGCCGGGGTGAATTGGCATCGTGGAGCTTTAGGTCTGACTCGCGATCCACTGTTCGTGTATGCCGGCGGCATGCATGTCGTTGCTGCACGCCCCTACCCCTGTCACCTTGCATCCTGGTCACCTTAAACCCGGCCCTAGCTAGCTCTAGGTCTTACCCAGATCATCATCAATATGACCGATGATCCACAGCCGTAGCCATGCTGATATCTATTACACAAATCTTTTGCGAACGTGTACATTGGCCTTCCTAGACGGGGAATTAATGGGCGCCGCCCGAAGCCGCCGAGTCCGACCGACATCGGTTCCGACTAGCTCCCGCGCCGGTAACACAGATTATGCCGAACATAAAGTACATTCCACGATACTAGCGAATACCAGGTAAATTTGCCTTCTTTGCTGAGTTCTATCATATTTCCTCTAAACTCGGATAACCATGTGTGGACTAAGTTCGTTCCTGTGCCACAATGCAGAGGCTTGCTCCAATGCCCAGCATGTGGAAACAGAGTTAGAGAACAGTCTCGAGGCTATCGCCCACCGTGGCCCGGATGCTCGCGGGCGTTGGTACAGTGACGACCACAAAGTTGGTAGGTATCCTCATTCCCTGTTGCTGTTCGAACATGGGTGAATAACCGAATTTCCTCAACAGGCCTGGGTCACGTTCGCTTGTCGATCATTGATCTCAGCCCCAGCGGCAACCAGCCATTTCACGATGAGGATGATGACATTCACGCCGTCGTGAATGGTGAGCTTTATGATTACGAGAAGTACCGAGAGCAGTTGTCCAGCGAATTCAATTTCGTGGGAAACAGTGACTCGGAAATCGTTATTGCTTTGTACAAGCATTATGGCCTCTCCTTCATTTCTCATCTGAGGGGAGAGTTTGCTTTTGTTCTTTGGGACGGAAAGCGCCAGAAACTCATTGCAGGCAGAGACCGATATGGAATTAAATCACTTTATTATACAGTGGTCAACGGCAAGCTGTTGGTGGCCACAGAGATCAAGTCTTTCCTTTCATTTGGATTGAAGCCAGAATGGAATGTTGCATCATTGCGAGATCAGAGCTGGAGAGTTGACTCGACCACTTTCTTCAAAGGCGTATACAGAGTGGGTTCATTTCACCTCTATTTGTTAAATTATGCACCCCTTTTTAACACATGATAGGTTCTCCCTGGGCACTATCTGACATGCCGACCCAATGAGAAAGAAGAGCAACACTCATACTGGGATCTTGAGTTTCCCGATAAGGTAGGAAGCCTCAACCCCTTCATGCGAATATTCTCTGACAATCAATGTTTCTTTCTAGCGTGCTCTTGACCTGCGAACTGAAGAGGAAATTGTTCAGGGTGTTAGAAAGCGTCTGCTGGAGGCTGTGAGAATCCGACTCAAGGCAGATGTTCCCGTTGCCATCTATCTCAGTGGTGGAATCGATTCATCATCCGTTGCTGGAATGGTGTCTCATCTCATTAAAGAGGGTACCCAGTTGGGTAACGAGACAAACTCGATTCCCTCAAACATGAAGTGCTTCACTGTTCAGTTTGATGAGGACAGCGGTGCAGATGAGTCGAGTACGTCCCCGCCCAACCGTGCAAAACACCCATTGCTAACAAGTTTCAGACGTTGCTATGCGCACGGCTAAATGGCTGGGCGTCGATATCCAATTGGTTAAAATGGACGAAGAGGCTCTCGCAGCCCGCTTCGAGGATACTGTTTGGCACAGTGAGGTTCCTCTCCCTGATCTCAACGGAATGGGTCGCTTGGCACTTTCCGAAGCTGTCCACGCTCAGGGCATCAAGGTTGTCATTACTGGTAAGTTACGCCCCCTATCACAAATCTTCTTTTGCTTTTTTGAAGTTACGTCCCTAACATTCGTGTAGGAGAGGGCTCTGATGAGCATTTTGCGGGCTACGATGCGTTCCGGGCCGATTCACTTAGCGAGATCGATCACTCATGGCCTGCGCTACAGATTGCCGACGCCGACCGTGAGCCGGCATTGGAAAAGGCCATCAAGGAAGGCACATATGGTATTTTTGGCGAGTACAGCAAGAATGTTCCAGCTTCGACCCGACGTATGTTCAACAACAGCTACGTCACTAGCCCCATCGCAAGAGTTGGCAACCTGCCATTCTCCGATTGGACGGAGTCTTACGGAGAGGCTATCCCCGAGACCAGTCTCGTTCAGGGTTTTGATGGACGTGTCCGCGATAACATCATCAACAAGTGGCACCCTCTTAACACCGGTCAATACCTCTTCGTCAAGTCATTTTTGCCTCACTTTATCCTGAGATATAACGGCGACAACGTCGACATGGTCAACCAAGTCGAAAGCCGTTGCCCCTTCCTTGACCACCCCTTGACTGAATACGTGAACAACGTGCCCCCAAGCCTCAAGATGAAGTACAATGTCAAGGATAAGTCCTGGCGCGAAAAGCATATTCTCCGAGAGGCTGTGCGGCCCTACGTCACCGATGAGATTTACAACATGAGCAAGAAGGCTTACATGGGCCCAAGACGGTTCTGGCCGGACGGACCTCTGCACCGAAAGATCAAGCAGCTGGTCACCAAGGAGAATGTGGAAAAGTTGGGATTTGTGGACTGGAAGGCCACAGAAGAAGCCCTGGATGGCGCTTTTAACAAGCAGGAAGGCATGGGGCTCCGCCGCGCCATTACTGTTGCTCAGTTTGTTATTCTGGGACAGCGCTTCGGTGTTAAAACAGCTGGTGCTCAATCGAGTTGAGGACACCACATACATAAAGTATCTGGTTAGAAAATTTGATCATTTAGATAGAAAGAGAATATATTCGTGCTTCAAATTGATTGCAATTCTTCTGAACAATATCTGAATCAACTTGTATTCGTTTTAAGTAACTTGAGCTAAGCTTTATTCCTCATTGCGCCTACTTCCTTGCATCATGTAAACTGTTAATGTGGCCTTGAACTGTCCTGGATAAAATGGGGCACTATCAAGTTTGGTCTTTGCGCGAAGACAGGGTGAAAAGGCCAAATAACTTAGGTGTAATGATGGTTGAAATTCTTTTTGATTCATTGCTTCATCTTCCATACCACCTATCTAGCTACATAGCACTAAATACAGACCAAAACAGCAAGCAAGGTTGGATTTTGGAACTTTTACCAAAATGCTGCACATCGGACCTCGATACTTTGACGAGCTCCAGCATTCTCATCCTGGTCGACCAACTCGAAAGCACTGTGGATGACTCCGCCGACTCCCAGATCAGACTTCTCGTTGGAGCCCTCCTTTGGTGCTCTCGCATACGACTCCAACTCGTTATCGAACAGTTGGATCACCAAAACGTCAGTGGGCTCCTGCTGCGAAACAAAGTGCCAGGCATGCGACGTCTGTTCCTTGTCTCGTGGCCCATAAGCAAGATAGCCTTGCGATTTGAACGTTTCCTTGTCCTGATGGGCTGTAACTTCCTTCACCTCTTGGCTGGGGACATCGGGATCAATGATCCGCGACAGTTGAGCAGGAATGCTGTGATCCACAGGCTCAAGCTGGTCAGAAGGAGCGTAATCAGATTCAGGGAAGGAAGCACAAGATGAAAGAGCAAGAGGATCGCGATGGACGGTGGTAAGAGGCCGCCAGATGGAGAAAAGGGAGAATCGAGGAATGCCTTCCTCGCCCTCCGTCTTTCCGTTATAATGGTCCTTGAGGTCCTCCCACTGGACACCAGATTCAAGCAGCTTGTTCTCGGCTTCGATTACTCTCTCGGCTGCCGAAGTAACTATGTTGTGGTACTTTCGAATGTGGTACCTTGCACCCCTGGGGGTCAAGTCGCAATGCACCTTGGGGGCAGGGCAAATGCCATCTTTTGGCGTATTTCCAACAATGGGTGGGAACGGCTGTGGTTCCTGACCCTGGTCTGGGGTTTCTTCCCCGTTTTCTTCTGCGGGTGGAGCAGAAGATGGATCACTCTCGCTGTACAGTTGGTTGCGAACCACTGCGGCGGATACGATCACCTTCTTGCACCCCGTCACTTTTTGAACAAACTCCTCCACTTCTGGGAAATAAATCTCACGCAGAAGCTTTTCATTGTTCCAGCTTGCACGGTCGTATGGAGCCGAGTGCAGGGCGGAGTGGTGGCGGCGAGCTGTGAAGCCGTGGACAGAGAGCTTGTATGGGGATTCGTCTCCAAGATCCAGGGAGGACTTCATGTCCGTGAGAGGCAGTGTACGGACATCATTAAAGGCAGATAGAGGGGGAAGCAGATAGGCTTCTTTGCTTCCCTCTGGCTTAGCTCCTCGATCCAGGTAGCGAAACTTTCCCTGGTAAGGGGTAGCTGTAGCAGACGGCATTGTGGGAGGTGATGGTAATGACAATGATGATATTAAAAAAAGGAATTTCAGGAACCCTGCGTCATGAAAGATTAATTCATACGGAATGTCTATATAAGGTTGTGGATAGTGTCTGTTTGCGCTATAATACAACACCGATATCGCACCCGGCAGCCTGAATGGTGGCTTAGCCGCCGCCCTGAGCAGATACTTGCTGAGCTCCGGGATCATGATGATGAACCATGTTAAGAGGATGGACCATCAAGGAGGAATGAAACCGGTTTTCTCGTACGACCGATCAGGTGTGATCACTAACCCCGAGAGCTATAATCATCCGGCTCTCAGAATATCGCCGACTGCCGATTTTCGATGCTCTCTTCCATAATGCGGAAGACGGAAGTAAGGAAGTAAGGCTTTCCACTTCCGCAAATTACGTAAAGAACGCCATACAACTTCCGTGTATGCATTGATTGACGTCGCCGCCCAGGCTGCTAAATGCTTACCTGCGGCATTTTGCAGGAGAGTGTGCATCAGAAATAAAGTCAAAAAGTGCAAACGTGAGACCAAAATGGAAGGTCATTGGTGCGGAGCCGATTGTGCGGGATCCAGTTATAGAGGGTATTCCCAATTGACGTGTCACAGACTACAACGGAGTACCGAGTACTTTGATGGCGGAGGGCGCGGAGGCACGATCCACTCGATCTCACCCCTCGACCCATCGGCGCGGAGGCACGGCCCGTGGGTCTAAAGTGGATTGGGCCAAGGTCGATCTACGGAGCAAACTGCATCCACAACAAGTCACCCCCCTCGATCCACCAGATGGCACCCCATGGTCCACAGAGATGTCACTCCACGATCCTTTTAATGTCACCCCTTGATCCTTCGGCCCGGCCCGGACGCCGAACCATCCGCAGATTAGTCAGATTGAGGGCGTCTACCCTTTGCCTTTCTCTTGTTGCACCTCTGACCCCACTATGATGGAATGAATTTCGAGCTAAAGCGGTCGGCGGCGACTTGCCCGATGCCGAATAGGGGTATCCGGAAGAGGCTATGCCATGCGGATGCCAAAACCCCCGTGAGATCCCTTTGGCCCATCGTACCATGGCCAGCCTCCACTCCAGGTCCCCGTCTCGAAGCTTAGCGAATCAACGAATAACAAATCCAGCTCACCTCTACGCTGGTGACGACCGTGTGGGCCTGGGTATCAACGTGGAGGTGTGCGACGGTTCGAGGGACCAAGCGCCCAGCATCTATTGCTGGATTAATAAACCCGTTTCGGCTCCCACCACCTGCAGTTGTGGTAGCAGTAGACTTGCAAGACCATTAGCACCCACCCTGTGTTGAATTGCCACCTCTCGAGTCAAGATGCGTTTTCAAACGGCTAACCTCGTGGCCGCCTATGCTGCTACCGCCGCCAGCCAGGGCCTGCCCGTGACTCCCAACATCTGGTCTCGCGACGTCGACTACAAGGCCCTCACCGAGGCCCTCTCCAGCTCGGCCAAGGTGTACTACTCTGGCTCGGAGGAGTTCACAAACGCCACGGTCCGCTGGTCCAACCTGGACAAGCCCAACCCCAACATTGTCGTCGTTCCCAGCACCGAGGAGGATGTCGTCGAGATTGTAAGCTTTTCCCCTCTGCAAGACTGTTGATCGTTTCCATTTTCCCCCTTCGGGTATTTGTTTCGCTTCTCCATATGCCACGTTTTCTCCGCACAGCAGCGAGTCGGCACATGACTAGCACGTCTCGGTTCCGCTCGCATAACGCATGTCGGTTCCGCTGCACAATGCGTTCAGGCGGCACAGCAACAGTTCGCTAACATTTCTGAATAGGTGAAATTCGCCAACAAGAAGAACTTGCCCTTCTTGGCCTACAATGGCGCCCACGGAGGTGTTTCCAGCCTGGGACAGATGACCAGCGGTATCGACATCTCGCTGAGCCAGCTCACCGGTGTCAAAATCGCCGAGGATGGCAAGACCGCTACCATTGGTGGTGGAACCAAGTCCAAGGAGGTTATCCACACGCTTTGGGACTCTACCAAGCAGACTGGTGAGTCTAGCCCCTATCAGATATGAGGGTATCAAGGCAAAGCTTGGGGCATGCTAACTCAATTGAACTAGTCACTGGTTGCTGCGAGTGTGTCAGCTACCTTGGTCCCGCTCTGGGTGGTGGCCACGGCTGGCTTCAGGGCCGCCACGGTCTTGCTGGTGATCAGTTCGAGTCGATGAACATTGTGCTCGCCAACGGCACCCTTGCCACTATCGACTCTACCTCCGAGCTCTGGTGGGGTATCAAGGGTGCCGGCCACAACTTCGGTATCGTCACCTCCGTCACCTCCAAGATTTACGACGTCGAGTACCAGAACTGGGCCATTGAGGTCCTTACCTACAACGGCTCCAAGGTTGAGGAGCTCTACGATGCCACCAACAAGTACCTGCTCAAGAACGGCACCCAGCCCACCGACGTGATTAACTGGTCGTACTGGATGAACATGCCCACTGTGGACCCCAGCAACGTGAGTCCCCGCTTCTCTGTCGCCATTCCCTCCGCTTCGGTCTCTAACCAATCGCCTCCAGCCCGTCATCCAAATTTTGATCATCCAGGAGGGCGTCAGTGCCGTCGACTCCGCCTACACCACTCCCTTCCACGCCCTTGAGCCCCTCACCAAGGATGTCTACAACGGCACCTACACTGACCTCGCCACGTGGGTCGGCGTCACCACCACCTCCACTCCCTGCCTGAACACTGGAGCCATGAACCCCCGATTCCCCATCTACCTCGAGACCTTCAACACGACCGCCCAGAAGCTTGCCTTCGAGGCCTTCTCCGAGGGCATCCGTGGCGATTCGCCCTTCAACAGCTCTCTGTACACCTTTGACGGATACTCCACCCAGGGTGTCAAGGCCATTGCCTCTGACAGCACCGCCTACGCCTACCGTAACCAGAATGTCCTTACCGCCCCCCTGATCGAGTACATGCCTGGCGATGCTGCCCTGGACGAGAAGGCCGCTGCCCTGGGCAACAAGCTCCGCCAGATCCTGCACGAGGGAACCGGCCGTGACTACGTCCCCGCCTACGTCAACTACGCCAACGGTAACGAGGGCCCCAAGGGCTGGTACGGCGCTGATGCCTGGAGACAGACCAAGCTGCAGGCCCTGAAGAAGAAGTACGATCCCAACGGATTGTTCAGCTTCTACGCCCCCATTGCTTAATTTCGAGGGTAAAAAGGTGGATCCGCTCTGGGATCATTGTTTGGTGGTCGCGGGGTTGTATTTTTACTTTCATGTCGTAGATTATGAACATATATGGGTCCCTTGGGGCTTTTGATAAGATATATAGCATTTTCAATAGTACATAGATTATCCTATTACTAAATTTCTGAGTATACAATTTCACTTGAGCATCCCCAGAGTAAAAAGTTGGTTACGCGTTTCTGTTGAGCACGTTCTGTTGATGAATGCACCCCTGGCAAACGCAATTATGTGGAGTACTTTCCAGAAAGAGTCATGACTTCGTTGTTCCTATACAAGCAACCTTAGGTTACCCTGCACCCCATGTTGAGATGATCGAAACTTCAAAAAAAAAAAAAAAAAAAAGGCGGTGGGTTAATAGCCATGGTAAAAGCGATCGGCAGTTGGCACGGAATTGAGATTCACACAAACCTTGTGAAGCTTCTCAGACAGAACCCCCACGGGGTGGGGGACAAAGTTTCTGTGCGATATTTTGTTTCCGTGGCGTAGGCGTAGGTGGCAATTTTTACGAAAAAGTGGTGACATTCAAATAAGCTTTCCTGGGGATAGAGCAGTGACATACAGGTGCATGTACATTCTAGGAGGTGGGATAGTTTCACGGCAATCAGATCATTGATCAATGAATCGTGAGTGAGATTTTTCAATAAAGCACCGCTTTCTGTTCTCACGTGCAGGATTTCCCATTCTATCAAAAGGATCTCAGATAGTGATCATGGATGCATGCTTGCATGCTAAACTTTAGGAGTGTAAGACCAATAGCATCCCAGTCTTCGGCTCCCATTGCTGACAACGATTGGGCCGCGTCACGCAAAGGAGTTGAGTGATCTTTTTGGGCTGCAATATATACCAGTGAGACTTTTATCACAATTACTTGCGACCAGTCTGTTGTGTCTCCACACCATCCTCCGACCTGTCAGGGCAGTTCCAGCTGCAACGGGTTGTATCAAACCGCTGTGCCACGGGGCGAGGGACAGGTCAACAATCGCCATTGCGGCAATTATTGCAGCACGCAGCGGCGCCTGAGAGCCCTGCGCGTTACAGTGGACCAGCGGTAACACCAACCTCTGAGCCAGGTAGCAACGCATCCACGATGCCATGCCGTGCTCGAATGCAGTCAGACGGAGAAAATATTGCCGAGACTGCAATTGCAACGGATGAACAACCACCGGTTCCGTGGTGACGGAAGGATTCCAGAACGCGGATAGAAGATTCTCACGGAAGAGACCTGCCAATCAATAGCAAGGCGGGACGATGGGGGGGGTGTTCCTAAGCTCGGAAGCTCGCAACGAGCGGCAAAAACTGACTGGTCGGTCAGCCCGAAGGATCGAGGGGTGCCGTTCAGAGGATTCAGGTAACACGGCGGTGGACCTCTGCACCGGAGCTTGATCTCTAGATCCATCGCAGCCTAATCTAGGGCAAAAGTTCTTGGCTACTGGGCTTTGCCGAAGGATTCGAAGAGGGACCGTAGCATTCAGTCCGCCCCCGGGCCGACCCGCAGGATCGAAAGGGGTAATATCCCGTAGATCTCTCTTCCGCAACCTACCAGCCACGTTCCAATTGACAGGAGGTCCGCGACACGTGCATGAGATCTAATGCACAGGCTGGGGGTCCGCACAGTGTCGAATCTCTCGCGCTCATACTGAATACCTCTGTTGCCAAAATTAAGTTTCGGTGTGCTCCCCAGCACGGCAGATTACGCGGCTCGGCGTCGTAGCGTATGCAGGCGGTTCGATTGGTTCATCTCTTGATCAGAGCAATTTCTATTCGTAACCTGTTTACAATTGACCAACCAATTGATTGACCGACCTTGCCGCCATAACGGTTGCGTAGCCACCTCGCTCCTGTAACGTCAACGCCGATCGCACCTTGCTTCCAAACTTTATGTTCGCGAAGATGCCGACATTTGCGCCGGATCATACATGATCGGAAATGTTATCGTGGTAGTAAAGCCATCTGGTGTTGTAGTTTGTGGCTCTAATTGGGTCAAGAGCGGCAAAGTAGGTGGATCCTCGTCATCGCCTTCGTCGTCGCACTCGCGCTCGCGTTAATCACTCTGTCCGATGTGGAACTTGTCCATCTGTAGTGCAAGCCAACCATTCCTTTGTACTGGTTTTCGTCGACATCATCAAAAGTTTCATGGACAGATTCGAAACCCTCGAATATTATTATTTCCCATTGAATATGTTGCATAGCGCGATTTCGGTTCCGTAGAACTTGAGAAGAGAGATCTTCATGATCCTTAATTTCGTCTAACTCTAGGGTTAGCGTTTGTTGTGAGAATAATCGCGCGCCAGACGATGTGGGGCGTGCGGACTAATATCGGCCCGACCCGACGCAACACTATCCCTATCCATTATCGTCTATTGTCAAGTCAAAATAACAAACATACTATGGACTGATGTATTTTAGGATGTGGTGAAAGGATATGATACTATTAGCTAGAATGGTATGTCTGGAAATTTCAAATTAGATACCGCATATACCGAGTTCGTTATGTCCATTTATCTTGACAACATTAGATTTCAAGGTAGAACGTTGATGAGAGCCATACAGAAGGCAATTCTCGTGCCTTAGGATGCAGTTATTGAATATGATTTAGCACTATGAATACTGTGTGAAGGAGCAAACTGTCTCAATACTCAATTGGTTTCATCGTAAAAACTGCTCTGTCCAATAGATACAACTCAATCTTCGTAGCTGGGCGGCTGGAGCACGATGGATTGACATATGCGTGTTTGCGGCTCCGCAACCCAAACTCTACGCATCGGTAACGCATATGCGAACTGCGTGCATCAATCGTATGTGTGAGAGTCCTCCTGTTTTGGCCAGGGTCGTTTAAACGACAAAGGTTATTGTCAAACGTTATTCGTGTGCCACCCCTGTGGCTTGGCTCCCGGATCATCCGGTGAACCTACCGCTTGCGCTTTTCTTACCCAATTAGAAACAAACATCCCATTGTTTTTGAAAGCTTAATATCCTGTTTTCCTTCTCCTGAAAAGAATTTTGCCGGTGGAGTACTGTTAACGCACACCCGTTGCTCATGTAACGTCCTAGCAGACATAGTTGTCATTTATCACCTAGTGTAGAGGGCCTTTAAATGTAACAGAAGCTGTAACTAAAAACTATAAAATCGGATTTTGACAAAACTTAGCACTATGTCTGCAACGCCCGAGGCAACCGCTGTCATAGCGGGTGATCCGGATCTGGATGATTCACGATCCACATCGCTTGGCCAAGCGGAGGATACACCTTTTGCTCAAAGTACAGTATACAGCATAACCGAGCTGTGTGGGTCGACAGGAGGGCGTGTATCTAGGAAGTTTCCATTGTTGGTTGTTGGCCTGGTCGAGATGACCGGGGCCGTAATTGCCGAGGAAACATCTCTTTGAGATTTCCACCAAAGTGACAGGCTGCAGCGAAGGACAGACCTCAGTCGTGTTTATTTGGTTATACGTCTTGTGTAATTTCGCTCGTGGCTGGAATTCATTTTTGATTACCCGACGTCATGAAATTATGCGGGTTTACAATTGGTGAAGGCTCGCCTGACGGCCTTAGTGCTCAATGTCAACTAGCCATGGCACGGCTCGTTTCATGAACAGAAAAGGAAAGGAGAACAGGAGATAAATGTAGAATGAAGCACTGAACTCCACAGAATTTGGAGCGGAGTTCATCAAATCTCCTTGGTCCTAGGCCACCCCGGCCGCATACTCGCTTGCAAGAAGCGCCACCACCATGGCCAACTGCGGTATGTGTTCCGTGACCCCCTCGATTCTCAGGGAGTAGAGGTCCTAGAACTGACTTTTATCCCCTTTTAAACTTGGCTAATGACCCATGAGCCTAAAAAAGACGGTTGGATCATCGTATCCCCGGCCTAGGGCATCGATTCTAGTAGTGAGATGTATTAGGTATCAGTGATGCCTGTGAGATGAATTGTTTGAAGACTTGTTTCTTTCAACCATCTCATCAAAAAACTGATTATATTGAATTTCGTAAGAGATGCCAACGGCGTGTGTCTGAACGGGAATGTAAGCCTTGGTTCTGGGCCTCTTGGGTCTGTCGACCTTTGTAGATATCTTCCTAAAACCCTAACACTCCCAAGGGGTTTTCTAGTAGAAATAAGAATTTAGTATATAATAAAACTTCTATTATGACTATGTCAAGAACTGCTTGGCCTTGTTCCATAATACCGGAACCGTCGAACAGCTTGTTGTCTTGACAGTGGAGTACTACCTTGCGGTAATCTGGGGAATCGAAATCGCTTACCATTCCGCCTTTTGACAAATGCCCGTGGTAAAGACCAATTCTTATTCAGCCCTGTCACTAAGAGCCCACTCTCTTGAATTGGTAGACTCACACCCTCAATCCCCATTAAGATGCATAATGCAAGTAAGTAGCCTGGGGTACCGGTAGATGACAGGAGAGTGATCACGCTATGGGATAGAATTGTCAGCCCCATCAACAAAGTACTTACTCTCTCCACCCAAGCTTTCATTCAGCCTAGGAACAGACAACAAATGAACAGTGTTACTGAACCGTTGATTGTTATCTATGGTAAGCCGTAGAATCAAAAGTTTCAGTTGCTCGAACGCGCATTAGGTACACTAGAGTTGTTTATTCTTCATAAAGCGCGGTTAATTTCCCCCCACGGTGATCCTTTACCCACAACAGCTTTGCCCATGGCAGTTCTCTGGGTCCTCCCTGGAATTTAGTCATAGAAAGACCAAACAGAAACCGACGTCACGGAGATGCGATTTCCAGTATTGAATACTCCAGGCGTGAATCTATCAGCTCACGCACGGAAACGAATATGTAGCCAGTGTAAATATTTAAGCACTAGTTTGAAGAAGGAATGCTGGACTGCTAGTAGCTGCAACCCGCATTGAGTGGGTTTATTTGTACAGTTGCGAATTTATGGACCATCAGGGGCATACCGTTTCGGTGATCAACACGATGTACTAAGATCTGTTGATCCTAGTGGTCTTAAAAAAAGTTAGAATTGAAATAGATCACATAGCTTAAACTATGTTACGTTAGGGAAGTCAAGATCTGGAAACATTTCTACTGCAATAAGAATTCAGGTACATTGATTCGTCGACATATCTCATGAGTTATAATCATGGAATCTAAAAGTCTGTATGCTCTATAGGGTTCTTTCTGAGAAACTTGGACTGGAATGACACGAAAGACTGACGTGAAATTTACTGGGGCTTGTCAGCCACGTCACTAGCTCGCTGGGCCATGGGAACTCATGATGTCCTGGTCATGCACCGACATTGTGAGGGGTCATCAGCTCGCTAATGTCACCTTGAGCTTGGTTACCACCCTGAGCATAAAACGACGCGTTTGGTACAACAAACGTGCCTGCATTCTCGGGAGCTGCTGGAGTTTGCGAGGCTTCCGTGTTTTCTGTGGGGGGTCGCATTCGGCAGGTGTACATCACTCACTGCTTGGGATAGCTGATTCACGCTTTTCTTGAAATATTTCATCCTAGACTCTTTTACGCTTTCCTGCCGGCGCTTCTATCCCTTCATGATCGAAATATGAACCCCCTTGCGCCATTGAAACTCCATCCCAACCATTCTCAGACGGCACTACTTCACCCAGCAAGAGTTTTGCGTAAGCTGCAGCTGTAGCTGCAGCATATTCCTGCCATACTTTATGCTTGTAAGAGTCCGCATAGTCGCAAATACCTCGAATAACAAGGCAGGGGAACGTGTTCATAACACCGGCTGCTTCCATTTCGAAACACATAATGCCGTATTCCTGTGCCCATTTATCCCTAGTCTTAGCGTCCTTTATTACTCTATTACCGGAAGCGATAAGGCCATAGTGTATTTCTGGATCATCTGTCGGCCTGCGGTGTCTGCGTTGCACGTGGTCGTCCTTATTGGCACAGTTTCCGTAATTACGGCAGGCAGAGCACGCGCTTTTGAAGAGTTCATCCTGCTCTTGACCGGGATGCTGGTATTTTAGTTTGAAAGGATCTGGGATCCTCTGGGTGAGATCTTCAAGGTATAGTTGAAGTGGGTTGGAAGGAAGGTCAGGATTTGATCGCAACGCGCTAATAGCGGTCATCAAACACCGAGGAGGGGGTTGAAGTGACCCTGTAAGCTCAAAGGTGTCACCTTCAACCTCCTTGCCGCGATCGTACTGGATTACGCCGGGGAACCTGGCTGTTGGCAGACTCACAACGACATCTCCAAGTCGAATGTCATTTTCATCTGAAGGAGCTCCACCGCCGATACCGACCAAAAGGCAGAACTTGATATTTGGAAAGCTTCTCTTCATATTTGATGCAGAATCAGCCGCAGCATTCGTCCCATACTCTCCAGCTGGGAGACAGGCAGCAACAACGAGATGTCTGCTCATACTCCCCAGCGCGTAATTATTGCTGTCTCCTGGGAGGTTCATAGGGCTATTGTGTTTGGCATCGAACAGCGCTCGTACCGCAAATAGCTCTTTGGGAAGTGCGCATAGGATGCCAACAGTGTATTCCCATCGAGCCCGGGGTTCAGAATTTGCAGTCGTCATACAGTCGGAAAGAATTGCCTCTCCCATAAACCCACTGGGTGATCGACTCAGTGTTATCGCACTTGATTGACAGCGTCTTATACTATGATCCAACTTTGGCATTTTGTGAAGAATTTCGGTTTCGCTACTGTAAGATTGCCGCGAATGTTGATGGTGTAGCTGGGGCGTAGAAGAATGTGGGGAATGTTGTGCTCCCATGGACTGAGGCGACACACTGTTCGCTCGACTGAGATGCACCGAAGCCGCCGCGCTCGCTTGCAATGTCTCTGTCTGCTGATTCCATGAATGTATAGTTTGATCCCAGCTGGAAAAGTCCACCTTCTGTGCAAATCTGTCAAGGTCGTCGATCGAAATGGAACCATAGGCTTGTCCCAGTTCGGTTTCCAGTGGCAGGACAACCTCCTGATAGATTCTGGTTCTCATCGTCTGATTGTCAAGCCTGTCTCCGTACTCATCCTCCCAAAGTTTTGGATCTAAACAGTGATCCACAGCCAAGTAAAACTGCGAATTGTCGGGGATTTCACTCCTGCATCTCTCAAATACGACATTTACGTCTATATATCTTGTGCAGCTTGATGATTCCAGATCTGACTCCAAGTCGACCTCATATCTCTTGGCCAGAATCTCGAATGGTGTTACAAAGTATACTTCCATGAGAATTACCGCTAGGGTGACAAGAATAGGACATTGGTGTCTAAATAAGTCATCAGGGTCCATATCATCAGGGTCCATGTCGTCAGGGTCAAGATCCTCCAAGTTCGTTCCATCCAGGTTGTTGGCCCCTTGTCCGAGTTCATGGCCACCATCGGTATCAGTCATAAGTTTATTTTCCGGCATTAAAAGCTGAGCTCTGATAAACGGCCTTAAAGGGATAGCAGAAGAGGCCGTGCGGAGGAATAAAACATTTGACGAGTTCCACGTAGGTTGAAGCCATGGCGTGTCGTGCAGATGGAAGACGGCAGAGCTTAGAATTACTGCCAGGATCCTCCTTGTTCTCTCGGTAAATGAACCGGATTTATCTCTGAGAAACTGCTGTAAGGAAACGGGGCTTTTCGATTTGTCGATGAGTGAATTGCTCCTCTCCGATTGTAGCTTGAAAAGTTGATCTCGGGCGACTTTCAGCTCTAGGCGATAGGCCGCCATGTTCCTGATCCTCGCGATTGGTTCACAGAGCCGTTTTACTTTCATTGTATTAGTTCTAGGGCTCCTTCCCCGTCCCCGTGATTGCCCTGTTTCGTTGAGTTCAAAATGAACTGCTCTTTCTTTGGCCGTGTGAATGTGGACTTCATGCCACTCCTGTTGCATGGAGAGAAACATGTCAAAGTCAATCACATCATCCATTTCCATCTCAGATTCACCAACCGGCTTCCTATAGGTACCCAAACAAAGCAAGGCGCCAAAGTCGTGCGTGGGTGTGCATGGGCAGTTTTTGCACGCTACTAGAGCCTTGAAGATTGACTGCGCAGCACTCCACACTGCATAAGATGGCTCCCTAATCTTAATTTGAGAGATAGAATCTTCTGTGGCCCATTGGGATGGGTCTTCTGGATATCGAGTTCTGAGCGCATCTTCGCATGCGGCCAATGATTTCACAAAGCCCTCGCGCTCCTCTGAGGTCAATCCAAAATCCAAGTAAGATTGAATAATCTCGATCTTCGTGTCGTTATCCTTCACCCCTTGGATTTTGTGCTGAACTTGACTTAATTCCCGTACTCTGGCACTGTTTGACAGATTTAGAAAGCAAGAGGTAAATATGGGCTGAGTAGTGTTTAACAATATAGAAACGAGCGTTTTGTCACACACAGCCGCAGCGCTGGTGCTTATACGGCTTATGTGATCATAAATTATGGCAAAATAGGCCATAAGACTGGCATAAAAGTTCCGGAGCTCGCCATCCTTCTCGCTGGTCCACATCGAAATGGCAATGCGGTGGATTGCCTTGTACGTGGCTTGCATTGAGTGGACCGTGTCCGCGGCCGGAGCCGGGGTTGAGGTCATTTTGATGGTTTCTCAATTCTCCCCTACTGCTCTAGAATATGCCCGGGGATTGCGTACGTCGTGGCCGCATCACGATATCGGGCTGCGGTGTGTGACCTGAAGACAAGGCTGCGACGCGACACTCAGCGGATGCAGGAGTGGAGGAGATTGTTGATGCTGACATGTGGGGTGCCTTTGCCGTGACACGATTGGTGAATCATTCTCTTGGCCTGGATTGTGAGGCATTTAGAATCGCTCCCCACTTCCCAAGGATTCACACCATTTTCAAAGTCGTGGTGGCAGTTCGTCCAGGTCGGCGACTCAATGGCGACCAGCGATAATGAGGAGCGGGCGCATCCCGCGTCGACAGTCGCCGAGTCTGTTCGCTTGTGCATCGAGTCCTTCCAAGACTGTTTGAACCAGGCAGCCCTTGTTCATTATCGCGAGTTATCACTGGTTGAGGATCAGCTTGCGAGGTTCTCTCTGTGGGCTGCCAATATCCGCGTTTTTGGTGCTGCTCGAAGCTCCTTGGACCACCGACTGCGCGAAGCACCTGATGTTCGAAACACTGTGATAGGTTTATTGCAAGCGCTGGATTACAAAATTCAGAATTGTGAGTACTGGCTCTTTCTAGGAGATTAATTCAAAAACGCGCTAGGTCATTTTGTTGATTGCCATTTACCTCCAGGTTCAAGTGTTCTTCGTTCTACCATCTCGAACCCCACCGATTATGTGTCTGAAGGCGTATCAAAAGAGCTTAATGAGACTCTTGGAGGGTTAGCGAATGATATAACTCTTCTTCATAAACTCTCAAACACCATTCGCAGAGCAAGCAAAGACAGGCAAAATACCAAGGCGGCAGAAACCTTCAAGATCCGCGATGATGAAGGAAATGATGCAGAATCTTTTTTACAGGGGTTGTTCGCCAAACACATTCACGATCAATTCCCTGGAACTAGCGAAAAAATCCAGCAGCGCCTCGCCAACACTATGGTGCTGCGTCGTAAAACGGTCCTCTACCGAAAAGAGCGCTATGGCAAGACTCCAATCCAACCAACGCATGTTCCTACACAGCCAGCAATATTGCCACCGAAGCCTAAATCCAGAATAAACGTGCCACAGGAGCCTGTACAAGATGAAGTAATCGCAATCGCTCCTCAACGCAGTGCACAGTCGGTAACGCATACCGCAACAACTCTAAATCCCGAAAGCTTCCGAAAGGTCTCAAATCCATCTGTAATTTCGGTATCAAAGACAGTTGCATTAACTAGTCACGATGAGCTCCGATTCCCTCCTCCTCCTTGCGGAGCTCTCTTACGCAAATACAATAGATTGAAGAAAGAAAAGGAACAGCGCCACAAAGAGTTTTTAGAGAAGATTCCTGGTTATAAAGAACATGGGGAACTGCCACGTCACCACCAAGACGCGATCGCAACCAATGAATTGAGCCACAAGATAACCTTGGAAAAGGAGTGGAATAAATCTCTTCAGGGAATTGGGGAGGTAACTTGCCCATTTTGCTTCTACTCACTACCAATTCGTGATGCTGTGGACGAGAAGAAATGGAAGTATGTGATAATCCATCATGTTTCAGAGAAGCAATTTCCGTTTGTCAAAGCAAAAGCTAACACCCATAGCTTACACGTCAAAAGTGATCTTGACCCATACGTCTGTTTGTTTGAGGAGTGCGACTCACCGGAGCAGCTATTTAGTCACAGTGATGCCTGGTTCAAACACATGCGAGAACATACCATGCAATGGCGATGTACATCAAGGTCTCACAACGAATTTACGAGCACAACAAGAGAAGATTACATTAATCATATGAAACATAGCCACCCAGGCAAATTTAACGATGCTCAGCTCGGGGTTTTAGCAAACAGAAATGCCCGGCCTACTGGGCCCTTGTTCAAGTCCTGTCCGCTCTGTGGAGTCGAGGAGGTCGATGGTAGTATCGAAGAGCACGTGGTAGGGCACATGCGATTTTTGGCGCTCAAGTCACTGCCAAGTTACCAAGAAGACATTTTGGGTTTAGATGACGAAATCGATGATGAAACGAACAGCCAAGCCGCATCAAGACCACACAGCAGAAGTACAGTCAAAAATGATCCCGACAGACACGAGCCAATGACATTTGAGGACTCAACAAACAACAATCCAATCGCCCCAAGCATCCAATTGTATTCAAAATATCATACCTGGGGAGGTTTAAAGAACTATATCCGACAGTTTCCTGAAGGAAAAAGGCGCCAATATAGTGATGATGGTCCATCTTCATCCACAGAATACATTTCGGCTTCCCAGTTTATATTGGAATTCTCTGATCCCTCAATTATTCCTATTGAAGAGACTGGATTGTGTAACGACCCCTCGTCTGATTTTATTGACGATGAGTTATTCTTTGGAGTTTCAGAAGAAGAGCGACGGATCTTCGAATGGGGATTCATTCCCGATAGTCCGGGCTCATCCTCATCCCCCATGGACGATCCAATTCTTCAGACATTCCTTGAGCACCAGCAACAAAAGCACAATCCAGACATATCTCCATCAATATTAGATCCAGATTGTGCCATATGCCGTGCCCCTGCTACCATGGGTTGTGATTGCGAGGCCAAGGGTCTTGAGGTAGCTGTAAATCAGGCTGAAAAAAAGATGTTATCGTCAGTGTACGCAGAAATACGGGGATGGGTGCGATCGAAATCACAGGAATTCATTTTGGGACAGTACGCCTCACTTCGAGAGAGTTCACGTCAAGCGCAGATGAAAAAGGCAGCACAAGGCGACGCAGTGAACCCTTCAACAGCGGAACCAACCTCACATCAAGAAAGTAATGAGATGTGGCAAGCCGCTTGCCAAATGTATCCGGAAAGCCTGGACTATTTTTATGGCCTTGTGGAGCTCACTTTGCCTGCTGAGGATGAACCGGCGGTTCGCGATCCACCGTTGAGTGCGCTGATTGCGTCGCGAAAGGCCAAGAGATCATCTAGAGAGTATGATACGGATTCTGATCTGGATCAAAATGCCTTACGTGTCTCTCAAATTGGAAGTCCATCTGACGGTCATCTCCGGAAGAGAGGCAAGGGAGACAACCGTGATGCGGATGGTCTAGGGGCGGGCATAGAAGGCTATATCGACGGCGAGATGTCGGATTATGGAGAAATGAATCACTCTGTCTCTTCTCTCAAAGTTGATGACCCTAACCGGACCTTATCGCCAAAGCCCGATGACTACACATGTCAATCCCGTACAGAGACTTTTATCACCGCGGAAGATGCTTCACAGCACTCAAAGACCCCAATCGACGTCAATGCTCTCACAGAAGCAGCAAGGGATGGCCATCTTGCCGTTGTAGAGCGGCTGCTCCAAGCAGGAGTAGATGTGAACGCAGAGACACCATGGGGGATAACAGCACTGCAGGCAGCGGCAGAAGGTGGACATCTTACTGTTGTAGACTGGCTGCTCCAAGAGGGAGCAGATATAAATGCAGCGGCAGCAGATGAAAAAACAGCACTGTGGGCAGCGGTAGAGGGTGGACATCTTACTGTTGTAGAGCGGCTACTCCAAGGAGGAGCAAATGTGAATCCAGAGACACTATGGGGGAGAACAGTACTACAGGCAGCGGCAAAAAGTGGCCATCTTACTATTGTAGACAGGTTGCTGCAAGCAGGAGCAAATGTGAAGGCAGAGAAAGGAATAAGAATACGAGCACTACAGGAAGCAGCAAAAGGTGGCCACCTTACTGTTGTAGACCGGCTGCTCCAGGCAGGAGCAGATATAAATGCAACAACAGACAGGGGAAGCACAGCACTGCAGGTAGCGGCAGAAGGTGGTCACCTTACTGTTGTAGATCAACTACTCGAAGCAGGAGCAGATGTGAACGCAAAGACACTATGGGGTGGAGAAACAGCACTGCAGGCAGCGGCAGGAGGTGGTCATCTTGCTATTGTAGAGCGGCTAATCCAAGAGGGGGCAGACATAAATGCAGCGACAGAAAAGGGAATAACAGCACTGCAGGCAGCAGAAGAAAACCTCCATTTTACGGTTGCAGAGCGGCTGCTCCAAGCTGCGAAAGGTGCGAATGCAGCCTCCACATAGCATATTGGCGGAGGAAGTTCGTTCAGTTCAAGCACATGAAGCAGCGTCTTGAAATACACTGTTTCTGCAATCGGGAGAGCCATCGACGCTACATATCCGGACCTCGCATAATTTGGGAGTCGCAGAATGATCTAATAACAGTTGGTCGCACCATGTTATACGTTCAATGGCCGTGCGAATTCTACTGTACGAAGGAGCAAAGGATGGCACAATACTCGATATTACAGCAATTAATGCAACACGTATGAGTCTTTAAGAACCGCGTACAGTCGGCAGGGAAATGATTCAGGTTTCTTTCGGCAACCACACTAACAGGGCTCCTATGCTCCTGAAACTATGAAACGTAGATATCAAAGACGACAACTGAGAAATTAGGCAGATCGTGAAACGACAAACACTAAGACCACAGATCACATCTCATTGATGAGCCGCAATCCATTCTCGACCGATACCCTTATAGTCCTGGATTGTATAACCCTGAAAAATCTCCTTTGTCCAAGTCTTCTTTCTCCTGCTTTGAACTCCCAAGTCTCTCAACAACATATCTGCATAAGGAATCGCGTCGTATACAAACTCAGGGTACCAAGCAGAAAATCCGCAAGGGTATCGCCATTTTCCATAGCGACTCATCAAAGCTGTTTGACGGAATACCTGGCTTCTCTCGATATACAGCTTGTTGTTGAGATACGCATATGCCCACAGAGCCTGAGTCTCGGCGATTATCATGTTGCTGGTGCTATGTACCATCTTCATGAACACGATCGATCGATCATTGCGGGCGGTGAGCGTTGGCGATACCATTCCCCTGTAAAGCCGATATGGTGAAACCTTTTGCTTATAAGGAATCACTTGCTTTGGCGGCTGGGCGAGATACGGAAAGCGAGACAAAATCTCCTTATCAGCTTCCATGTCTAGGGTCTCCCAGAAATATTCTTCGGTTTCGCTCATGGTCTTGCAAGGAATTCCGAGCCCAGACTCTATGCCCTTTGGAAGATATTGTATTGTTGGTGCAAGATTCCATCCAGTAATGGCAACGAGCGCATCAGTCTGGAATTTGCTTCCATCGCTGAGATGGACCGTGCCTTTACCCGAAAGACACTTAATGTCTTTTCGAGTGATTTTCACCTGACCGGAAAGAAGGTAGTCATGAAAGTCTCCAGGGTAATTGAGAATTCCAACCCTTGCAGACCAGAAGAGACTGGTAATGGTTAGGATCTAGGCATTAAGCGGTGATAGCAATGCAAAGATGACGTACCTTTCATACGGCTCAAGTGGTGATAGCATCGGGTTACTTCTGTAATTGTTCCGCTGAATCGTATCCGACCGAATCTTCTCCCATAAAACGTGGACTAGTCGCCTGCCCAGCCAAGTTCCGTGAAGCAGTCCTCGGATCCAACTGAATCCATCAAAGTTGCCCCAGATACACGGACTGAACCAGGAGAAGAGCCTCATGGTAGCGAGGTGTTCCAGCATTACTTGAAATGGGCCCAAGCTGACCCAGGGGTATGACATCCAAACTGGGCCACCTCCCGATTCACGGATGATCCACTCAACCTTTTTTCCATGAGATGCCATGAGTTGGACCGTGTCGTACCCAGTCTTGGAGGCGCCGATAACCGTGACTGACTTGACGGATGGATCCTCGGCCACACGGCGACCCTGCTCTTTAAGCTGACCATGGTTGAAGATGGGCTTGCCAAAGGTCTCCTGGCCGGGAATGGATACCGGATTAGGCGTGGAAGCTAGGCCGCTGCACATGATGAGCTTCTTGCATCTGTAAATCGCCGTTCCATTGGAACCACGTGCATCTTTTGTTTGAGTAGTGGTGATGTTCCACCCATTGTCTATTTTCTCAATCTCTTCAACACGTGTCTCAAATTTGATGCGGCGAAAGATGTCAAAGTGAAGTGCGAAGTCGGTTAAATACTTGTGAAGAACGAAACCAGGTATGTGATCGCCTGTTTTGACTCCGTATTTTTCATCCATGGGAAAGTCGGTAAACTCATATGTTCCTAGCAGATTGTTTGTCTTGAGGCCATCGTAGCAGTTTTCGTCTGCCCAAACGCCACCAAGAGTTGCCCGCTGTTCCAGATGTGTTAGTGAGTATCTCAATGCTGTGAAGAACCGTGTACCTTTTCCAAGAGTAAGATGTTGGCTGTGGGTTCAATCTCAAGATAGGTCTTTGCGGCGGATAGTCCACCAACACCTGCAGTCTAGTTAGCTGCGGCTAGTATCATGGCCACGATCATTCATACCTGTCCCGATAATGATGGTGTCGGCAAAGTACGGATCCATTATCAAAATTTGAGTGGATGAACTATCTTGGTTTTACTAGTATGCCCAGCTGTGTGACAAGTCCATCCACATTTGTTCCATGTACCAACATATTTATACAATGATCTGGGGTTGTCATACGCATCAATTATCAAGTGGTACAGGCTTTGATAAGTGGACCAAACCTTCTTGGACCGTAGGGTGGGACAATCTAAAGTGGGACAGTGATAAAGTGGGACATGGGCGCACAATTGTCCTGTCAAATGAGAAATAAACGTATCAATTAAGCTAGTCCGTGGTACAATCAAAGAAATTATGCGGGACGTTTTAATTGCTTTACTCTTCTTTTTCATCTTTCATATTTTTCGTTCTCCTTCTTCTTCATCGCATCAATTGATCTCTGTTTTGGTGTGCGAGGTTTTGCGTGGGGCGTCATCCCCAAATGACCCCCGTCTGGGGCGCTAGGCGTTGTGGTGGCTTTAGCTCGGATAACATTAAGATGCCGGATAAGGGCCACCATTTGGAGGCACTAGTGAAAGCTTAGACGGAGTGTTGTTGCCGCTGACCCCTCCTTGGTATCTCGATGTGACCTTCATCAATTTCTTGAGAAGGCTTTTCGGCTATGAGCAGTAATCCGGAAACCTTTGAGCCTCAAGGAGGTGGATTTCGTACTGGTCGGCATATTTGTCTTAAGCCGGGCTGTGGAAAGTCGTTTAGCCGACCCTCTCACTTGGAGCGACATGCATTGAACCATTCGGATACCAAATGGGCATGTCCTCGATGTGATGCCTCGTTCAAGCGCCTTGATCTCTTGGGTAGGTGGGAATGCTTTCTGGCATTAAAGTAGTTAACTAATGGAGTTCTTTCCCTTCAAATGCAGAGCGACACAAAGCGCGGCACTTGCAGAAGGATCGACTTGCAGGGGGGCATGGGATGGGGGTTCTCCGAACCAAAAAGAGGCGATTCCACGGCCAACGCTCAAGACAATCGAGTCAGCCTCTATCGAACCCTGTAGCAGAAAGTTCAATCCAATCGGAAGCTGCAATGATGCCGAACACGCCAAGTTCCCAAGCAAACGAGGCTATGCCCATAGATCGGAACGTGTCCGAAAATGAAACCACTAAAGGGCAAGATCTCATGCCAAGAATACCAGAGCTTGTATTCGACCCTAGCAGTCATAATCATGAGCTTGATAGCATGTATTATGACCCGGGGTTTGATGCTGTCCATTTCCAAGTATCAAGCCTGGAGTCGGAGCATTTTGATGATCTGAATTCCAGTGGTGCTCAGGCGTTGGATGTGCTTGACAATCTCGAATGGCCCGAGGGAGATTCGGATCTTGTGGTAGAACCGCGGAGTGACATACCCCAAGAAAACGAACCTGACGGCTGTGTTGTTAATCCAGCGGATTCATTCCTTTCTCCTGAATCCTGGTCTGTTTCATCTTCCACGAGAGTTAGTGGCGATCATATACTACACAAATATAACCAATCAGTCCATGAGGCCCTGGAGGCATCGGACCAATTGGAAAATTTAGGAATCACAGAATCAAGCCTGTCTCAATCCAAGTGGAGGGAGATCATTGCACTTATATCTGATATTCGCCCTGTACATCCCGACGGAAGGCTGGTAGATGAAGACAGTGCCAACCTTGACCATCAGCAGATGCAGCACGAACTTGATGGATTTTTTACTCACTTTAACACTGAGTATCCAATGATTCACTCGCCCACATTCAATCCGAATACTGTCAGTCCAGTGACACTGTTGGCAATGATCATCATGGGTGCGACATACGGTTCACGCGAGGCTCATCAACTCTCGGTCTGCTTTTACGATGCAATTGTTCCACATATTCTCAGCGGTCTTATCAGCATTCCTATGCCAGATCTGGAGACACTTCAAGCTTTTTTGATTTTGGAGTGTTACGGACTGTATAGAGCTGGTCCGTATCAGCGAGAGAATGCGATATTGATTCACAGTCTTCTCTTTAATGTAGGCAAAGCTGCATTATGCTATTTCTATAGCTCGCATAAGCTAATCATCAACTTCTGTAGGCCATCCGAAGACTTTCTAGATATCACGTCAAAGCGAGAATAATGCTTCCTGACTCTCTGTCTTGCCATCACGATGACTGGATAGCTTTCGTTTATGCGGAACAATATAAACGGTATGTACCAATGAGACCTGGCCCACATTAGCTTCATATTAAAGACATAATTCTAGACTAATTCTATTTGTATTCATGTGGGATACGCAAAATGTGTCCTGCTTCTCTTTTATGCCCAGCATGTCAACCCAGTCTATCCATATCCATCTTCCATGCTCACCGGAGCTGTGGGAGGCCGGGAGCGAAGCCGAGTGGAGACAGATGGCACAAAAGTACCAGGAGCAGCCAAAGTTCAATTATATCGTCAAATGCCTTGTAGAAGACACCAATCTTCTCCAGTTGGGAGCGCTCAGCAAAGTCTCGCTCGCCATCCTATTGCACGGACTCATGTCCATGTGCAACGACATCGTGCACTTTGATAATCAAGCAATATTTATCGGTACCATCTCAGAGGACGAATCGCATTTCCCCGTGTGGCAACGGAAAATGATGCATGCATTAGACATTTGGAAATCTCGATACGATGCGTACTTGATTGAGCAGCGTCAGGGCCCACGTGTTGCATCAGAGGCCGAGAAAGATACCATTTCGCTGTCAGCATTATACCATACTGCTCATATCTTCGCCAATGTAGATGTTAGAAATCTGCAAATTGCGGCCGGAGCAAAGGCAGTCTTTGGCCATATAGTCACTCCAGATGACCGCGAGGAGAGTACGGAATCGATACGCAAATGGGTTCGAGACCGTCCCAAGTCTGCGGCTCATGCAGCATGGCATGCTGGACAAATGTTTCGGGAAGGCTTGCTTAACCTAAAAAGTTGGGAGGATAGTAAATCATTTCACTATCCTTGGTGCTTGTTCATAGGCACCTTGACATGTTGGGCTTTCCATCACTTCTCAAGGAACGAAGCGCGATGTCCAGTGAAAGGTGGTAGCATGGATCTCGGGGCCGGCACCAAAACCTTGATGGCCAATACTGTATCTCGCATCGCATCGACAACTTTTGTGGCCAGTAGCCAGTGGCCTGCGGATTGTTGTACGCGCGGCTTGGCGATTGAGATAGCTAGATACCTCAGGAATATCCGATGGACAGCTGCATATGAAGCCAACAAGATCCTAGAAGCCTTACCTCATTAATACACCTACCTCGGCTGGCCTGCTTTCGTTCGAATATTGGGGAAGGCCGTTTCGCTCGCGTTAACTTACGTATAATCATATAAGTCGTTCTATGTCAAATGGAGGAAATCAAATAAATACTAGAATTCCGTCAATAGCTCTTACTATCGATTTAGTAAGGGTCCATACATACGGACCTAACTAAGTGGAACAGTCAGAAATTTTTGATATGAAGTGTCCGAGCTTGGTCCCAAATTGTAAGAAAAACGTAGTGTTAACCTTAGGAGTTAATAGCAATTGGAGGAAATGATCTTCGGTGTTGGTGAGAAAGCGAGGGACCTGGATGTAGTATTCAATCAGCTCCTCATGGATCTGAACCCTGCATAATGTCGTTCGGCTACATACATGCTACGCCACCCATGGCTGGGTGTGCTCCATCCGTCACCGTCACCGACCACTGACCGAGCTTGGCAATGGTCCAATGTGGTAATTGTGGAGCACCTCCAAGAGATAACCAAGCGTCTCAGGTGGCACGACAGCCTTTTGACGCGTCCAAATTAGATTGCGCAAGCCACCTGCAGCAGGCCAGCGCGAGCCATTTACCTTCCTAAACAAAGCTGCGGTGGGTGTCGAGCCCAGTCTGTACCTTTGTATTGCACCATTCACGGCTATTTCGCTAGCGGTAGACATAGTGGCATCAGCTTATATGCAAGGATTGAGAGTTGTATGCCACCAATAGACTCACACGCCGTGTTTCCGAAACTCAAGATCGAATAATAGCCAAGACGCTAAATCGCGCAATCCAGAGCCCAACGATCGACCGTGTTGGAGCTTATCGTGCGGTACAGTTCATTCAGATTTCCGAATTCCGGACTCCGCTGACAAACGTCTATCTCGCTAAAGACCAACGCAAGGTCGCATGGACCTACCTATCCACATATGCAGGGGATGTATTCCCTTGTCAGCTGGCCCTGTGTAACCAATCACTATCCACAGCTTTGTGACGAAAGCATTCGTCACTCGTCCCTTTGGAAAAATGCCTATCCAGGTAACGTAGTATCATGTGTCAGAAAAACGTCTTTGCTCAAGAACAGAAAATTAGTCGAATTGAATACCATGTCCACACTGATAGCGTGTTGGTCTTATTCAGCTGTACGCGTGCCGTACCCGAAATCCTCTTGATGCTTTAACAATGGAGACGAAACTCTGTAGGAATATACAAAAAATTGTAAAAAATCTACTAAGCTGCATACTCGTGCAGTAGCGCTTTTCAAAAGCTAGAATCGAAACTAAATCGACAAACTCCACCCAACGCCTAGGCCGTGACTTCCATAACTTCTTTCCCGTGTCGAATCATGTCAAAGTAGAATTTGGGATTCACCCAAATATTCCATTATATCTTGCCATCGTTGCAAAATAGCCAATCCCTGCGCAGCCAGATCACGCTGCGCCCAAACAGCTTCCAGTATTCTCTGCGCATTCTTGGAGTTGTGGATGCCGGTCAAGTGCAGGCCGTCCCAGCGAGAACGAATGTAGTCTCGATCATCTCCCGAATCCAGCTCCGAGCCAACAACCACCAAGCACCATCCGAGGCATGAGCCCGGGCCCACAGCATCGGGAACTTGGGGGAAAAGATCCAGCGCCGTTCGAAGAGAGACGGCCATTTCTGGCGATAGCGGTTGCTCGGGGCCGTTGCATATCCGGTATACGTAGATGTGAGACGCGTGTCTGAAGATTTCGGCTGCTGTGACCATGCGCATTCGCAGTTCCTCCTGGTTAAAATCGGCAATCGACGAATACTCGTGATCTCCATTGTGAGTCATGACTCTGATGTTCGGGCTTGAATCCAAAGCAATCTCTGTTTCCCGAATCTGGATTTGGAGGAGGTCGGCCTGGTGCTTGATTTCCGCTGGGGGCAGTTCGTTGTTTCGGGAAGCTAGATATAGAGCAGCAGCAGTAGACTATTCCCTTGGGTTAGAATACTTTTGGTCGAAAATTGGTCGAAGCAAGACAAACCATCAGCCGAGGAAGCTTCTCCGAGCATCCAAACAGGGGGTCGATTGCATCACTTTTGACATGTTCGTGTCCATTGTCCATCCACCGATCCAGCTCAGGCATAGGCGTACATCCGAGATTCATCGTGCATTGAGTTCCGATCATGCAAACCCAGGCTTTAAGAAATGGATCCAGATCGGAACAATCGCCCCGAGCTTTGACCCATCCCTGAATCGCATCGTAATGGTTCTTCCAACGGGTAGAGCCAGCAAAAACCTATTATTTCAAGTTCAATTTTAGACCCTGTTCCATTTCCCATTTCTTGCCGGTGTCTGCTCTCACCTCAAAGGTCAACAGAAGCATCATTGTTGCCAACGTGATTGGACCATTCACCTTGTCTGGTCGCGAGATCCTGGCGCATAAACCGGTCATTGACGCTCGCAAGTACTTTTGAGATGTCGTATCTGGAACGTTTTTCCAGCGACTGTAATGTGACGAAGCCACAGCAAGCATTCCGTTCAAGAGAGCCGAGTCGTGTATCGCCATTGGCAGCAGCATCCGGTAGCCATTCTCATTGTAGTCAATTGCCAATCCAAGCCTAGACACATTTTCTACACGAAATGATGCCCAAAATTAGTGCGAAGTCATGGGAGCCCAAATTGCAGATGCGTACGTAGGAAGTGTTGCATGAAGAAGCTTTCCTCGGCTGGCAGGCCCACGGACGAGAGGTCCGTGGTCACCCGGATCAATCTGCCGCGGAGATATTGATGAAATGCCGGCCCGTTAACCGACATGTTTATTTTAGACACATCACTATTCGAGACTTGCAGTCGCGACTTCTTCTGTCGTTGCAAGCCGAATGGCCATTTCGGTCGTACTCCATATCCACCGCACGCGACACTAGTCGACACACAAGCCTGGCAGTCTAGTGGAAGAAAAAAAAAAGCCTAGTGTCAGCATCGCAACTCGTGAGATGGGCATGAGAAAAATACAGGAAATTGACTTTGCAGCGGTCAACTGCAGGGCTGGAGGCACTTACGCGGCAATGCGCCATCGCAATTGCGCTTCCGCTTCAAGCACGTCCAACATGAGCTGACGGCGGGCGAGGTCGCCTGATCCATAGGGCGGCTTCTCCCGGGATCGCTCTATGTCGGGTGTTTCTGGCCTGGCAGAAAAGAGTTGGAGACGCAAAAAATAGAGGGCGGCGCTCTAGATGAGACGGCCATGCAGGAGGATTTAGAGGGAGCGGGAAAAGAGTAAAAAGAAGGCGGCAAAAAAGGCAACCTTGTGGCTGACTGCATTCACGCGCGACTCCGCAACTCGGGTGCATCCCAAAACCCGTGCCACATGGCCATGAAACCACCCATGGGCTCGACAAGGCTCCGAAGCTCGTTGCGGACTAGTGTCGGACAGGATGCCCTCGCCATTATCCGTCCTATTTTCGGGAAGCCGACGCGAAAAGTGGGGGTGCCATGATCTGAAAATCTCGCCGTACGAATTCGGTGCTTTTTGGCCGGGGTGGCCAGTCGTGTGGGATGTGGGATGTGAGTTTTGGGCTTAATAATGTCGTCGGAAAGCCAAGGGCTCGGCTCCAAGAATGCAGTTCCGACGAACAGTTCGTGAAACGATATAAATAAACGTGCTCGGTTTCCCTTATTTGCGGTGAAGAAAAAACGCATGGACTTTCTCGTCTTTTTTGCCTCTTTTACATGTCTGGTGGTCTTTGTCAACATGGTCAGAGCGTGACAGCCAGAATCGTGTAAAAACTCACAAATTTTATCGAGCAAGAGTGGGTATAATAATTACAAACCCCTACTCCCTCCCGCCTCTGCCAATCATTGGCCGCTGTATCCTCGGTTTCGCTCCCTGTGGGGTTGGGGGGCTCCGTGTCCGCTTCCTCGTGAATTTCTTTGCCAGTTTCATTTTGATTATCGAGATAAATTATCCTCGACGTCAACGCGTGGCCAGCGGTGGGACATCCTTACCTTATGATAACCACCCTTACCCATAGAGCCCATTAAAAATCTTAATTTCTACCTTAAAGAGCGGTAAACTTTACCGAATTACGAAATCGGCTTCGCTAGTGGGGGCTTGTTTCGAACTCTTTCTGCTGGATTGCGCAACTCTATGCGCAGCCGGAAACGTAGCATTCGTTGGGCTGATGACACGTCCACAACGGTGGGCATGGTTACACGACGAATCGTGCATGCAACTGCTGTCTTTCTGATCAGGAAATGACGCTGGATATCATGCTCAATTTGTATTGTGAGCCAGCATATCGACCCAGGTCTCATCGCTTCCCATGATTTGGTTCAGTGCGTCGAACCACATCTCGGTTTCGTAGTTGACAGCGCCCTGCTCAGCAAAGAAGGAAGACTCGCCGGCTTCTTCTGTCGCATGGCTAACGGGGTCCTTTCCAGCGTCGAAACTCGATGTGCTGCCCATGTTACCGGAGTCTAAATTGACGGCAAAGCCGGCCGGATCAGTCCCAAGCGTAATACCAGAAAGTTCATTTATCATCGTTTGGGGGGGTAACGACCTTGGGTCCTCAAAGCTCAAAGTTGATTGGTCCGTAATAACTGGTTTCTGGTCCGCGGAATTTTCCGTTGCGAGAAAGCCCACGTAGTTGTCCGTCCAGCGAGCTCGGTTTGTTTTTATGAATGGCTGCAAACTTGACCACGGCTGGCCCTTCGCTTTGTTTTCTTGTTTGGGAAACCGGCTTGGGTCTCTTTGAATCCGGTTTCGTTCAAGTGCGATGAAGCTAGGCTCGGAAATTCCCTCAAAGCGTCCGTAGAATCCCTCAAAGGCTGCCTCTTGTCTGTTGGCCGCATCTCGTATGATCGTATGGTCGTTTTGGATATGCGAAAGAGCTTCAACCTAAAAGAATGTTAGACTTCATCTTGGCTTCTAAAAGAAACATTGAAGCACTGACCCAACTACACGCAGGCTGGAAAAAGTTTCTGGTCATTAGAAGAATTGCTAAATCTAGCTTCAGATTCTCAGCCATGAAGTCTCTTGTGTGCGAGCTGTGTCTTGATTGGTTGATTAGAACGAGTGCGCTTTGCATGCAAGAATAACCCAACCAGGGAAGGTACTACGCCCTAGTCAGCCGCTGTAATTAATGGGAGGGGGAAAATGAGGGCAAAAATACTCTGAAGAATTCTCCATGGTAAATAACCTCCTTGCAAATTAGCGGTATTGCCATTGCGCTTGCTTCACATCGGCGGACTCTATCGCGTAGGAATAACGTTGGTGCTCGGGGAAATGCTATCGCTTCGACGTTCGGATTGTCGCCTGTGGCTGTGCGATATGGAATGGGAAGAAAGTTCCTGTCCAGCATAATAGAACAGCAGTGCCATATCAACGCACACATTCGCCTTGGATTGCAAGAGCTCTTGTCAGATTCTTCTTGGAATGTTGCAGTGAATCCGTATATGTTCGGCCAGTGTATGAGATAACGTTCCAGTTCATCACGGAAACATTTGAACGTCGAGTCTGCTGACCACGGAGGGGGTGTTTGCTGGGTTAATGGCGTGTCGAATAATTGTTGAATGCGAATTAACGTATATATAAGCGACATTAAATGAGCTGGATCGTCATCATGAATGAGCCCATTCATTTCCAGTGGAGATGAAAGAGCCAGATGATCTGCAACGCCGCTAATGCTCGGGGTGCCGATTGAATAGAATGCTTCCATTAGCGAGAGAAAGTATTCGACCTTTTGTATTGATTTCGATTCCTCCGGATCAAGATATTGTCCGGATTTTATTATTTGTAAAAGACTCCTGCTAACGGCTGGTCGGTCGCGGTCCTGCATCAGCGAAGCCCAATCAGGCGAGGGTTGAGCACTGACCTAGATCAATCCATGAATTGCTCCCGTTGCCGCAGTTGAACTCGAATTCGGCCAGACAGCAGTGCGTGAGAAGTCGATCCATTCTTTGCGAGGGGTGGTCGAGGAGGATCGATTTTTCTCGTGCGTATTTCGATAATCTTTTGCCGACGTCGTATGCCGATGGTTCTGAGGCCGCTTTGTGCGTGGAAAATCGTACCACACATGCGCATGTGGCGTAAATTATGCTGGGGGAAATGGTTTTGGTTTGAGTGCGTTCGATGAGTTCTCTGGAAGGGATGATCGAGTGCAAATGAGCACTTCCGTGGTTCCAATAGAGTTCTAATAAGTGAGATATGAGACCAAGTGTCGATTTGTCGTCTCTTCAAACCCGTGCCACTGAGGTCAGTAGTCATTGCCATGTCTTTGGGCAAATGCACGTACGCTGTAGTAGCAGTTGAGCCATCGTATAGTATACTCTCCAGGCTGGATAGCCAGGTGTAGATGCTTGGGCCGTGGTTTTCGCCCTCGTCGTCGTCATCCTCCTCCTCGTCCGTTTCTTCGTAGCCTTCCGCAACATGCTCGGCCGATCCGGCCGTCACTCTTGGCGAGTTTGCAGATTCAGAATCGGTTTCCTCGATAGATTTCGTCGGCATCATGGCAAGCACTCGCGGAGGTCTGGATGACTGGCCGGCCGGTTTCCGCGGCTTCGGGCCTCGGCGCGCCCTGTTTTGCTGATCGAACCTGCATTCTTTATTTTTCTCGGCGCAATAAGTACATGGTTGAGTGCCGCTGCATTTCGCCTGCAGCTCGGTCAGCAAATATAACCAGCATTTGGGAGCCGACGGGCCAACCCTTCGTTTCCGACAAGTGTCACAGGCAAAGGTGACCTTGCGCCTCGTCGACACCTGCTGCTGAGCCTGCTGCTCTTCGGGGGGCAACGGCATCCTGCGTATTCTGGATGCCGGGAAATCTTTGCAGCAAAAGATCCGTCACGAACAATGGGCTACGGCGAAAAGAGCTGTTACTCCTCTTATTAATCACGAGAATCACAAGTTTCACTCTGAGGATCGGCTAAGTGGGGATGCGCGCGCCAAAGTTTGTAAGAGCGGTTTAATCGCTGATTCGTTAGCTTTTTTCCGCGCGTCATCTCGACTCAGGGCTCTGGCCATTTTCACGCGCTGTCATCACCACCAACGACGAAAATCGGATACAGAGATAACCCGACGTCGTGGGACTGACCCACTGTAGCCTGAGAAGATCAAAAAAAGCTCTGCGGCTCGCGGAACGGAATCTCGCAATCATTCCGATCACCTTAGCGCACTAGACAAACCATTGCCGGCGCAAACCCCTGCTTGAAGATCTCATCTGGCATTCGGCAGTTTGATCAATCGACAAACGGCTCCTTCGGTAGCCAATCGGGTTCACTACAGCCGTGGGAGGCGGCCGCCATGGCAGTAGTTTAATTGAACTGACCAAGGAGCTTCAGTTCTCGCTACGCGGGATGCTCGGCCGGCTCTCTCCGGCTCCGCTTCCGAGCATTCCAGGACCGCGTCGCTTTTAGCATTGGCCTTTGTCTCTAAAGCCACTTTCTTCCTTTTTTGTCTTTGTGATCGGCCTCGCAGAATGGCCCATGTTCCCGGCTCTCGGGGTTAGGATCCTAGCCCCGTAACTGTTGAACCCTCCATAAATTTGACGATGCTCCAACTACCTTGAGGCTATTGTCCATTCATGCAAATACGGTTTTTCTAAGACGTGTTTCGGGAACACTTGGGCTTCGCCTTTTGTCTTTGGAATTGAATATTAGGTACTGCAACCGCAGCCGCAGTGGCCCCTAAGGTATTAGAAAACGTTAGTGAGCAAACTGCACCTGCGCGACCGAGACCGCCCTGGCTTGTGGGTCGAGAAAATTCTATCTTAGTTACCCTAAAGCCGACCCTACTTTACCAACATGGATTTGAAGCTGGAAGTTTGTTGAGCGCCAACAGGCTACATAATATACAAGATCTTTAAGGCCTAATTGGTATTGTAGATGCAGTCATGGGGTATTGCATTTTCTGCTGCTCTCACCAATACTTTGCATTCACATCTATCGTTCTCAAAAATAAGAATCCTTTGGCACGGTAGCGCCAATTTAATAAAACAACAGTCTGGTTTCAAGTAATTTCTCCATTGACCTTCTAACAGCACAAAAAAAAGAGGAATATATTAATATTTGAACGATAGATTTTTATGGTCTTCGAATTCCAAACCCTTAACTTGCGGCAGCTTTTACCTCTTCGTCATCGTCCTTGATCGTATCCTCCTCCTCATCCTCAATTACTATACCCAAGTTCATAAGGTTAACCACTACCGTCACAGTCTTGGCATCTCCGGCTTTGATCATCTCATTCATAGCGTCTGCCGCAGCTTCTAAAACTCTTCTATCCGGGGACGATGTAGCGCCAGTTGCAGTTGACAAACAGTATCCAACCAAAAATGGCAGCTCAGTCTCCTTTTCCATGTATGCAGGACCATAGATCTCTCTAAGAATTGGGTCGCATTTCTCCTTGGCATACCGTAGTAGCTTCCAACATAAGCGATGTAGAACGGTATATGGAAACGCCAACTCCAGTGTTTCGGATTGTAAGCATAGAAGCAATGCTTTAGTAAGCTTCTCGGGTGTTATTCCTTCTTCCTCGGCTGTGCTCTTTTTTTCTGCACTCGTCGTCTTCTTTTTCTTCTTTTTTCCACCTTTGCCCTTCTTCTTTTGTGCCTGCACTTTGTCTTTTAGCTCTTGAGGGTCATCAATCTTCTCCATAACCAGGGTTCCGTCTTCAAACGAATCCATCTTGTACTGGCTGCGGGATAGTATGCTTTCCACCTGCTCAGTTGTCCAATCAATTTCGGACACTGTTCCTGCTACAACAGCAGCAAAGTTCAGCGATACAGGGGCGCCGACCTTAATTCCCCTCGGACCTGCGCGCGAGGCAATTGGAGTGTTTCGTCGACGATTGTTTGTAAATCCGGCAGCACTTACTCCCATCTGGAGGCAAAACTTTTGAAAGCAGTCTTGCAAGTCGCGTGGCCGTTCACCACCGACCCAGAAATTTAGGTCTCCAAGTAGCAGAAGAGCATACTCAAGGTCCTTCCATGTGCCTGTAACAAGCCGTTCCTGTTTGAGGGCGTTGTACAAATGCGCGCAGCACACGACAGAACCCCATGCGTTTGCAACAGCGATCCCGATTTCGTACATTTTAGTACGAAGTTGGAAAACGTAAAGACCGCAGAAAATAGGCGAGTAGATGAGAACTCGATGAATTTCCATCTCCTTTGGGGCATTTTGTCCCTTATTCTTCCACAATTTGCATTTCAATTGGTACACTGGATCTCTTTCCATCAACTAAATTGTTCGAATCAGGTTCCTGAGCTGTTCATCGTTCGAGGGCGGCCAAGTGTTAATTTTCAGCTTTTGATGAAACTCTAGATATAACTCAATGTGAGTCCGTATGATGCGACCTTGCTGAATTGCCATTTCGAAGCACCTCCATGTGCCGTTTCTTAGGGTATGGTGAATATCGAGGTAGACCTGAGCTGAGAAAACAGCTGACATTGAGACTTTGCGTGTTTTGTCAAGCTCTCTCATCGCCCGGAGGAACTCGTCATCAATCGGATAGTGGGTTATTCCCCTGATGATTGTCATGAGTTCTGTGAAAAACTCCAATAAGACAATCTTATCCTCGTTAAACTTTTCCTCTCCCGATTTTGTCGCTCGATCGCTTTTGGCATCATAATAGCCGTATGTTCCCTCTTTATACAAGGGCACAGAGTTAGGGCTGAGGGGGCGCAAGAAGGCATTCAAGATGTTGAAGGCGATGTAGCATGATGTGTTGGACAGGTCGTAGAATGGGCCCTCAAAATTGTACCCATCAGCTGTGAAGATTTCACCTGCGCCATGGCCCTTTGAAACACACTGCATCAAATAGAATCCTCGTAAAATCTCTTCGAGCCCACCTTCTCGGCTAGTGAAGAGATGGGAAGCGTCGTCTATCATGCCACGAGCAAGCACAATAGCTGTGTTAGAAGCGACAGCTGAAGCCGCAAGATCGAACCTACTGTGGGTATCATTCGACCAAATCCAAACAATGTGCTGTCTAATTCTGTACAAATCATTCATCAAAAGAGAGAAAGAGAACAGAATATCCTCTAGCAGTGCGGAAGGTTGCGTTTTGTACACGACATGGTCATGTTCTTGTTGTTTTAGTTCTTCCATTGGTTTCAAGAAATCATCCAGGAAAGATTGCGAAGGTTCATCGACAGACAGTGCAGAAAACCTATTGGCAAGATTTTCTTCAGTACCTTGAGTATTGGTCTGACTTTCCGCCTCCATGGCTTTGGTTGCAGCTGCTGTAGACATACATGGTCGGAGAGCGCTTCTGACAGCCTCTAAGACCCCGACAAAGTAGCCATGCTTCTCATTGGACTCATCATCGGGCTCAATACCTTCATTGTTCATCATCTCAGCAAACCCACCGCGTAAGTTGATGACGCGATCGATAGTTTTGGAGAAGGCATCTGGAACTTTGATGACCGGGTTTTTATATTGAGCGATGAAGTTGGCGAGAGGTAGGAAGTCGTCGAGGGCCACGAGATAGGGAGTCCCTTTCGAAGCTATGGCCGTACTCGCCGAGTTCGTGGCTTGTTTTCGCTGCTTGCCTTTGAGACGTGCAATGCGGGGATGTAGCACATCCCATGTTTTGGATGTGAGCAGGTCAGCGGGATACCCACATGCTCTGGCGGTGGAGGCGAGCCATGCAGCCACCGAGTCGGTGTCCTGCTTGTACTTGCGGTATATACTCACCAGCTGCGGCGGTAACATCTTTGATAGTGCGTGCAGGTGATATCAAGACACGCTTGGGTTGAGTTGAGGCCATCATGGCGGGGCTTCTAATATTCGATTCGTGTGTGCTACACATATGCAGATCACGTGCCAAGGTGTTGGCTGAATCCATCGCGCGCCTCGAGGACGGGGCTGTGCTACTGTACGGTGGAGGATAGTAGTGCTGATTGGTAGAGCTCGAGGTCATACTGCATGCCCCAATTGGACGCACTAGAGATCAGGCGTCCAGTTCTTAATTGGATGTTGACGAAAAAAAGGAAATGCCGTGGTACAGTAGACGTCTGTTATTTATTTCTAGGAAAAAAAAAAAAACAAGCTGTAGGCTTAATCGGATGATCTAGGAACTAGGCCACAGAGGTAGCATCTAAATAAGATTTAATAATAAATTTAATTATAAAATTTTTTATTTTAATTAAAAAATAAATAATTTAATTTTTTTAAATTTTATATTTAATAATTATAAAAAAATTAATTTTTTATTATTTTAAATAAATATTTTTTTAAAATTAATTAATTTTAATATATAATATATATTATTTAAAATTATAATATTTTTTTTTAATTATATAATAATTAAATAATTTTAATAATTTTATATAATTTATATTATAAATATTTTTTATATTTAATTAATAAATTATTTATATTAATATTATATTTTTATTTTAAAATTTTTTTTTTTTTAATTAAATATAATTTATTAAATTTAAATTATTTATATTATTATATAATTATTTTAATAAATAAAAAAAAGTTTTTATTAAAAAATAAATAAAAATATTAAATATAATTATAATTATTTATAATTTTTATATTTATTAGTTAAATAAAAATATTAATAAATAAAAAAACTTTATTTAAAAAATCTATAAATTTTACTATAATACTTAGATAATAAAAATTTAAGACTAATTTATTACCCCTCAATTATCACATACACATACATATTTATATTAAACATATTTTTTATTTTATAATATAAAAAACTTCTTTATTATTTCTAAGCTTTTTAGAGCCAATACTATGCATAGTGACTACTACCTTTATTAATCTTACTAGTTCTCTTGCTCTACCTTTTTATATACCTTCTTAATCTATTTCTAGATTTTTATTATTTAAATATTATAATAAAGCTTATAAATCTTTTAAGTAAAATCTTTTTATTTATTAATATTTTTATTAAGTTAATAAATATAAAAATTATAGATAATTATAATTATATTTAATATCTTTATTTACTTTTTAAGGAAGATTTCTTTTTATTTATTAGGGTGGCTATATAATAGTATAAATAATTTAAATTTAATAAGTTATATTTAATTAAAAAAGGAAAATTAAGGAATTTTAGTCTTAAAAGCCTTAAATAAGATTTTTTATTAAATAAAGGTATAATATTAATAAGGCTAGGCTATTAACTAAATATAAAAAGTATTTATAGTATATATTATATAAGGCTATTTAGATTGCTTAATTATTATATATCTAAGAAAAGATATTATAATCTTAGATAATATTAATTATATATTAAAGTTAATTAGTTTTAGTAAGAAAAGTTATTTAAAGTAATAAAAAATTAATTTTTTTATAATTATTAAATATAAAGTTTAAAAGAATTAAGTTATTTATTCTTTTGATTAGGATAAAAATTTTTATAACTAAACCTATTATTAAACCCTATTTATATACCACCTTTATGGCCTGGTTCTTGGATTATCTAGTTAAGCCTATAGCTTGTTTTTTTTTTCTTTTTTTACTAGAAATAAATAAAAATTTAGAAATAAATTAATAAAATATATAAAAAGATAAAATAAAAAAATTAGTAAGATTAATAAAAGTAATAGCTATTATGTATAGTATTAGTTTTAAAAAGCCTAGAAATACTATATAATCTTGCAAAATCCGGCCATAAAGTGGAGCTTTAATCTATAATAGTATGCCAAGATCCTAATTACATCTAATTACTAGGGGAAATAATTATTAGCCTCTTAAATTAGCTAATATTAAACTAAATAATTAAAGCTTTTTACTATATATTATAGAATTAAAGATATTTATATTTATTTCTAGTAAAAAAAAAACAAGCTATAGGCTTAACCGAATGATCTAGGAACTAGGCTATAGAGGTAGTATATAAATAAGATTTAATAATAGATTTAATTATAAAATTTTTTATCTTAATTAAAAAAATAAATAATTTAATTTTCTTAAACTTTATATTTAATAATTATAAAAAAGTTAATTTTTTATTATTTTAAATAATTCTTTTTATTAAGATTAATTAGCTTTAATATATAATTAATATTATTTAAAATTATAATATTTTTTCTTAGATATATAATAATTAAATAATCTAAATAGCTTTATATAATATATATTATAAATATTTTTTATATTTAGTTAATAATCTAGCTTTATTAATATTATATCTTTATTTAATAAAAAATCTTATTTAAGGCTTTTAAAATTAAGATTTTTTAATTTTCTTTTTTTAATTAGATATAGCTTATTAAATTTAAGCTATTTATATTATTATATAATTATCTTAATAAATAAAAAAAAGCCTTTCTTAAAAAATAAATAGAAATATTAAATATAATTATAATTATTTATAATTTTTATATTTATTAGCTTAATAGAGATATTAATAAGTAAAGAGATTTTACTTAAAAGATTTATAAGCCTTATTATAATACTTAGATAATAAAAATTTAAAAATAAATTAAGGAGGTATATAAAAAGATAGAGTAAGAGAATTAGTAGGATTAGTGAAGGTAGTAGTTATTATATGTGGTATTGAAAAGCCTAGAAATAATAAGGAAGCTTTTTATATTATAAAATAAAAAATATATTTAATATAAATGTATGTGTGTGTGTGATAATTGAGGGAAAGATATTTATATATTATTAAAATACTGCTTTAGAATATTAATCTAAATATTTCAATACCTAAAAAGCCTAGCCCAAAGCCAAAGCTACTATTAGAGAGGATATATAAAGTCTATAAGCCTATTTAATAATAATAGGTTATCTAGTTGTAGTAGTGCAAAATTGAAGCCTTAATTTTCCTTTATTATTATTATATTTATAATTTAAATTTATATTTTACTATATATAAGGGTATCTAACCTCAATTGTCACACACACACACACATTTGTATTGAATGCATTTTTTATTCTATGATATAGAAAGCTTCCTTGTTATTTCTAGGCTTTTTAATACCTTTACTAACCCCACTAGTTCTTTTACTTTACCTTTTTATATACTTTCTTAATTTATTTTTAGATTTTTATTATCTAAGTATTATAATAGGGCTTATAAATTTTTTAAATAAAATTTTTTTATTTATTAATATTTCTATTAAGCTAGTAAATATAGGAATTATAGATAATTATAATTATATTTAATGCCTTTATTTATTCCTTAAGGAAGGTTTTTTCTTATTTATTAGGATAATTATATAATAATATAAATAATTTAAATTTAATAAACTATATCTAATTAAAAAGGAAAAGTTAAGGAATTCTAGTCTTAAAAGCCTTAGATAGGATTTTTTATTAGATAAAGGTATAATATTAATAAGATTAGGCTATTAATTAAATATAAAAAGTACTTATAGTATATATTATATAAGGCTATTTAGGTTATTTAATTATTATATATTTAAGAAAAAATATTATAATCTTAAATAATATTAATTATATATTAAAATTAATTAATCTTA